>JBAMBM010000812.1:2400000-3600000 GCA_037043425.1 Hirtodrosophila duncani
TGGGCACTCATCTTTGCCTGCTGCAACTTGAGAGCCTTGGCGTACTTCTGTGCAAGCTTAACGATTTAAAAGAAAGAAAATACTTAAAATTTTTATAAAATATAGAGGATTAAATGAAAGGAATGATTTTTGGAATGCTAAGGTATAGGCATACTACGACCATTTACACAACCAGCTCACCTTTTCATTGCCGGAGGCCTGCATTTGGTTACGATAGCTGGTTAGCTCCTTCTCCATGTTTTCGATGGTGCGCTGGGAGCACTCCTGCATTGACTGTAACCGTCGTCGTTCCTGTTTTAATTCCTCAATCTGCTTCATGGAATTGGCCAGCGCCTCGCTGGTGCACTGTAACCGCTGTTGAATATCACCAGAGCGCATGGTCTGCTTGTACATGTCCAGTTCAGTGGTGAGACGCTGATTCTCGTCCAACACAGCGCTCACCTGGGCCCGCAGCTGTGTTTGCTCCTCCCGAAAGTTCTTCAAATCCTCGTTCGTGTCGTTCAGCAGCCGCTCTACGCCACGCGCCACCTCACGCACACCAACGCCGCCTCCGCTGCTAGAAAATTGATTTTGGAAACTGTGAACACTAGAACTACCGGTAGACCTGTGGACTCCACACACCTGGGCAACGCATAATTGTTAGCCTCCTGTGTCATTTTGTTTTACTTAAAATTTTTGCTAAAATACTTGTTATTTTGATTGTGCTCGGAAAGGGGAAAACATTTTAATTTTCGGATTTATATTTGTCAAATGCATTTGGCAGATCTGTGCTGTTGCTGTCCGCTGTCACATCCACAAACTGACAGCTATCGTCCACCACCATCAGCAGTGCCACCCTGGCATGAAAAAGAGGTACGGGCATAAGCACAGGTTATGTTGTAACTCTGAACCGGCTGCGTTGCCAGTGACAACGTCAAAAGGATAAACAAAATATTCAATTGGTCAAGTTTTCATTTTAGGTTTTCTTTGCGATGCCGCTGTTTAACAAGAAGTTTGAACCAAAGCCCATTCAGCCGCGACAGAATCGTTGTAATATTGGACATCCTGTTGTTACGGAGGATTTAGATGATTTCCGACAGATCTCACTTAATTTGGGCAACAAGGAGCTGCGGTTTGCTGACGGCATTTGGATACATTCGGCCAAAAAGGGGGATGTGGATGACATCATGCGATTGAATAAGAAATTTCGTGCCCTGGAGGAGGAGAATAACATGTGCAATTTAAAAATTGAGGTTATGTTGGATTTATTAGCGGAACATGCCACCGAACTGAATGAATTGAAGCCAAAGGATAAGTGAATGCAGTCGCTATAGGGTATGGTTAGTTTACAGCACGGGAGAGAGAAATCATTCATCAGCTGGAACTTACATATAAATGTGCAAAGTGAGGTAAGGTGTTAACTGCAGATTACTCAAGGACCAAGGAAAACATCTCACTACTGATAGAATTGATTGCCGTATTGATACACACACCAGAGGGCTGCAATTAAGTTGCAAGTTGAAGTTGCAATTAGGAAAAGGAGGTTGACACCGCAGAAATCTTTTCTGTCATTGTCTGTCAGTTTCAGCTCTCAGTAAAAGGCGACACATGCCTTGAGCTGTATTTACTCTCAAAAACATCAACATCCAATCTGGAGGTTACCCAATAAGTTAAATTTTGTATAGCCTTAGGGTGGAAAAAACCCCAGTCTTAGTGTACTCTATACCAGGTTCTAGACACCGCAGCTTAACCCAATCGTATCTGTACTAAATCGCAGAGCACAACAAAATACGTATAACCTTTCTATGTGTCAAAAACAAACTAAGTATGCTATGTACTTGAAACCGTGAACATATGTTCGGGACATGTGCAGTCGAATCGTTCATCGGCCGGGGAAATTGAAAAGTCTTCTTACTTTTTGCACACACCTCGTTTATTAGCCAATATTAGTAAACTACCACAACGGCTAGCCTTCTAAATGCGCAGCATATTTATAAACAATAAAAAACAAAGCAAGAAAGAAAGGAAGGCTATCTTCCACTTGCCGAAGCTTATATTCACTTTGTTCGCTTCTACGCCAGCTGTCTACTATAGTAATCCGATCTGAATCAAATTGCGTCAGCGGGCTTGGTGGCTCCTCAAATGGATACACGCCAGATTCTTTGAAAAAAAATCGGTTATATGGGAGCTATATGATATAGTTGTCCGATCGCCGTGCAGACAAAAGAAGCATATGGTAGCTTGTAAGCCTTTTGAGATGTTTGTATTGGCGGATATGGACCTCAGCTATGTCCTGACAGCTACCGTGCCGGTCTTGCTCCGTCAGTTGCAAAATTTCAAAAAATTTTCAGTGACAGGCTGATCGGTGCGAGGTGCAACTAAACCGCTCCTAGATCCGGTGTTCACCCACAGCATTGTCACCGTAAGCCGCACAAATATTACGTCGATTTTGCATAAAACAGATCGTCAGACAGACATGGCTGATCAGAAATACATACATATATACCCTCTGCAAGGGTATAAGAAGAGATGAAAGGTTCACAGAACTTAGATATTAGAACGTTAACCGTTTTGGAAAATTTCAACTGCAAACTTTGTAATGAAATATGCACGCACTCAAAAAAGTAAAAAAGGGTTCACTTTTTATTCAAAACTCTGATTTAAATCGATAGTGTCTATGTAATTAGCAAATATATACTATTAATAATAACAATATTATGATAGCTTCAACTAAGGGGGTAGGTTTCCGAGATGCTTCCTTTGTTACAAAATATATCTCTGCATGGTTACAGAAATGTTTTATGTGTTACAAAAATATTTTTCTTCTTTACAGATATTACCGACTTGTTGCAATATCTTTCATTTGCCACGGAACAATTAATGTTTCCAGAATTCAGAAGAATTTCAGCACATTCACCTTGCTATTTATTACCGGGAATCAAATAAAATAATGAAACAAGCCATCGTTGTCTAATATTAAACCAGCCTAATCAGCTCCCAAAAACTATTGAAAGCTTATCAATTGGTAAAGTACTTACTCGTATTATGTCTATGCCCGGCTCTAGACGAACGCCAATGCAATGTTGTCTCCAACGATCTGGGTCGGCTTTTGTTGACTAGCCCATTGGGCATTAATTTGGATTTGTAGCGCTAACATACGATGAATGGAGCTGGTCAAATTGGTGGCATTGTTGTCGCCATTGGCAGCAATCTATAGACGCCATCGGTGTGGCCCGTCGAGCTGCCGCTTGGCTCCCGCTATTTATTGTGCTCGATAAGCTTGCTGCTGATAAGCAGCAGTGGACTCGGACCCAACCCCAACGTTCCGATATTAGAAACTCTGCTAAGGCAGTCTTCAGTAAACAATTGATGGACGAGGATATATGATAACACTACATGGATAGGAAATTTACATGGTTAGGGTCCCGTTTTATGTATGTATATGCTATATGCTACTCATATCTGTTGTCTATATCGACTACTGTATATTTACGCATTGATATTGATGTGCGATAAGCAAAACTGCTTATAAAACACATTTATTTAGTTGTTTCCAGCGTCGGTGACTCCGACAAGCCTTTCGGCACCGAGGGGTAACACTTGTTCGATTCGTGTATTACAGTAGTTTGTTGATAGCCAGCCGAACGTACGGACGCACACGTTGGTTGCCCGGCTACGGATACGAATTGAACGGGAGATTGATGAGGTCTCAATATTTACCCAGTGAAAAACAGCGGCAATAACAATAACAACAATTCGGTCTGAAAAATAAATAACTCGTTCATGAATACATACGTACACATATATCCATTGCGGTATTATTATGTGAAAATCGCAATGTCTTAGCACAGAGGCCAATTGGATTTCATTTGGCATTAGGTAACCAAAGTCGCCTATATCAGCACAATGACTATGACTGCGGGTTGGCCGGGGGGACTTCTGCGCATTCATCAAACCTCGCCATATCAGCTATAAATATACGATATTCAGTAGTGAGTCTGGATTCTAGACCCAACGTCAACGTTGCCTCTCCATTCGGTGATCGCCTGTGGCTGTGCATAGTTCTAGCTCGTTGGAGTGATAGTGATATCTGCTCTGCTGTTTTATTTGGGAAACACTTTTGTTCTCGCTATAAACAAATTTCCCCATCAAACACCAAAAACTTCTATGAAACGGCCGACGCTACCTAATAAATGATACAATATAAATCAATTGAGTCTATGCCAATCAAATGCATCAACACTGATAAATCTTGCGCACAAATGGATCGGCAACGGGAGGCAGTGTAGTCGGGCTCAGACACAGGAATAAACAAGCGGTCAGTTCTCGATCGGTCAGATAAATGTGTTTAATGAGAATATTGTTTTTCTTTTTTTTTTTTTGGCAATTAAACGTGTGCGAAAATTGATTGAAAATTGATTTGCAGACGCGCAAAACATTTGGAATGAAAAGTTGACATTGACAACTAGAAAGTGTTTAAAAAGGCTCTCGGCGGTGTCACGGAAATCTCTTTCGGTTTCTCTAGTTTTTTTCTTAGATTTTAGCCAAAAGAAAGATTTTTAGTTAAAAGCACTCTTATTATTGAAGGCAATATTGTTTTTCTGAGTAATTTGCCTCATTTATTCCAAACGTTCTGTATGCTAAAACAAGTAAGAAAACTATAGTCGATATTCCGACTCAAAAGTATGAATAAAATTTTTTGTTTTTTGGGGTGGAGTGTTTTTATACAAAACCTTTTTACGATTTTGTCTACAATTAATATTCGATCTTCACAAAATTCGGCAAATCGGTAGATTATGTGCTTATACATATAAGGTTTTATCGATTTGCGCGGGCGGGGGAAAATTTAAAAACAAACTTGATCTGACGCCCCAAAGGGGAGTCTACATACCAAATTAGGTCTCTCTAGCTCTTACAGTCTTCGAGATCAATGTGTTCATACGGACGGACAGACGGGCATGGCTAGATTGTTGATGTTGTTCAAGAATATATATTCTTTATGGGGTCTTAGCGAAAACTGTAAATGTCAATGCAAACAGCTAACATATTTTATGGAAACAATCTTCCTCTACTCTATGAGTATCGGGAGTAAAATATGGTTAGCTCTTTCTATTTGGGACTTATGTTGCCTCTGAGCATGACAAAGATTTGGATATTTTTGTATTTTACGAAGAAAATCTGCAGCAAATTTCTAGGCATTTTACAAATTTTATTGTATAATAAACAGAGGACATAGCAGAGTTGTCAGGGCCGATAAAAAGTTGGAAGCTGACATTAAAAATTTGAAAATTGCCAATTTTTTGTTTAATTACAATAAAAAAAGCTCTTCTAGAGACATAATTTGAATTTATTCATCACAAACAAAAAAAAAATAAGTGAAAATAAATATTCAATAAAAAGGAATTATTCAAGCGATTTGAAAACAAAGCGTACCCAAAATCTCTGGGGATTTCCGTGGCAACCCCGTGTATAAAGACTTACTTAAAACCACCAAGCTTGCCACGTATTTCACACAATTAGTTGGAGACCATGTTTGTGGTATTTGTTCGACAACCCAACCTGCACACATCTATTAGGCAGCACTTTGATAAATATATGTACATTATCGGCCCCATAATTTATGGTGCTATAAATGGGCCTCACCATTTATTAATAAATAAAAAGCAAAATGCGATAATTTATATGTGAACCATGGATTTGTGTGTCTTCTACTTATATAGAGCACGAGCACTCGCCTCGAAATGACTAAGTAAATAAAGAACCCCAAATTGTATTCTCAGCCCCCAATAAACTGTGTGAAAAATTGTGCGCAAGCCATTGAAAAATGCAGCGGCTAAACAAATAAATAGAAGATCGCGATCGCCTGCCAAGCGTTATGAGCAGAAAATGTTTGCTATTATATTAAATACAAATCGATTATCCGTAAATGGCCAGCAGAAAGTGGAATACAAATAAATATGTGCTCATAGTTTGTGTATAGGCAATGATCAAAAGCTGAAATTGGCAAACGTTCAATATTTGGGCCTCACACTTTTCCACATTTTTCCACTTACAGTCGAATTCAACATAACAATTGCATTAGGTGAAGCTGCCATCGCCAAGATATGCATTGAACCCACGTGAAGAGTAGAGTCGAAGAAAATGTCTAGAAAATGTTGAGCACAATGCATATGTTTTTGGGAACAATTCGTCAGTTGCGGTTAGTCATGATTTGGCAATTGATCTGCATCTGCATTATTGGATCTACACCAACGGCGTTTGCATATTTTGTTGATTATACAGGTGAGTGCGTCTACAAATCGTCTTTGAAATATATACGAATATAGATTTCACAATACTTAGATATACATTTGAGTGTCATACGAACAACAATTATTCTCTTACTTAAACCAAATAGAAAAATGATGATTTAAGATGCTTTAAGATTTGTGTAAGATATAAAGTTTTGCCATTTGCGGGGGCGAGGGGGCGTGGCAAAATTTAAAAAATAACGATCTGATGCCCCACAAGGGGAGTATACATACCAAATTGGGTCTCTCTAGCTCTTACAGACTCCGAGATCTATGTGTTCATACGGACGGACAGACCGACATGGATAGATCGACTCTGCTTTTGATGCTGATCAAGAATATATATATACTTTATGGGGTCGGAGACGCTTCCTTCTGCCTGTTACATACATTTGCACGAATACAGTATACTCGTTTACTCTACTAGAGGTCGAGTATAAAAGTATACAGGTATACCGGTACTAAGATTTGATTCCGAATCGTTCGGTTATATGGGAGGTATATGATATAGGGGTTCGATCTGGACGATTTTGACATATGAGCAGAAATAAGATGTGGTAAATATTTCAACTCGATATCAATAAAACTAAGACACTGGTTCGCATAGAAACAGACTGAGAGACGGCCAAGGCTATATCGACTCGGCTTGTCATGCTGATCAAGAATATATATACTTTACAAATATCATGACAAAATTAGAATACCCTCTGCAACGTATAATGACGCAGCTTGCTCTAAAAATCTTTATTAACACGCTGGAAACTCACAGACTTATTAAACCGTCCTCGTACAAGAATTAATTAGCATTCTGCTCATATATCCTAGGTAATTTTTAGATCACCTGTGAAAATTGCAAAATTGAAAACATTGAATGGTAATGCCACGTCCTGTTCTTTCCAATAACTTCTTCAAATATGGGGCTATGTTTACTTCAAAAGGTTATCAGAATTTTCGTCGGCGTCGTTTGATAAGATACGAGTTTGCATATCATTGCCACTTTCCGTCAAAATACTTTGTAAGCACACAACATTGCTTATTGAGAGATTTTTATACCATTTACAAAATGCTATATTAATTTTCTCACGAGGTTTGCAACGCATAGAAGAAAGCGTTTCCAACTATATAAAGTATATATATTCTTGATTAGCATGACAAGGAGAATCGATATAAACATGTCCGTTTTTCCGCCCGTCCGTTTCAACACAAAGATCTCAGAAGTCTTAAAAGGTACAAGGCTGAAATTTTTATCAGATGCTTCCTTTCTTTGCAGGCTGGTCAAGTGCGAGTTTTATTCAGATCGGACAACTATATCGTATAGCTCCCATATAACCGATTGTTCCGGAATGAACACTTAGTAGCATAATTTTTCTGTTGTTTATCCAAATCAAACCAAATTCGGTTTGCAACCATTTGAGGAGACCCTACGTCCGCTGACCTGTTCTGATCAAGATCGGAAAACCAATCATATAGCTACCATATAACCAATTGTTCTGGTATGAACACTTAGGAGCACAACTTTTCTGCCTTCCATTCAAATTTAATAAGTTCGTCTTCATTCAGATCTAGTTCGGTTATATATTTACAATGTAAATGGTATATAAGCTTTGGGAAGCCGAAGCTAGCTTTCTTTTCTTTTTGTTTTTGCAATGCTTCCGACTTGATTTTGATCAAAATTGTTGTTTGCAGAGAACACGGAGCTGATACAACAGCGTGCGGGTTACGATGTGAAATTGCAGTGCAACCTTAAGGGTCTGGTGGATGACCGCAAGCTGGCGGATATCAAAATTCAATGGTATTTTAAGGTAAGTTGTGCCCTTCTGTAACTACATTAAAATGGCCAAAACCTAATCACTCCTTCACTTTCTCTACTTAGCAATGCAATGACAATAATTGCTACCAATTGGAGCCATCCGAAGACTGGACCGCGCTACCGGCAAGTCTCAATCGGCCTGAGCTTTGGTTGCGCAATGTAACCGAGCGTTACTCGGGTCTCTACAAGTGCAGCGTCAATCCGCATGTTTGGGATGTGCAACTTGTGCGCACATATCAGCTGGATGTGAAAAGTGAGTAATCCGGGTACAGTGTTCACAACTTCTAATCCTGATTATGATTCCAAATTATAGACAGCTCGTTGGTTGCCCCAGAGTTTCTCGACTCCTATCCTAGCAATAAATCAGCTTTGGAGGACTGTCAGGTGGTGTTCCAGTGCCGTGTGCACAGCGAGGAGCATCCCACTATTAAATGGTTTCGACGCCATAGCTATGCTGCCTCCTTGCCAGCTGCGGAATCACCTCAACTTGCACCTGGAGCGTCCAATTTTAGCACTCATATTTTGTATAATGGACGCACTTATGAGTTGCTTTCCGCCGCGCCTGAGAAGCTAATAAGTCCCCAAATCTATTTAAGCAAACTCATACTGAACGGCGTGCGTCACCGAGATGAGGGCTATTATGCCTGTGTAGCTATAAGTTATCGCGGCTACAAGATAAGGGAAGCCTATCTAGAGGTGGTATCAGCGAGAGAGGACCCAGAATACTGGAGCGACAACAGTGATGAAACAGATGCCACCGATCCTCGTGAGTTCCTTTTGCTCTTCCTCATGCCGCTGGGTCTGGCGCTCCTGCCGCTAAGCGTCTGGTGTGGTTATTTGATTCACAAACGCTGCACCATGCACAGAGAGTGTAAACCCATTGATCAGCAATACTCGGATGAAGAGTTGGACACAGAACGTTGTGTTCTAGGTGGCAGTTGACAAAATTAAAGAAATGCTTGCCATAAGTAGCCGATACGCTTATTAGGATTATTACAAAAGACTGTGTTTACTCTAAATATGATATATCTATTAAATAAATATAAGTTTTAAAATTAAAAACATGAATATTAACAAAGCAACAGCAAAGCAATTGACTCAAAATATACGTATTTTCAAACACGGCTTTAGGAACTTTGCATCACAGCCACTGTCCAAATAATAGCGCCTCAAGTAGATTAATGCGAACGTTGAAACTTAAAGAAACCCACCCATATAACGAGAGCTCACTGCCGGATTGTATAAGAACTATATAGCAAACAAATGCATTGCCATACAAACTTTGACCTCGATGTTGACCGATTTGAAGGTGGTATTTTATAATAGAGCTTCCAAGTGTACACCAATGCCTGGTAGCATTAACACCTACAACACATAGAGAAATCATTGTGTATGATCAATTTATACAACAAATTTCGAAAGCCATGGACTCCAGCGAACGAAGCTGTGGCCGAATAAAACACGAAGTCCGATGTGTCTCTGCCGCCATCAACGGCGACAGCGACCGCGCTTCCCTAGACAAACTATTTGTAGACCCTCAACTCTTTGTAGCTTTAAAGACTTCTGAAATTTTTGTGTTGCAACAAACCGACGGACATGGTTATATCTATTCGCCTTGTCTGATCAAGAATATATATACTCTATATAGTCTGCAACGCTTCCTTCTATGCGTTGCAAACTTTCTGAAAAACTTAATATACCATAATGTATACAAATGTTTACAAATGGTACAAACTTTTCCAAGATGGTCCCATTACATCAACAACAGAAGATATTGTCGACGCTGTGAAGAAAATTGTCTTTGTCGTCGAATTACTATAAGAAAAGTTGCTGAGGATGTTGGCATATCTGTCTGCTCGTGTCATGCTATTTTTAGGATGTTTTGGGGATGAGGCATAGGTCAGCGAAGTTTGTTGCGAAACTTCTAAATTTTGATCAGAAGAACTGTCGTATGAGCATCACTCAGGAGCTCTGGAATGACGTCAGTAAAGATCCTGATTAGCTCAAAAGGGTCATAACTGGTAACGAATCATGGGTTTATAGTTATGACGTCGAAACCAAAGCCCCACTCTTCGCAATGATCCCATTAAGAGACAAAATTAATAATTCACATTGCTTATGTATAACGAATTTGTTTTGATTTGGATGATAAACAGAAAAGTTATTCTACTAGGTGTTCATTCCGAAGCAATCGGTTATAAGGGATATAGTTTTCCAATCTGCATTAAACCTACCCAGCAGACGTGGGGCCGCCTCAAATGGATACAAACCGAATTTGGTTTGATTTGGATGAAAATCACAAGAGTTAGATGATATGGTTGTCCGATCTGGATGAAACTCGAACTTAACCAGCGCTTAGCAAGAGAAGCACCTGGTTACGATTTCAGCTTTGTAACTTTTAAGACTTCTGAGATCTTGTGTTAAAATCGATGCACGGAAGGACAGACGGCCATGGTTATATCAATTCCCATAGTCATGCTGATCAAGAATATGCTTAATTCTGTGCGTTGAAAACTTCCTGACCATATTAATATAACATTTTGTATAACAAGTTAGAGCGCTATTATAAATTCCGACTATAACATACTCGCTCTCACCATTTATTTCAAATTTGGGAGGTTTTTCATACATATCCTAGTATGATTATTAAGATAGATAATTTATAAATATACTAACAGAGTTTCAATTGTATTGTCCTATGAAACACGAAAAGCCTGTGCAGAAGCAGGCTTGAAGTAGAGCACTTCTTTAAGACCAATCGCATAGATATACTCCATTTAGCAGAAACACATTCCTACATCAGGTCCTACTTCACCACCAACGGAGAAGACGTAATATCCACGAACCTACCCATAAGGGCGCCGCCAATAAAATGCTAATGTTTTATTCCCCCACAATTTACTGATTGTTTATATATAAACAGATTGCAAATACAGAAATACCTGAAACTAAAAAAAAGTAATCCGGATTCGAAAACAATAGTGTTTATTTAGAGTTTTCTGTTTCAGCAATTCCCAGCAAGCCTCACATTTAGTATCAAATGTCTCGTTACTCTAAACGTTACTGAGACAACTCAATAAGCAAACTTCTAAATTCCCTTCGTATGAAATTCAAAATTTATACCGTCTTCCAGTTTCGTTAGTCAAATAAATAGTCAGCCATAAGTAACTGATCCTCAAAATACTGAGAAGCAACTTCTACACTGTTCGATAATAGGCTCTGTCATCCGCAGCTGACTCTGATGATATTCGAGCTTTGTCTGCAGTTTTACTTGATGCGACAGTTCGAGGTGCGTATCTACATTCTGCGCCCGAAATTCTGTGGTACTCACTTAAGGAATGTTACAACATTTTATGAGTAACATTTTTGACCTACGAACATGGGCGTGCCTGCCTGACAACGTCTGCAGAGTCACCACAGCTCACAAAATACAATTTCATATTTTTAGATTTGCATCTACTTTCTGCGCCTGAGGTTCTACGTTGTCAACCAAGTGCCACCTATTGATATAGAGGGTGTATTGTCACAGCAGTAACAGCGAGGGCGGGTCAGTCATTTAGTGCGACGTAAACAAGAAGTAGAAGGAACTGAAGCAACCGCCATGTCGGATCATCAGATAAGAGATGTGGGGTACTACGAGTACATAATGCCCGGAACCTATGTGTATCCAATGGCGCCAGCAATGAGTACATATGCTTCTAACTATGAACCGATATCCTGGCTTCTACCAGTTACCAGCTCGGTCACATATGTTGCCAGTCCTTGTGGCGCGATTAACTATTTGAGTGATATGCAAAGCCATCTGGCTTATCCAAACACAGAAAATCTGAGAACTGGCGTTATCTTCGGGATTATCGAACAGGATCCTCTGCAGGCTATCTATGAGTACAGCAGGATGCAGCATGCTGTAGCTGAAGGCCAAGTACACCACGTCTTTGAGGATGAAGCAAGTGATATTCTGGGCCGAAAAGCGCGTAAGCGTCCCCGCCGGGAGCATGATGAATCAGCCATCTCAGAAACCTCTGATGGCGCGCATACATTGCCACAACAGCGGAAAAGAAAGCAGCGGAAACAAGTCTACCAGGCCGAACAGGGTTACTTCGTTGAGGAGCCGGCCAGCGAAACGTCCGAAGATGATCATGATGGCCCCGAGAAGTCCGCATAGCTCGGTATGCCCTGGACCTTTATCAATTTTGCTTTGAAGAATTTAATTTCAGTTGATCTTTCCAATTGTTTTCCCTTTTTGAATTTCGTTACGAATCAAACAGATCTAGTGGAGACCGCTTGAAGGTGATCATGATGTCAACCAAGTCCAGATGGTACTATGTAGTACATAATGCCTATATATTTTTGTAACCAATTGTAAAATTGTTGACTTATCAGTTAACTGGAAAACGAATAAAATTATATATTTTTAAAAGATTCCAAATGCTCGTGAAAAGTATGAAAAGTGTTCAGTGTATAAAGGAGACATCAGCTGATGCGCAGCGTGTGTAAAATAAAATTTGGATTGATTTTTTGAAGCTCTTTCCCTTAAATAAGTCCGTAAGCAGCAATGCAAATCAGAAACATGAGAAAACTGAAATAAAAACTAATGCTTCACGTTCGAATTACATAATAAAACGTTATAGTCGATATTCCGACTCTAAGAGATATGAGCTTTTTATCGATTTGCGTGGGCGGGAGACGCTGATGAAAAATTAAAAAACCAAACACATTCTGACGCTCTACAAGGGGAGTCTACATACTAAATTTGGTGACCCTAGCTCTGATAGTCTCCAAGATATAGTTGTTTTTGTGGATAAAGTGTTATCAATTTGATGGGGCGGGAGAGTGCGGGGTAAAAACCAACTTCATCTGACAAATTGAGTCTACATACCAAATTTGGTGCCTATAGCTCTTATAGTCTCCGAGATCTAGGTGTTGATACGGACAGACAGACGGATATCGCTAGATCGACTCGACTGTTGATGCTGATCAAGAATAAATATACTTTATGTGGTCGAAAACGCTTTCTTTTGCACGAATACAATATATTCGTTTACTCTACTAGAGTATGAGTATAACAATATTTCTGTCTCCCTCCCATTAATACATGTGAATGCTGCCGCTCCAATAGGTGACCTGAAAGTGCTTGTAGCTTAAGAGGTAGAAGGGGGATATAAGCAGCCGGTGCTAGTGCCTTTCTTGCATTGTTGCGATATGAGCACAAGATATTCAATTACATTAATTTAAAGCTATGTTATTGTTCTTATTATTCTTGCTATTTATGATAAAAACGTTCTGCGAAAACATAATATGTACATATGTACATTTTCCTCACAGGTGTTGTTGTATTGGTGCTGACCCTTTACTTGTCCCGTTTTTTGATTTTGACTTAGTCAACGAACAAAATCAAAGGAAGATCCCAACATTTTAAGCACTCATTTGTTCATTGATATAGCAATTCACGGTCGCCTGACATTTGCTGCAGCTATATCAAAAAGGGTTTTTTTCTACTTGGTCAAGCAATGGTCTTAGCAGCTGATTAGTGTTTTATACTTTTGAGTGTGTCGAATTTTGAATAAATGCCGAGTACGAATATCTTATAGCCGGAATATCGACTATAGCATTCTTACTTGTTATACTTGCTTAACTGAAACCTCTCTCTCACACACACACATGTATATTAACATAATTCGGTTATTATACTCGTACTCTAGCAGAGTAAACGAGTATATTGTATTTGTGCACATGTATATAACAGGCAAATGGAAGCGATTCCGACCCCATAAAGTATATATATTCTTGATCAGCATCAACGGCCGATCTAGCCATGTCCGTCCATATGAACACCTAGATCTCGGAGAGCTAGAGTTAATAAATGTGGTTTTTAAACCCCTCGTGGGGCGCACATAATCTACCGATTTGCCAAACTTCATTAAGATCGGATAATAATTGCAGACGAAATCGTTGAAAAACATTTTGTATAAGAGCACCCGACCCTCCAGAAAAAAGAAATAAAATACAGAGTGTGTCAAAGATTGAATAAATGGTGAGTACGAGTATCTTATAGTCGGAATATCGACTATAGCATTCTTACTTGTTAACAACTAATTTGATTAGGAGCACATGTTTGGCGTTCTCTTGGAATCTCTCAACCTGACTCTCACTCTCGCTCAGTCTGATCCAATTCAGTTGAAGCCAGCTGCCCGTTGCTGCGTGGTTGTTGGGGTGCTCGGCGCGCGTCACATAAAATAAACAAAAACTATTTTTAGCCAGCAAATTCAACGGATTTTTGACAAAACTATAACAGGAACAGCAATCCAACACGGTTGAACAAAATGCCACAGGTCGACTGCAAATCTCGTCGCGGGACGAAAATCTCGGTGATCATATTGGGCAGCGCTTTGTGCTTTGTGATGATGGCTTACTTTGTATTCGGGGACAGCAACGATGAGCAGGGCTTGCGAAATCTACGCATGATATCCATTGTAAGGTCAAACAATAAAGTGCCGAGCTTTGGAAAGTGCTTAGATTTATCCATATTATATCTGACAGTTGTTTCGTCATGGCGCCAAAAATCCCAGTGATTTCTATCCCAACGATCCGCATGCTGCCCACGACTGGCAGGGAGGCATTGGAGCACTGACACAGGCGAGTTCGAATTTAGACCAGACCATGCATATGTCCATGACCTAGTCTTTTAACGGATCTTGTCTATGCAGAAGGGCAGCCTGCAGGCTTACAATCTGGGCCGGAATCTGCGTATGCGTTACTACCGTCTGCTGCCCTCCGACAGCATCTATACACAGCAGCAGGTTCATGTGCTTAGCTCCGCTGCAGAGCGGTGTGTGGTGTGTACACAGCTTTCCAAGTGATAAGATCGACAACCGAAACTAATCTGATTACCTTATCTCTTGTTATTAGATGAGTGCACAAAGCGTTTTAGCCGGTTTCATGAAGCCGCTGGAAAACAAAAATGTGCTACCCATACCCTGGCAACCAGTGGCCATCAATACGCTAGCTCGTAATGATGACATTGTAAGTTTTCTGTCTGCATCTGTCATTATAAGGTGAATACTCAATGCCCGTTTTTTAAAACTTTTAGCTGCTGGCACAAAAAAAACTCTGCGCGAAGTACGACCATATATTACAGAAGCTCTATAAGAATCCACCGCCAGAGCTGCAAAAGCTGAATGATGACAACAAGGAGTTATATAGGCTGCTCAGCAAGAATACAGGCAAGGCAAGTCGAGGGGATTGATCCGTGCATCCTTAACGGTGGTTTAAATGTACAAATTTTATTTCAGAACGTTTCCAGTGTGCTGGATGTGGAGTTGCTCTATGGCACGTTGAAAACCGAAGAAGAGGCCAATCTGGTGCTGCCTGATTGGACGGAAAATATATATCCGGAGGAGATGAGACCGCTGGCCGAGCGGAGCTATGCATTGTTCACCGAAACGAATCTAATGAAGCGCATCAAGGGCGGTGCCTTTCTAACCGAAATTCTCATCAAAATGCAAAACAAACGCAAACGAAATTTGAATCCAGATCGAAAAATATTTCTTTACGCTGGCCATGATGTAACGCTAGTGAATGTTATGAACTCGCTGGGCATTTTGGATCAAACAGCCAAGCTGCCAGAATATGCCTCCGCATTGGTCTTTGAGCTGCATCACAGTAAGTCTTTTAGTGACGGTGATTTCGAAGTAAAGGTAAGTGGAAGAATTATTTGTTCATATGGTAGCCCATCCTATATCCGTAATTTCTGTTGTCTCTAGTTGGTCTACTACTACAACAGTGACGATAAGTTTCCCAAGGAGCTGAGCATACCTAATTGTGATACGCCCTGTTCATTGACCCAATTTGAAATGTCTCTTAAGGCGCTGGAACTGGATAATTATGACGAGACTTGCGAGAATCCAAAGCCAGAGTGCAAGAACTGAACGCTGTAGAATAAATTTGTTAGAATTGTTTTAAATATGTATGCATGTATACACATAGGTATTGTTATTGTTTGACTATGCTTAGAGTCTAAGTAACCCTTTATAAAGATGATCACATTTTACACTTTGAGTTTCGGCTGTTGACATCAAAATCTAGCACCCTTATCTTCGGCATACAAAAAATAAATTGGCACCCGCTCTGTTTTGCTGACATGCACAATCTCTGAATGGCTAATTAGACGAATGGCTGCAAGTCCGTAGAAGAGCATAGGTAAGCCTGCGACACGAGGGGAGATGGTTCAATTCAATTAGCTTCCAGCTTCTCTACTTACCCAAATTGATCACCTTTAGAATACGGAAGAACTTGTCTTCGAGCGTTAGATCTTGCGCTTCCCGCCTGCTGCAGTGGTATTTCATATACGGATAGCAGCCAGTGCGGAGTATATGATAGTTGGTGCCGCTGTCTAGGGTCCAGTTGAAGTGGGACATGCCATACTGATCGTTTTGTACATCCTTAAACTAAATTGGAAAGAGACGGTGCAGTGCTTAGGCTTGGCTGTTGCATTTTCAGCTGCTAGATACACGGCTTTACCTTGACGAAGTATGATGTCCAGGGCGGCTCTTGGCATTGCTTTAAATATGCAGTCAACACTTCGGAAGCTCGGGGCTTCAGTAAAACGCGGGTAAGATGCATTTCTGTTGAGAATGAGGCTTGAATCGATTTGAATTCGTTTATTTTTATTTTAATTGCATCACAGCTGTTCGATTGCACGCGTTTAATGATAATCTTTTGTAATCGATATTTTTGCAGGCCAGAGTTGCCATTGAAACCAAATTACAGCCACATTTTCAAAAGGCAAGCGCGCTTTTATAGCCAAACGGCCATCATAAAACATGGTGGAGCAGGAACTTCGCCGCGCAATGTGCAATCCGAACATTTTGACCTGATGCCTATTGTTAACGAGCCACTAAAGCAATATATGGCTGAATCGCAGGAACGCAAGCAGCTGGAGGAGGCTTTGCATCGACTTCTTAATCAACCAGAGCGTGTTCCAATCGTGGTAAATGGCGAGGTTTTCTATGACCGAAATGAGTACCATCAAGTACTGCCGTACAACAAAACGCATCCACTTGCCGTGTACGGCCATGCCCATCGATTGCTCATCGAGCTAGCGATTGAGAAAACGGTGCAGGCACAGGAAGACTGGGACAAGACAAAGCTTTCCGAACGCATGAAGATTTGGTCGCGTGCGGCTGATTTATTAGCCGGCAAATATCGTTACGATATCGTGGCTGCCACTATGCTGGGCCAGGGAAAAACGCTGCGTCAGGCTGAGATGGATGTGGCCGAACTGGTGGACTTTATGCGCATCAATCCTGTTTTCCTGACCGATCTGGCCAATTACGAGCCAGTTAACGATTGTCCCACCGCTTACAGAAATCATATGAGATTGCGTGGCCTCACCGGCTTCGTGGCCGCCATCAGCCCCTTCAACTACACCTGTATTGCGGGAAATCTGGCCTACACACCCGCACTTATGGGCAATGCTGTCCTGTGGAAGCCCTCTGACTCGGCCATACTGTCCAATTGGTATGTGTTCAAGGCCATGCGTGAGGCAGGATTGCCTGCTGGTGTGGTCAACTTTATCCCCGCCGCAGACACAGTGTTTGCTACTGTGGTCACACAGCATCCCAAGCTGGCTGGCATTCACTTCACCGGCAGGGCTCCGGTGTTAAAAGTGCTCTGGCAGCTGGTGGCCAACAACATTCAAATCTATGAGAACTATCCTCGTCTGGTTGGAGACAGTGGCGGCAAGAACTTCCATTTTGTGCATTCCTCAGCAGACACCGAAGTGGCGGTGGCCTGCACCATTCGAGCAGCGTTCGAGTACGCCGGCCAAAAGTGCTCCTCCTGCTCCATGTTGTATGTGCCCCAATCACTATGGGAGGCGCAGATTAAGGATGCTTTGCTAAACGTCGCCAGCTCTTTGTTCGTCAGTGAGGCAACCTATTGCGACTGTTTCTACTCGGCGGTGATCAACAAGCGGGCGTACGACCGCATCTATATGTACATCCGATACATACATGATAACCCCAACTGTGAGGTGCTTCTCGGTGGGACCTGCTGCCAGAAACGTGGATATTATGTAGACCCCACTATTGTGCAGGTTAATGACTTGAACGACCGCCTGTGCAAAGATGAGCTGCTGGCCCCCATACTCTGCGTGCATGTGTATCGGGATGAGGATCTCAAGCAGACGATGAAGAAGGTGGCCGAAATTAATCGCGGCCTAACTGGCTCCGTGTTTGCCAGCGACAACAATTTCATCAAAGAAGCTTGCGAGACCTTCAAGTTGAATGTGGGAACTCTCAACATAAACGACAAATCCACTGGCTCCATGGTGGCGAAACAACCTTTTGGTGCTGGTCATATGTCTGGCACTAATGACAAGGTGGGAAGTCCGCACTATTTGCTACGCTGGACATCACCACAGGTTATCAAGGAGTCGTTTAAGCCGCACGTAAACATTTACTATCCTTACATGGAAATCAGCGATCGAATATTGAATCTTAATAAGGAAAGCCACGAGGAGGATATGGAACAGCCGGCTGAAGAAAAAGTAAAAGCTGAGGAGCAGGAGCAGTTAGGGGAAGCGCAGGAGCCGTCTACGGAAGATAATACAAAAACGCATGAGAGGACGTCCTCAGAGGATGAGCACTTCATTTAAAAAAAAAATCGGTTGCCATTCGGATAAGAGCACTTATATATTTAGAATGTTTTAAATTCAATTTAATAAATTATAGTGAAACAATTCGTAAAATTTATAAAATTCGTATAAAATTTAAACAATCTTGATACAATGCTACAGTCGTCGTTCATAAAAATTGAAGCACACATACTAGTACCCTGCATGATTGCATTCAAAACGCACTCAACTCATTGAATACTACCAGAAGTATTCGTTTAATAAACGGATACGAGTCGGATAAAGTTTCGAGCCGAAAAACGGGTTACAATTACCAATTTGACTTGCCTTTTTATACTCCTACTCTAGTAAAGTAAACGAATATATTGTATTCGTGAAAATGTATGTAACAGGCAGAAGGAAGCGTCAAGAATATATATACTTTATGGAGTATATATATTCTTGATCAGCATCAACAGCCGAGTCGGTCTAGCAATGTCCGTCCGTATGAACACCTAGATCTCGGAGACTGTAAAAGCTAGAGAGACCCAATTTGGTATGTAGACTCCGTTGTGGGGACTCCTCCCCAAAACCCCAAAAAACTTTTTTTCTTCATACTTTTGAGTATGTCGAATATTGAATAAATGCTGAGTACGAGTATAGTCGTTCTTACTTGTTCTTTTTTGAACAACTGCAAAGAGTAACCATATAACCATGTCCGTCTGTCTATCTGTTTCAACACAAAGATCTCAAAATATGCTTCCTCTATCTGCTGGCTGGTCAAGTTGGAGTTTTATCCAGATCGGACAACTAGTTCGTATAGCTCCCTTATAACCGATTGTTCCGGAATGAACACCTTGGACCATAACTTATCTGTTTTTCCCCCAAATCAAACCAAACACGGTTTGTATCCATTTAAGGACTCCCCCACGCACACTGGCCTGATCTGATCAAGATCGGAGAATCTATATCATATAGCTACCATATAACCGATTTTTCTAGAATGAACACTTAAGAGCATAACCTTTCTGTCTTTCATCCAAATTAAAACAAATTCGTTTTGTATCCCTTGTATCCACTCCATCCAGATTTAGATCGGTTATATATTTACAATGCAAATGGTATATAAGCTTTGGCAAGCCGAACCTAGCTTTCCTTTCTTGTTCAGTCTCTGTTCAGACGAAGCTTAAAATACAGTTAGAGTTGATCGAAAAACAAAAATTGCCAGCTAAAAAGTCAGTCTAAAACCAGTAAAAAACAGTGTCTGCTTACACACAAGCGCAAAATTAAATTGTGATTGTGTGGATGCCGACCACTGGTTTAAAACCCCATTGGTTTGTCCTTGAAAACCAGATACAAGTATTATTTACTACTGTTATGAGACACAAGTCTAGGGGAGCTTAGAAAATGTCAGTTTTTTAAAAGTATTCAAAAAAGAAAATTACACATCTTGCCGGCAAACGGCAAGACTGACTTAAAAGTGGTGTAACAACATGAAATGTCTGGTTGTCATGACCCGCAGCGTGGAAGTGGATTAACAAGAAGCATTTACTTATTGCTATTGTTGATAGTTTCGATTTCAATCCCAATCCCTACGAGTGCCAACGTGCCAAGACAAATGTATAAAAATCAAGTGTTTAAACTACCTCACAAGGAGGCAGCCTCCTGGAAAAGAATGTCGGGCTACGGCAACGGTGTTAGCAAGGTGGATATCCAGCGTCTCTACGATGCTTACCGAGAAAGGCTGAGGGAAGAGAGTGACGACAATGAAAAAGATGGAAGTGTGAGCACAGTAGTAGAGGATGCGGATTCCTCAATGCCTGCTGACGAAGATGAATGCAGTGCGGATGAGAATACAGACGAGAGCAATGACAATACAGAGAAGACACCCTTAGAGGATGAAGAAATACCCGTAGCAACCCAAAGCCAATCAATCAAATATGATGCTACAGACGATCGTCCCATTGAGATGGAGAAGCGTCAGCGTCTTCAAAAGGCCAAGGATGTGGGGGACGGGCAGGGCGATAGGGAGAAAATCAATGTGAAACGTCCTATGGTCAGCGGCATGGTTATACTCAAGCTGGATATGCCCTCCAGGGTTGAGTTGACGCCTCTGCCGTCTGTGGAAACAGCTACTGCAGCGGCAAAAGACAAGGCTTTACATGGCACAGATACTCAAAAGATGGCTCAACAGGATGCAGGAGATCGACGGATAGCCGAATTGAATCGAATATACAATGAATTTGTAAAGGCTTGGCATCAACCGTCTCCGGATGCCAAGCGCGTCAAAGTATTGGAAGAGACAAATATACCAACAGCTAAACCTGCGATATCAAGTGGATCAGGTACTTGCGACATGTCCAAACCTACTCAGTTAGATGCACTGAATGACTTGGTGGATGTTATTGAAAGTCTGAAACACAAGAACGCTGTGAATGAAATTGCCAAGAAGATAAGCGATGAAATGGAGCTACATAGGCAACCCAGTCAAGATAACCTAGCCCGGCATGACGCGCATCTGGTGGGTGATAATGTGGTATCATCAGATTTCTCAAAAGACCAACAAGTGGATATTAATGCGCTCCTGGATCACCTGGACCCGAATCGTGCTTCGACTATTTTTAAGCGCGTGGCTAAAGAAATTAAAGCCATGCGGCCATATATCAAGGCTGGTGGACTCTACGACGAGTACAAGAAACGACTATACGAGATACTCAAGGAGCAAAAGTATCCGCGAAACTCGGCCTTCATAACCAGTGAAAGGGATTTCCCCCTCGACAGCGATTTAAACCGCAAGACAAATGAGCTAACTCAGTGTCGCTGTGAAACTTTGAAGCCCGTAAGCCTAGCTGAGGATCATGCAAAATCGCTGCCAAAATTGTGCGTGATGGATCGAAAACCAGGCAGAAATAACAATTATCTGAAGGCGCTAGAAACGTTCATCAAGATGAGCAAAGAGAGCCAGTTAAATGGTGGCCTCAAGCCTTATTACCTGCCAAACTCCAAGAGTCGCCAAATGGTGTGGAATGAGATACCGCTCATAAAGAATGGCATCAGTACAAACCCCATAGGGAAAGTGTCTCTCCCAGCTTCAGATACCAAGATACCAGATACCACACCAAACACCGGAAAACAGGAAGAACGCCGACTCAAATCTAAAACTAAGGCTAATCGCCCCATAACCGACTGGCCCACGTATCAATACCCAGGTGTCGATCCCAAGCATATTGTAAGCGCCATGAAGGCCATTAAGCAGTCATCGTTTTTCAATCTGTTCGATGAGTATCAAAAGCAGATACAAAATCTCAACGAGGCACTGCAGGCGAAGCAGAAATGGTGGAAGGAGGCTACAGACAAGGATGCTGCCATTCGCTCACCAAAAGACAGATATGTTGAGTCTACAGGGCCCTCTAAGCGAGGCGTGGATAGTCAGCATGGAAGCGATGTCACTTCCATGGAAAGCGCCAGCAGCGATCCCTTGGCTGCAGCCTTCCCCGAAGTCCTAATGAATTCTCCTGGATCTGCAGCTGGGCCTGGGCCCCAAATTGGGGGCAATGTAATCGAGCACATGGCCAGCCAATTGAATATGTCGCCATTGGATCTAGCCCAAAAAATCGCCATTTCAAGCGGCTGCGTTGGCGACGGGGATGTTCGAAGCATGCATAATGGTCATCGTCAGGCTCAGGTAAATGGCTTAGCCCAGCCCAATTTAGGTAAGTAGTGTGATTAAATCATGACGCAGTCCCTATGCTTATAAAGCTTTTTAAAAAGCAAGCCCGATCAACACAAACCAAGTGCCAAATGAAATCAAAGTCAAGCTTGCGGAGCACGGCTCAGGGATGGACAATCACGCAAGCCAGAGCCAACCCCAGCAAGCAACAACTGTGCCGGTTCCGGCAAATTTAGCTCCTGTGCTTGAAAAGATCCTGCAGCAATTGCAGAACATTCAGGAGACCAAATTTAATCAGGCCTATGACGAAACTACACAGGAACAAACACATCCCACAGTGAAACCGCTGCCCTGCTGCTTTGCCGATCCCGCCGATGGTTAGCAATGGCACTGCACATTTCGACTACCTTCAAAGTACTTCTAACTCTTGTAATTATTAGGTTCACCCTGCGATCTAAATGGCTCCTGGGAGTCGCAGCTGTTGGGAGTCCGCATTAACATCAAAGGCGGCAACAAGAAAATCGAGGAAGAGCCTGTGAAGCCCACTTGTGCTCAACCCAAAATACGACGCTCCAGCTACAGCCGTCCCTGGCGTCAATGCGTTAAGATCAATACCACACAAATCAAGACCCTCTCCGAGCCGTCTGACTCCGTCTCCACCGCCACCTGGTTGAACGTAACTGTCCAGGAGACAGTGCCACCGCATGCACATGAGCTTATCGAAAACATTACCGAGTGGAGCTTTTCGGGTCATGCACTTAACACCCTGGGAGGACCGTTGGCCTTGTCCTGCCGCAAGCTGGGGACTAGTTTGATAGGCACATTCGTGGGCTATTGCCGCACCTGTGGCTGTGTGGATACCATATTCGGTTCGTGGAGCTTCTGTCAGCCGTCGCGTGATTGCCAGGACATTACCATGTCCATCTTTAATAGGAGAGACATGCTGAGACGCTATAGCATGGACGATAAGCGCCGGAATCGCTTCAAGGAACAGCTGTACCAAAGAAGTAAATTTGCCAAGGTGGAGAAGGAGAAATTAAGTTCCGAGCAGATGAAATTCTACAGAGTTCAGCCGTTTCCGCATGCACATGAGCCATCTCATTCCGAACCTCAAATATCACCAACTTAGTTTATCGTTGAAATGTTCACACATTGTTCCACATTGATTTATTTTGATATATATATATACTTTTTAAGCATTCTTATTATAGCTGGCCCTGCTTTTTCTGGTGGTTTATAAAGGACATGGCGTAGCCAATGGACCGCTTGACGCAGTGCTCATCCATCTGGCTCTGATTGCCAGAACCGTTCTTGCACTGTCTTAGCTGGTTCGTAACGTAGTCCACAATGCGACTTTTCAGCTGCTCATTGTCGATGCGCTCCAAACGCTTCTCAACCTTGTGCATGAGTACATATGCTTCCGGATAATCAGCCACATCGCAGGGCCACATTACGGAGTGTCTGTGCGACCAGCTGGGTCTCATTTGCTCATGCTCTTCACTAGAACTGCTGTAGTCCTGCACCTGACGCCAGGTGCCAGCCTGAGCTAGAGCCAAGCAACAGGCAAGAATCACGCAGTACGTTATATGCATATTCTCGAAGTAAGATTTTGAACTATTGATTTACCATAATCGAAACTGTCCGTTTTATACCATTTTACGAATACTTATCAAAAAAAATATTGCTGAATTAGCTTTGCTTTGTTCGAAAGGGCTTTGCACTTGCATATACACGAGGCAGCAACGTTTACAGCAACGTTTACGGTCTTATCTGTTGTCGTCGTATTTTTACATATTACACATTGCTGTAATATGTATACCTAAAATATATATGGGGTTCAGAAATAGTTAGATCTTAATATGAAAGACGCGAACATTACAAAAAACTTGAAATCAACCTTTCCCAAGTATCGAAAATTTCACCATCCGTTCGTGTATGTGTTCAAATTTCCGCTATAATTGAAGCGACAAAATTAGTATCAGTTTTCAACCCACAGATCACAGTTTTCGTAAACGTTTTGCAGTTTAAAAACCAAACTTAATAGAGAAGGACAAAAATTGATTGATCTAATGTAATGGACCATCTAATGTAACCAACCACTCTATCATTGGGCGGCATTGTTGATACCTCGTGGGAGTTAATAGTATGCTACAACTTTATCCATATCCATATCGTTTTCTCTACTATAGTGCGAGTACAAAAAGTTGACAGTATTTAAATAAATGAACTGTTAATAAAATGTTACATAGCAGGCGCCGGCCTGTTAGATAACAGCTGTTGTCGATTTGAATCGAAACAGCAGAAAGGTGTCTCTCTCGCTCACTCACGTTTTAGCGATTTTGTCTACAGTTCTTATTCGATTGTAATGAAATTCGTTCATTATAAAGAGTATAAAGTATATATAAAGTATAATTTAATAATCAAGATAAAAACTATCCTATTTTTTAAGTTCGACCAAGTTATAAACACGCAGTCAAATTTCATAAATATGTATATATACATACCATAGACTTCTTGTTGCTGTAAACTGCTCATATACCTCCCATATAAGGCCACATAAATGAAAACTTTTTACAATAGATGGGGGCAACAAAATTTTATTTGCTCCTCCTCTATCAATCACAAACAGATTTCTTACAATTAGAATGTGTTGTACATATGTACTTGTACACTTATTTATTTATTTTTGAAAGTTATTAGAAAGAAGATTGCTTCGCTGATTATTGCTACAGCTGAGTTAAATACTTTGTTTTCTTTCCTTTTTATAGGTTTGCAAGGGTATATAAGGCAAGGGTACATGGAGTTGGCCTTCCTCTCTTGCCTTTCCTAAATTCCCCCTGCTGACACAGGGAAACTGTAGAAACTATTGAAATATAATCACTCTCAGTTCAAAAATGATATTCCGCGCGCTGTGAAGCTCTTATCGATAACAGTCGCCCAGCGACTTTGTAGTTGTATCAGAACAGAACAGCTGCTGGTGTTGGCTGCGCAGAAAACAGAAGTGCATATTTGTTAACAATTTGTTATTGTTTTGGAAAAACTACAAAATATCTACGAACTGCATTTATTTAAAGTGCAAATGCAAACAAAATGGGCAATCAACTCGTTGGAATTGCACCATCACAGATCTATGCAGTCGAACACTATTTTTCGGGCCAGTTTGGCAGCGACATTGTCTTCAAATCAAAGTAAGTGCTTCTGTTCCTGGAAGAACCTCCCTTCTCACTACTGTGTTCTTGCCATGTAAACGCAAGCTCTAATAAATTTATACATACAACAGCATGGGCAGCACCCGTTTCTTCAAAGTGGCCGAAGCCAAGACGGACGAGGGCTTAATAGTGGTCAAGGTTTTTGTTAAACATGATCCCACACTGCCCTTGGAAGGATACAAGGAACGCTTGCAGTACATTAAGAAGACATTGACGCTGGCTAATGCAGTCAACTGCTTGCCATTCCAAAGAGTGGAGGTTCGTCCAAGTATCTTTAATTGTGTCATTGGCTAATGCCGCTTCCACATTATCGACAGCTCATAGATAAGGCGGCCTATATAATGCGGGAGTATGTCAAGCACAGTCTGTACGATCGCGTGTCCACGCGACCCTTCCTTACCGTCCTGGAGAAGAAGTGGATCACGTTTCAAATATTGTGCGCACTCAATCAATGTCACAAGCAAAAGATTTGCCATGGCGATATCAAACTGGAGAACATACTGATTACCTCCTGGAATTGGATACTGCTTTCAGATTTTGCTTCATTTAAGCCCACATATTTGCCGGAAGATAATCCAGCGGATTATACTTATTTCTTTGATACAAGCAGGCGTCGCACTTGTTACATAGCTCCAGAGCGTTTTGCGACTATCTCGTCGGAGGACGATGGCAGTAATGGTAACATGTCTGTGATATACACGGACTCAAGCATACGCATAGCTCCCACAAATGCGGGCAACTCGCTGTTGCCTGCCATGGACATATTCTCTGCGGGGTGAGTGGACTGTAGGGTTCTAGTGCAGAGACAGAATATCCGTTTGTAATCATTCACCATCAATTCACAGTTGCGCTCTGCTGGAGCTATGGACAGAGGGTACTGCTCCATTTGAGTTATCCCAACTGCTTGCTTATAGACGAGGTGAACGTGAGCTGGTAGAGAAGCATCTGGCTGGCATTGAAAATGAGCGTCTACGCAAACTGCTGGCTTCCATGATCGACATCAATTCCATAAATCGCAAAAGCGCCGAGGACTATCTAGATCAGGAGCGTGGCAAGCTGTTCCCCGAGTATTTCTACTCATTCCTGCAGTCCTATTTGCAAATGTTCTCGTCATCCCCCATTTTATCGCCCGATGATAAGATTCAATGTCTGCACAAAGACATAAACCATTGCATTAAAGTGCTCACCCAAGCACAGGATTTAACACCCGATGACGAAGAGGCGAATGCGGAACTAGAAAAGAAGGATCCGACCCTGTGTGCACGCCTGCCTCCTGAGCAGGATGGGCTTATTTTGATCATAACTGTCGTCACATCCTGCATCAGAGGTTTAAAGCAGTCGAATACAAAGATTGCTGCTTTGGATCTTCTCCAAAAGCTTTCCAAGTATACAACGTCTGAGACGATACTGGATCGCATATTACCCTATATAGTGAGTAGTAAAAAGGGAAATAGTAAGAACTTACTTATGTGTATATCCTTACCTGCCCTTTACTTGCAGCTCAATGTGGCTCAAAAGTCACCGGCGAAGGTGCAAGTGCAGGCCATTGAAACCTTAACTGCATGCCTGAGTATGGTCAAGGACATTCCCCGCAGCGATGCGAATGTTTTCCCCGAATACATCCTTCCGTATATCACGGATTTGGCCAGCGAGTCGAGCGCAGTAATTGTACGGGTGGCCTTCGCCCGAAATATCGCAGCGCTGGCTAAGACCGCCGTTTACTTTCTGGAGGAGACGCAGCGGAATGCTCCGAACGAGATGCCAACACCTCGTTACGAAGCGGAGCTGAATGCCCTGCATGACATTGTGCGGCAGGCAGTCCTCAGCCTGCTTACGGACACGCAGCCCATTGTCAAGCAGACGCTGATGGAGTCGGGCATTTGCGATTTGTGCGCCTTCTTTGGCAAAGAAAAAGCCAACGACGTGATCCTGTCGCACATTCTGACCTTCCTGAACGATGAGGACAAGAATTTGCGCGGAGCGTTCTATGACAATATTGCCGGGGTGGCTGGCTATGTGGGCTGGCAGGCTTCGGATATATTGGTGCCTCTGTTGCAGCAAGGATTTAGGGACCGCGAGGAGTTTGTTATTGCGAAGGCTATTCGGGCAGTGACCATACTTATCGAACTGGGTCATATCAAGAAACCCACCGTAACGGAGATTGTCAAGGAAACGGCTTGCTATCTGTGCCATCCCAACCTATGGGTGCGCCATGAGATCTGCGGGATGATTGCCACTACAGCCCGTAATCTCAGCGCGATTGATGTCCAGTGCAGGATTATGCCTGCCATTGGCGGCTTCTTAAAAGCCCCTGTCATACAAGTGGAGAAGGCACACATTCTGCTGGATTGCCTACAGCCGCCGATACCCAGACAAATCTTTGATAGTGTGCTGCGTTTTCAGGACATTCAACAGTTTCTGAATGCATTGGAGGATAGGGCTCGCGTCCGGGACCGCACTAACAGGGGAGCTCCACCGCAATATGAGGATATGGGTCAGATGCTGCTTAATGTAAGTGCTTTGGCAATATAGGTGGTTGTTTATCTAGGAGCACTCACATTTCCAAAACACTACAGCTCTTCAGGCGCCTAAGCTCCGAGGGATTGACTGATGGTATTGAGCTACAGTTGCTAGCGATGAAGCCATTCCTGAAACAGCTCCGACACAAGGCTTTGCAGGACCTAGACGACACGACCTCGAGCAATGGACGTATCGTGGTTAGTCGCAAGCAAGTGGCCTGTCACGAGTATCCGCTGGCGGACAAGGCCAGTAAGCTGCCGCTCCCTCCAGAGACACGTGAGACGCTTAACTTGTTATTTCGTATAAATCTATTTTTATTAATATATTTCTAAAGGAATCAACGATGTCCCTGCCTTAGCTCTGGTCTCACCAGCTTCGGATGCGGTTGCAACACCGTTGGGCGGCGGTGCTGGAGGATTGTCCGGAAGTCCTGCCACTGGGGCACTGACAATGGGGGTGCCAGTTACTACTGTTAGTGCGGCGACTTCGCTGGGCGAGTACACCATGCCAGATCGCAACTATTGGCTGGATCGTTCCTCGGAGTGCCGCAAGGATTTGAATTCGTTGACCCTAAAGATCAAGAGCCGCTACAATGTGCTGGCGCTTTCTCAGCGATGCAGCCATGACAAGCTCATAACGCCTTATCCGCCCAATTGGCGGATGAATGGGACACTGGTTGCACATCTACACGAGCATTCCGAATCAGTGATCAAGCTAGCTGCACTGCGTCCACATGGTTCGCTGTTTGCCAGCGGCAGCATCGATGGAACTGTGAGGCTATGGGACTGCAGCAAACTAAACGGCAGTTCCATGGGTATCAACAAATCACGCCAGGTGTATTCGGCACACACGCCCATCTATGCCTTGGCGGCATGTGACAGCGGCCAGTCCCTGGCCGTGGGCGGCAAGGATGGCAGCCTATTGATGATGCGTATCGATCGCAATTCCACTAAGATGACGCTGCAGCAGGCGCTGGAACAAAAGTAAGTAAACATCATGTGTATTTAGGAACTCATTCTCATCGACAGATTCTGAACCTCTTTTGCAGTGAGCATAACGATGGTCCAGTGGTGGACATGCACGCCTATGACCAAGCTACGCAGAGTGTCATTGTCTATGCCACTCTCTACGGTGGCATTGTGGCCTGGGACACACGCATGCAGCACAGCGCCTGGCGTCTGCAGAATGAACTGCGGCATGGCGTGATCACTACCATTTGTGCCGACCCGACAGGTTCTTGGCTGGCCACCGGCACCAGTGGAGGTAGACACATCTGTTGGGATTTGCGTTTCCGGCTCCCCATTGCTGAGATCAAGCATCCAGCAGACTCGTGGATAAGAAGGGTTGCCTGTCATCCCACAGAGCCATCCTACTTGATTTCAGCGTCGCAGGCCAACAACGAAGTTTCTGTATGGAACATTGAGACTGGTCAGCGTCAAACAGTACTGTGGGCCAGCCCAGCGCCAGTTTTAACTAACACCAATCCAGATCCCGCCATAACTTGTGGGATTTTAGCAGGTGTTGTGGATAGTTCACCCTTCATTCTAACTGGCAGTTCGGACCAACGTATTCGGTTTTGGGACATAGCATCACCTAAGAACTCTTCTCTCAAAGTGCCCGCTGCCAATGATAATCTTACAGACGTAGCATTCAACTACAGGTAAACAAGCTGGCATTCAAAAGATTTATATACTCTTCCGTCATTTACTGTTGTCCCGTGTCCCTTTCAGCTCTCGCCTCATTGATGGCAGCCAGGTTATTGAGGAGCAAATAATTTCCTTGGGCAATGTAGGCGACTCGCATCAGCTGCGCACTTCCACTGAGGAGAATCCCCGATCTGGACCAGATATGCCTACGGCCAGTCATCATGATGCCATTACCGATTTGCTTATGTGCAAGGACAAGGGTCAAATTTACATAGCATCGTCATCGCGCGACGGTGTCATTAAACTATGGAAGTAAATGTGTGTCCCCTAGTATTTAATTTAATGATTCAACTGTGATTAGCCTAATTAAACTGCAATATCTCTACACCATGTATAAAACAATATCAATGGATTCCAGATACACATAAGAATTGCACATTAAAAGAGACACGAAAGGAGAAAAGATCAGTTACTTACAAGCAAGCTACGTTCAGACGGAGTAGACCAGTGGCTCCCCAATATGTCAGATTTTTGTGTACCGGCATGCCGAATGCCGGCCTGTCTGAACATAGCTATGAAGCTATAAATCGATAACTATCAGTTGTCATTTTACATTATGTATCGACTACATTTCGATAAGTCGATTAATAATAATATCAAAATCCAACAAAGTAATCTTTCATTCATTTTTCGTTTACGGACGTGTTTCCGCACTCAACAACATATTTAAATACGTTTCGCAATAGATATATCAAAATTTTTCGTGTGTATACTTTCTGGATGCAACAATAAATTATCTGTGCTCTCCCGCTTACAAAATTCTCCGTGGCTCAAAGCAAAACCAAGCGCGAGCTTATATTTCTGCCAAAAATAAGATAAACTTCACAACCAGCAACAGATCCGATATTGAAGTGAGTATAAGTAAATCACCAGACAACCCAATATAACTACAACATGAACATATAAAACAGACGTACATTGTAATAGCGGCATTAGTTTATGAATAATATTATTGTTTTCGTGCAAAAGAAAGGCGGAAGTCGCAGGTAAAGTGCTTCCTTAATGTGTGTATATGCATGTGCATATGCATTTGTGTGTATGTATACACATGCTGAGCATTTCCGTAAAGCACGTCTTGACAAATCAATAAACATTAAGTGGCGACCAGGCTCCAGACTCCGATTTTTCCCACTCATATACGTCCGTTTGTGGTTGATCCTTGTAATTACAAATTAACATACTATACGTATATAGTTTTATGCTAACATTTTTGATAAGATTTTTGACTGCGCAATTAAACAGAAGGTCAGCAAACGAGTATATTGTATGCATATTTAAAAATTGTCGAAACAGTTGCCACCTTGAACACTCGGCTGGGTTGAGGGAGGTTCATTCAATCCATGAGTCTACTGAGCAAATATGCAATTTAACATTTTGCAATATTAAATGAAAAGCACACACAAGCGCAGCACACCTGTACATACGTATACGTGTGTTTTAGCGCGTACGCTAACATAAGGGATGGCTTAGCCGCTGTGCTTGGCGGGGGGCAGAGGCAGCGGAGTGAACGCCACACTCAATTGCTACGCCCATGAACTCACTTGGCAATGTCCGAGTTCGAAACAATGACGATCGCTGGCTTTTTGCGTTTTGCATTAATTCGTCTCTTCGAAGTTGTTTTGTCAATTTGTTTATTTTTGCACGCCCCAAACATATGATAACGGCAGTACGCTATAAAAATTAAATAGTTTGCGTATATTCATTTACCAAGTGGTATTTTTCGCGTTTTTGTATTGTTGATAGGACTTATCAATAAATTGCACTCATCGCATTTATCGCTGTTTGTTTTCATAAACAATTGCTGGTGTTTTTCTCTCATACATATATGCATGTATATGCATGTATGTATGTCCATGTGAATGTATTCACTAGAGGTGCGCAGTTGCTTGAATCGGTCTACCTACATAAATCTATACTAGAATATATCTGCTATGGAAGCGACTGTTCCAGATTTGGAACACATTTTAGTTGCTTTTTCGAAAATCAACAATTTGAGATTTTTTAGAAACTTTCCTTTTCCGAAAATCAACGATATTTAGAAACTCAGTTAAACCGCATTTAATCGGGATGGGACAGCTCAACAAGGTGAAAATAAGCTTTCTAACGATGGAACGATGCATTCAGAAGATTTCGATTCACGAAAATATTAAAACATAAAAACTTATGTCTGAACGATACATTTAAAGTTTGCTTAACATTCAAAAACTGCCAATGCATATATATGGCTTGTATTACGTTAACGCGTGATCGCGTGGCTTCGTGAGTTTTCGACGCATCACATTCTTGACTGCGTGAATTTAAAGAAGACATCGATATTTGCGATTTTCTACTTTAATAGCTCTTTCAATCGTATACTCTCACATCTCACGAGATTTCCCCCTTTGCTTGCGATTATGTGTGCTTGCAATCACGCTTCACACACAACTCTAGCATAAATACTCGCACATTCGTACACCTGTATATAAATACATAAGTGTGTTACGTATGTACATTGTACAACTATAGCTCTCATTCTCTTGTACTTTGAGCTTAGTCATTAAATTTTTGTACGCGGCGTCCACAACAACGCAAAAATAGACACTTCGTCGGTTTCTGTCACTTAAAAAGTTGCACAAAAATAAAGGAGAAAATTTTCATTTGCGACCGTTATTTATAAAAACAACTATATGTACGTATAGATGAATACATTTACATACTGATGCATGTAGATATGTACATTATATCTGTGATGTTTTGCGGTTTTTTTTGTTTATATGTGAATGCAAATGGTGCCAAACCGGTTTATAGAAATCGACGCAACTCCGTAGTCATTTTTGTCCTAAAAATATAAACAAATATATTGACTTATATAAATAATTAATAAAACAATTGATTCCTCTAGCATTATCATGTTGTTGAAAGTGCCATCTGTGGATTGGACGGATCAGATAATTTATGTTGTGGATGACGACGAATCGCTGTCCGATATTGACGATGAGCCAGATTTCTCCGAATATATGTGGATGGAGAACGAAGAGGAGTTTGACAAGAACGTAAGAAAACATTAATATTTCCCTTGGCATTGCAAGATCTTCATATATGTACGTTTATATACGCAGGAACTGCAACGCCTGGAGGAGGAAGAAATCATGCAGGAGTGCTTCGAAGCCATGATCGAAGATGAACTGGAGGAGCAAATCAATGAGTGGGAGAAAGCCAAGTGAGTTCCAAGTTCAAGCAGCCACAATCAACAAGTACAATTTCTATCTCTTTAAATTTGCAGAACGGAGGAACAGAATACGGCATTAAATGCGCTACCCAAGAGCCAATGCAATGTAGAGAAATCTGTATTGAATCCAATGGCCGATGAATTCATTCCACGTAGTCATCTTATGGATTTTCCGGCCTCGTAAACACCCTGCTACCCCCTAACTAAAATTTCACTCGTCAGGTGTTTCAGATTCGCTCCTGAAATATATAAATCCTAAGTTTCAGTCCCTTGCAAAGGCTCAAGCTAAATACTAAGATATTGGCGTCACAGTCACAAGTTGGAGCTCATCTGTACAAGTCAACACCTGCGCCAAGCATCAAACTTAGATTCTTAGTTTCAGACACACACCATTTACTGATGCACCCGAGTCCATAAACATCTTCTATACGAACTTAATTCTGGAAAACGAATACATTTTCAAGGAATCCCTCAAAACCTCAATACAGGAAACAAAAAATGAAAACATCACTGCGAAAAAATATAAAAACTTAAATAACGTGAAAAAACATAACCATTAAAAACTATATCCACTTAAATAGCAGTTAGAGTTACCATTTATGAACACGCGTTGCTCGTTGGAAACCCATTCAAATCTAAACGTGGACTGCTGAAGCTAATGAAACTTTGGCATAACGTACTAAAAACGACACAAAAACAAATGACTTAACATGCAACAGATAGTGAGATTTGCAACAGACAGCAACTATATATCAGCTATAAAAATAGATAAGCAAACGAGCCTGCTCCGAATTAAGAAATAGTAAAAAAAAACGTATGCTGTGGAAATATGTACAGTGTGTTCTTTAAAAACTTGTTTCAAACCATTTAGAGAGAAGTCGCGAAAGAGTAATGCATATTTGGAACAGGCCCGACTTACACTACAAGTATGTCTATTGTATAATATTACAACAATCGAAACACGAGTATGTTCTAGACTTTAGAGGACAGACATCAGCCAGGCTATGTAGCCGCTAACATAGTTCAATTCTGAAATTCTCTTCAAAGACTTTAATTGTAATTTAATTTAGTGAGCCTCGCCCTTGACCTTGACCCAAACCCAAGTTCGTTTTAAGTTGATAATATTGTGGCCTATACCCATGTGCGTGTTTTGTATCTTTTGTTAACTCGTTATACGTTCTACTACATCTAAGTGTGCACACAAATGCTCGTATCCTTCTTCTGACTCGCATAATTGTAATTTATACAATTGTAATCTAGTAACCAAACATAATAAGTACGAATTGATATACATACTAATGTTAAATGCCTCCTTATACAAGTTGCATCCTACGTACATAAATACATATGCATACATCTACTATCTAATTTTACATGCATTATTTTAGTGTTAAGCCGTAACGCTGCAATGACCATAGAACTTGTAAGTTAATTTGATTTCGCTCGTTTGCCAATAGTATGCAAATGCACAAAATATACAAATGTTGTTTAGACATTAAATTCTTTTTCGGTAAAAGTAGACACATATGTATTGAAGGAGATTTTTTTCAACCATCTTAGAATTAGGTAACTATTTAAGACAGCATCAAAAGATCTACTTACAAATACTTACTTACGTTATGTGTGTGATATAAAGATATAAAAAATCCAAAAAAATATCAAAAACGATTTGTAAAATCTCAATAAAAAAAAGAAGTATTAATAGCATAAAAATAATATTTTCTTATTCCTTTATTATATTTGTTACAATGCATGCAGCAGACAATGGATGGACAGCGGACAGCGGATGGATCGACTATTGATGCTGGTAAAGAATATATATACCTTATAGAGTCTGAGATTAAGATTTGTAAGGTTTTTATCGATTTGCGGGGGCAGGAGAAGGCGTGGAAAATTTAAAAAAAACACATTCTGAAGCTTCACAAGGGGGTTTACTTACCACTACTGACCATAGCTCTTTTAGTCTCTCTCTTTATCTTACCCCCGAGAGGGGGTGTATCAACATTTTAAAACAAAAACGCCCCACAAGGGGAGTCTACATACCAAATTTGTGATCATACGGTCAGACGGACATAGCTAGATCGACTCGGCTCTTGATGTTGATCAAGAATATATATACTCTATGGGGTCTTAGACGCTTCCTTCTGCCTGTTGCATACATTTTCACGAATATACTCTTTCACAATATACTCTTTTACTCTACTAGAGTACGAGTATAAAAAATTCATTTTTTTTGTGTGTCGAATATTGAATAAATACTGAGTACGAGTATCTTATAGTCGGAATATCGACTAATAAGAACGCTATTACTTGTTTTTATTTAATATTTCAAGCAGCTCATAACTCACAACATAATGTAATATGTATTTTATATAAACAGCTTGAATAGCCCTAACACGGCTATCGATAGTTCTTAGCAAATGTATTCGATTACTACTATCACGATTCCGATAGCAAATATGGCGTCTTTGTCGTCGAATGCATCATATAAACTTGCAATAAAAACTTGTGAAATGTGAATTAAGTAAATCCATCGAATTGTACGTGTGTGAAAGTGAAAGGCATGCAAGTAACGCTATCCCCATTTGGGACCATCGGGCTAAGTCAGCATTGTAGCAATCCGAGCACGAGCAACCTTACAACGGAAAGGAACGTGAACGGGACATGTCTGCGGCAGCGGCACCAGCTGCTGCAGAAACAACACCTGCACCTGCCATTGGGACAAGTACACCTGCCGCCGTGGTGGCGGGCGTGAGCGGCGGCGCGCAGTTTCGCGAAATACACAAGAATACGTGGTTGAAAAGACTGACGGCCGATGGGAAAAAGTTAACCGTCGGGCCCAAGGTAGTTAACTTTCAGCCATGGCTACGTGCTGTTATACGTATACTGAGTCATCTTTGAATTTGCAGAGATCGGAGTCCAGCTGGGTGGTTTTCTGCGTGCACGATGACACCGAAGCATTGCTGGAGGGATATGCTGAACCTCGTCAGGCGCCCGCCCACATGCCTGAGTGGTCCGTATCGCTGCGTAATACCCTGCATATATCCCATGCCCTGATACCAAATTCCCATGAGTTTGAATTTGTTGTAACACTTACGAATGAAGTGTTGCGTTTTCATGCGGTGTCATGGTAAGTTGCACTAAGCACACACACACACACACAGCGAATACATTCCCATCACAATTGCTGCAGTTACTTGCACCATGCTACTGGCGTGGGTGCCCCATACATGCGCTTCATTCACTTTCGTTTCCATTGCTTTGTGCGCTTTCACAGGGAGATTATGCAAGAATGGGTGGAAACTCTGCGTTCCAAGCTGCGCGAAATGAAAATTCTATCGCCGCGCGAAAATCTTTACACAAAGTTACCTGAAGTGCGCGCACCGCTGCTGCCTACAAGAGATCCCACATCACCATTGCCGGCCCCACCGCCTGTACCAGCTGCCATTGTGCCGGGGGTGGAGCGTGTCGTAGCAGTCCATCAGCCACAACAGGCCCAGCCCAGCAGCAACGATCTCATACCGCCACCATCTGCAATTGTAACAGCCCCAGCAGAACCAGCTACAGCCTCCGCTGCGGTGTCGATGCCGCTGCGAACAGCCATGTCCAATACATTGACGCAGCATTTGCTCAATATGCTCTGTGATCCCATTAGTACATATAGCGAGCAAATAAGCGAAACGACAACAACAGCACCGCCAGAAGTTGTTGCAGGAGCAGAGGAACCACCAAACTCCACCAGCACTGCCCACTTCGATGCAGATTTGGATTTGTCCGATGATGAATTCTTATCGCCGCTGTTGCGCAAGGCCTGCGTGTTGACCGACAATGGTGTGCGCGTCGATGTAGTAGCCGCCACGGCGCAGCGAGCTTCAGCGGGTAAGTGTTGCCCAGGAACAGGAAAGTAGACCGGCAAATCTAACCCGCAAAATCATTACAGATCAAATCTTAAATCTAGAGCACATGCTGCAATGTGAACGTCTCATACCCAGGTAAAACGTAAACGAAAATACAAAAACTATGAATGCAACGAATACAGCTCCTGTGCCGCTTCTTTGTAACGCTGATGCAAGAACTTGAGCATCGCTCGCTGCAGCCGTTCGTCCCCTTTGTAGGTGTCCAGAAAGAGCTTTCGCAACAGCGTCAGATAGCGCATGGCCATAAGGCACAACTCCCGATCCTGAGCCTGCTGCTGCATTTGCAATACCTTCTTGTAACGGTGCCTCATCTTGCGACGCAGTGCATCATAGTCCTTCCCAGCATGCTGCAGCAAAGGCTCGCGTTGCAGCCGCATTTTGTGCTTAAGGTGGGCCCACAATAGCTGCTCAAACTGTCTGTCCAGTTGCTCCACTAAAGCCGCATCTTGCTCGTTTTCACACAGCACGCTGTAAAGCGTAGAAAAGTAAGGTGGCTTCACGGTGTGCCTTTGTAAGGCACCCAACAGCCTTATGGCTTTTTTGGCTGAGCATGTGAAAATGTCCTTCAGATAGATGAGTTCCCTGCTGTACATCAGGCTCTCCTCTCGCAACGTGTCACCGATTTTCTTGCTCTGGAGACGTCGTTGTTCCAGACGATGTTGCTCATTCTGCAGCAATTGCAACTCGTTCGCCAAGGCATCATTCTCATCCATCAGCTGCTTGTTGGCGTCCTCCAACCGTATGTACAGACTTACACCGCAGCCCACTTCCGAAGAACTGATGCTGCCCAGGGAACCCCATTGCCCACTGTCGCAAGTCTCGCAGGCGTCGTCATCAATGCTGCACGAACTGCCCTTAGCCTGGCTTAAATGATGCAACGTTTGCAAATCTCTCTGGCAGCTTTGTGCGTCCGTGAACGGATAGCTCAGGGCATGTCCGTTATTGAGTTGTTTGTGCAACAGAAGCAGCAAACAGTTGCGCGCAAATTTCTCCTCAGGCTCTGACTTTTTAAAGATGTTCAGCCAGCGGGTGCATGTGGACATGATGGAATCCTTATAGGATAGTGTGGCAACCAGATTGAGCACACTGCCCACCTCCTTGACGAACAGTTCATCCAGTTTTTCCTCGGTCAGGGTGAAGTGACTAGCCATGATTACAATACAAAATATATCAATAAATTATCCCATATTCAAATTTGTCAGGCATATGAATAAGCATATGAGGCTTCATGCAATGATATACAATTACATAAATGTAGTTTCCTTCTCTTTAGACCTCAAACATGCCGTTCCATGTCTGCGGGCGCTGCTGACAAATCTAAGAGGCCACCACGTAAATCTCCCCAGTCACAACTAGAGGCATCTGCAGTAGTGTCAGCAGGAACAACATCAACCAGTGCCGAGGAGCCGCACGACAACATCACAATCATTCAGGTGTCCAACACGAACAATGGTCAGGTAGAGGAGGTACCACCACCCAAGCTGCCACCCAAGGGCAATATTATCGCAGACGTCTTCCGGTTTCCTGAAATCAATGCCATGACCAAATCGAAGAACCAACAACAACCACCACAATACACACAATCACAAGTGCAACACGAGTATAAAAGTAACGTACAAATCATTCCATCTCCGTCCAATTCAAGTTCCATACAAGTACTAGGCCAAACCAGAAGCAGCACTAATCCCTATACGTTGACAGCGAAACAAAATGCTTCCCATGTCCACACGGCAGCAGCTGCCACGAATACCACAACAGTGCAAGTCCTGCGCGATGGCGATGCCACTACCACCACAGTCGCTGTCTATGGCACCTGTTATCCCAATCCAGTGCCGAGCGGCAGCGTTGCGACATCCACGCCAAAGCTGAGCAAGAAAATAATTCTCAGTGCCAACACTTCGGGCATCACCAATATCAGCGTCAACAGTAATAGTAACAGTGATGTGCGTGCCAGCGATGCCATCATTAGTGGCAATGTCCACTACGAGAAAGTCTTCCTTTCATCCAGCATTCCTATAAGCAGCGCTAACAGCGCTAGCCAAGAGGAAGAGCGGCAAGCCCCAACTCAGACTAATGTGATCGCAAGCGTAGAACCAAGGCCCCTAGCCAACGGCAGTCCAGTTTTGCCACGTCGACGGATAGCGTCTCCGGCTGCGCAATCATCCAGGCCGCTACCACAGCTAACGCGGGGTCTGACTGAGCTGGTAATCAGTACACGGCCTAGTCGTCGAGACTTCCACTATCTTAAGATGCTCAACACACCTCTCAAAACGAAGACGTCGGCACCCAAAACGCCTTGCACTGTTACTAACAACAACGTCGAGCAAGGGGCTACAGCTACGGCCGGTTCCAGTAGTGCCTCGGCCCTGATGCGCAACAATGTCACCACCACCGCCGCCGACTCAATGGAACAGCGCCGGCGCAGCTCATCGACATCGGATGCACAGGCGCCACTACAGCGGGGAGCGACTGGTGCTGCCCCCCAGCAGAGCAGCCATCGCGGTGCCAACAACAATGAATTTGTTCCCGGACGCAGTGCGGCAGCGAGCGGATTTCGCATGCAGCCACCACCGCAGGCAACCACCAATCCACCCGGTACTAATCCAGCCCAATCGCAGTCACCCAACAAACGCATGACGCTACGCGAGCAGCAAGTGATGCAGCTACGTCGTGAAATTATGCATCCGGGTGGAGTTCGTCTGAACTTGAGACGCAAGGATTGCGTGGGCTCCATTGCCTGGGTAGATGCCTTTGGCGCCGTCTGGTAAGTATCGGCTTATACAAATCTTTTGAAGATTCTACTAGTTCGTTAATTGCAGGATTGCTGGCTGGAAGCAAAAGGAGCACCCTGTACTGTATAACGCCCTGCATATTGGCGATCAGTTGGTCTCCATCGCAGGTGTGAACATCAGCAGCGCCGCTGAGGCCAATAAGATTATACGGAATACCAACACACTCTTTGTAAGATGTTCTCGATATTTGATAAGTGATTCGTAATAATATTCGTGGAAATGGGGCAGATACACTTCCGTGCTATACATGGAATGTTAAAGTGTGTAACGAAGATTGATGGGGTAATATATTGGTCACGTCTTACGTTGCAGAGGGAAACCTGCTGTCTCTTATCTTGCTTTTCTAAACTTGTTCACTGCTTTGAGTTCATTCTTGTCTCTGTTCATGTAGCCATCGCTTTCACTCGACTGCAGTCCCTTGTGCGTCTCTCACATCCCAGGCTACGCTTCAGTCCACTTATCAGCTTTACTCATCAATACTCAATTAACCGATTTGCCAAATTTCATTAAGATTGGATAATAAGTGAAGACCACAAAAAAAAATCAAAAAGTTTTGCATACTTTCGAGTGTGTCAATATAAAATAAGTAAAGAGTACGAGTATCTTATAGTCGGAATATCGACTATAACGTTCTTACTTGTACAATGCGATACAAGTTCAAGTGGACCCAAATGACACCAAGCCTTGGGACTTATGTGCGAAGCCCAGGCTAGAAGCTCCCACCTCCCGCCAAACCGACCGAGGGGTGCAGCGACAAGAATATCTCTTACATCTGACATAGCTCTCTCATGTTGAAGTGCGTGGAAATTAAATGGGATGTTGACAAGAAAATGCAAACAAAATAGAACGTACCCCTCTTTAGCTACTTTATGGTACAACATCTCACATTTATTTACGAGTCTCCGACATGTTCATATTTATGGGCCACCAGAATACCATATTGTGTCAATGTGGAGTTGTAAGCTATTTATTATGGAAGTACTAAATCGGAAAGTTTCCATTGAAATTACCGATTCCAATTAAAGTCTTAGTCAACCCTGTTCGCGTTTCCGATTCCACTCAAAGCATGGGTGGGGAATCGTTTTTGTTTCCAATTCCGATTGAGCCTGCCATTGAACTGTGCGGCTTTAAAGGTTTTGCCATGCATCTGTTGTAATGAATCGTTATTGCGTGTACTTGTCATCAGACATATATAACCCATTGGTTTTGAAACGGAAGTGAGTGGAATGAATCGGCTGTCACAGCACGATTATATGTAATTCGAAGTGGAAGCGGAATGGAATTCTGATTACGAGTCTTTCATGACATTATGATGCAAAATTTTACCATTTCGCATTTCAATTTTTATTCTCAGGTCGAGGTGCTACTTCGTCGTATACCGTTTGGTCGCGCTTATGCCATACGACGTGATCGGGAGGGCCAATGCTTGGGGCTCATACGTGACGGCAATACGTCGACAATTGTCGATGTGGTGCCCAACAGCTTGGCCGCGCGGCATGGCCTACCGCCTAAGGTAACTGAAACTGCACGCTTGTACATATACGAATATGCCTCCAGAGTTAATAAATATGAAATTTATGTTATCAATATTATATCAATATTATGCAGGCCCAGTCATGCGATGGCAGCACTTTGACCTTTTGGATTCTCACGGAGATCAATGGGCGACCGCTTAATCTGTTCTTTAAGGATTTGGAGATACGTGATCGCCTTAATTCGGTCGGTCGGGACATATCGGTATTGGTGCAGCCGTCGGATTTGATAACCAAACTGAAAAAGCAATTGAAATCGTTGCGTGGTTATAAGGACTATTTGGTGCAGTAATCGGGACTGCCTGAAACCGCAGCCTCACTTCAAAAGTGCTTGGGCTATGAAATTACTCAAAACTGTTATAATGTTGTTATACGCATTGTATAACACCGGGCCAGTAATCATTCCATTTCCATGAAAGTGCATGCACAAACGGCACAACCTATATAGTCAGCTCTTAAATGTAGAAACTTTTTACTATATATATATATATATATATATATATATAGTATATATAGTATATAGTATATATATATATATATATGCATACTTATTAGAGGTCGGCATGGCTTCACTCTTAATTTGAGTTCAATAGTGGCTTCGAGTCACATCATATAGATAATTTGTATGAGTGAGACTGAGGAAACGGTCAAGAATGAAGGAAACGTAGCGAATGAATTTGGCTGTCGAAATCAGTGAACTCAGTTTTCGTTGTGAGCGACGAATATAAAGACGTCGGCGAGCCTGTACTATATCGCCTTCGAGCGTCTTCGAAAGAATGTTGTTCGACTGAGTCTAACTCACGCACACAAACTCATTCGATTCGTTCGGCTTCGCATTCGACTTTTTTAAGCACGAATGCTTCGAATAATGTTTTGAACGCATACATGCAGACCTCTAATACGTATACACACATACTTCCACATATAAACGGCGAATACTTAAAGGGCTTAGGCGTAGCGTTGAGAAACTTTATACACATACATAACGAAATCATATATATTTTTGCAAATTTTTATATAAACTCATTTACACATTTATATGTATAATCAGTCTGCTATATACTCCATATATACATATATATATATAGTATGTACTGTCACTTTGATATGCTCCAATAGCTATACCATATATACACCTCAAATTTGTTCGAATATTAGAGAGTGGAAATTGTGAAAGGAAATTTACACTAAAGGAAAACGAAAAATGTTGAATACATATTTGGAAAATGTCATCGAAAATCCACCCCACGTATACATGCATGTCAAGTCCTTGTACCCGTATTATACAAACCTGTGCAACGTAGTATCCTTATGCAATATTAGAGTGCCTCTGATTTTGTTTTTAAGTAATTATCTTTACATTCCCAAATGATTTGTAATTGTAGTGTGTAATTTTTGTTTATGTATAAAAAGGCGAAAACATCTACCTAACCTTAAGATGTGATAACAAGGAGTACTCAAATTTAGGCAATTTTTAAATGATCAAATTGTAAATGCGATTTTAATTTGTTTCTGTGCATACATACAATATTGTGCAGTTTTGTGTTCGTGTTGGTATTTCCAATGCACATGCAGACATGTACGACAACATTGGATATGTAACGTCCTTACGTAACATTCACATTAAAGCACATCCATGTAAATCACTCACACACTGTGTTGCGTTTGGCCTCATAGACATTTTGCTTCCAGATGCGGAAGTTATAAGTGCTGGTGTCCAATGTGGAGTATATGAAAATCGGCATCGAGTTTGTCATAACCCAAATGGTGCCATCCTCGTCGATCTGCAAGACCAAACTCGATGCATTGAAGTGAAAACCACCCCTGGTTATATGTATACTACTCACAGTCAAGTCGCTGGGATAAATCATTTTGTCCGCATTTGACGCCACAATGCCGTGATTTGCAGCCGAGAATGGATTGGTGGTCTTCCAGCAGCCTATGCCGTTTTTTTGTATTTCGTCGTAGAAAATGACACCCGTTCGAGGATCGTATTCGTGCATGGTGGATTGCTTGTTTTCGCCACGGCTGCCTAGGACACGGAAATCGTTGCCATGATCAGAGCGCGCAGCATTCGACTCCCGCTGCAACACCCGATTGGAGACCACAAACTCGTTGTTGCTGGCCATGGCATGGAAGTAGACACTGCGGCTACCGTCACGCTGCAATGGACCGAGCGTCGTGGAGAAGATGCCATCGTCCCAGCGAAAGGTTTGACCTCCAATATGAAGATCACCAGCCAGTGGGTCGAAGTTAAAGTAGTTGTGCTCAAAGCTCCACATGCGATCCTCTGCCAAACTGTAAACATATAGCCGGCGATTGACCAGATCGGGGATATATGCATACGCCTGCTGGCATTGCTCTGGCTGCACGTCGATGCTAAGACTGGCCAGTCCACGTCCGGTTTCTACAATACTTTCGGGAATATCGTAGCGGTTAATCAGGCGATCAGTTTCCAGATCCACTATCCAAATGCTGGGCCGTCTGATTTGCTGGCGATTATCTGCGCGTAAATTGCATTTTTAAATCGTCATTCTATGTATAGGTCGATCAACATACTTGGATACTCGAGCATTCCGGTGTCAATAAACCACAAACGCTGGCACGCATCCACAGTTGTGCGATAGACGGAAACTAGATTCGTTGAGCTTTTATTAAACTGATTCAACTCAAAGTGGGGATAGGCGTACAGTTTGGGACTGCTCTGCTTGCCATCGCGCCGTAAATCTATATAGTTCAAGGTCGATGGGATTCCAACTCGTCGTCTTGGCATTGTCACGAAAAGGCGGTTTTTGAACTTGGTAACTCCCATTGGCACATTGTTATAAGCGATATACGATGAACTCTCGTCTTCGAGGTCGGCGTTGCTACGTGAGCTAAGGTCCGGCGGCGAGTCGCGCGAAGTGATCATCACATCACGTTTCCCACGGCTCGCCCGACCTGGAAATACGACTGGACCTAATAAAAATAAAAGTATTATATACAAATTTTCCTCCGTTTCACATGCATAACTGTCCTTTTCCTTGGAGTTTTTAGAACATATTAATCATTATAAAGACTTAATAGTTTTGAAAATCCTTTTTCTAGGGATGTCAACTCTTAAAATCATCCCTTCGTTTGCAAATCTTTTTTTTTAAGAATTCAGGAAAAATTAATTATCTACTAGATTTGAGGTGTAGTAAATGGTGAAATTTCGGCGGTTTCAAATGTCCCAGCAAGCAGCCGGCTCTTAAGTTTTACCGTCAGAACAGGTGTTTTGAAGGTTAAACTTAAGAGCCTGCTGATTGCTCCGCCGAAAATTAAGTAAAACCCCTCAAAAAAGGAATTACTCTAATAGCCGTTGAGTTATTATTATTATTCTCTATCTCCATAGAGATTGCCATAACACTGCACTATATGTATCTTTGGATGTTATTTGTTACTAATCGAATATAATCTGTTAGCTATATAGTCAGTACCCCGGCGCGGTGGGGTTCCTTTTTCATGCAATGGTCCAACTCACAACAATCCAGTGATGCCTTTATCGTCCATACGAGGGGTACGATTTATATTTCGGGAATAGCAAATAATAACAAACATTTTTAAATGAAAATGGCTTTATTGTTTTTCAAAATATTGTCCATGATGCTGAATACACTTTCGCATCCGTGAAAACCAATTTTCGAAGCAGTTTTGAAACTTCAAAGAGGGTACTTCCAAAACTAGCTTTTTTAAAAGCTTAAACCTTCTTTATGGCGTCAAACAAATTTAATTTTTAATTTTTTTGAGTGCTCAGAAAACCTGTTGCGTGAGCTTATCGATTTACCTAGACGATGGACAGTATGACTTATACACGTCTTTTGAAGCACCACGGTGAAACTAATGTGCAAGGATGCCTCTATATCACGATATGTCACATGACGATCTTGCTTTATCACTTCACGCACTGCATCGATGTTTTTTGGCCGATTTTGGAAGACCTTCACGGAATTCGTCGGCAACCAAACTACGAGCACGATTGAATTCACTTTACCAGCGTTATTGATGATGCTTCATCGCCATACAAAGAACTGAGTTCATCGGCACATTCTTCTTGAGATAGTCCACGACGAAAGTTGTGAAAAACAAGAAAGGAAAGCTAGCTTCGGCTTGCCGAAGCTTATATACCATTTACATTGCAAATATATAACCGATCCAGAACAAATCTGTGTATGAAAAACAGAAAAGTTATGCTCCTAAGTGTTCATTTCGGAACAATCGATTATATGGTAGCTATATGATATAGTTGATATGATTATATGATATAATTGTCCGATCTGGATAAAACTTAAACTTTACCAGCGTGCTGACAAAGGAAGCATCTGGTATTTCAGCTTTGTAGCTTTAAAGACTTCTGAGATCTTAATGTTGAAACAGACGAACATGGCTAGATCGACTCGGTTGTTGATGCTGATCAAGAATATATATACTTTATGGGGTCTTAGACGCTTCCTTTTGCCTTCTTTATACTCGTTTACTAGAGTACGTTTATAATAATAAAGACAATTAAAAACGCTATAGTTGCTATTCCGACTATAAGATACTCGCACTGCTTCCTTTTTTTATTTGACACACTCGAAAGTTGCAATACTTTTTGAGTGCTCTCATATAAAATGTCTTTTTACGATTTTGTTGACAATTATTATCCGATCTTAAGTTTGCCAATTCGGTGGATTACGTGCTTATACATTTACAAGCCGAGTTTCCACTGCATGTGTTAAAATTTGTGGAAGATATAAGGTTATTTCGATTTGAAGGGGGCGGGGCAAAATTTTAAAATAAACGATCTGACGCCCCAAAATGGGAGTGTACACACCAAATTTGGTGACTCTAGCTCTAATAGTCTCCGAGATTAAGGTGTTTATACCGACTGACATACGGCTGTGCATGCTGATCAAGAATATATATTCTTTAGGGGCACAAATACAATATACTCGTTTAATCTACTAGAGCACGAGTATAAGAAGTCTAAAGCTCACAATTAGCTTAACACAATCATAATAATATGTATGTATAATCTCGCCTCCCAGCCCATGTGTGAAAACTCAACCATGACCTCAGCCTGTAAACTGATAAAGACATTACCCGATGGGTCAGGGCGATTAGGCCGGCTTCCAGTTTCAGTTTCACGTCCAGTGGGGCGGCCACCACCACGATTGTAGAAATCCATCTGCTTCCATTTAAATACCTCAATCATGCCATCGCTTTGCACTTGCACAAATATAAATATTTGCAGAAAGCCAATTAGGCAAAGGAGCTGAAGCTTATGGTACTTTTGCATATTATTCTTGCTTCTCCTTTTTCTTCAACACGCTAATAATTTTTTCGAACTTGCTCGCGAGCCGCTATGAGAAGACTGAGACGTAATCATCCGCTTGCAAAAGCACACTGGAAGTCTAAGTCTAGAGAGATCAATTACAATTGATAAGATATTTATATTTACGCTCACGGCAAGCCAGCAAACTCGTTTTCGTTTCGTTTAGAGGATTGGCTTAAGGGTCAGAGCGAATCGGGGTTGGGGGTATTTGACTGCCAAACACAAACAGGTATGCAAATGCAATACGCGATTCTCGGTATAATAGGGCTTTCACCCGGTGCATGCTGTAAGAACGAACTTAACCAAAACTTTTTAGAGTTTAAGCCTAAATACATATTTTATGTAGAAATCAACGTGACGGCTACCACAATCCAAACTTCAACTACGACGAGTATGAATGGTTTTGGGATAACTATATGCAAGCTTAAAGCGATATTAGCACAACACACCCATGTAATGTACAAAAACAGCGCTTGTAGCACACTGTGCAGCAGCACACACTCCAAACTTTGAAGGAACACCAAGATATTACAACAAGAACAACAATACAACAAACGCTTTACACTAGAAATGATACACATCGTAAACACACCAGTAGACAAGAGGCTAAACTACAAAACGGATACAAAACAAGTAAGAACGTTATAGTCGATATTCTGACTATAAGATACTCGTACTCAGAATTTATTCAATATTCGACACACTCAAAAGTATGAACAAAAGTTTGTTTTGGGGGTGAGGCGTTCTTATGCAAAACTTAACAAAGCAAATCAGTAGATTATGTGCTTATACTTATACAAACCGAGTTTCTACTAAATGCGTTAAGAATTCTGGAAGATATAAAGTTTTGCGGTTTGTGGGAGCGGGAGGGGGCGTGGCAAAATTTAACACGGCTAGATAGAGTCGGGTGTTGATGCTGATTAACAATATTTATACTTTATGGGATATTAGACGCTTATTTCTGCCTGTTACATACATTTATTAGAAATCAGTTGCCCACCATTCTAGAGCTGACCTAAGGGGTGCAATGGACCTGGATTTGGTATCCAAATCTATTTTATCTATATTTATATATATATAAGCAACCTTTCAAGATTTATTTTTCAATTAATTTTTTATTTGAGCTTATATCTTTCTCCATTAAGGTTAAATATGCGGCAAAATATTTTTTATATTCATATGTATGAATTATGCGACTGAATTTACGGCAGCATTTTCCTTATTTCTTCCTCACTCCATCGTTTTGTGTTCCCTGCGCGCTTTCTTTTGACGTGTGGCTCTTCAGATACTAAAAAAACATGAATATTTAATTATAATAAAAGCTAATCAAACTGCAAATTACTTTCACTACTTAAAAAATATTCATAGTATGGCTATATATTTTTTACCTAAAAATACCGAAACATATGTCAGGGCAGCGGTTCGTTAATTAATTTTACAATACTTAAAACATTGTCATTTATCATCAACTGATACAATTTTGAAGTATACGATTTATAATTTATCACAGCTGGTGAATACCCTCATAATGTTAAGTAAATGTTAAAGTTGGCAATGTCGGCAAAATGTTATGCGAACCAACCAGTTGCATGGACCCGAGTGGGCCAAATATGAGTAAGTCTGTTAAATTTAACATACCCGCAGACTATGGATAACATAGCCAACTTTAACATAACATTCTACCTGCAGAACATTTTTATACCATTCACAAAAAGGTATCATCCTTGGTGCGCACACGGCGTGCAGAGAATGCCAGGATATAGTAGTCCTTATCCAATCTGCGTATCCAATACAAAAGGATACGAAGAAGCTCGACTGAACAAATGAGACTTTCACCATTTTATATATGTATATCTTTATATTTTATTGCAATTATTAACTGTTTAGTCGAATCTAATTTGAGATTTATCAGTTGTTAAAAATTATAAATCCATACTTGCTTACCAAAATGTTAGAGGCCTTAAATCTAAACTCTCTAAACTTTACACTGATAGCCTATCTTTTGAATTTCATATTTTCATTTTTACAGAAACTTGGTTAAAGCCCGATATATTAGACTCTGGAATCTTTCCTAATAATTATACTGCCGGTTCGATACCTTCAAAGCAACACGCTCAGGCCGTCAGGCCTACTTTAATTGTCCTTATCTCAAGTTCATTTTGTAACAAACTCATTGAATCGCCAACTTGACACTTCCATGGTCTCTAGAGTCAGTCCACTTTTGCTTCCTGAAGACCCGTTTCACCCGAATCATTACACGATACTATGGATATTCTTATTCCTGCTGTATCTGCATCATCCAACTTGTCAGCTAGAACATATTCATTTAGAAAGGCTGATTTCGCTAGCCTTAACAATGTCATCCTTCTATCAGACTGGTCATATGGACAGTGTGGTTGACTTCTTTTACAAAATTCTTTTTTCCATTTTTAAGGATTTGATTTCGTTCAGTAGTCTTAATAAGCCGCTTGGTTTAGTCCACAGTTGTCCAATTTAAAAAATATCAAGTCGAGACTCTTTAAGAAGTTCAAAGCCTCGGGAAGGTCCTCTATATTGCTGATCGTTCAAGGTTCACTGTCATTAATTCACAGTGCTATAAGGCATATTTGCATCGCTATAGGGTTCAATTTTATTAAGACCGAAAACAATTTTATAATTTTGTTAATTCAAAACGTAAAACATCTGTCCTACCTTCTTCATTGTTTTATTTAAATACTAATGCAAATAAAGATCAATGCATTGCCAACTTGTTTGCAGAGTTCTTTCAAACAACTTATTCCTTCCTTAAGTATCGGTCTGGTCAGATATACCCTTATACCCTATAGCCTTCACATGTCTAATAACATCCCACCTCCCCTAGTCACTAAAAGCTTATTGCTTAATGAACTTAAGTCTATTAAGCCTAACTTTTTTTCTGGTCCTGATGGTGTTCCGGGTGTATTCTCAGATTCTGCGCTGACGCGCTTTGTAAGCCGATTTTGAAGCTTTTTGATCTATATTTGAATTTTACGTCTTTATCTTCTCTCTGGAAGGAGTCGTTCATTATTCCTCTCCATAAAAAGGGGAATAAGGTTACAACACTCTTGTGGTTCTATAATTTTATTTGCTCAGCGTGGGCTTATGACGCGTAGGTCCACTAATTTACTAGAATTTTCTTCTTTTGTAATAAGAATAAAATGCAAACTGACGTCATTTACACTGACTTCAGCAAAACATTTGACTCGGTAAATCACTGTTTACTTATTCATAAGTTAGAACTCCTTGGCTTCCCATCCCATCTTCTTAAGTGGATCTCCGACTACCTTTATCTCATAACTCAGAAAGTTCTTTTTAATAACTCTTACTCTAAGCCCCTTACGGTTACATCAGGGGTACCGCAGGGTAGCCACCTTGGTCCCCTTCTCTTCACCTTATTTATCAACGAACTGCCTTAGGTTCTATCCCACTATCGTGTACTTATGTTCGCTGAAGACGTTAAACTTTGCTTATCCAACAACTCTTCTTCCCACTTCAGGCTGCAAGATGACCTTGATTCTTTCCAATTGTTGTGTCAGGTCAACTTATTAAATCTCAACTGTCCTAAATGCAAAGTTACGTCGTTTTGTCGTAGCATACCGCTTCAGAGATCGTACCTTCTTAACTATATTGCCCTTGATCGTATCGACTAAGTTTTTGACTTGGGCGTTCTTTTAGACCCTAAATTAAAAGTCGACTTACACATTTAAATTACCGTCAATAAGGCTGTGGGTGTTGTGGGTTTTATCAAACGATGACCGAAGGAATTTGACGATCCTTATATAACCAAACTACTTCTCTTGTCCGACCTATTTAGAGTACGCATCGTGTGTTTGGTGTCCACAATCACCAGGACCGCATTGAGTCTGTTCAAAAGAAATTGTTAGTTTTTGCTCTCCGTGGGTTGAATTGGGACACCAATAACCCCCTCCCTTCTTTTTCAAGTATCTTGTTGCTTCTGTGTATGTAAAGGTATGCTACAGTTGTTGTTTAGTAGTTTTTATAGCAGGAGTCAAATAAATTCATTTCCCTACGAACTTTGAACTCGATTTTAACGCAATTACAATTTGAGTTTTCCAACAAGCCGCCGTAGTATGCCATGCTGTACAATTTTCATGCCAGTCCATGTCATGTCAGTCAATTAGACACTGACAAGTTATATATTGCTTATCCTAGACTTATATAAATAGAGAGAAAGAGAGAGTCTTACTAGCACGACATGATCAGAATTTAAAATTTCCATAGTATTTTTAGCAAATTAAATTTAAGACCGTTTCGTTATTTAATATTTTTAAACCATTTACAAACTGGTATATTAATTTTGTCAGGAAGTTTGCAACGCATAACGGAAGCGGTCCGACTATATAAAGTATATGTATTCTTAATCAGCATGACAAGGGGAATCGATATAACCATGTAAGTCTGTCTGTCCGTCTGCTTCAACACAATGGTCGTAGAAATCTTAAAGGCTACAAAGCTGAAATGTTTACCAGATGCTTCCTTTTGATGCACTCTGGCCAAGTTAGAGTTTTATCCAGATCAGACAACTATATCATACAGCTCCCATATAACCGATTGTTCCAGAATGAATACTTAGGGAGCATAACTTTTTGTTTTTCATCCAATTTAAAACCAGTTCGTCTTGTATCCCTTGTATGCACTCCATCCAGATTTAATCTAGACCGGTTATAATTTACAATGTAAATGGTTAGCTTTCCATTCTTGTTTTTGATCAAAATTGAACAAAATTTGGTTAAGGTCAGTTTTGAAAGCCAGCAGACGTAGAGGCTTTCAAAACTGACCAAAGTTTATCCAGATCGGAACTCTTAGTATACCGGATTTTTATACTCGTACTCTAGTCGAGTAAATGAGTATATTGTATTCGTGCAAATGTATGTAACAGGCAGAAGGAAGCGTCTAAGACCCCATAAAGCATATATGTTCTTGACTGGATGAGAACGAATAGTTCCACTAAATCCTAAATAATTTAAAATTTTTTACCGATCTCCAATTCAAATTCAAATGCGCGCCACTGTAATTTAACATTAAAATCAGCAGCAGCCAAAACCCAAGATTTGGTATTTTTTAGTATTTATGTTAATTCTAAGCGTTATGTCTATTCTTCATGTAAGCTGTTAAATATTATTCACATGTTTCACCTTTCAATTAGATATGAATGTTAATAACCCAAAATTACATATTTTGCATAGCATATTATTCTAACTACAACGTATGGCAATGTCAAGTAAAACATATATACGGTATGTTTAGGTTGTTACATATATTTTTTATAACAGCTGTATACATTCGCATAATTGCTGCAACAACTTTGGGTCTCCTTTTGTGCTGTGCTTGTATTAAAATATATATGATGAATGTATGACTGATTTGTATGAATACTAGCGAAATAAAGTTGACCATACCGATGCAGGTGCTTACGACGTTTACGACGCTTTTGAAAAAGCTTCGCAAGGTGTTGACAGTGAAGAGCACATAGATGGCGCCTCTAAAAAGGAGTGTATTAGTTAACGTTCAGTTAAATAAAGATCAGTTAAAAAGGGTATGGGGTAACTTTTTATTTAATTAATATAGGTGAATCCTAATACATGACTTAATAAAATAAATTTCATGCTGCCGCTTCTTCAGAATAAATACATAAAAGGAAAACTCAGAATTTCAAGAGCCAAGAATGGCCCTATTCACTACACAAATTTTACACTGATAATAATGATTTACTGGTTCCTAACACACCTAACTGAAATAAATATTATTATTAAAACTAAAAATTCAAATATCGCCAAAAATATCGAAGTGTCACACATGTCCATGTACATATTGCAATAATCGACCACCGATATAATATCAACAACCCTAATATTGCAATTGCACCGAACGAAAAATAAGTCAAAATCACAAACAACTCACTTAAAAGAAATAATAAGTAACTGAAAAACATTAAAATTAATATTGAGCGCTTGGCTATGGGAAGAAAATAAATACCAATTATACATCGTCGTGGAAACGGAAGGGAAACGCAAACGCGCTGCGTTCTTTTCCACTTCGTGTGAATGTGAATACTTCATACACATATATACACATACAACTACAACCACATAGGTATAGGTATAGACGAGTGCGAGTGAAAGTGTGCCCCTCACGGAAGTGGAAGTGCATCTATCTGTGATTTGTATAATAATGCGACGCGCATACGCAAATTTTTGTTACGCCAAAGATTAACAAAAATCTTGCTGCGTCTCTTCCCAATTGCTGTACTGAGCTGTGCTGTGTCGAGTGCAATTCGGCCCAGTGCCGTAGATTAAGGAAAGGAGAGTGGTGTGGTGACTAAAAATGGCTGAACAAGTGGAAAATGCATTACACACCAAAGAAATGCTGCCCCTACCTGTACCTCCACACCCACACCTACCTCTGCCTTTGAAGAAGTGCGCAGGGTTGGAAGGGCCAGTCGTCTCGGATGCAGCAACTTGCATGGATTGTTGCCACGATGAAGACGACGACGCGGATGCGGATGCGGGTGATAATACTACTGCTAATATAGCCGCGGCCAGCAGCAGTATGGATGCTACCGCAACAATTGTGGCCACCGCCGAGGCTGTTGTCAATGGCGAGCTGGACTCCTGCTATCATGTGAGCATGAAAATGTCTATTGACACAGCCACGCCGCGTATATGTGGCGAGGCGATGGTGCCGTTGAAATGTGATGCCCTGGCGGCAATGCGAGAGGTTTTGGCTGCGCCTCACCCGCACGCAGCTAAAGCCAGCATGACAGCCAAGCTGCTACCGCCACCGCCATCAACGTCGACTGCTGGAAAAAACAGGCAGAGGCAGACGGCACCAGGCAGCACGACTAGCACACCGCCTCGCAATTTGTTGGAGCATCTCAGCTTTCCGGCAGGCAATATTATAAACACATTGCACACCATACTGGCGTTGCCGCCATTCGACCCGTATGCGCCGCCGCCCAAGTCGGACATTGTGTACAAGGAGGTGGTGTCGTTAATGCAGTGGAGCCTGCGAGATGACAATGCCATCGAGCTGGAGCTGAGCGAGAAGCTGTTGCATGAGTGCGAGCACAAAAACAGCGATCCCAACGATGAGACACGCTCGTATTTGGTAAGTTAAGGCTACCTTAAGTTAGCATCCGTGAACGTGACCCCTAACTGTGTTTGGCTTCCACCTTTTGCAGATGGCCATTGAGAACATGAGACTGTTCTCGGAGGATCCAAAGAATCCGCTGCGCGATGCCGATGGGCAGTTGCGTGCAATTACGGTGTGTTCCTTTAGCCGGAAATGTCAAACCGTAACCCTAATCCATTGCAGCTTTATTTTCAGAATCTTGCCTTTATATTTGTGAAACATCGCAAGGAAGAGTTCTTTACATTTTGTTCCTGCAAGGAATGTCTCGAATATCGTGAAACCATCATGGCCATTATGATGGATCAATTTAAGGCTGCCCACATGGTGGTCATGTTGCTTGATGTGCTCATCAAGGCATACAGTCCCATGCTGAAGTACGCAACCGCTAAAGTTCCATCTTCTCCAGTGGCAAAAGCAAACACTTAAAAATTTAATTATATATCTATTCCGATTACATAGAAACGATGCTGCCTACAATAAATTTGAGAAGCTGCTTGAGTGCAACAAGGAAATCTATTGGATCACCAGCGGCTATCTCTATGACAAAAACGCCGAATATCTTGACTTTATTGACGATACAGCGATCTCCGATAATATGATATTAGTGCTATTCAGCGCCATGTAAGTTGATATTGCAATTTGCTAAGCTAGCACCCTCTCACATTACCTCCCCCTTGCACTCGGGTCTACGACCCGGGAGGACCCGGTCTTCCGGCCAAGGATTGTAAACCAACTTCCACCTACACAACAGCGAACAAGTTGCTACAACAAAAACAATATAAATATGCGATTCTACAATGAGCAAACGCCCGGAGTTAGCATGGAGAGAGCGCATATTTGGTGTTTGAGCAATTAAAATTGCAAGCTTCGGCTGCTCGAAGATAGCTTTTGGTTATTGTTGTTGTTATTTATAAGCATTTTTCTTTCGTGGCAGTCTGATGGCTAACAATCCAATGCTGCTGCTACAAATACTCGCCTATAATGTTGAGTGCATTGTAAAGGCCTTCTCCGAGGGCATGATTGAAATTGCTCAAAATGTGCAGGAGAACGAGAAGATTTCGGCCGAAAGGATGCTGACATGTATGTTAAAATAGATCAGATATAGCAATCGTATCTGCTGAACGACTATTATCAATCTGCACTGTCATATATATGTATCAATTTCAAATTGCAGATCTGCTGGACGGCTATTCCGATCTGAACTGCATCTCTCAGAAAATCTCACTCAGCCTGTTTGCGTTCGAAAATGATTTCCTGCGCAAGTTTAAGTTGTCCTGGGTGCTGCTGTGCCAGCGTCTATTCCAACAGCATGTCTTCACGCCATTGGGGGACACGATGCTGGCCTGCATACTCTCACTTAAGGAGGGTGCTCCGTCCACGCAGACTACGGCACTAATCAAGCGATATATGCTCTTCGACGAGCATATGCACTCCATTGAGCGCCGCTGGACGGACATTTGGATTGAGCTCAATAAGTTTAACTTGTCGCCCACGGAGCACAATCGCCGCATGGGCCTGCTGGATGTGTATAACATATTCGACAAGGTCGTTATGGACGCCACCTCCTTCTCGCTGCCTGACATCAGCGACGATGAGTTTATCGATTTTCAGCGAATTGTTGATCGCCAGCTGGCTTGGAAGAACATTATGGCGTTCACCAAACTCAAATGGCCCGACGGCTTTTACGATCCGCCCAACAAGTTGGTGCACGAGGATCTGTGCAAGAAGTGCAACACGCTGCTGGAACACCATAACGAGTAAGTTGAAACCACATGCACATGCGTTGAGCATTTTACATCTAAAATCTCATCTCGGGACTTGGTTAACATTTAAATATTGGTTCCGCTAAAGGAACTGCAAATGCATCACTTGCTCCATTGCCGGAACTCCTCTGCTGCCACGGCAAGCTGGCCATTGTGCCAAGTGCACGACGCTCAGCATTGTAGAAAAGGATCCCAAGTTGATGAAATCCAAGATTCTCAGCACCTGCACATACGATGACGCCAAGCATAATGCAGCAGCGGCCAGCACCAGTGCGGCAGCCGCCCATCAGCGACGGATCGACCAATCAGATGACACCTCTGGCAATAGTGGCGCGAGTGGTACCGTTTACAGGCGTCAGGAGACGGCAGAGACACTACGCACCACATATCATATCGCATGGGCCGTGTTCCAACACTTAACTACACGGAAACGCTACCGGCACGACACCATCGAGCCGCAGTTTTTCTGCGGCGAGAACTGCCGAGTATCCGCCTGCCAGCTGGCTCGCAAAATTCTTGCAAATCAGCTTTCGCCGCCGCTTACCAAGCATCTGTTGCGTTGTTTTCAGCCTCTGTCGTTCACGCGGGACGAGCTGCGTTCCACGCTGCCATCGTTGATGTTCTTTAACCGCAAGCTCGCCCCGAGTCCAAGCGAGTTGCAGGAACTGAAGAATCAGCACTATGTATACAAAACCTATTGGACTTTCGTGCTATCCATCTATGCCAATTTCTTTGTCAAGTTCAATTCGAGCACCACGGACTTTAAGCACCTGGAGCTCGTTAAAGGTGATCTGCGTCTGCGACAAAACAGTGTTGTGGGCGACAAGGAGGACGGGCGGTTTGAGCAATTTCTTGCGCAAGTCATCGGGTGAGTTGCTGACTGTATTAATAATAGTGAATTGCTAAGGAATCGCCTTTTCATCATTGCAGATACTCACCTTTCAAGGTTTCCGATGAGTAAGTTTACTTTTACCTTTACTTCGGATATCCGGAGCTTACATACCCTTGCACAAATTAGTACTATAATAAAGAAATAGTTCGATACGGATCAAATTGAGTCAGTAGACGCGGTGGCTGAAAAACAAAAGAGCTTGCGAGGATAGTTCTCAAAAACAGATGGACAATGCTATTTCGACGCTGCTTTTCGTGGTGATCAGTATATATATTTTGTGGGATCGAGAATGCCGCAATATAAGTATTGTGTGCTTACCTTGCTTTTGCAGAGAGGAAAAAGACACGCATTGTTTTCGTTGTAGTCGTATGGTTTATTGTAGTGCAAATGCTTAAAAAGCCTATGCCTAAAAAGCCAGTACACACAGTTGAGTACAATGTAATGTGGAACATGGTGAAAACAGATACATGAGAATACAGATTGAGTTACATCTTAGTTAGCGTTTATACAAATTGAGTGCAAATGAACAGTGGATGCAATGATACAATATACAAAATTGATTGATCTAAGTAATACATGCAGTTTTATATATAACAAGAAAGAAACGCTAACTGCAGCGAACCGAAGCTCACAGATTCTTGCAGATTCGGTTGAAATTCGGTCAGCATACGAGGGGGCTTCTTAGACACCTTCCAAATTCGGTTTAATTCGGATTAAAACTAAAATATAAAAATCCGGCATACTAAGAGTGAATTCCGAATTGGTCAGTTATATTGGATCTATATGATATAGTGATCCGATCTGGATCAACTAAGGTCAGCAGGCGCAGACGTACTAGAAGTTCATTCCGAATCGGTCGGTTATAAGGGAGCTATATGATGACATAGTTATGCGATCTAGATTGTTTGGTCAGCAGACGTAGAGGCTTCTAAAACTGACATTTACCAAATTTAGGTCAATGTGGATAAAAAACAACCAATGCGCTCTACTACGAGTTCACTCCCAATCGGTCGGTTATATGGAATCCGAACGATTTTGACATCGATATCTCTAAAACTGAGAGACTAATTCGCATAGAAACATACAGACTTACGGACATAGCTATATCGTCTCGTATTGTCATGCGGATCAAGAATATATATACTTTATGGGGCCAGAGATGCTTCCTTCTATGCGTTACAAATATCGTGACAATATGAAAAGAAACTGTAAGGGTACCAAAATGTGTACAGTATTCAAAAACGAAGCAGAGATAAATCAGCAATGCAGTATAACGGTAATGACACCTAATGTATTAGGTGTACGAACACATCAAATTCAACTAACCAGTTAAAATAATTCCGAATACGGCATTTTGTTTCCTGATTGAAGTTATTTATGCAATTCAAATTTTTTTAAATGGATGGGCTACCAAAGAAGGAGGACTAGCTTTTTTACACCACCCCATGATATAGTATCAATTAAAAGGGTTTGCTGAGAAGAATTCAAAAACTATGGTTAACTAAATGACGACATTCTAAGTGCGGCATGGCAAACTTCCGAAGATGAAACTCTATTTATTATGCACCTCCATGATACAATATCAATTAAAATGGTTTGTTGAAAAGATTACGAAAATAGCTTTCGAAAAAATCTTTCTTTACTTAATAATTAAACATGGCGGACTAGTACATAATTAGTAAAACGAAAAACAAGAAAAGAAGGCTAGCTTCGGCTTGCTGGAGCTTATATACCATACACATTGTAAATGTATAAAGGATGTAGATCAAATCTGGTCGGCTGGCTTGGGGCTACAGTGGATACAAGACGAATTTGTTTGATTTGAATGAAAAAGAGAAAAGTTATGTACATTCCATAAAAATCGGTTATGTGGGAGCTATAACCAGCATGCAGACAAAAGAACCAGCTCTTAACACTTCCGAGATCTCAAGGTTGAAACAGACGGACGGACGTGTCGTGCTGGTCAAGAATATATGTACTTTATACAGTCAGTCACCCTTCCTTCTATGCGTTGCAAACTTCCTGACAAAATGAACATACCATTTTGTGAACGGTATAACAATATGTTTAAGGACAAGCTTTTAGTTTAATGCTCTAAAAAAAGAATTGATGATTAATTCTACTTTAATTAAATTCTTCATTTCTAGAGTGTCTTATCGTTATTGTGTATATGAAAAGTATTTCAGACTTGATTCAGGATTTATTTTCTTATTTTAAGACAACTGACATTTTTGAATTAAGAAAAAGATAAGAGAGTATTCATGCAAATGTATGTAACAAACGGAAGGAAGCGTATACATATAACGTATACATATTCTTGATCAGCATCAACAGCTGTCCGTCCGTATGAACACATACATCTCGGAGACTAAGAGTTAGAGAGACCCAATTTGGTATGTACTCTCCCCTTGTGGAGCGTCAGATCAGGTTTGTTTTAAAATTTGGCCCTGTCCCCTCTCGCCTCCGCACATCGATAAAACCTTATATATTCCACAAATTTTAAGTTGAAAGTTTATATATGCATAAGTACATAACCTACCGATTTGCCGAATTTCGTTAAGATCGGATAATAATTGTAGACAAAATCGAAAAAAAAAAACATTTTGTATGAGAGCCCACCCCAAAAAACGAATAAATTTTCATATATTGAGCGTGTCGAATATTGATAAATGCTGAGTACGGTGGTCTTACCTGTTCGTACTTGACTTCTTGTTACATTTCATTTTTAGAATTTCATGATTTTTGAAATTGTGATACGAGAGCATTGTGATATATTACTCCTAAACGAGTACATTCAGCGTGTATGTGTAACGAGTTCGCTTATCGTCGATTAGTAACGATTAATTTATGACCTGCAAAAATAATCGAATATGCTTCAAAATACCAGAACCCAGATATGATTGACAAATGTATTTTAGGATTCTCATTCTGTCAACTAGGATAAATCAACACTGACAGAGACGAATTAGGCAAAGGAAGAAATTTTCTTTTTGTATATAACTCCGATTTTTGTTCGTATTGTGTTTTCATATATATGATATATTGTATTGCAGTTTTACGCTGGGCGATGCAAACATAGAGAAGATGCAATTTGGTGTTGACCAGCTTATGTTACTGCACGACTCGCAAATCATGTAAGTGAAAGTGAAAGGGCTTCACAAAAGGCTTCGGCTTTTAAAATTGCACTTTCACTGACTTGACCTCCATTTCGCACAGAAAACGCACTAAGCCGGACAGCACCACGGGCACTGGAGCCGCCAAGTCAAAGGCCAACGAAATGACACAAACAGGCGTCGCCGGTGGAAATGGAGCTCACGAGGCCACTAGTTCCAAAAAATGCAAAGAGAAGATGCGCAAATGTAAGTAAATGGAGCCAAATATCCATTTGATATCTACATTGCTGATTACTTTCGCCTGCAGGTTGCGCGGATTATGCGGACATTGGGGAGCCCTGCAAGGAGAACCACTCCAAGAAGCGCATTAAGAAGGAATGCAACCACGCTCGCTTTAATGAGACACGCGACCGGCTGCGTAAGAAGCTGACGCAGATTGTAAACGACCGCAAGAGCAAGAACGCGCAGGATACTGCGGCAGCGGCCAAGCCGGAGCCTGCAGCGCCACCTAAGCGACCCATAAGGGCCGAGCCAGCGCCCGGGCAGCAAAAACAGCCGCCCACATTGAAGGTGTTTGCCACAGCACAGTTACAGTCTGCCGCCGCCCCCATGACCGCTGGAGCAGGAGCTGCAGGCGCCGCTGCGTCCACTGCCCGCGAGGTGCCCACAGCAGCGGCAACAGCAGCAGCCGCAGCGGCAGCAGCGCTTAGTGAGATTGGGGACAAAATTGAAGAGAGCGACAACAGCTTACTCTGCCTGGACAGCCTCTGCAAGAGCATCCAGATGCACACGGATGCCACTGCAGCGGCAAACGCTGCAGCAATTGCAGCCGCTAGCGGAAACCTGCCCGCCGAGGTAGCTGCTCTGAGCAACTATAGCAAGGAAGACATGATGCAGGATTTTGCCGAGTTTCTGGGCAGCTATACCAGGGAGCAGGATCAACAAAGGTGGATCAACGAGACGCTCAACTTCATTGAAGGCAAAAAAGCGCAACAGCCGCAGACCTCGAATCCCAAGAAGGCGGCCAAAAAGGCCAAGCAAAAGCAGCGCAAGGAGGAGGAGAAGCGCATTAAGGAGCTGGAAGACCTGCGCAGCCAGTTCCTCGATATTTATTTCAAAGAATTCATTGATAAATATGAAATGAAAACTCTGGCTTCCGCCGGCGGCAGAAAGCGGGAGAAGAAGCGGATCGGTGAGCTTGAGGCCAACATCAAGAATTTGCAGCGGGCCAAGGCCAAGGTGGAAACGGTCATCCTGGAGCTCATTGCTACTGTCAAACAGACCAACAGTGAATTCAAGTTCTCCTACCTACCCACCAAGGAGCAGCAGCTAGCTAAGATGGCTCAGCTTGAGGAGCTGCTCAGTGGTGAGGCGCCGCCGATCACTGCTCCAGCGCCTGCCCAGCAGCAGTCCCCACCGACGCGGTATCCAGAGTTTGGCAGCCATACTTCATATTTTCCACCAGTCGCAGCACCGAACCCTTCCGCTTGCTATGCTCCGCCGCAGCAGCTGCCTCGGGAAGTGATTGCCGCCATGGCAGCCAATGGCATAACCGCCGAGCCTGCTAAGCGCATTGTCACCATTCGGCGGGTTCAGTTACCTCACGCAAGTGGAGAGCAGCAGGTGACCGTGGTAGCTAAGGGCAACTCGCCGCACGAGGACAAACTTCTCTACACTTTTGTCAACGGACATATGGTGGCCTCTAGCCAAGTATCGCCACCGCCGTCCGCAGACAACGCTGAGCTTGCTGCTACAGCCCCCACTGCCATTGCCGCACCGGAGAAGAGCACTAAGGCTAAGAAGAAGGACGCCAAACGCGCCAAGGCCGAGTTGGATGCGAAGGCTGGACTAGAAGCTAAGGCTGAGCTAGAATCCAAAGCCAAGAAGCAGAAAAAGACAGCGGTCGTGGCGCCTCCAGTACCCACCTACAGCTCTAGTTCTAGCTGTGGCAGCAGCTCCAATTCGCGGACTCCGCAGAGCACACGCGAGAACTCTGTGTGTAGCGTTCAGCCTAAGCCGAAGGCCAACAAGATCGGCAAGCAGCGGCCTATGAATGTCCCCCAAGATCCACTGCCACAAACACAATCAAAGGCCGAGACGGACGCTGCCCCAACCAAGCGACAGAAACGCCTCAAAGCGAGACTAGACCAGGGGCAACTAGACAACAATCCGTTCAAATCGCTGCATGTGCAGGATTCTTCTTCGGAGTGCGATTGGGAAACGGGTAGCGAATCCGAACAGGCTGCCACCGAGCAGCCCGTGGTGAAGGCACAGCCGAAAGCTGCCCCAGTCATGTCCGCACCTAAGCCGAATCCAGTGGTAATGGGAGCTGCAAGCAAGCCAACTACTGGACCTGTTCTTGCCAAGAAAACCAAAAATGACGTCAAAGTGTCATCTAAGGCGCAGGTGCAGGTCCAGCCACAGCGTCCTGACAGAACAGCTGTGCCAGCAGCAGCAACGACTAACAAGCAGCGCAAGGCGCCGTTACCTGCCAAGGGAAGCACCCAAAAGACTGGACAACAATACCAGATGCCGGAGCAATCGGTGCCAGGTGTGGGGCATAGCAAGAACCAGCCCCATCAACGCATACCGGTGCCTGAGTCATCCACACGCAAGCAAAAGAATCAGGGCAATCGGGGAGCACCGACACCTGCTTCGAAACATCAGCAGCCGCAGCAGCAGCTGCGGTGTGGACGTGGTAATGGACGATCAAAGCCATCCGGAGGTGGTCAGCATCAGCCAGTAGCTGCACATGTGGGCGATACAAATGCGCCGCCCTCAAAACGTTCCCAACGAGCCAAGCGTGGCCATCGTGGTCAGAAGCAAGGTAAGTGTGCACCAACTGCTCCATCTGATACGTCAATAGCGCATCTAAACCACTAACTTTTTACTCACTTTTTCCGCAGAGGATTTATCTGGCATCCCCAACAACATGGGATATTTTAATCCCAATGAGGTAGCCATACCACCGCCGACGGCGGTGCTGATGCCACCGCATTCTGGCAGCTATGCCAGCACTCTGGCCCAGCAAATGCAGCATTTGCGGATTGGAAATACACCCGCCGCTTCCAAGACACAGGCACCCAACTGCAGCATCATGGACCAGCTGAACAGAGGCGTGCAAGTGGAGCATCTCTCACTGCCGCCGGGCATAACGTTAACCAAGGTGGATCCAGCCAAGAGCGAGCAACTGCGCCAGAAGAGCGAGTCCATTCGTATGCTTTCAAAGCCGTTACCAGCGGAGCAGCAACATTTACAACAGCAGCATGCCATTAGCGGCTACTATGGTGGAGCTGGTATGGATACAAGCGCAGGCGGCGTGATTATGGTGGAGGCCAATCTCAATCCACGACCCAACCGCAGTAGTCAGCCGCAACCACACAATGTGGCAGCGGCAGCTGCAGCAGCTAGTGCCAGCGGCAAATCCTCTCGACGACGTCGCCGCAACCGCGGCAAATCGGGCGGCGGGGCCGTTGGGTCTGCGGCAGGCAACAAACAGAGAGGTGGCCCTGACCACCAGCAGCCTGTTGTCCCAATGGCGGCTACTATGGAGGCCAGTGCTGGCGGGAATATCATCACTCTACGGAACCCCATGTTCCATCAGGGCAATGGACCTGTCGCCACCAACATGATGCCCGCTAATCCGAATCCCATGACGCCGGGTAAATCTAACAATGACTTGCAGCATTCTAAAACGTGTTTATCCTTATGTTTGCCTTTGTCAGCTCGAAGCTTCGGCGGCGGATTGCCTATCGCAGCGCCCATTCCCATGGACCAACCGGCCGCTATTATTAAAAATGAGAACGGCATGTTTACCATACGCAACCCGGCCCTGCATCAGGCCGTCACCAATGGGCTGGCCATGGGCGGCTACCGTCAGTTTGGCAGCAATGTGAACTACTACACGCCGCAGGAGGCGGTGGCCGAAGCAGCACGTGCCACCCAGCAGAAGCAGCAGGATCAGCAAGCAGCATCCAGTGGCACCTCCTCCAACTCCGCCGCCGCACCTACCAATTTCTCCTACTTCTCAAGTGGCACCTCCAGTGGCGGCACGCACAATAATATCAGTATTAGCTGCACCAATGTACCCCTGAGCAGCGCCAGCAGTGGAAGTGGCGGTGGCAACGGCAACAACTCCGGCCCCGGTCGCTTAGTGGGCGAGGCGGCTGTGATTGCGCGTCCCAAGCAAGCACAGAAATGCCTCTCCGCCATTGGTAGCGAGCTAAAGCAGAAGACCAAAGAGAGCCACTCGCACTCCACCCCCTGGTCAAGCTACGGCCAGCAGGAGAAATACCAGCAATCTAGCTATTATAACGGCTTTGAAGTGTTCCCGCAGTCGTCGGGTGCTCCTGGATCTGGTCCAGTCGACTGCCACATGCATCATAGCTGTGGCGATGACTCGCCGCCGCCAACTATCACCGGTTTCAATTCCTACCTTGAGGGCATACCCAACACCGGCGTCATTCGCTACGACGACGCGGCTTTTCTCAAGAATCTGATACCGGGACAGCATCTCAACAACGAGGTGCGTTGCTTCGACGACCAAGGCCCAAAAAGTAGCACGCCCCTCGAGGAATTCCTGCCATGCCCCTTCTTCTCATTATTTTCATCATAACCAAATATGATTCTGTATATATCCAGTTGACAAAGTCCTCTAAAAATGTAATTCTAACAAGTAAATTTGCTGGGAAGCGACCATCTCCATACATACAATCCAAATCTGCATGAATGAGCTCAAAACTATGTTCGAAGCATGCGTGCTTAAAATGAATTGAGTGAAGTTTATTACGAAGCCGAACGAATACGAATGAGTTTGTATGCGAGTAAGGCTGAGTCGCAACATTCTTAAAAAGAGGCACGAAAGCGAATGAAAGAGATTCATTTACAAATAAACACTTACAGGCTCGTGTAACGTCTTTATTTTCGTCGCCCATCGTCCCTTTGCGACCGTTCACACTCCAATTCATTATTTTCACTTTGCAATAGAATTATGTAAATCATTTGAGCTCAAATTATGAATGAAGCCATGCGGGCCCCTTATCATTTCTTACGATATTTGTGACATAGATGGAAGCGTCTCCGGTTCCTTAAAATATATAATTCCTTATCAGCCTTAAGTCCAGTCGATATTATACCATTCACAAAATGATATATTAATTTGTCAGGAAGTTTGCAACACACAGAAGGAAGCGTTTCCAACTATATAAAGTATAAATATTCTTGATCAGCATGACAAGGGGAATCGATAAAACCATGTCCGTCCGTCCGTCTATTTTAACGCAAAGATCTTCAAAGCTACAATGCAAATTTTTACCTATAGAACTGAAATTTTTACCAGATGCGTCTTTTGTCTAAACGCTGGTTAAGTTCTTGTTTCATCCAAATCGGAAAACTATATTATATAACTACCATATAACCGATCTTACCGGAATGAACACTTAGTATAATAACTTTTCTGTTTTTCACCCAAATCAAATCATATTCGTCTCGTATCCCTTAAATCTGCTGTAGCCCCACGCCCGCCGTTCAGATTTTATTTAGATCGGTTATAATTATATACAATGTGAATGGCAAGCTGAGGCTAGTCTTGTCCATCGCTCATAGAATAACCCTATCACCTTTTCCTTTCAGCAGTGCTCCCCTATGCATTGCTTAAACCTTTTTGGGTCCTTTGTTCTACCTGGCGTGTGGCACGTTATGCGATAGTGCCCGCAGGTTGGACGGGAGCGGGAGGTGATTTCAGCCTTTTTCCCGCGTAAAAGATACCTTTATCTTCAACTAGCAACGTGCGTCTCTACGCCTCCTCCTGTTGATCTAGATATGTTGTGGTGCTATGATATATATATTCGTCTATCGATAAATCTAGATATCGATGTAAATATAGCGAAAATGCAATATATCGATATCAATACATGAGTAGTTTAATATATCGAGAATCATTTATTGACAACTTAATATATAGATCAACATATTTCAATAGCACGATATATCGATATGTGTATATCGATAGATCAGAATATCGATAACTAAACATATCGATATTTCAAACCAAGATATAGCTCGACCTTCCCCTGCCCAAAGTTAATCTACTGTAAAAATTTGATTGAAATCGGTCCAGTGGGTGCAAAGATGTGATGAATATTCATGGGGGGATATATAGCTCTTGACATTTGCCTGGCCGATATTGCCATCGCAAAGATATGACGAATTTTTGTTCGCCTTTATGAGAGGGCTCCCATTTTTCCAAAACTATATATAGCCCTTGAACTTCCCCTGCTCCGAATTAGTATACAGTAAATATATCATACCGATCGGTCTAATAGCTTATGCGCCTATAAAGGACAGACAGAAAGGCATTAATTTTTATATACATAGATATGCATGAGTTTTCATATATTCTTATAGTTTATTGCGCACTCTTTAATAATTGAAATTTGATGTGTGGATGAGCCCTTGTGGCCACATTCCCGAATTGCTTCTCTATCGGCGCCATAATCAAACAGAGATCTTTACTAACCAAATTCGTCATTTTAATTTCAGGTATCCATTCACAATATTTCGGAGTCCAACTTCACGCGCAACAATACATCTCCTTCGCCGCACCACGTGGAGATAACTAGCGTCTTTGGCAATCGCTCGTGCACCAGCAATGCGTACGATCAGCAAACTTCGCAGACTGGGGCTGGTGGCATCAGTTCCGGTGCCAGCTATTGCGACAATGTGGCCGCCGACTATGGCAGTGGTGAGTGAGCATAGTTCTTTCGAAGAGAGAGATTACTAAACAAGTGTTGTGCAGATACCCACCTATTTGTTCCGGGAAGCATGATGCCACTCCTGACACAGCCGGCAGCGGATCCCTTTGGCTACGACTTTGAAGCGACTGGGTCTAAAACCGCTAGCGTGACCAGCGATTTGAACGAATTTCTGCGCCGCAGCCCACACAGCCAGCGCACCTCGCCGTACAGTCCCGACGAGATGGAGACATTCGTCCAGAATATGAATGCGCTGCAGTTAGCCTCTGCCGTTGCAAGCGATGCTGAGCAATGTTCGCTCCTGAATGGAACTGGCGATGCTGCCATAGCTGATGCTGCAGCGGGTGGTAGCGGCGGCTCCGGTGCAGCCGCTTGGTGGTAAATCAGGCCATCCCTATGCCATGCCCACATGCTCCACATGACAAGAGCGACTACCAACTACATCCACGCTCCACCTCCTTCACATACATCCACAAACGCAGACATTTCATTGATAAGGAAAACGAAAGAAGATACATAAAATAAAAACCTAAAGAAAAGAATTCATTCAAATATGGCTTGGATGTCAATTTCGATGTTTCAACAAACAAATGCGAAAAAATAAAACAAATTAACTTAAATGGAACTCCACATGCTTGCTGAAATTAGTTTTATTTTCAATTTGATGCTACGAATTTTTAAAAGAGGAATTAAGCTTAATGATTTCAACACTGTTATATAATTTCAAGTTTCCGACATTCTAAAGACGTAGCCATAATACTTCTGTTTAAAGCTCAAATATTAGTGAGCCGGAGGCGTAACTAACGCTGGAGTCATCCATATCCAGGCACTGGCTACTCTGAGCGTACTTCAGAAACTTAAAGCTCATTTTGTTAAATCCTTGATCTTGCAGCGCCTTGACTGAGCCCAGCATCACGCCTATTGGATGACGTCCACATATCGTGTTATTGTATTTGCGTAAATATTCCGTAAAAGCAGAGGGACTGAGCGTCTCGATTATGTCCATGCCTTGCTTGTCCAGCTTCTCAATGGACTTGTGTATGGCACCGCAGGAGTGATCGTAGTATGTATAGCTAAAACGTTGGCCCCAGTGACAAAAGTCGGAAGATATCACAAACAGGTTCGTTGGATCCATAAAATACGAGGACAACAGACTACCATATTGGGCCTCTTGCTCGGGATTGAGCGACCCCACGAGTATGGGCACAATGGTGAATTGATCCTTAAAGCTGCCATGAATTGGAGAGAGAAAACATTTTAGCTTTTAAAAAGGAAGTAAGTTGGCTGGTAAGGATAACGTTTTCCCCTAGCAAAATACATGGAAGTTCACCGTCAGTCATCAATATGAGTTTCTAAGCAAATCCAGACTGACTCCGACGTTCGCTTTATTTACAATGGGGGTTGGCTTTGAACAGATATCGAGAGAGAAGAAGGTCAAGAGTGTCGCTCTTTGAGCGAGGCTCTTGATACATATATGAAAGTCGAGTATATACAGTGGGACTTAATATGAAATTAGTAAACGCTCATAGTTTCCATAGCCCTGATTAAGTCGAATCAGTTTAAATAAAAACGATAGAAAATATAACCGAAAATCAAATCAGCAAAAATTTGAAAGCTTTCGATTGTGAGCCCGACATGTGCGACCCAAAAAGAAGAAATGTTGAGAAGCACCTAATGACTTGCTCGCAGGAGTGTATAACAGAAATCTCTAGAGATCTCGAGATATGAACATGTAAACATATCAAACCAGTAAGAACGCTATACTCGAAATTCCGACTACACCTCCTCCTTTTTATCTATGGATGCAAAGGTATGATGAATTTCCAATATCGCCTATATAAGAGAGCGGTGCCACGCCCATTTTTTAATCGATATACAGCCCTTGATATTTCCCTGGTCCTTATTAGTATAGGTGCAAAGATATGATGAATTGTTATTATCGCCTATATGAGGGGACCCTTGACCTTCCCCTAATCCATAGACAGTAAAAGTTTCATTGCAATCGGTCTTATAGGTGCAAAGATATGACGAATTTTTATTATCGCCTATATGAGGGGGCGTTGCTACGCCAATTTTTTCCAAAACGATGTATAACCCTTGACGTTCCCTAAATGTGTCCAAAATTGTGGGAAATTTATTGATTAAAGGTTGGGAGGGGTGGCAAAATTGGCAAAATAAACCTGATCTGAGGATACACTAGTGGAGTCTATATACCAAATTAGGTGACTCTAGTTCTTATTGCCGCTGGTGTTGGTGCTGGCGTCTAAGGCTCAAACCTTTGACGTCAGGAGATCAACAGCAGTCGCGGGTTCGAATCCCGCGCTTGGGCTGGGTGTTCCGTGTTGTATATATATATGTTTGTGTTGTGTTTGTTTGTGCTCGTCCTCGTCCCTGTCAATTGTGTGTACCCCTCATCACTTCACCAACTCACCCCCTCACCTACTTTCACCCCTCCTCAACAACTCGACACAAGTTAATGTACTGTAATTGCCAATGTAAAAACGCCATACAATATACTGATTGTCCACATAACAGGACAGATTGTATATAAAGATAATGATATAAAATTTTTTTCTAGTTCTTATAGTCCCTTATATATCTAAGTACTCAAAAGAACATATGCTGATCAAAAATATACAAATATATATATATATGTTTGGAAATTAACTCTTGTGCGTTGCAATCTCTATGACAAAATGGATATACATTCAGAATTTAGAACATAAATGAATTAAATTCTTACGGGTTTACAGATTTCTGCGACATCCCTATAGAGAATTCATAATTTTGTAAAAAGTTTTTTATAACACCTAACGATTACTATTTGGACTGCCACATATGTATTTCATTGAAGTACACTAGTTCTAACACATAGCTGGCTCAAGGTCATAGTGAGTAATGTATTTAGAATCGTAATTAGGAAATCTTGAGTAATATGAGTAATAACAGCAAAAGTAGAACACATTTAAATATTTTAAAAAGGCAAGAAATGGGAAGTCTGACCAGTCTATTTCAAGATGATGAGATGTATTCAACAGAGGCATCTACGGCTCAAGGTGGGAGTTGCTCTACCGTGTATTTAGAATTCCATTGGAAATTGTGATTGGTGACAAATCACATTGCGTAACAACATCAGCTTGCTCCAACATAATCATATTCATCTAAGAATGTCCCCTTTCTAAATTATACACATCTAGAAAATCTGAAATGCCATCCCGCTCAACTTACTCTTCCATAACTTTTGCTATATAAGGCAAGTGCATTTCAATTGAGTGCTCATCTTCATCAGTTTTCATATCCATCCAAGAAAATTTCCCCGTTTTCTCCAGCTCAGCATTAACTGAAATTGGAAATTGATATAATTAACATGTTTAGAAAGTTCCACTGTCTACCAACCTTGAGTATCAATTTTGAGATCATACAATGGCGTTCTATATTTTTTTGCAACAGATAAGGCACAACCACGTAGGCGAACATGATGCGAGGGACCCAATATGAAGATGCGTTTGCTGGAAGATTAATATGGGTGAATGTAGTTCAGTTATTCCATTACCAGAATAGTTGACTTACACAACAACAGGACTGACTTGCCGATAGGCAAAGGCACCGCAAGCACCACAATACGCATATCCAGCATGTCTGAGACAAGAGTAATTTGAATAATACAACTTTAAAGAAGGCACTACAAATTTAAAGCTTACAGTTAGATGAAACTTACGGTGCAATGATTGCACGTGCTGGTCCGTGCGAAAGCTCTGCAGCGTCTAGCCAACGTTCCAATTGCCTGGAGAGATCCGAGCCTGCAACATTTGGATAAACGTGTTAAATCTCTAGACGTCATATGACAAATAATCAATCACTTAAATCGATTATGGGTTTATAAAGTCAGCTCGTTAATAAATAAATAAACAAGTTAGAACGCTATAGTCGATATTCCGACTATAAAATGCTCGTAATCACCATTTATTCAACACGCAACACACTCAAACGTATGAAAGGTTTTTATTTTTGTGGGTGGGGTTTTCTTATACAAAATGTTTTTTTTTACGATTTCGTCTACAATTATAATCCGGTCTTAACAGAACTCGGCAAATTAGTAGATTATGTGCTTATACATATACAAACCGAGTTCCAAATAAATGCGTTAAAATTTGTGAAAGACATAAGGTTTTGCAGTTTGCGGGGAAGGAAGGGGGCGTGGCAAAATTTAAAAACAAACTTGATTTGACGCCCCACAAGGGGAGTCTACATATTAAATTGGGTGTTTCTAGCTCTTACAGTCTAAGAGATCTAGGTGTTCATACAGACGGACATGGCCAGATCGATTCGGCTGTTGTTGCTGACCAATCGCCCATGTGGTTCTGCCTTATCTGTTGCAAAAAATATATAACGCCATTGTATGATCTCAAAATTGATGCTCATGGTGGGTCTTTCTAAACATGTTAAAACGGGAAAATTTTCTTGGATGGATATGAAAACTGATGAGGATGGTATAAGCTAGGCCAATTGTATGTATGTGTGTAAATAAATAAATGAACATTTCAATAATATGCAAACAATAATGAGACTAGCTCTTGCAAGGTCTACACCAGAAACCGGAAACAAAAGAGCTAGGAGAAATTTAGAAAAAAATGAGCAACGATAGGCCACAGTAGAAGCCGGCCGTGAAGCTACCTCTTAAGCGCGTGAATCTGGGAAAGTTTAGAAACGACAGGCCAGACTAGACGTCGTTCGAATAGCTACCACACAAGGGCGGGCATCTGAAACAGTTTAGTAATAGGTGAATTTAAAAGGACCCCGACTTGCATTTTCTAAGACGATAAACAAGGCACAGGTGCATTCGCTACAAGTGTGTGGTCTACAAGTGTGTGGACAACTTTAGATGGCATGCTCTCGGGTTGGAAACGATCAGATTTATTCGAGTATGCGCCAGAGCGACGCACACCGACTTAGAAAGTACTATAGACATAGACATAGTAGGCCAGGCGTATCCAGGCAACGTTTATCAACATTAACAACGCGACGTTTCATTTGAAAAACACATTGCGCTGAGCAAGGATTGTAATAAATACACGAAATAATAGTTAAAATATTAAAAATTTTAGTTTTCTTTTACGAAAATGGACAAGGAAAAACAAAGCAATGAATTACTGAATCTTATACGCAAGGAGCTGACGGCCATAATAGCCGAGGAGTAAGTGCACGCGATGCATTCGATTACATTCTATATATTCACCATGTCTATATACTAGTGCAAGTGGCGATCCCGAGAGAAAGGTATCGTACGATCATCTTCTGAAACTAAATACGCTACCCAACCTGGAACCTTCCAACAAAGACAAGAAGAACATAGGGGATAAACAAAAATCTGTAACATTCGGCAAGGTGCATTCATACCGACAGTCTGTGGGCGGCAAAACCATAAATATGAAACCATCCAACAATTGCGGATCTACTTCAAGCCCTACAGCATCATCATCTATGACTTCCGTGAGGAAAGGTTACTCCGCCAACTGGGATGCCCTCTCGGATCGCACATTGCGCGTGGAGTTCATGGAGTCGGCCTCGAGCATTGACGAGGATTTGCAGAAAATGCAGATAGAGCTGAAGCAGAGCTACGAACTGTTCCAAGGCATTGGTGAAAAGTTGGAGTCCATCAGTTTCAGTGGCCTTAAAAACCGAATACGTGACTTGCACCTAAATAACATGACCAATGATATGGGCAAGGTCACAACAATAGAGTTGCAGAACATGTTTGAAAGGCGCTACTTGCAAAATCGTTTGGACACGCTGACAAAGGATGTGAGCCAATGCTTCCGTCGCCATCCGGGCGAATTCGGCGATATACCCGAGTTGAGTTCGTTCTTCCAGGCTTGCACACAGCTGGAGCATGGATTGGACTCGCTAAAGCAACAGCGTAAGCGCAGCAGTGAACTGGAGAAGCGCCTCTGTTGGGCTACGGAGATTGCATATGATCGAATGGACGAAATCCGCAATGCTGTCGGTTCCAAACCAGATACCAATTTTTAATCAAAGTTCTGTTTTTGAAATGAAGATTTACAATTAAAGCAACCCCATTACAATTGTATTGTCAATGGCCGGCCAAAGGTTAAGTTGGGTGTCTTCGATGTCAGCTAAGGGAATACAAATACGCGAATGCAACACATGTAAATATGTGTATGTATTGTAGGTAAATTAGTGAATTTTTATTATTTGGATTCGTGTATATTGCTTCAACAGACCTGAATCCGTGTACCAGCTGCCTGCATGAGTTGCTCTTCTAGCCGACATGTTTACTTTCAGTTTTATTAAAAATAAATCTGCACTTGTTTTGTATGAGATCGTCGTCGATATGTCATATGGCAATGGCATACGATATTTCATAGATCTAAATAATGAATTTTAGTGCAAGTATCGATTACTATATCTTATTTCTATTGTGTAAACACTGTGATGTTTTGAAGACATTCAAAAGGTTTATAGTACTCTGGTAATGGGAAGAAGGTTTTGTACGTATTCGTTATAAATAAACTCCGCTAAGAAAAACTGGATAATATTAATCGAATGTGATAAATTCGACATAGTTGCTATCAAACCATTAATATATATCGATTACTTAAATATCGAACGATATTTATTTATATTTCACGCCAACGATATTTTATTGGCCATAACGCAATCGATATTTTCACAAACCAATAATATCGACATCCGGCAGCGGCAGTCGTCGTGCAGTACGTGTTTTTCAGTTTATTATTATAAATTGTTGAAATATTGTTAAAAATACATAAATTTAACGTGCAAAAGGTGCTCAATTACATAATTAATTGTTTTTCATTTTATTAATATAACTTCTATATGGCAATTCAATTTCGGTTGCTCATGTATGTGATGTGATGTGTATGTGTGGGATGTGTGCACTTGAGTGGCAACTCTATATTGGCAGAAAATTTTAATTGTGCATTTGTGCTGTTCCGAAATAAATTATGTGCTAAACAACATAAACAATACATGTGGGAATTAGCAGGTGTGTGTTTATGGGCCAGTATATACATATATGCATATAAAAGCAGACGATAATAGGCGACAACGACAACAACGAGTAGCGCATAGCATCGCGTCATAGCTGTACTAAAATCGCCGTATTCCGCCATTTTGAAAGCTGCGAGTGGAATTTGGACGCGTTGCTGGTAAAAAATTGTTGAAAAATATATAAAAAGTGTCTAGAATTAATGGAAAACATATGCGAATTGTGTATAAACCAAGAAACCAAGTGTACGTGCCCAAAATGAGTGTGTGGAAAGTGTTTGGCACGTGAATTTTGACCAAATTACAAATCGCAAAAACGCGAGTGCTGCTGTCGCCGCCACCACCACAAAGAAAAACGTTGAAAAAACGAAATACTAATGCGCCGCTTTGGCTGTAGCTGTGTGAAATGCGTTCTTAGTAAATTTAACAACATTTAAAATACATAGTTTATATAGTCTGTACGGCTTTTAATCAATTATTTATGATTTAATACCCTATTTTTTTTGTTTTCAAATCGTTTTGGTGTGCGTGTGTGTGTATTTGTGGAAAAATTTAAACGTGCAGAATTCTGTTGAATTTTTATATGCGTACCCATGTATGTATATTTAGACACACATGTATGTACTTTCTACATTGCTTTCGTATGTATAATTTGTAGCATGTACATACGTATAAGTATATATATGCCGTGTGTGTCATTCTAAAAGTGAAGCACTTGCCACAAATTATGTTGTCAATTGTTATTGGATTTTGTGCTTAGGGCGGTGTTAAACTGTTTAATACGAAAAACAATAAAATTGTGCAATTTCACTTCCTCCATAACGCGCGCGCAGAGTACATATGTACAATATAAATACGTTTTTGTATCTGCTACTGTTTTTGCCTACTTGACAATATATACGCAAGGTTCACTGCGCAACGTAGCGCGCTGTGGCCGTCCCACACCCACACGCCGCTGCAACATGCTTGCATGACTTTATGCCACCGCTACTGCCGCTTCTGCTGTATCATCGTTGTTGTTTTGCCGTCGCCGCCACAAAATTGTGCGAGCGAGCAAAACGACGGCCAAACGAGCGAGTTCGAGTTGAGTCGCAAAGCGGCGTCATAGAGCAGCTCCCAAAAGCCCCGAGAGCCGAATGGCCGGCCAGCGATAGCTTACCCAAGTCGACACATTTCACCAGCATTTTCGTTTTGTTTGTGTGCTTAAACCCTTTAAAGGGTGAAAGTGAGTATCGTGTATCCCCACGCATTATACCAAACGTAAGCTTGGAGCACAACTCTTTTAAAAGCCTTAAAGCCAAAACGTAAGCTCCTTGCTCGTCTCACACATTAAAGCATTCCATGGTTTATATCCGCTTTTCAATGTGGTTAGAGAGCTCGTCGTTCTTAGACTATAAATAGATTGCTGGCCCTGTCCCAGTCCCGTGAGCCGGTGAATCCTTGCCTGTTCGCAATAACTGTCGCGCCTGCATATTGATTGAAAATCTATGCCCACTGCATTCTTTCGTTCCTAACTGCTACCCAAAAGGGTTGTTTCCCACTCCCGTTCCATAAATATAGCAGTTATGTATACATATTGTTTTTGTTTACAATTTATGCATACATAAATAAATGTTCACACAACATACACACTCAAGAACACAAAGCAAACTTTGCCGATGATTTGATACTCTTAAAAAATTATGTCTAGCATTGCAGTGTGTATTACTTCGGTAAAGATATTTGGTCGTAACTTCAATCAAATGCAATAGTAAATCTTATATTAAATGTTTCCCATCCTATCTTTTCTATAAAAGATATGCTATGACAACACTTTATGTGCTCCAAGCGACCCTAACAAGCAAAACTGCATGCAGTCAATTCAGGAATCTGTTAAAAAGTCTATAACTGTTAAAATTGACTGCGGCAAATGGGTGTCGAAACTGCTATCTGCGATATGCACATTTTATGAAAATATAATAGTACTCTTTCTGTGAAGAGTATAAACAGAGCTTTTTCAGCTTGCCGTTGTCAATGTCCATAAATATTTTATGCTCACTTTTACCCTTGTCTCTTCACTTCAGCTACAGCATGGACCGACTGTTTTTTTCCATTCAAATTGACGCTTGTTTCTAGTTTTATTACAATTTTTTGCGCTTGTCGTGTTTTTGTCGTTCGCCCTGTCTCTTTGGGTGGCCGGGCCTGTGCCAGTACCCCCGTACTTTCCAGTACTCATCATTTGAACAGACAGTAGTACCCGCTTGCACTTGTCAGAACTTATAACGGTGGGTGCGAGGGCGGAGAGCGTGTTGTCTGCAATGAATATTGGTAGTATGTATATGCAAGTTTTTGTTGTGTGTGTAATCATATATGTTTCCCAGTTATATTGTATCTGTTCGAGCATTCGCATTGTTATGGATATTTTCCTTCAAACACTGTGTTGGGTCTCGTGTGCGGGACCTGGACAGGAACAACAAATAAATTTATTATTATTGCATATTTGACTGGCATAACTACAATTCGGCCCAGAACCAAAAGTACTACCCATGAAGGAGCAGACCCACTTGAAAATTTTCCAATAGCGCTTCACATTTTTACCTCGTTCGTGCAGTAATGAGTTTTATTGTGTGTACTCGTGTACACATAGCTAAAGCCATATCTACTATCAATTGAATGGCTGTCTCAATGTATGCCTACACCTCACACCAGGGCCCCTTCCGCTTTTGTTTTAGTTTTCTTTGCTGTTGTTTTGTTTGTTTGTTGCTAGCCGCATCCGCGCATGAAAAAATGCACACCTGGCCAAAGAATTTCACATATATTTTTGGTTCGAGGAACAAAGCAACAAGCAGCACCCAAAATAGATGAAAACGTTTAAAATTAAATGGCTAAGAAATAAATAAAAGTCAGTCGCTCGCCGACCATTTGGCTGCTGTGTTATGTTATTGATCTATGTCCAATTCTCTGACTCGCTCTCAGTCTCAAAATAAAAACAGGCAGCACTTGCCCCCCATTCCACCAACCATACATATTTGGTATATTGTTGTGCCAAATTGTTTTTCACAGCAAAGCGTGCGAAGAAGGCTATATGTATAAATATTTGTTGTTATTATTATTATTGTTGTTGGCTGCTGCTCTCTGGTCTTGCCTTGCTTGCAGTTTTTGATTTGCGTCATTCGCAGCAAACCCAATCAATGTAGAAAAACCACAATAATGCCAAAAGCAACAACAGCAACAATAAAAGAAAGCAACGCAAAACAATTTATACAGAATTACATTTATGTTTGTGTAATATAAAGCATACAAACAAGCATATCCACATAATTTGTTTATGCACATACTTTTTCTGTATCCTTTGGTAATAGGTACGTTAATTTCAAACGGAACTACATTTAGTACATATATCTTTTGGTTGTGTAATATAAATATAAATTTATTTTTTATGCTCTTAGGTATGTTGTTATTTGGAGTTGCACTCAGCATTTAATACGAATTCGCCTGCCTTGTAATCTATGGGTGCCGGATATATAGACGTAATAAATAAGTACTATGACCTGCCAAGTCCAAACCCCAACTATACAAAAACTTGTTTTTTGGAAATCTCGAAATTGTTTGATAGTCACCTTCTTGTAAAAGGTCTCGAAAGAGCCGTCTTTTAGTATCTTCTAAACACAATTTGATGTCAAATTCCGCTTTTATTTCACAGCACCAAAATTTGTATGACTACTAGATCAAATTAACTTAAAGTTATAGCATCGGTTTTTTAGCTTTTTACGAATATACAGGAGTATTTCAAGGGTTATTATATTACAGCAGATGCGAATGTGGAAATATCGACAGTTTCAAAAGTCAATAACATTTAAAAAAGAAGCCTTTCTATATCATCTTAGAAAGGTTCAGTAATGCATCAAAAAATAAGAAGTGTTTACACACCCCCATTGTTCGATTTGAATCCACTTAGTATCAAGCAGTTGGTTTTTAATTCGTAAAATGTTCCTTTTTGGTATGAGTCCTAGGGCAGTTCACGTGCAAAAACAACTGAAATTATATGTTTCAAGTGCTAAGAGAACTATTTTACCGCCCTTTCCAACTTTTCGAATTTTGACTTCCAAATCTTATGAAATATATAACTGATTGAAAGACACAAGAAAGAGTAAGGATATAACAGATGGATGCATATCATCAGCTTACTACTACTAGCATGAGCTTTAAAAACGACAAGCCGGCTTTAAAGGTACATATTCATGACAACTGCGGAAAAACGCGGGAAGTGCAACATCGCCGCCGTCGCCTATTAAGGCATCGGAAGCCGTTAATTCAAGCAAAACTAGTTGTGCAAGAGCGACTGGAGCGAATTGAAAATCGTTCGTCGCAGACGCATTTTGCAGTTACCACGCTCACTGCCACCTCCCTTGGAGTACGTACTTACATATGTAGTTACATAGATAAATGTATGTAACTCTATGTATATGTCAGCTGCAATGGCGTCATCAACATCAGTAGCGGCAACCACATAAAGCACCAGCGCTTTAAAACTTTTATTTTTTCGCAAAACTCATGCACATGCACAGATACAGTCACACAGATACAGATACATGGCAACATAATATATCGAAATGTATTTCGACACACAAATGCGCATGACTTATTTAAACGTGTTTATTTCTTCTTCTTTCGCCAAGTCAAGCTCGAACTCGTGTTGGCGCTCGCATTCGCTTCATCGTCGTACCTCCTAGTTCTTCGTTTGTTGCTATTTGTGGCATTGAGCCAACAAACAATTTAAGCGAACATGGTTTTTCCTGCCTGAAATAATGGCAAAAGCAACGCGAATAAAATTAAGAGAAAAACTCCACCATTGAGTATACGTATGTACTTATTCTGCTGTTGGCGTGCTCCGTCTCTGCTTCTGCTGTTATCGTGCGACGTCGTCGTCTGGAGTCGTGTTGATAAACCGGTTTGCTGCGGGCTGCCCATAAAAATTGACTTGACTGCCGTCGCAGCGGCCATTCTGACTCTCCTCCTTCTCTGTGGGTTGGTTTATGGACTTACAATTTCTGCTGTTAGACGGCGGCGACGACGTTGGATCCGATCGCTCGGCTCAGGTAGCCGTGGCCATGTGCGTCAACAAAAGTCATCCAGTCAACCACTCATATGTATCTGTTAGATACGCGACCAAGATTTACTGTACACTCTGGCGCTAGCTGTGATTTATAATGTTTCACCGTATTGGTGTGTGTTGGTTTTCGTGCGTGTGCTCGTGTATAGTTTTATATATTTCATTGGGCCTGGCCTGGCATGGCTGAACGAGCATACGGCTCATCATCAACAGGTTTCTCCAGCTATTTCGCAACTTTCTTAATTAAAATTACTGTGCTGCTCCACGCTACGTGGGTGCCGCGCACGTTGCATCCTGGCCAAGGGAGCAGCTCCAAGACCCAAATGGAGCCTAAAAACTGGTTTTTGGCGCGCTCTAAAAACTGTTTAGCTGCTTTTTACAGTCATTTGGGTTAGCTTTTAGTTTGTAGCCATTTTCATTTCCCAGAAGCCTTATCGAACGCGAGTTTTACGGCATTCTCAGACAAAGTGCCAAAGTTTACGAAAACGTGTTTCAATATGATGAAATTTACGTTTTATTTGACCAGCCATATCAAAAGCTAAAGTACATATGTGTTTGTATGATCATATCTGCTTCACAATACATAATAATTAATAATAATCGGCGAAGGCAAATGCCAGTGACTATTAACTGAAATAGACAGAAAAGTTTAGTTTTTCTTTCCTTTTTATAGTTCTGCAAAGGGTATATAAGATTCGGGTACCCGAACTTAGCCTTCTTTTCTAGTTTATTATCAAAATTAATCCAAACTCGGTTTGTTTTCACTTAACAGGTCCCACGTCTGTTGACTAAATTTGATACGGGTTGGTTAAGGATATCACATAGCAATTTATTTTATACATGGTATTTAACTTCGAAGCAAAGGCGACTGTAGCGTTCTTACTTGTTATACTCGTACTGTAGTAAAGTAAACGAGTATATTGTATTTGTGGTATGTAACGCGTAAAAAAAGAGTTTCCGCCCCCATAAAGTATATATATTCTTGATCAGCATCAGCAGCGGAGTCGATCTCGCTCGGCCCTTCACCTAGATCTCAGAGACTATAAGAGCTAATAATACATATATTTTTACCAATTATTTGTTGTCCATATATTTAACATAGTAGTATCTAAGTGCAATGGTATCTAAGCTTCGACTTGGCGCAAACTATTCTGTTTATAGCTTGTTTAATTGTCATAGGCAAAACGATTCTACATTGAAAAAATAACATTTAAAAATAAACAAAGCAAAGCGTAGCGTTCAGTTTCTTGGCTAAAGCTGCTATGTCATAATGATGTACATAAGTTGCCTGTTTTTGTTATTGTTCGACATCTGCCGTGCTCGCTCAAATTCTCTCCTGTCCCCTTACCCATTATACGCAATCTTTGTGCCATTATCTGATATATCTCAGCTAGCGTTGCTTTTTTTTTTGCCATTGCTGGCTATTATTATTACAGTCTCGTTACCGCTTTTGAACGTTTTCCATACTTTTGAACAATACATGACACATGGCTGATGTGTTGAGTGGCAGTTAGGCAAGCGGGTGGCGATTGGGTGCGGGGCGAACAGCCTATAGCTACCGCCATTGACGGCTTATCATTTATATTCACATGCACGGTCTTGGTGTCTGGCCCGCTATCGTTGTTGTTCAGATTTACTCTGCTTATCAACAGTCTGACCAATTATGTATTATTGCTGGCTCTTTGAGAATAATTTTGGTAAATGCAAATATTTAAAGTTCTAAATCTAAATAGTTTCTTTGTCATATAAGAAATTGTGAAAAAAAAATTGAAAGTGAAATAAGTCATTCGAAGTTTTTATTCTTAAAAATTACAGAATGCAAATAAGAAAACAATCTTGACTCTACTAAGAATTAGAGTACGACGTAGATATTAAAAACCACTTATTTTAATATTTTTGTAATTATTTAATTTGCAATCTATTAAGGGCAATCTATAAATTGCCATAAACATGGCAGAATTGGTTTATCTCCTGTGAGTCGAGGCAATATATTTTTATACTTATACACTAACTTTTGTCACGATATTTGTAACGCATACAAGGAAGTACCTCCAACTTCATAAAAAACATATTATATATTTGACTAGCCAGTTTATCCAACGTTGCCCGGGCTCTTTTTGTTTTGCTTTCAAATGTACTTTGGAAATGTAATTTATCGAATTTGAGTAGATATATGCAACTATACATAATTAAACGTCGATAAATATCGATATATCAGGTTTTCTTTTCCGATATATAGCCCTTGATATTCCGTCCATATCAACACGTATCTATAGTTTCACCTCCGCACAATTTTTGACACTTTTAGTTAAAACTCGGTTTATATATGTATAAGAAGATAATCTACCGATTCGCCAAATTTCATCACGATCGGATAATAATTGTAGACAAAATCGTAAAAAACATATTTTGTACAAAAACACTTCACATCCCGCAAAAAAAAAAAAAACAAACTTGATCTGACGCCCCACAAGGAGAATCTACATACCAAATTTTCTAATGTGGTCTCTGAGATCTAGGTGTTCTCTGTTGGTTTAATGTTAAGCCGTTTCTTTGTTTATGTGTTGTTATGCTGCTATGGGTCCATCTTGAGACCGTCAAATCTATAGGCAGTATTAATTATTAGGATAGATTGCAGATTAATGTTAAGTAGCAGTAAACGGACGGCACAACAACAAGCAAACGATACAATTTTTCGCTGGGTGGGTAGCTGGCAGCAATGTAACGGCAGCAATCTAACGGTTTACAAACGACACAACGCAAATGCAAAACAATAACAAAATATGATTAGGAAGACTGCGAGTCTAAAAATAGCAATAAGCTTTACAGGCTGAGAAGAAGCAAAAACAACAAAACATAGCGCACTGGTTTGCTTAAACTTATAGCTCAGCTTTTGGTTTAATTTGCACAATAATAAAATGAAAAAAAAACACACAATTTAAAGCAGATTAATCAAGTGCACTTAAAGGTTACGTAAAAACCGAAACCGAAATTAAGCACAATAAAAGAATAAAAGAAAACTTGGGCACAATTTAAAATTTGATACACGAACGCAAAAAACAAATTAGCACAATACGGAAGACTGAAAAACAGCAACCGTCTTGAGCGAAAGTCAGAGAGCGAGTGTTATATATTTGATCTATTTACATTACGATTATTTACAATGTAAATATACCATAAGCTTCGGCAAGCAGAAGCTATCATTCCTTTCTTGTTTTTGATTTATTTGTAGTTTTGTTGCACTGCGGTTGTGTAAACAAAGTTCTGTTCAATCTGTTCAATGTCTTCTTTATGATTTATTGCCTACTCCGCTTTTTGCAGTATTCTTAGGTTTCTACAAATCTTTTACAGCATCTTAGCTTAAGAAATTTTGTCCTCGTTATTCTTAATATTAAATGCCAAAGTAACCTGCAATTGAGGCCAATATGTTTCGGTCTCTAATAGAGCAAATTAGGCAATGCATAATATTAGGCATAACGGTGTCGCATACAAACAATCGATCTTGCATAAAGGCTGCATTGTAAAGGTGATTACACTAAATTCTTTGGCTAAACCTCCATTGTGTTCTTCATCGTCGGTAGGGCAAATACATCATATTCCAAAAGTAAATTGTCTTTGCTTTCATTCCTATTACATATATGGTACATTAAAATATTTTTCAGTAGCTAATATACCAAGCAGCACTTCCAATATTTATATGGATCTTCGGAGGATTGAATGTTGAAAATTATCGCCACTGCACACAGCTAGCTGCATACTCTATTGCATATTGTGGCTTAAGGTTTTGCCTTTTGAAACTTTCCGAGCTTTCAAAGTTGTACGATTATTTGGTTTGGTAAACACGATAAAATACAACACATTTGAATAATTCGATCCTGTGCATAGTAAGCCAGCACTAGTTGTTAGACAGTTAAAGCTCAGTCACATGGTCACGACGCTTTAAAGAGGCCCTGTTATTGTCCGCCTTTCTGGACATGTTTCCTACCCATTCCCATGAAGTGACAATGGCATACAATGATATTGCTTTGTTTGGCGACCTTTGATAAGATATCGAAGCTACACGTAAACTAATCTCGGTTTAGACATACAATCTAATTAGTAGTGATCGTTGGCGTACCTGCGTTTCTGTTCCATGTTGTCTTAATCAATATGGTGATAAGTTTTGAAAGACAGTAAGGATAGGGTTACGTTGTTTATATTATATATATATATATATATATATAATTATTGTATATATATAATGTTTGCTCGCTTCAGCAATCAGAGCAGTTAGCTGTCCCATGTTGAACAAGAGACGCCCTTTCATACACAACACAGCAGTCACAGGCACACACTGATAGCGGCACAGGCCACATGTGAACAGCGTTAAATTTCTATGTTTTGGTACCCCATCCCCGACAGATTCAGCCGCACCCCTCTCCCACTCATTCTGTCTGTGTGTGTGAAATTGTGCCGATGTCATCGAGTGGAAGGTAGCCCACCCGGTGGAGCGGGGTGCAATAAAGTATAAGTAGACGTATCGCTGATGCTTGCGAAATGCAAACGAAACTTGTCATCGGTAAATTTGTGCTGACTTTGGCGAGTTTGTTGTTGTTTCTGTTTCTGTTTCTGTTTCTTTTTTTTCTTCAACATCTACATCACATCACATTTCATGTTTTCCATTTAATTTATGTGTGGTGTTTTTATTGTTATTGCAGGATTCTCGATTTCAATATGAAGCGCCAAAAATGAATGCAACGTTGTCGTCGTGAAAAGGTTTTTCCCTATTGATTTCATTGAAAAGCCAACTGTAAACTGTTGACAAAACAACTGCAAGAACCACGAAAACTCCGGTCAGCGCTGAATAATTACGTATATATAATCGTCGTGCACACACAAATACACTCAAACAATTTTGCAATAAGTTTTGTGAAGCAAGCAAACAATAACAAGGAGTCGGGTGAGGGAGAGGAGAAGAAACATACAAAATGGACAAAAATCTAATGATGCCGAAGCGTTCGCGCATTGATGTCAAGGGCAGCTTTGCCAATGGTCCGCTACAGGCAAGACCACTGGTAGCCCTGCTGGATGGACGTGACTGCTCAATTGAAATGCCCATACTGAAGGATGTGGCCACAGTCGCCTTCTGCGATGCACAGAGCACATCCGAAATACACGAGAAGGTAAGTAAAGTTTGATGTAGCACGTGAATTATGTATATCATATATTGAATGTGGCTTCTCCTTTCCATTCATGTTGTCCAGGTTCTCAACGAGGCCGTGGGGGCCCTAATGTGGCACACCATTATATTGACAAAGGAGGATCTTGAGAAGTTCAAGGCATTACGCATCATTGTGCGCATAGGCAGCGGCACAGATAACATCGATGTGAAAGCAGCAGGCGAACTAGGCATTGCCGTCTGCAATGTTCCTGGCTATGGCGTCGAGGAGGTGGCCGACACAACAATGTGCTTGATACTGAACCTCTACCGGCGGACATATTGGCTGGCAAATATGGTGCGCGAAGGGAAAAAATTTACGGGCCCCGAGCAAGTTCGAGAGGCGGCGCATGTAAGTGACAACCGGATACCCAAATAGATAAATATATCTATGCCAAAGTGATCCTGAACTGTTCCATGTCTTCCATTCCCATTGTACTTTCTGATAGGGCTGTGCACGCATTCGCGGCGATACCTTAGGCTTGGTTGGACTGGGTCGCATTGGCAGCGCTGTGGCTCTGAGAGCAAAGGCCTTTGGCTTCAATGTTATCTTCTACGACCCCTACCTTCCTGACGGCATTGATAAGTCCTTGGGCCTTACTCGCGTCTACACGCTACAGGATCTGCTGTTCCAGTCCGATTGCGTCTCACTGCACTGCACGCTCAACGAGCACAACCATCATTTAATCAATGAGTTTACAATTAAACAGGTGAGCTGTTCTATCCTCTTCGGATATAATCCGATGGAGTGATGATCAACTAATAATAACCGTCGTTTGCTCTTTTCTTAGATGCGACCTGGTGCATTTTTGGTGAACACCGCCCGAGGCGGTCTGGTTGATGACGAGACTCTGGCGTTGGCGCTGAAACAAGGTCGGATAAGAGCCGCCGCACTGGACGTACACGAGAACGAACCTTACAATGTATTTCAAGTAAGAGATTGTTGTAAAACGAGACATTTTACGCAATCTGAGTTGATGCCGCGCCCACTCGTGACATGTTTAATGCTAACCTATTTGCCCTTTTGTATTTCCAGGGTGCACTAAAAGATGCCCCCAATCTTATTTGCACACCACACGCAGCCTTCTTCAGCGACGCGTCCGCAACGGAGCTGCGGGAAATGGCGGCAACCGAAATTCGACGAGCGATTGTCGGCAATATTCCAGACGTGCTGAGGAATTGCGTCAACAAGGAGTACTTCATGCGTACGCCGCAAGCTGCCGGTGGCGTGGCCGGTGGAGTAGCGGCGGCTGTTTATCCCGAAGGTAAACTACAAATGATATCAAATCAAGAAAAGTAGTGAGAGGAAGAGGTCGCGAGCGAGAGCGTAACAATTGAAACAACAAAAACAAAGAATAAATCCAGAAAGAATCAGCATTCACACCACCAGACACACACACACACGCATACATACATATTTTATACACCACACATACGCATATATAAATATATATATATATACATATATATATCCATATATATATATATATATACATATATATACCCCCCATTCAAAATTTTCAATTCTTCTTTTGAGACTCCTCTAAAGTTCGCGTAATAGATTAACATTTAAAGCAAGATTTCAAGAAAACACACACGCTATAAGAGTTGATATTTAAGTTACACAATTTAAGCTATATAACTACATACATATATAATGATACATAAAGAGAAGTGCGACTAACGAAGGGTCGCACAGTGAGAATATAATGATTGGCAAGACAGCGATGAGGAGAAGGATTTGCAGCGCAGCCGAAGTTGGCCAAAAGTTATAAATGGTTATATATTTATATATATGTATACATATGTAATCTGCACATTAAGCTAGACAAACTGCAAACGCGTGCTTTAACTACAAATTTTTACGTAAAGACAAATACATATAAACATATTTATGTACTAGCAGGATTACCCAACCTTGCCCCCGTCATTTTTGGTACTTCTCTAGACACGCTATAAAACATCAGTGTCCAATGTACCAATACTACTAATTTCCATATTCTTACGAACTTTGACCTCGATTTTGATCAACTTGCAGTCGGCACTTCCACCTCAACCATAAATTTTAACTTGTGCGAAAATTTCAGCTCTGAGCTATTGCCGAGTTACAGGGTTACAGAGTTATATATATATATATATACATTTAGGTTCAATTTATAATACACTCCTCCGTTTAAAGATTCCGATTTTTGTTTTTGTTAGAAAGAGAATTTCTTACATATTACAAAGTTCAAGATATCATTCTGCCCAGCTATAAATATCTTATACTTATGAACTACATATATATTCTTGATCAGCCCTGAAAGGGGTTTCATAGCTATAGTCATGTCCTGTCCGTCTGTTTCAAGCCCAAGATCTCAAAAGTATTAACAGTTAGAGAGCTGAAACTACTACTATATCATATAGCTCCTAAATAAATGTGCAAGTTTCCTGTTATATATTCAAATATTCTAAATCAGCTTTTCAGAATTACTCTTCCCAATTCCGATTAGGATTAATAGTTGTCAGCGTTTGTAGTGAGTGAGCTTCTCACCATTTATTTTTTTTTATTCAACTTAATAAAAGAGATTGGAATATACATATATACAAATGTAGTAATTGAAATGCATATAATATATGTATAGAATAAATCATATATATGTACATATATATATATATTTCATAATTATTTAAAAAGGTGAAAGTAAACAAATTGATGGATGGATTATTGCTGTTCATGTTTTGATTCGTTCCGTTTTTCTTCCTCACTTTCTTATAAAAACTCGACGAGAAATTTTATGAAAATGCAGAATCAGAATCGGAAAGAGAAACAAAGAAATTCTTTCAAAGAATCACAGCTAAAGTACATATGTGTAATATGTAATATTATGAAGAATTTGCTATTATTTAATCAATTCTCTCCCGTGAGCACATCTATCATTGCATACATATATTGTATTTACATATTTAATATTACTAACCATATGCAAAACAATTACGAATTAGCAGCTCCAATTATAAAAACCGAAAATCAAGATGTAGATGTTCAACAAAGAGGTAGTCGCATTATTTTTAAGAAGAAACCAACCAAATTTTGACTTAATGATTTTGCGCCATAAATTGCTGACTTTCTTTAACAAAAAATAAAAATAAATTTCAAGAAATAAAAGTATAATTATAAAAACAGAAACACACGAAAAAGGATATGTGAAACATTTCAAATAATATTGAGTTGAATTTATTCAAATTACTATTTTGTTTGTTGCTCAAAACTCTGCTCTAAAACGCATAATGATCTCATCATCCGAGTTTATTTTCGCCTTACGTAAATATTTTTACAAATATTACAACAACAACAAATGGTATAAATATTGACATGCATATATGAGATGAAGAAAAGTTAAAAACAACACGGCGGCGCGTAAAATTCAATTCAACACACATTTATAAAATAAACACTAAAAAAGAAACTAAAATTACAGTATAGTGTATGTACATTTTAAATATATAACAGAAATTATATTAAAGTAACAACAACAAAAGCACATTATGTAATATTAAAAAAGCATAGATTTAGCCTAATGATAAAAGCAGTTAAAACAAAAACATGAAAAAAAAAACAAGAATAAAGTAACAATTTATAATCAACCCAGAAGAAGAGGTACATTACAAATTGTTAGCCTGTAAAATGTAATTTTATTTAACAAGGACGTTACAACAAAAAGGATGGCGGAACAATTGTAAGAGTATCATTTTGTAAAACTTTGCTAAGTGAAATTAAAATACAAAACAAAACAAACAGTTGACGCCAGGTTTTTTGATATATAATCTTCTTTATAAGTTTTTCATTTCGCTCAAGACCAACAAAATCAAATTATTTTCCTTAAATAAAATGATAAAAACACAATTGATGAGAAATTAGGGATATTGATAATATCGAGATATATATTGTGGGCGATATTTGTAGCCATTTCGACTTTATTATCAAGTATTCAATGAAGTAAAAGAAATGCATAATGATGTCTCCCATAGCACTAACACCCGCAATAATGACATCGATATTATTAATAACCCCGTAAGAAATGCATACGGCTCTTGTTTTTTTTAGGGCAACATTTTTGATACATTTTCTAAACATTTGCAAGCACAAAACATACACGCATACACACACACCTTAAAGTATACTCAAGCATAGATGTACACCCACGCATACTTACACACACACGCATACATGACTACATAAACAAGATCCTAAGTAGCGCCAGGTGCAAAAAAAGAGCTAACAAAATGAAAGAAAATGAATAAGCATAAGCGTAAAAGTAATGAGACAAAAAGAATAAAATACTGTTATTTTGTAATATATAAAAAAATATTTTTAATAACTGTGAAAGCTAAATAAAATTAAAAAACAAAATCGAAAAAAAGCAACAACAATTGACGATGCAACAAGAAAAGTTAATTTAAAAATGAACAGAAGAAGAACCTTTCCAGAAGACAAAAAGCATAAAAATAAATAAAAAGAAAATCTTTAATGAACAAATTATTGTTTTCACTTGAAAGTTGAACACGATTGGAACCGAAATTGCGTAGTTATTATGTTATGTTGTTTCTGTGTGGTAGTGTTTGTCAAATGTTTTGAACTTGAAAAGTTTTTGGGATGATGGCATCATTATAAAGCGCACAAACAAGAGCACAGCATATAGAGCATATAGCAGAGAGCAAGCCTAAAAATGAATGCATTTTAACTAATTTAAACATACGCACATAGTTTAAAAACCACATAAGCTTCCCTCAAGCGAAAGTCAGTAATTTACGGCAGACGGCCGACCAGTGGAGAATTGATAACATAGCAAAGAATCCGTATTCATAGCCGTAGCCTATTGTATTTAGACCTAAGGATAAGGAACAGCAACTGAAACATGAACGGATCAAGGATCCATCATTGATGCGTTAACACAGACACAGGCATACTCGGCCGCTGTGATAACGCCTTTGTTCTGAGCTCATCGCAGTCGCATCATAATCTCTCTTTTAATTGCTTTTGCTTTTCAAGCAGCATTTCGCCACTTCTTAGTCTACACCACGCCACCAACCCAGAACTCTGAATCGGCAAGCTAAATGTGTATTCGTTAAAATACTTATTTCTCGAAATCAAACCAAACCAGACAGACGAAACTAGAACCACAATTCCCCCACATAATACCAACAACAGCAACATTTCATAATCTTTACCCTAACTATCAAATATCAAAATACAACAAAATCGAAATACAAAACAGGATTAAATGGCGGCTATTATACAGGCGCACTGCATCATCGGGCACACAGCACCACACCGCACGATGGTCCCCACAGTACAACAAATCTGGGCAGCAGCAGCTCCGCCGTCTCTGCTCTAGCACCGCCTACTGCTAACGCCAACTCGATGGCTGCCGCTGTGGCCGCTGCAGCGGCAGCAGCTGCTGCTGCGCTCCTGCCGTCGCCGGTCCCGCCGAACGCTGCTTCTGTGGCTTTGCCAGCGGTGCCGCATCTGTCGCCGCAAGTTGGTGGATTACCGCTCGGAATTGTGAGTAGCCAATCGGTAGGTACATGTTACTACCTCTGGTGTGACTCTGTTGTGTTGTGTTTATTTGTGTGTGCGATCCATACTATGTGTGTCCTGGTAGCGATAGTGTTGCCTGTGTGTGTGGATCTAGCTTGTTGTTATTGTTGTTGGTTGTTGTTTGGTTAGGCTAGGGATTTCTGTATTAGAATTTGTTTACATTTAGATTTGTGTGTAGCTCGTGGATGCAAACCGGTTCAAAAACGGTGAATATTCTATTCTATTGATGCGATTACAAAAAGCTTGTTTTAGTCGAATCCTCCTGAACCGTTTGTGAGCCGGTTCTCCGCATTCGAGAAACAGCTTGCCAATGATGTTACTCTCTAATTGTTCCATTGTCTTCCTTTTAGCCCCTGAGTGCGCCCGACCCTAATAATCATCTGTCATCGAGCATAAAAACCGAAGTAAAGGCTGAGTCAACGGAGGCGCCGTAGGAGGTTGCGTTGCAGCTGGGATAATGGACGGACATTATGAACTATATGTAGAAACCGTTAAGCAGAAGATGAAGAAGAGGTTTCCATAGGTAGTTAGTCAGCTATCACAATGGACCACATATAATGGATATACAGACTTTATAATAAGCGCGCGCAGTCATCAACTCTTCCCCGCACCTACGTCACGCAAATTCTGACCTTTTAACTAAGCAATGCCATTCTACAATCCACAATGGCAACATGCTACTCCTGCCGCCGCCTGTTCATCTTCTGTATGTCGGATTCAAAAGAGCCAGTGCCAGTGCCAGTGCTTGCGCCAGCGTCCAGCTCTCCTTTTGAAATTCTCCAAGTTTCTATATGTTAACATTTAAAATACCATACGATTGATACACAATTGCATTAGCAACCTAAAGACAGCAAAACCATAATAAAAAGAGAAGGAAAACACCCACACAAAATGCGCCTCAGAATTAACTACATACATATTTAGAGTCTTTTACAGTTACGAGTTACAATCTAATTTAATTTTTATTTGCATTGCAACAAATTGTAAGTGAAAATTATGAAAATATGTTACTACATATAAGAAAGGGCATAAACAAAGCAAAAAAAACCAAGCGAAAACAAAATGTTGAAAAATTGTAACTACAAAATACAAATTACGATTATGACATACAAAAGAAACACACAAGAAGTAGGCAGACGTTTAGTGCTTAAGATACTTTAAAGTACATACATACATAATATTAATAATAATAAAAAAAAAAAACAGAAACCCAAGTATATATGTGTAAATTGTATGTATTTCAGCATGGGATGAGTAGCATTTGAAACAAGATGAGAAACAATTTTAAAACTTCAAATCAACACTTGAAATTTCAATGTTAGCCAAAACATAAGATCGGGATTCAATAAAATCGAGAAAAATCAAACTGCTTTTTTATATTATTATTTACTAGCTAACCCGGCGCGCGTCCTTACGCATCCTTCCGCGACATTTTCTTTATCATAATCTAATTTTTATCGTCATAGCAAATGCTAGTCGCACCGGAAGCAGAGTTCGTTTAAATTGCAAATATGCTGACAATATTAATTTTCCACTCGAGTAGCACGTTTCTCTTTAGCTAAGTCGCAATAGAAAACAAGTTTTGTCGATATTCCTAATATAAGATACTCCCACTTAGCATCTTTTCATACTCGTACTCTAGTAGAGTATTGCATTCGTGCAAATGTGTGCAACAGGCAGAAAGAAGTGTCTCCCGAACCCATAAAAAATATACTTGATCATCATCAACAGTCAAGTCGACCTAGCCATGTCCGTCAGTATAAACACCTAGATCTCGGAGACTGTAAGAAATAGAGAGACCCAATTTGGTATGTAGACTCCCCTTGTGACTGTTACATACGTTTACTCCACTTGAGTACGAGTATAAAAACTTCATCGCTAGAGAAGCTCGGGCTACACCAAAAAGTGCTAATGAGGAATGCATTTCAAGAAGCGTTGGCTGAAGTGCATTGTATCTGATGTGAATTACTTTGAAGGACAGAGTATAAATGTTGAATAAATAAATATTTTTTTATAAAAATATAAATTCACCTTAATGTTTGAGCACACCTCGTATACGCTTCCTTCTGTACGTTGCGTAGTTCCTGACAAAATTAGTATACCATTACAATTTTTTGTGATTTCTATTCTAGAGTTAATTCTAAATCTTTGGCAGCTATATGATATAGTGCTTCGATCCAAATGAATCTTGAACATAACCAGAGTGCAGATATGAGTAAAAACCTACATATTGAATTATGTTTTAAGAAATAATTACATTTTTGCTCAGAATTACTTGTATCAAGATCAAGTTGCATATTATAAAGGTAAATCTCGCGACAAGCTTTTATATAATTGTAATTGTACAATCCAATAAATGCAAACGTTTGATTTAAGTTGAAGTTTATATTCTTGTTTTAGAGCATTTAAAAAAAGCCTGACTTTAAAAATGTTTTTTAATTAATCAATTTCAATATCGTTCTTGTTCGATTCATCAACTACTTCATATAGCTGCCATAGAACCGATATAAGATTCGTCCCTTCGTGAAATAAAACGAGTGTATGTTTGCATTGAATTCATTTATTTATACTGCGCATTTATAAATGAATGGAGCTGCCAGTATAATTGGTTTCGTTTAAAAGTACAACTTACAGATGCGTTAATAAAGTATATATCGGTTGGTATGTATGTTTCTTTCAAGCTTTGTTTCATAAAAGTTATGTTTTGTTATATGAAATACATATGTAACATTTAACACACGGCCATTGGAGGGTATTTTGTTTTTTTTTTTTTGATTAAATTGTGAACGATCATATCTAAATTGTAGGGTTCGCTTTTATTACACATATACTACGGAATGAACAATTATTTAGATTATGTGGTAGATAAAGTATTGTAACTGCTGTAGGCGGGCACGGGAACATTAAGAGCTACTTGGAATACATGATTCGATCAACCATGTAACACAATTAACATTAAAGTTTACATTTGATACTTGAGCTAAACAACTAGGCGGGCGTCAATGCCAGCAAGGAAACCATGTATGTATTGTACACACTTACATTACATACACTGCGACATCTAAATACATAATTATATCTTTTGTGGATAATAACAAGGTGTAAACAAATAAAAACAAAAGGGAACGCGCGAAAACAAATATAGTATTTTGGGGTTTATATTCAAAGAAATGCAAACACATATCAATGTACGAATGGAATTATGTTATTTGTAAGCATTCTCATCCATGGGATATGAACACTGAAAATTAATATCCTGTCTGTAGTTTATAGCCACCTAAGCTAGCTATTGTGACAATTGTTGTAAAATTTTTAAAGTATGCTAATGTCAACCAGGGAAAGATCAAGACCTATATATCGGTGTGGAAAACCTGCTAGATTGATAAATATCGTTATAGAAAAACCAAATTGTGGATAAGTATCGATATATATAGATCGTGTTAGAAACATTTTTAGAATGTACTAATATGTACCAGGATGGGATTAAAAGCTATATATTCGGCGTGTAAAACCGAATTTAGCGATATATGTGGTTTCGCAAAATATTTAACAGTATGCAAGATCAAGAGCTCTATATGAACTGCTTACGAAAAAACAACGTCTATATATGGCGATATCGATATATTCCGATAAATGTATGTGTGTATCGATATAAAAAGATCTACACATTGAGATGCCGTAATATATTGATACGTTGAGTCATCGATGCATATAAACAGATATATCGAGATACGAATATTTGTTGATATGTATTCTTTATATGTATATATCGATACATTTTATAGATATATATCGACAGGAGGAGGCGTACGCCAAAACACACAAGCATTTTAATCTCTATACAGAGGACGAGTATAGAATACATGTGAATAATGAGTTTGCAATTCTTTAATCATGTCAGGACGTTGTTTCTTGTTGCATTGTTTGGGAAATGAATTAATCGATATTTGAATTTTTTACACGCATTCCATTTAATGATTCTTAATAATCATTCTTATGTGGGGTTTTAAAAACCAGGAATATATCCGAAGGTCTTGGCTGTTCGATCTACATTTTGCAAACATACATCAATATTCATATGTTGTGTGTATCAAAAAGATAATTTTACATTAGCTAACGCCAATATGTATACAATTGCAATTGTATGAGTTGTTATAGTAAGTTTATAAGAAACAAAGCCAACAATGTAGGAAACGTAATGGTCACGCTTGAGACAGTTTCTAAAACAAGCGAGTCAGGCGAGGCCGCATGAATCTAATGGCGCCGTAGAACGCCAATCCAATGAGCCCATATTTAAAGGTGTACTTGCAGACGCGCTGACCTAGACTGGCCGGCGGAATTTCAAGTATTGAGGGTATTGACTCCGGCTCTACTTGGCCCCACATCTTGGCGATGCCGTTCGCATGACCAATGCCGACAACACCAACGACGCGCACTGGCCGCACCTGATTCGGCGAAGCTGCTTGGGGCAGTGCAGCCAGCTGAAGCGAATGGCAGAGGAAGAGATCCCGTTCGCGCACAAAGACATCGGAGAAAGCGGGAAACTCGCCGGCCATTTCCTGCATCAGCTTTTCTAGAAGATCGCGCTGTTTGCATTCCTCGACTTCCTCAATGCTGATGCTATCTGTGAAGGTAAGACGCCAGACGAGCTTGACGGTCTGCCACAGGGACAAGGCGCGGAGCGCTCGATACAAGGTGATGCGTATGGGCCGATCTCCTAAATGTAAAATGCACCCAGGCAGTTTGTGTATCTCCTCGAAGGCGCGTCGAAATTCGCCGCCTGGTGCCATGCCCAAATCCTTGGCGATTTGGGCGCTCATCTGCAGCAGTAGAATGAAGAAGATGCCATTGATGTAGCCATGCGTCTGCAGAATGCCTCGAATCTGTAAGCATTGGCAATTAGTTATGATCGAGACAGTATTATATGATAACCTTACCTTGGGTATGTTGATATTCTTGGCCTCCTCCAACAACGTCTTCTCATCGAGCTTTAATATGTGAATGCGGGAAGGACATAGCTCAACCATGACCACGTCTGGACGGACATTGCGAATTACCTGTTAATGTTACCATACATTTTCAGCAATTCATGGATCAAATTGGCAGATAATACTTACATAGGATACGTCATCCTGGGACTCCTCACTGAAGTGTGCCGTGCCCACGAGATAGACCTTGCTGCCAAAGGGCGTATTCAAAAGGGTCACTGTTGATGGCAGATTCTGATCAAACTCCTCTAAAGTATCAAAGATCACGATTTCGCGCTTGGTCTGGGGCTGTTCGGTCTTGGTATTCGGCTGTAGGCGTTTATCATACATTTGTGCACGGTCACCATCCCCATCCGCTGCAGCGGAGGCCTCGGCAATCGATATGTCCAACTTTTGTTTGCTCGACTGCAGCAGAGACTCGGTCTTGCGGCGGCGCTTATCTGCTGCGTTTTCCGGTGCTTTGATTGGCGATTTTTTCAATATGCTCTTGACCTTCTCCGCAGCCTTGTCATCGTCTTCGATTAGCACCACCTCCTGCTCCAGATCCTGTTCCTTAATCGAGTTATCATTTATCTCTATAATTGACAAATTGGGATTATCCGTTTTGAATATTGTCTTGTTAGCCAGCTGTGATTTGGGATCCACCTCCTCCTGTGAGGTATTCGTATCGGTGCTCTCCGATTGTATAAGCAGCGTGTTAGGATTCGTGAACATGGCTGGCGCTGGTGAAGCGTACGCCATGAAGACAGCGTCTTCACTACCAAGCTCGACATTGGTCGCTTTATGTGGGGGTTTCGTGTGGTTCATCTCGGTGGTCAGGCTTTCTGGGGATGGCAAAATACAAAGAGGTGATAGATTAGTGGCAATCTAAGCTTTACTAGACACATACAAAATATAAAACAAAGAACAATTATAATTTCAGACACTCCTGCTCGTATAAAGTTTCCAAGTCTTCCAAATACTGTCTATTGCTTTTGCTACTTCCGTTGCTTGCATTGTCTGTAAAGAACTGCTGGACCAGCTGGAAACACGTGCGTTTCAGTTGCAGCGCCTTCGACTGCTGCTTTGCCTCCCGGCTGGTAAGTTGCGCCTCATATTTCTCTCTCTCACGCTTACGCAGGGCAGCCAGCTTTTTCTTGACAATGTCCTTTAGAGCGGGCTTTTGGATTTCGTAAAGTTGAGTGCACACCTCCTGCATTACTTTGGCCAACTCCAGATCTAGTTCCCTGAAGGTTTCTTTGAGGGGCTCATCGTCTTCAAATATTTGGGTAAATATTTGGGACAGAAATTGCTTCGGAAAAGTATCTGGCGTCTGCGCATTGAGTGCCTCTCGGGCGGCGCATACGAGGACAGCTTTGATGCCTTCACTGAAGTGTGCCTTTTTCTGGGTTTCCTGGCATATTTTTTGCAGCTGATTCTCCGTGTGTTCTGTCTCTATATTGAGGGCAGCGATGCGCAGCTGTAGACTGCTTATTTGGTGCTTCAGATCAGCCTGCTCCTTTTTAAGCTCGCGATGATTGTACATCATTGAGTCATTGCTGCTTGTATGCTCAGATGAAGCCTTCGACGTGGTCACATGCTGAGCTTCACGCATTGACTCCAGCAACAAGTCTTCAAGGTCACATTGAAGCTTGGAGGTGTCCGTAAAAGGTTCATCTAGATGTCCGAGCGTAACAAGCTGATGGTACATTAGCTGCAACAGGCGATGGCGTGCATACTTTTCAGACTTGCTGGACTTTTGCACGGCTTCTAACCACTGCATGGTCAGGCAGCAATCTTCCGCATTCGACAGCGTGCGTATCATCTGCAGTTGCTCATGGAACACGCAGTCCAATTCATCTTCGGTCAGATTATACTGCGCGTTGTCGCTCATGCTAAGATACTTCAGATATATATTTGCCGCTGGGATATTAAAAATTGGAACCCAATTTTCAAAACCTGAGTGATGATCCATGGCCAACCCCAAAGGACCCGCATGAAGTTACTCACCATTGCAGGACTTGTACGCCGTCGTGGAGAGCTGATGATCCAAGGCGCTGTCATATAAAGTGCTATCTCCTATGTATGAATTGCCATTGCCCTGTCTTTCCGGTGTTGCGTTTGTCGAATCGAATGAAGTTGAGTTTGCTGATACATCCATTGTATGGGGCTGTGCGGGTGCGGGTGTGCGTCGTCTTTGTGTGTACAGTTGGCTTGGAAGATTTGGTTTCGAGTTGAAATTCGGTTTCAGTTGTATATAGACTTCTGCTTCCACGTATGTATATCTACGATGGCTTCGCTTGGCACCGATTATGGTCGTGTTGCTGTTGTCGTAGTCTTCTGTTAAATCAAAAACTGTAGGGTGCAAAAGTTAAAGAGCGATTAGAAACGAATAACAATAGATAATACAAGAATATTTGTTGCGTTTACTGCGAATTTATATGCTGTACATCTGTCTGAAATACAAATTGCTACTTGATTGGAATTTCACAGCCAAAACTGTGTTTGACTTGAGCAAGCCGTATGCCCATACCCGTATGCTGCTTGATCATTAAAGCGTTAAAGGTTGATGTTTGACTGCATTTCGTCAGCGTGTCAGGCTACAGCACTTTACTCACCGAAAAATTTGTTGTTGTCGCTTCGTGTTGGTGCGTTGTTCTACAAAACTATTTTTGTAATTTAATTGACACAAGCTTGTTGCATTTGGAGAGGTTTTTTTTGATGCTTTCAGTGCGAGTGCGTTGAACCGTAATAAAAACCCAAAAAACTAAGGAATGAAATTGAACTGTGATTGTGGCAAAAATTCGTTCTCTTGTTTGTTGCCAGCGTCCGACCAGTGTTACCCTATTATTAGGGTATCTAGCATGTCGATAGGTCATAAGAAAAGGTACAAGTTACAACAGAAAATGTATGCTCATAAATGATTTTCTGAAATGTATTTTAATTGTACACATTTATTTTCTAAATCTATTTATATTTGCTGCTTCAGTTATATATATTTGCGACATATCGAGTTCCAACTGATTTCACTTGTTGGCAATATTATCGATATTTTATTTTTGATATTTGATTAGATAGAGCACCACTGGCAGACACACAGCTGGTTTTCCACCGCTTTTAATGACTTTTTTGTTTTATTGTAAAATATACAAATAATTTCAATTGACATGACAGATGAAGGAGAAGAACCACACAAGGTGTGATTTTCATAGCAATATGCGTGGTGTTGAAGGTGAATTAACATGTTTATGGCCTCAAATATTGCAGAGTTTTGTTATATTTGGCCGAGATGTTTCCCAAATACCATGCTTTCGTAACAGTTTTCTATATGGCATCAGCGGAGGAATTGGTATCGGTGTACTAACATTTTTAGGGACATCCCGCACGCACCTCTCCACACATGTCGGCTTCGGCTCCTTCTTTTGTGGCACAATAGTGTATTGGATGGCCTGCAGGTAAGCTGGACTAGTTATGCACCATAGCCGACCAACACATCACATAGTAATTGTTTTTGCTCAGGTATCAGTGGTCGGCGCGTCGATTTGAACAGCAGCAATTGCGAGAAGCCATGCGCCGACAGGCAATGTATGAAGGCACGGAAAGGGAACGCGATCTAGATCTTAAGTCTGCGTAGCATCTACATAGTTTTAGGTAGAAAAGTGGAAACGAACCCGAAACCAATTCAAACTGACATTGTGCGAGTGTGTAAACACAATTATAAAGTATGTGTGGATTTTAGGATCTCAAAAGAGGCCTTTCTGGGTACTCCTAAGATGCATAAGTTTGTTAAAGATATAATGTATTAATTGCTGATTATAATCTTGGTTGAAAACTTGACAGCATTTGTGCACTGATGGCTTAATCGAACATTCGATCATATAATTTTCCATATTCACATTTATAGCTGTGCCTTACGAATGCTCAATTCTCGGCAGTATCAGTATTCAACGTTGTCGCTACCTGCATTGTAATTATCAGATACTATGTTTACATACTTGCTGCGCTGAGCTGATAGTTCCATGCATTCGTCAACCTCTATAAATATTTGCCAATCTGTAATCTAACAAGTACGAACGCCAAAGTCGAAATTCCGACTATAAGATACTCATAACTCACCATTTATTTCAATTTGAGACACTGAAAAGTACACCCCATTAAAATTTTTGTTATGTCGGGTTTTCAAGCAAAACATTTTTTTGCAGATTTTTTTAGCTGATCTGTAGATGTGTGGTTTATATATATAAAAACGGTATTTCATTTAAATATGGCAATATTTTGGAAGATATACGTTTTGATCGATTTACGGGGGCGGAAAGGGGCGTTGCAAAATTTTGAAACAAACCTGAGCTGCTTCTATACTAGAGAAACCGTCCTACTAAATTTGGTGACGCTAGCTCTTGTAGTCTCCGAGATTTAGATTTTTATACATCTAGACGGACAGACGGACATTTGTACGAATACAATATACTCGTTTACTCTACTAAAGTACTAGTATAAAAATACAGACCGCCATCGGCCAACGCTTCACTCAGTGTTACAACGTTTCGCAGTGCGGTTCAGTTATCGTGCACATTCTCTGGCAATATTGGAAAACGTGTTTTCATTTTTTTCGTATATAAGCAATTGAATATTGTGTATATATTTAGACTTAAACTTGGCCTTAACAGATCCCACTCGCATAAACTTATTGTCAGAGATGCAAACAGCAGCAACCAGTTCAGTTTTGGTGTTCTTTGTGAATGGAAAGAAGGTAAAGCATTCAGATTGAATTTTTGTACTCCCCGTTACTAAAATCGGCACCTGTTCATATGGGGAAATATATATAATAGTTTCTGCTGTGCGTGTTATCGAATCGTTATCAACTGAATTGTCCTTCTCGTGAGATTTTTCTCACCAAAATTCGCAATTATATTTTTTTTTCGCCACTCAGTTACGTTGAACTCGCGTCATCATTCAAATTTTGACTCTTGCTACATACAATTAAACATTCATACGTAATACTATGAATATGTGTATGCCAAAGGCGCTATTTCCCTATGAATTTCAATTGATGTTGATAAGTATTGACCCCCTCGTGGCGGCCATTGTTTGTGAAAAATGCGTCTTATCAGCACACGAGAACCCACTATAAATACATTTTTTTATACGTACATAGGTTTATGCAGTAATATTTTATTGAGCAACTATGAGCTTATTTTTGCTTTCATCGAAGAAATTTGCTCCAAGGCCTTACGTTGGCCTCGCCGAATAAACAATTAATTTTACTTAGATGAAACCCACCCCACCGTGTGTTACATTCTAACTGATGTTAACATCGCCACAAAAAAAGATTTATTGCTCTCTTCAATTAAGTGTACCTGTGCGCCGTATAGCTATTGAGGTTGATTGACAACATAATATATAGATAGTGCGCTGCATGTGGAATGACTTGGAAAGGAACAGTTTCCTAAGTATATTTCGTGCAAGAATTTCTAAAAAAAAGGTTTCATGTCCTAATAAATGTCTGCCTACTGCAAATTTACCATAGCACAGTGGCTTTTTGTTCAGAGGTCTTGGCTTACCCGCACTTTTTTTAGGTTCAGATTTGAAAATTTGAATATTTAATAATATTTACTTATCCAGAGGAAATCGAAAAATAGTTTTTTTTTTACACTTTTGCCAATGTTGTGTGAGCTTGTGTGAGCTTGCAATTGTGCATTGTGCTGCTTAAGTGTTATTTTAGATAGCTTCTAAGAACTGTCACTGTGATTCGTGGAGTATTACTTTAGCATGGTGAAGCGTTGCAAAAGTTGTAGATTCATTTCTTATTTATACTGCTGCTCCCACTTGCCCCCGTTTCGAAAAAATCGTGTTTGTTGCAGCAAGGCAAGGCTTATTGACATTTGGATCAGCAACATAGGCTCATAGTCGCTATTATACAGCTCATATCGAACTAAATTAACTTGAAAAGCAAAGATGAAATCATACCTTGTTAATTTCGCAAAAGGCCTTGCTCAACTATAAATAAGTAAGAACGCTATGTCGCTATTCCGATTATAAAATAATCACCGTTTATTTTATATTCGACGCACTCAATATTATGCAATACTTTTTTTATCTTTATACTCGTACTCTAGTAGAATAAACGAGTATATTGTATTCGTGCAAATGTATGTAGCGCAAAAGGAAGCGTTTCCGACCCCATGAAGTATATATATTCTTGATCAGAAGCAACAGCCGATTTAATCTAGCCGTGTCCGCCCCCGCAAATCCATAAAAAAATTTATATCTCCCATAATTTTCGACACATTTAGTTGAAACTCAGTTTATATTTAAATAAGCTCATTATCTATCAAATTTCATGAAGATCGGATATTAATTTTAGACGAAAACGTCAGAAAACATTATGTACACATTATGCACCCCACCACACAAAACAAGTAAGAAATCTATAGTCGATATTCCGACCATGAGATACTCAAAAGTATGAAAAACATTTTTTTTTTTGGGGTGGGGTGTTCTCATGCAATATGTTTTGTCTAAGGTTTTATCGATTTGCGGGGGTAGGAGGAGGCGAAGAAAATTTTGAAAACAAACTTGATCTGACGTCCCATAAGGGGAGTAGTCTACATACCAAATTGGGTCTCTCTAGTTTTTACAGACTCCGAGATCTAGGTGTTCATACGGACGGACAGACGGACATGGCTGGATCGCCTCGGCTATTGATGCTGATCAAGAATATATATACTGTATGGTGTTATAGACACTTTGTTTTGCCTTTTACGAATACAATATACTCCGTATATACTTCCGTACTCTACTAGAGTACGAGTATAAAAGCGTTCTATTTACTATTTACTATTGCAGGTAACAGATCCAAATCCCGATCCTGAATGCACTCTCCTAACCTATTTGCGGGAAAAATTGCGCCTCTGCGGCACCAAGCTGGGCTGCGGGGAGGGTGGATGTGGTGCTTGCACTGTAATGATATCCCGAGTGGATCGCCGTAGTGGTAGCGATAAAATCAAGCATTTGGCTGTCAACGCGTGCCTCACACCAGTCTGTGCAATGCATGGTTGTGCGGTGACCACGGTGGAGGGTATAGGAAATACCCGAACACGCCTGCATCCGGCTCAGGAACGGTTGGCCAAAGCTCACGGTTCCCAATGTGGATTTTGCACACCGGGTATTGTGATGTCCATGTATGCACTACTGCGTAGCTCGGCGCTTCCTTCGTTGCGTGACCTAGAGGTCGCCTTTCAGGGAAATCTTTGTCGTTGCACTGGATATCGACCAATTCTGGAAGGCTACAAGACGTTTACCAAGGAGTTTACATGTGGCATGGGCGATAAATGTTGCCGGGTCAATGGCCTCAGCAATGGCTTTAACGGTGGATATGATACTGATGCATCGCTGACAGATGACAAACTCTTTGAACGCAGTGAGTTCCAGCCTTTTGATCCCAGCCAGGAGCCAATCTTTCCGCCTGAGCTTCAACTGACGTCATCGTATGATAGAGACAGTCTTATTTTTCGCTCAGACCGCGTCACCTGGTATCGGCCAGCAACACTGCAAGAGTTACTGCAGCTAAAGGTACAGCATCCGGCAGCAAAGCTGGTTGTGGGCAATACAGAGGTAGGAGTCGAGGTGAAGTTCAAGCACTTTCTCTATCCTGTGCTCATATCCCCCACCAAAGTTCGAGAATTGTTAGAGGTGTCTGAATCTGAGGAGAGCATTTACTTTGGATCTGCCGTTAGTCTAATGGACATTGATACTCATCTTCGCCAACGCATCGAGGAGCTGCCCGAAGCTCAGACCCGCTTCTTTCAATGTGCCGTCGAAATGCTGCATTACTTTGCCGGAAAGCAAATACGCAACGTGGCCTGCTTGGGTGGCAACATCATGACCGGCAGTCCCATTTCCGATATGAATCCTGTGCTAAGCGCTGCCGGGGCTCGTTTGGAGGTAGCCAGCTTAGTCAACGGAAAGGTCCAGCACCGCTCAGTATATATGGGCAGTGGCTTCTTTACCGGCTACAGGCGCAATGTCATTGAGCCTCATGAAGTTCTGCTCGGCATTCATTTTCAGAAAACCACGACAGATCAGTATGTTGTTGCCTTTAAACAGGCTCGCAGACGAGATGATGATATAGCAATTGTTAATGCAGCCGTCAACGTACACTTTGAGCCCAACACCAACGTAGTGCGTGAGATTCACATGGCCTTTGGGGGCATGGCGCCCACCACCGTGCTGGCGCCACGCACTGCGGAACTGATGGTGAAGCATTCCTGGAACCAGACGTTGGTAGAGCGCGTCGCAGAGAGTCTATGTACAGAGCTACCATTGGCCGCCTCAGCCCCTGGCGGTATGATCGCATATAGACGTGCTTTGGTGGTCAGCTTGTTTTTTAAGGCCTACTTGGCCATCAGTCGGAGACTCTGTGACGCGGGCATAATGCCGGCGGACGCCATTCCGGCAGCGGAGCTTAGTGGATCCGAAACTTTCCACACTCCCGTCCTTCGCAGCGCTCAGATTTTCGAACGAGTCTGCAGTGATCAGCTCAACAGCGATCCCATTGGTAGGCCAAAAGTGCATGCGGCCGCCTTGAAGCAAGCCACTGGCGAAGCAATCTACACAGACGACATTCCGCGTATGGACGGCGAATTGTATTTGGCACTTGTGTTGAGCACGAAAGCTCGGGCTAAAATTACCAAACTAGACGCGTCTGAGGCAGTAGCCCTAGAAGGCGTGCAAGCATTTTTCAGCGCTAAGGATTTGGGGGAACATGAAAACTTGGTGGGTCCCGTCTTTCACGATGAGCACGTCTTCGCTGCCGGCGAAGTTCATTGCTTTGGACAGGTTATAGCCGCCATAGCCGCGGACAACCAGGGTATCGCTCAGAGAGCAGCCCGCATGGTGCGTGTGGAGTATGAAGAACTCAGCCCTGTCATCGTCACCATTGAGCAGGCCATCGAACACCAGTCCTACTTTCCCGACTATCCCAAGTATGTGAATAAGGGCAATGTAGAGCAGGCTTTCGCGGAAGCGGATCATGTCTACGAGGGCAGCTGCCGCATGGGCGGCCAGGAGCACTTCTATTTGGAGACGCATGCGGCTATAGCCGTGCCACGCGATAGCGACGAACTGGAGCTCTTTTGCTCCACGCAGCATCCGTCGGAAGTTCAGAAGTTAGTCGCTCATGTCATCTCCATTCCTTCTCACCGTATTGTTTGCCGTGCCAAGCGTCTTGGTGGCGGCTTCGGGGGCAAGGAGTCACGCGGCATTTCCGTGGCGCTTCCTGTGGCTCTGGCTGCACACCGTCTACGCCGGCCAGTGCGCTGCATGCTAGACCGCGATGAGGACATGCTTATCACTGGCACTCGTCATCCATTCCTGTTCAAATACAAAGTCGGCTTCACTAGCGAAGGACTTATCACGGCTTGCGACATTGAATGCTACAACAATGCCGGCTGGTCCATGGACCTGTCATTTTCGGTAAGTGTGTTCGAAATGCTGTCGGATCTGTGACAACAAAACCACAGTATGTTTACTCTCTAGGTATTGGAGCGCGCCATGTACCACTTTGAGAACTGCTACCGCATTCCCAACGTACGCGTCGGCGGCTGGGTATGCAAGACGAATCTGCCTTCGAACACTGCTTTTCGTGGCTTTGGTGGCCCGCAAGGTATGTTCGCGGGAGAGCACATTATCAGAGATGTGGCGCGCATTGTGGGTCGCGATGTGCTGGATGTGATGCAATTGAATTTCTACAAAACTGGTGATTACACACACTACAACCAGCAGTTGGACAACGTCCCTATAGACCGTTGCTTTAAGGACTGTCTCAAGCAGGCACGATACTACGAGAAGCGCGCGGAAATCACTCGTTTCAATAAGGAGCATCGCTGGCGCAAACGCGGCATGGCTCTGGTGCCCACAAAGTTTGGAGTTGCGTTTGGGGTCATGCATCTTAACCAGGCTGGTGCGCTAATCAACATCTATGCCGACGGTTCGGTGCTGCTGTCGCATGGTGGCGTCGAGATCGGGCAGGGGCTTAATATTAAGATGATCCAGTGTGCAGCACGAGCTTTGGGCATCCCCATCGAGCTAATACACATTTCGGAGACGGCCACCGATAAGGTTCCCAATACTTCCGCCACGGCTGCCAGTGTGGGATCCGATATCAACGGGATGGCTGTGCTGGATGCCTGCGAGAAGCTCAATAAACGACTGGCGCCTATCAAGGATGCGTTGCCTAAGGGCACTTGGAAGGAGTGGATCAACAAGGCATATTTTGACCGTGTTAGTTTGTCGGCAACAGGATTCTATGCCATGCCCGGCATAGGCTATCATCCGGAGACGAATCCCAATGCTCGCACCTATAACTATTATACGAATGGAGTCGGTATTAGCGTTGTCGAGATTGACTGCTTAACCGGTGATCATCAGGTCCTTAGCACTGATATTGTTATGGACGTTGGATCAAGTCTTAATCCGGCCATTGATATTGGCCAGATTGAAGGAGCCTTCATGCAGGGATATGGCTTGTTTACGCTTGAAGAGCTTATGTACTCGCCCCAGGGAATGTTATACTCTCGCGGACCAGGCATGTACAAGCTGCCCGGATTTGCCGATATTCCCGGCGAGTTTAATGTCAGTTTGCTGACAGGCGCTTCTAATCCTCGCGCCGTTTACTCATCAAAGGTAAGGGTCTAGCCAGGGAAGTGAAAGTGAAGCACCTTGGTATTATCTAAAACGGTTGCTTATAGGCTGTCGGAGAACCCCCGCTATTTATTGGATCTTCGGTTTTCTTTGCCATCAAGGAGGCCATCGCAGCGGCTCGCTTAGAGCAAGGCTTAAGTGCGGACTATAAGCTAGAGGCACCAGCTACCTCGGCACGCATACGCATGGCATGTCAGGATAAATTCACCAATTTGGTAAGACCTCAGCCGAAGGATTGCAATGCCAATATAATATATTCAACTCAATTGTTCCTTTACTTACAGCTCGAAATACCAGAGCCAGGAACGTTCACGCCCTGGAATATTGTACCATAGGTCAGATATTTTCATATATGAATTTTAAGTTTAATTATCTGTTATACATTTGTAGATACTTAGTTAAAATATATGTTTTATATTCCGATGTACATATGAGATTTGATCCGAGATTCGATTATACAATAAATCCATTGTAATTTACTTTTGCAGCGCCATTGTTTATACCTGTTGTCTAATGCTGATTTATTACTATATGCTTTCTTCCGAAGTGTGTGTATTTACAATAGGATAGTAAGTGAGAGTATGTGTGAGAATTAGAGATGAGATCAGGAAAGAAATCCTGTACAAAAATGTTCTTTCAATCCGGCCCGATCCCGGAAATTTTAAAATTTTCCAGCGGGTCTCGAATTTCGACGAATTTTTTAACTCTAAAAAACAAAATCTGCTAGTATAAATGCTTTTACATATTATTTTACCATTTACAAAATGGAATATTAATTTTGTCAGGAAGTTTTCAACGCATAAGAGGAAGCATTTAAAGAATATATATTCTTGATCAGCATCACAGGGAGAATCGATATAGCCATGAAATTTTTAACAGATGCTTCCTTTGTCTGCACGCTGGTCAGAGTTTTATCGAGTTTTATCCAGATCGGATAACTATATCATATAGCTCTATATAACCGATTGTTCCGGAATGAAATCTTAGGAGCATAACTGTTCTGCTTTTCATGCAAATCAAACCAAATTCGATTTGCATCCATTTGAGGAGACCCTACGTCCGCTGGTCTGTTGTTGGTCCGATTTGCTCAATTTCATTACTATCGGATCATAATTATAGCCAAAATCGTAAAATAGCATATTATATGAAAGCACCACAACCCCGCAAAAAATTCAAAAGTGTTGCATACTTTTGAGTGTATCAAATATTTAATAAACGAGTATTTTAGAGTCTGAATATTGACTGTGTTAAAAGAAATAAGAACTTTTCCGAAATATCGCCGAGTAGGCGAGTTTTCTTTTCTTCCAGTATCCTACTGGAAGTATAAAATACCCTATAATTTGAGCAGATGAGGTTGGCACATTTAATACCTGTACGGTACCTAGCAAGTGTTTACTTTTCTTACAATTGTGACAATCTTTCCAAAAAGATAAAATTTATTCTTAATTAATTTATTGTTTATAAAAGCTCTGAGTTTATTCTTTACTTATTTGATTTTTATGGATTTCTAACACTTATCTTATTGTTACGTGAACTCTCTTTCTAGTTTCTACAGATGAAAAACTTACCTAAAGAGATAATCTAAGCATTTATTAAATAGTTTTGTATACCATAAAGCATTTTCAAGTATGCTCGGTTCTTTATCAGAACTCCTACACTGAAAATGTTCAAAAAACTAAAAAAAATTTTTGTTAAAAATTTGTTTTCTGCTACCTTTCGTGCCAACTCAATCTAGGAAAATTAAGGAAAATAACAATTGATCACAGGTGATATATAGAATTTATGTTACATATATGGGCAAATGTATATTATTTACAGTATTCACAAAGGAAGAGACTGTTTGGAACATTAATGAAGGAGATCCATTAATGGTAGGGAGATCCAATGGATGGCACCTTTTGAGTCTTCCCTTTGGTTTGGTAGTTAGTCGTCTGGCTAGCGCGTTAGGGTGACCACCAAGGCGTTGCAGGTAATTCGATGCAATTAGTTGAATTATATTGCCCACTTTAGGGACCTTTAGATCTCTCTCGATATCTCTATTTCGAATGTATCATCGTGCGTTCAGCAACTCTAATTTTATTTAAATTTGATTTTGCCGCAATGCCGTAAATTTGTAGTGCATACTTCCATATGGGACTTAGAATGCATTTGTAAATGGTGACTTTGCTGTACAATGACAGCTTATTTCTCAGAGCCATTAACCGCACCATCTTCCCGGCCTTTACCATTACTGATTGCCGAACCAGGGTGGAGCCCAGCATCGTTGTGCCATTGTACGACAATGTCCTTGTAGCAAAGGTAACATTTGCGCATTTGCTGCTGTTGACGCCTATATTCCAATTCACAGCCCAGCCGTTAAAGCTGCACACGTATTGCTGCAAGACTTCCGCAGCTAGAATAATGCTTGGACTTCTGGTCAACACAGCAGTGTCATCCGCGTAGGTTGCTATCAGGACATCGTCCTCGTCTAATCTAGTTATAACGCTTGAGGTAGGCATATCGGCTGTAAATAGAGTGTATAGCGTAGGACCAAGAACACTGCCTTGAGGGACGCAAACCGTTAAGGTTTGCAGAATGAATTGAATCTTTGTGATTGGACACCCATATATCACCTTACATATTAATCTAACTATGTATATAACAAATGTGTTAAAACTCAAACTAAAACACTTAAACCGTCACATTATATTAATGTCACGTCACATCATATGTCACGTTTGCTATGTCAACTCCGCGACATAGCAAACTTCTGCTGGAAGCGCTACAAGAAGCACACCCATTGGGAGACCTTCAAGGGACTTAGATGTACTATGAGTAAGCAGCTAATCAGCTCATGCAAGTGCAACTTTTACAAAGCAAAGTTCAACGGTGCAATAATGAACAGACAAACTAGGAAGGAGCTTAGAAATCTAGGTATGGGCAAAATTAAACCTCAACATAGGACTGAGCGCCGTGCTCCTATATGATAATAGCTTTAATTTGCATGTGTTAGTCCCAGTGTTGTCTTAGCGTCTGTGTTACATGTGAAGTCAAATGCTGAAGGTCTTGATAAGTTAAACATATTCACAAAATTCTCTTGCGGTCACTGTTTACTATATCTACCTTCCCTAAAATTTGAAAAGAGGCTACAATATTTAGTATTCTAAAGCCAAATGCTGATTACGGGCCCCTATCTATTTTCCCCTTTTTTAGCCAAGGTAGTTGGCATCGGGCTTAACAGAAGCAGCACCACTGCAAGCAGCAGGCGCAAGCGGACGACTGCAAAGTGACATTTCTAACTCTTCTTGAAAACACTAAAGGCACCGTAAGGAGCTAGAGCTAGAGAGACCAAATTTGGTATGTAGAACAAATTTGTTTTACAATTTTTATGCGCCCCTCCGGCCCCCGTAAATCAATAAAAACCTTATATCTCCCACAAATCTTAAACGCATTTAGTTGTTTGAATATGTGTTAGCCCATACTCTACCGGTTTTTGCAAATTTCATTTAGATCGGATAATAATTGTAGACAAATACGTAAAGAAAGCATTTTATATGAGAGCAGCCCACTCCCCAAAACAGTGTTGCATACTTTCGAGTATGTAGAATATAAAATAAGTAAAGAGTACGAGTATCTTATAGTCGGAATATCGACTATAGCGTTGTTACTTGTCTCAGTTTACATTAATGTCCAAATAAATGTAAGTCGTCGGTTAAATTTTTTGAATGGGTGAGTTGATGTTAGTGACCCCGAGCTTGCCAAAATAGCACAATGGGCACAGGATAATGGATATGGATTGAGTATAAATCCACAAAACTCAAAGTACAGGACAACTGTATAAGCTACATATTAATGGATGTCCCATTGAGTATGTAGATAAAGCCAATAATTTAGGAATCTGTTTCAATAACAAATTAACCTGGAGCCGCTTGGCAAAAATTAAGGGTGGTCACCTCAATGGCTACACATTACACAGTACACCTAAGTCTGTTTTTACACGGTAGATTGGTTCCAGAAGAAGCCGTGTAAAAAAAAACCGTGTAAAAAAGACATTGATCGTATACAAAAATGGGTGATTTGTTCCTAATCTCTAAAACCTATTAAAATTAGTGAAAAACAAGAATTTTTAAGAACAAGAATTCATGTTTATTTTATTAAATCAAATATATAATGCTTATTTTCACAAGCATAGTAATTAATGATAAAAAAGATATGCACTCTAATCTTAAAAGTACATAATATAAATTAAATGTATGGCAAGTTCAGGAACTAAACAACTATGTTGTGAACGAAAATAATAGGTTATTCAATTTTTAAGGTAAAAAATAAAATAAAATAAAATAAGTGATAATCATAAATACAGCAACGCGTATACATTCACTATCATCGCTGGAATAATTTTGAACTGGACTTTCTCTTGCTCGTTCGGGATCTACATTTTGAAAAATGAACTCTGTTATGAGCCGTTGTTCGCCAATTCTTGCTACCTCTTTGTATAATTCCTTGTAACGAGCCATACAAGATTTCAGCTCACGTTGGAATTGTGCAGCTCTTTCGACATTGGGATCATTTTTGTGATATGAACATACTTCGCAAAAATTAAATTTGACAACAAAATTTTAAGTACATAAAATTTCAAATCGTGCTAAATGGAATAAAATCGTGTAAAAACATTAAAAATACTCAATTTTCAAACCGTGTTATATCAAAACCGTGTAACAAAAGACCGTGTAAAAACAGACTTAGGTGTATACTAATAAAATCTTTGAGGTCAGCTTAAATTCGTGGTCGTAACTTACACAAAATTGTCACAATAAGAGAACCTTGCTATTTGAACATATAATCTAATTTGCCCGTAAGTAAAGTCGTCTAGCTCCGAACGACATTTTCATTGCCTCATGACCTGAAGAATATTAGCAGTGGAATTCCATTTTAGTAATAATTGAAGATGATATCAAAGGTATTTGTGTAACCATTAGTAAGAGAACCTAGCAGTTAAGTACATGTATTATAGCTCTAAGTCATTTATAAGATGTGTAATGTTAGAAGAAAGTCCACTTAATTCTCTATAATACGCAACTGATAGTCAGTACATTTTTGGTCTCGGTATTACTTAGTATGAGTTTTCTTTGTAAAAACGTAGAAAACTTTCTTCGTCCTTGAAATATGGACACTTGACCTTGAAACACTACGTATTACACTACATATTAACAAGTAAGAAAAGCCAAATTCGGCATTGTTGTTCATATTGAAAAGATATAACAAAGCCTGCGATCGGGCTACTATATTCCGTTCCCGTGCTGCGACACGATATCGCCAGCTCCGTCGACGCAGATTGGTTTCTTACATGAAGATAATGTTCCTGCGCTACTCCACACAATGAAAGCATTTCGGCCATGTGATACACATAATTCCATAATTAAATAAGTTGAACATATTCATATCACTTACAATTTCAGAATGAATAAAATTATGTAAAAGCCCACAACGAAAAAATCATGATATGCTGTTTTTCCAGCCTATTCTAAGTGTGCGTTCTGAAATGTTCTAAAACGTTCTAAAACTAAAACTGAAACAGCGTACAGATCTAAAAAGCATCTGTTAAAAATTTCAGTTGTGTAGCTCTTAAGACTACATATCTGTATCGAACCCGCTTTTTTCTGTGCGTTGGAGAAATGAATCTGTAAACACTTGAAGTTGAAGGTTAATTTGTCACATAGTACCTCGACTCAGCGGCTACTAGATTGATTTACTTTTTGAGGTGTTTCGGGGGTTCAACAAAGCGCTCGCTGATTGCTGCGAATTTGAAACCATTGACATTTCAACATGCCTAAAATGAAGCGAAACTTTAAAGTGTTCACACTTCAAAATGGCTAAATCTATAGCTTTCCGTGACACCCCCATCCCCAATAATTATATCCTGAAAATAATTTTTACAAATCTAGAAGTCGTACATGCGATATATGCAAACGCTACCATCGTCGATATTGGCTGTGTGTCCAATATTGCATATTCGATAGTATAAGAAAGAATTATGGTGAAAGACATCGATTTAGTCAAAGTCAAAGTAATCGTTATCGATGTAAGCTCACTAAGGCAGCGACTTGCGTACCTGCTACTTTTGGTATCTTGCCACTAGGCAATAATTGTGACAAGTAACAGGTAGTCAACTCAGATGGATAAGAGGCTACAAGGATTTCAACTATGTGCACAGGAGAAGGTACTATTCTACAAAGTCTACTGCAATTATATAATTGGCTTCCCAATTACAGCTGCAGGCCATACTGTGCTCCATTCCAGGCAAGAAGGAACTGATTCTGGAATCTGAGCTGATCAAGCCATTGGAACGCGTTTGCACCGCTTCCTGGCTAAAGTAAGTGCAAGTGATGCCATATCCCTGTCATATTGTCATATTATGATTATTCAGGCTAAAGGGCATTCGACGGATTTATAAACATGATGCCAAACAGAGTTTGCCCCGCTCTGGCGATCAGGTTCACATATACATGGTGCGCAGCTTAGTGTCCACGTACGAGACTCTGCTACGTCAGCTCCAGCCTCTGGCCACGAATGAGGTGCCTGAAAGCCTCAAGATGTATCACATCATATGCGTCCCCAGATGTTATAACTATTTCCAAACCCTGCTGGAACGGGCTGGCCTTTGGGACTTGGTCGAGTTACACCACTACAGCTGGGACTTCATATACCTTGATGAGGGCGTTCTCAGTCTGGAGTTGCCCAATGTAAGCATGATTAATGCCCGGATTTGCAGACACTGAAAGATTTCTTTTTTGTTTTTTAGCTGTACGAGTGCCTTTTCTTGCAAGGAAATAGTTCGCCGCTGCCAGCAGTGGCCCACAGTCTACGTCTGCTCCAAATGATAACCGGCAAGCCATCTCTGGTGCTTAGTTTTGGAGCCCATTCGGCCCAGCTGCTGCGAATGATGCATACCATAGGCCAAGTGCCGGTACCAGCCACACCGTCTGATTACGGAGCCTGGCTAATCATCGACAGAGACAAGGATTTTGCATCCAGTTTGCTTACACCCGCCCTCTATGCTGGTCTGCTGTTGGAGGTGTTTCAGCAACGTGCTGGCGAGATCGTCATATCCAAATCCGACAACAAGATAAGCAGCCAAAGGCTAAACTTACTTCAGGCCAGGGCTAAGACCCAGACTGCGCCCAGTGGCCAAGCCAAGGCCAGCGTTATACGCTTGAACTCCCTTACGGATGAGATCTATGGGAACAATAAGTATAAGCACTTTGCTCAGGCGAGCAGTCTGGTGCGGGAGCAGGTGAAAGCCTTGAGTCTGGAGCTGCAGAAGCTTAACGACATGCAGCTGGAGGAGATGCACGACTATGTAGCCCGTAAGTTGCCCAAGCTGACAGAGCTGAAGGCAAAAGTGCTGCGTCACCTAAATGCCAGCGAGATTGTCATCCAGATGCTGCCCAATTATCGCCGTCAACAGCAACTGGAGGAGGACATACTGAATTCGAAGGACTCACAAAAGCGTCGCTTGGCAGACATCGATGAGCTCCTGACCACAGATGGACAGCGCTACAATACGTTAAGACTACTATGTCTGCTGCATCTTTGCGCTGGTGTGTCAACGGAGGAGCTGCAAACCTTTGCGAGAAACTATTGCAATATGTTTGGCCATCAAGAGCTTGGCGTACTACAGCAGCTGGCTCAGGCCGGACTATTGCCTGCCCTTCAACCTAGTGAGCACCGCAAAACGCCGGCCAAGCTATTGTCGAACTTACCGTTACCCAAGTTCCAGCAAACCCAGTTCCAAGCTAATGCCAATCGCCTGAAGCTGCTGACATCCAGCGAAGAACAGAATGATGCCGTTGGCCAGCAATCGTGTCCTAGCTACGTCTTCAATGGCATGTACATACCTTTGGTGGCCCAGCTCTGCTCAATTTTGCTTAAATCGAACTCCACAGACGAATTGGCCACCAAGCTAGCCACAATTGATGGAATTCATTTGCACGTGGCTGACGAGGCTCCCATCACGCCAAAGGTCTATGCTGCCCAATTGAAGGCAGTGACATCCTCCTCTTTTCCTGGGGACACTGAAATGAAGACGAAAACAGATCTCCTGCCATTGAGACAGCGGAATCTGTTTGTCTTTGTACTGGGTGGCGCCAGCTATGCAGAGATAGCTGCCTGTGATTTTGTGGCCAAGGGTGCGCAGGCTAAGATAACCGTTGCCTCCGATGCAATTCTTTCCGGCACAGATCTCATAGCTGCGGCTTTCAACAATTGACATGACATGATTTTTTATAAACAAATCGAATTTGTTTTTATTAATATATATTTGGTTGATCCGCGTGATCGTGATACAGAAACTCATCCTCAAATATGATCGCAGTGGTTGGACAATGTCGTGATGGCACCAATAGCAAATAATTTTGCTTCTGCTAGCTCGCTTTTTTTTTGCTTATTTTTAATGTGTGCGGCATTGCATTTTCCCAATTTCAAAGAAGCTTAGGAATTGTTACTTTGTCACGAGCATTTAAAAGTAGCGAGTTACAGTCATTAGCAAATGTGTAAAGTAGCAGTGACAAAATATTGCCAATTTATTATACAGCATTGGCTAAACATCGATTCTCCCACCTCGACTATTTCGATGTCTTAGGAATCTCAATATCGATACATCGGCGGACTTTTTTAAATTTGTAATAATGACTGTTTGTAAAGTAAAAAGAAACTATCGGAAGTTTCAATTTACAAAATTAATAAGGATAATTTTAGGAAAAAGTAAGCAATTAATTTCAGTTCTCTTAATACACAAAAACCCAAAACATTAATAACATTATATAATTTAAATTAATTATAAGTGCTCAAGACTTTTATTCATTTAAGTGAGCTAATAATCTATTCGCTGACTTTTAATAGAGCTTTGCGGAACATTCCCTCACTATTGAGATCTTTAAAGATAAAACTTTTATTTATATCGTATCATAGTCGACATTGAAATTTTACCTTCCAGTAATATACTGATCTTAAGCTCACTTCCAAATTTCCCAAATGAAAATATTGGCGGAGAGCCAAGTTTGAGTCCACTCGACCGTTTCGGACCTTGTGAGATTTGTTTGTTTCCAAGAAATCAAAAAGTAAATCCAATGTAGTTGTTTCCATTTCAACGCTCTGCCAACACCTATGTAGTTCTAAAAAATCAATATATTTTTATATATATTTTACAATTTATTGCCTTTGTACCTTATTATTTATCTTATTTACCTTATCACGCACTTTGCTTTCGCGCTTTTTCATGTTCACTGATGTGATATGTTGGAAAACATCGTAGAAAGAAATCGATTTTTGAAAATATTTAAGCGACATCGGTGTATCTATTTAATATCGATGTTTTCTCCAGCACTAATACAGGCCACGAAAGACAAAATTTATAGTTTAGCTTTGCTTTTGGCTTTCTGACGTAGCTGCATCCATGTTAAATTAATGCAGACATGCTACGCATACGTCGACGTTTTGCGCTGGTCATATGCTGTTGCTGTCTGCTCGTTTTTCTCAGTCTTTATGTGATTCTGAATTTTGCGGCGCCGGCCGTAACATCGAAAAAGGTGATTTGATTTGCAGTCGAATTTGCTGGCGGTGCAAAAACAAAGCCGAATAACTTGTAATATTCATTTTAGCAGCATAACTATGTCGCCCTTGACAACAAACAGGCGGAGCAGGATAATGATATACAAGAGCAGTCAGGTGGAAACAACCGATCTCGCCGCAAGTCAAAGGAGTCTGAAAGGAATATCTTTCCACCAGATGAGCCCAATGGCGAGTGCCTCGACATAGTGCAGCAGGTGCCTGAGGTCGATGTGCAGATGCTGGAGCTATATGAGCAAATGTCGTTCAAGGACATTGATGGCGGTGTATGGAAACAGGGTTGGAACATTAAATACGATCCGCTCAAATACAATGGGCGACACAAGCTGAAGGTGTTTGTTGTACCGCATTCGCACAATGATCCTGGCTGGATACAAACGTTCGAAGACTATTACCAGCATGATACCAAGCACATCTTGTCCAACGCGCTGCGCCACCTGCATGACAACCCCGACATGAAATTCATTTGGGCCGAAATCTCATACTTTGCGCGCTTCTTCGAAGATTTGGGCGAAAACAAGAAACAGCAAATGAGAACGTAAGCACAGTGCCACTTTAGTTTTCCCCCATTTAAAGTATCTTTCTGCAGGATCATCAAAAACCGGCAGCTGGAATTCGTCACCGGTGGCTGGGTGATGACCGACGAGGCGAACGCCCATTGGCGCAATGTGCTGCTTCAACTAACTGAAGGCCAGACCTGGCTGAAGCAGCACTTGAATGTGACACCCACAGCCTCCTGGGCCATCGATCCATTCGGCTACAGCCCCACACTGCCCTACATACTGCAAAAGAGCGGCATCACGGATCTGCTCATCCAGCGTACCCACTACTCTGTAAAAAAGGAGTTTGCTTCGCAGCGCGGGTTGGAGTTTTTCTGGCGACAGCTGTGGGACACGCGCGGCGCCACTGCACTATTCACTCATATGATGCCATTTTATTCGTACGACATACCGCACACCTGCGGACCAGATCCCAAGATCTGCTGCCAGTTCGATTTCAAGCGAATGGGCTCCTACGGCATGTCCTGTCCATGGCGTATACAGCCAAAGGCAATCAATGATGACAATGTGGCCGCCCGCTCGGAGATGCTTGTGGATCAATGGAAGAAGAAGGCCGAGCTTTACCGCACCAATGTGCTACTAGTGCCGCTGGGCGACGATTTCCGTTATAAACAGAACACAGAGTGGGATGTGCAGCGCGTCAATTACGAGAAACTCTTCGAACACATCAATGCTCAGTCGCATTTCAACGTGGAGGCACAATTCGGCACGTTGCAGGAGTACTTCAGTGCTGTGCACCGCACGGGCCAGCAATTTCCCACACTCAGCGGTGACTTCTTCACCTATGCGGATCGGGCGGACAATTATTGGAGCGGCTACTTCACCTCGCGGCCGTATCACAAGCGCATGGATCGGGTGCTGATGCATTATGTACGAGCTGCCGAAATGCTCCACGCCTGGCATAATTGGGTGCCGCAAGCGGGCTTTGCTCAGAAGTTGGAGCTAGCGCGTCGAGAGCTGTCTCTCTTTCAACATCACGATGGTATCACTGGCACCGCCAAGACGCATGTAGTCCAGGACTATGAGAAGCGCATGGTGGAGGCCCTTAAGGCATGCCACTTTGTGATGCAGCAGACGATTTATCGACTGCTCACCAAGCCCTCCATCTACAGCCCGGATTACAACTTCCACTACTTTACGGTGGACGACTCGCGGTGGCCGGGTGCCAGCTCCGGCGTGGAAGATACACGTACCACCATTATTCTGGGTGAAGAGCTGCCAACCAAGCATGTTGTCATGCACAACACTCTACCCCACTGGCGGGAGCAGTTGGTGGACTTCCTTGTGTCAAGCCCGTTTGTGAGCGTTAGCGATTTGGCCGGCAATCCGGTAGAGACTCAGATATCACCGTTTTGGACTTGGCATCACGATACGCTGACCAAGACCATTCATCCACAAGCTTCCACCACCAAGTATCGCCTCATTTTCAAGGCGCGCGTGCCGCCAATGGGACTGGCCACCTATTTACTAACCATCACCGAGTCCAAGCCCGAGTAAGTGGACTCTTGAGGATTTCCTCACTTGTGGTTTCGCTAACAATAAAATCTCTACCCGCAGGCACACGTCATATGCATCCAACACATTATTCCGCAGCAATCCCATTACTGTTCGACTTGGTGAGTATCCAGAGGATGTCAAATTTGGAGACCATCGTGAATTCACGCTGCGTGTCGGCGATGGCCCTACGGTGGCCTTCTCCGAGATGGGTCTGCTCAAGTCCATACAGCTGAAGCCAGACAGTCCGCACGTGCCCGTTCATCTGAAATTCCTGAAATATGGCACTCGGCAGCACGGCGACCGCTCCGGAGCCTATCTGTTCCTGCCCAATGGACCTGCATCGCCATTCCCTATCACGACACCTGTGGTGCTCGTTACCGAGGGCAAGTTGGAGTCTTCGGTCAGCGTGGGCTTGCCTCACGTAGTCCACCAGACCATTTTGCGCGGCAGTGCGCCCGAAATACGCAACCTGGTGGACATGGTGGATGCGGACAACACGGAGATTGTGATGCGCTTGCAGACCCATATCGATAGTGGCGACATTTTCTACACGGATCTAAATGGCCTGCAGCAGATCAAGCGGCGAAGATTGGAAAAGCTGCCGTTGCAGGCCAACTACTATCCTGTGCCGTCGGCCATGTTCATTGAAGATACTAATATGCGACTAACGCTGCTCACAGGCCAGCCGCTGGGCGGCTCCTCGCTGGTCTCGGGTGAGCTAGAAATCATGCAAGATCGCCGCCTGACCAGCGATGATGAACGCGGCCTTGGCCAAGGAGTACTGGACAATAAGCCAGTGTTGCACATTTACCGCCTAGTTCTAGAGGAGATTGATGGTTGTATACGACCGTCACATCCTGCCGGCTATCTAACCAGCGCCGCTCACAAGGCATCTCAGGACTTGCTGGATCCACTGGATAAGTTTATATATTCAGAAAATGTGTGGACAGGTGCCCAAGGTATGTTTGGTAGCGCCAACATGGCGGCCAACGAGGAACTTGACTTAGTTGTAATGCGGCGTCTCACCAAGAGCACGGATAAGTTGCAGCGCATTGGCTACGTGCTGCATCGCACGCAGCTAATGCAGTGCGGTGCCGAGCCGCAAGTGGAGAAGGTAAGTCCGACCATTGCTGACTGAAGCTCCATTTCAGACTATGTATCTATAGCTCCAACTCCATTTACAGTTCGATGTATGCAATCTGATTCAAAGTGCTGTGAATCCAGCAAATCCCACCGTCAGTTGTCAGCGCACTACATTGACGTTCCTGCAATTGCTAGAGAAGTTCCACTCCAAAGTGGTCCCTGCCCTCTGTCCCATGGAGACGGCTGCCTATGTGACCACGCACCACCAGCACAGCAGCAAGGAGGATAGTTGATCTGGCTGGGAGGTCACCTAAGCCAATAGCGAAAATAGTAACCGAAGAATCTCTAAAAAGAGCACTTGATTTTAATTTATTTTATAAGCACAAATCAGACTGCAAGAAGACCTTGCGTAATTATCTTGCATTACGTATTCAAATATGTATGTTTCGTTTTGTTTTCAATTTTAAATCTGAAACATCAGATGATATGGATATGTATGTACTACTGACATGGCAACAGTTAACTGTTGTGTCTTTATAATTGCATAATGCTCTAATTTTGTAGTTTGATTTTCTTTGTGTTTTTGTTTGTGATATTCGTAGCATCTCTTACGGTCTAATGCAATCAGTGTCCAATCAATCGAATGATATTGTTTATGATTACAAACTAATTGTAACTACAACATTATATAATGTAGGCTTAGTTAAAAATTCAAAAAAAAAAAAAAACAATCGCAATAGCAATGAAAAAATGATATTACGCTAATAAATATAACGTGGACTGTTGAAGGATTACGGTACACGATGCATTTCTTGACATTCTTGTCATCATTAAAAACCAAACAGAAACACTCAAAGGAAATGCCTCGGGTAAGTTGTCCTTGAACGAATTAAAGGAATCTCTAATATGATTTTGTAGTTATAAATGCATTTATTATCAAACTTAAGAGTATTCGGTTTGCAATAAACAGCGAGAGACTTCTTCACATAAAAATATTTTTGGGTATTGGCGCAAAAATATTAAACTTTCCAATGATATAAAAATTACACTACATAGCAAAATACAAGATTGGCAATTGAATTAGGAATTAGGAATTAGCAATTGAATTAGGTGTGATTTGGATGAAAAACAAAAGTTATGCTCCTAAGTGTTCATTCAGGAACAATCGGTTATAAGGGAACTATATGATATATTTGTCCGATCTCCACCAGATCTGGTCAGCGGATGTGGAGCCTCCTCAACTGAATGTAAGCCGAGCTTTGTTTGATTTGGATGAAAAACAAAAAAGTTACGCTAAACACTCGGTTTATGATATAGTTGGCCGATCTGAATGAATCTTGAACTTAACCACCGTGCAGACAAAAGAATCATCTGGCAACAACGTCAGCTGTGCAGCTTTAAGACTTCTGAGATCTCGAACATTATGACAAAATTAATATACGAGTCCCAACCACTATTAATTCGTACGGCATGCTTTTTTGCGCGTATGCAATGTTTAACACACGATATTTACCAGGACAATACAGAAATCATATATAAATCGATTTATTTCTGAAAGAGAATTTGATGCTCTTTATGATAGAAGAAAACAATTTCTTGTGATTCCAACAAAAATAACATTAATTTGTTCAAATACTTCGCTTAACTGATACCAAAAATGTGACAACTATTAATTCGTACGCCTCATACTCGTACTCTAGTAGAGTAAGCGAGTATATTGTATTCGTACAAATGTATGTAACAGGCAGGAGGAAGCATCTAAGACCCCATAAAGTATATATATTCTTGATCAGCATCTATAGCCGAGTTTATCTAGCCATGCCCGCCTGTCCGTCCGTATGAACACCTAGATCTCGGAGACTAGATTCACCAAATTTGGTATGTAGACTCCCATTGTGTAGATTTCGTTTGTAGGGCCGCAGATCAAGTTGGTTTTGAAATTTTGCCATGCCGTCTCCCGCCTCCTCAAATCGATGAAAACCTTATATCTCCTACAAATTTTACCGCATTTAGTTGAAACTCATTAAGATCGGGTTATAATTGAAGACAAAAACGTATAAAAACATTTTGTATGTTAAAAAGAATCATAGTGTTGCATATTTTCGAGTGTATCGAATATTAAATAAATGTACGAGTATTTTATAGTCGGAAAATCGACTATGGCCTTCTTATTTTTTTTTCATTATTCTCCATATATTTTCGATTGGGCTGAGATCTGGACTGTGTGACGGCCATTCTAAGATCTGAATTTTCTGCAGCTAATTTTCAGTTTTAAGAATCTGCTCTTCTATACTGCTGAAATGTGAACTCACCAAAGTTTTGGTATTGATGTTAGAAAACTTTCTTCTAATATATATATAATGGTGTACCATTCCCTTTGAATCCAATTTATACTTTCCCAAGACCATTGTTAGCTCTCCTTCTTTTAAGGAAGCGTAAGGAATAGTTTTTTCTTTGGCCTACAAAGTAAATTAAACTTTTACGAATATAAAAAAAAGCTAATAGTAATACATGCTTTATATAACCGATATCCAAGATCTCTCAATTGCAGGCGTTTAACACTTTTCCAATTTTATTGGACCATTCAGATGCCACATTTCTGACACATTGACGGCGATCAGTCTTCTCACAATTGCCGCCATCGCTCTTTTGTCAAGAACTGTGAATGCCGATGGCCTTTATTGGCAATTTTATTCTCAATATTGCCATTTTTCTGAAAGAATTTTAAAATTCCTTGCACAGATGACAGCCAGATTTAATTGCTTTGTCATTTCTCCATATTGATTTTGTCACACTGTGCTTTTTTTTTTGATTTTTTTCTTACGGTTCTAAGCTAAGCTTAAGCATAGTACGAATTAATAGCGGTTACATTTTTGTTATCAGTTAAGCTTGGCATTAACACATAACACATACATAACGTCAACTTCTCTTCGGACAAAAGCTTCGTTCACTGGGAATCCAGGCTTCAGAAATTGTATGCATTTTATGAATATGAAATGATTTTTATATGTGTTATACTTATATGCTATATGCTTAGCTATATGCATTCCTTTTACTTCCTGTTTCTTTGCATAGATCGTTTTCAACGCAATAAGATGTCACGTGAACTGCTAACAACTTTGTTATGTATGTACATATGTATTTCAGGTGGCGCCTTATCAACATCATGAACAGAATGCCTTTGTATTGACCTACAGAGGCCCTCACAGTCATAGTCATATGGGAAATGCGATGACCATAAAGATACAGATACATTACATAGGGCAGGAGTAGGAGTAGCAAGCAAGCTGCTTGGAAAATGCACAAATGAAAATATCAGATTGAATTCAAATTGAAATCCAAATTGAGCGTATAGTGGTTGTTTTCGGAGCGCTGTGCAGAGGCAGAGAGTAAGTTTTGTATCTTCCAATTCAAAATCGACAAAGAAAACATTGAGATACGCATACGCTGCGCAACACAAATACCAAACGTTCTCTCTCTCTCCTCCCTCTCTCTCACTCTCTCTCCACCACTCTCTCTCTCTCAAGTGTGTATGTGTGCAACCACTGACTAACCCAGAGCCAGAACCCTAACCCACCATCGGAATTTTCAATATTGCTCTGCCTGCTTCTGCACAAAAATCTCAGTGCGCAATAGAACGGGCGAGAGAATGATAGAGAGCCAGAGGCATAGGCGAAACAGTTTGGCTTTCAACTCTTCAGATACGACAAAGCACATTTAGTGTCCAGTTCAGTTCAGTTGAGTTCAGTCAGAGTCAGAGCGTCCAGCGTCAGTGAGTTTTGTTTATAAATATGTGCTACATTCAGATATACATACATATAAGTAAAAACATATATACATCGTGCATATATACATACTGGCATAGAAGCAGAAGCACCAAAGTTTAACCACAACTAAAAGAAGAGCAGCGTTAAGAATGTCATAACTCGTTGACTTCAAATTTACCGAGAGTGTCGAACGAAGTGTATTTTAGATAATCAAGAACAACAACTGAAAGAATAACAATTATAATACATAAGACGAAGTGCTGCAATCAAATTCGTTGCTATCGTTGTTGTGTTTGTTGTGTACTTTGTACTGAACAAATGTTGAATTAAATAAATGCACAAATACACACTGACACACATACACACTGACACACGCACACACAAACACATGCAAATCGTGACCGAATAAATCCAAAAGAACCAAAGCAAATTCAAATCTAAACTGTGTCTATCTATCTCGCTCGCTGTCCCTCTCGCTCTAAGCTTGTGCGTCGCACGTTAGTTTCTTCTACTGCTGGTCGTTTTGTCTTCTAAGTTTTTGTCGCTGTGTTTGCATGTGTTATATCTGTATCAGTATCTGTGCGCGCCTATACGCGAGTGTATGTGTGTGTTGTGTGCTTTTTGTGAACTACGTTTGTTTCAATGCCAAAAAGTATCTATGCCTTGGCATGTGCGCTTTGCTCGCTTGCTTTGCCTTTGTCAGCCATGCTGGTTACATAAATACTCACACACACATAAACACACATACACCAGCGCTAAGGCGCGCAAAGCATAGGAAAAAATGAAAGAAACTAAAATTGCGCTACATTTGAAGCAAATTGAATTAACACCACAAATCTAATCGCTGCTTGCAACAGCAATAACTACAACAACAACTAGTAAAACGATACGAATGTTCCCACATATATCTATATCTAAAACTGAACATGTGTTAATTTATCGGATGCTAAGCACCAATAGATACTGTCGAATCCGAATCTAACATCTCCAACGTTGGCCGTATATTCCGCTCTTCGGTCTTCCGATTTTCGTTTCCTGGCTCATTCCAATGGTCAAATGTCATAGGGGGAGAGAAACAGACCGAAAATTGAAATTCAAAAAGCAACAGAATCGAACTAAGAAGCATAGGCAGTAGAAACGAATAAGCATGGAAATGAAGGCGACAAATAAAGTATGAGGCAAGAAAAATGTGAACGAACAAACGAAATTAAAATCAACGACGTCACATGAAAGTGTGTCAAAGCAGCAGCAGCGCAGAGCACACGCAGATACACATGCATACATTCACACACTGAGCTTTTGCTCACCAACTCTCTTCATATAGTTCTCGCTGTTTCGATACTCTCTCCGCCTCTCTCTCTCTCTCCTGATTATCGTGCTAGCTGCGGCGGCGCGCACACAGCGCGTATACACAATTTGAACATAACGATTTTAAAGGCCACATGCTTTGGCTTTTATGTTTGCCTACAGATTTGGTTTTGTTGCCTTTCGCCTGCCCTTAAACAAATTATATATTTTCCAATTGTATTTTCAAAAATTTGCTACTCGCAATTCAATATTATCGCGGCGTATGAACAATTTGCTGCCTTAGCTTTTTCTTGTGGCAGTTGCATTGCCAAAGCAGCGAATGCAAAAGTTGCCCCAAAACTGTCGCCAAGCTTGTAGGTGTGTCGGTGTATGTATGTATGTGTGTGCGCGTGCAGCAATTTTCTGACGTTTGCATGAAAAACCTAGTGCCCTAATAAGCCTCAGAGAAACAACAAAACCAAAACCAGTAAGCAAATCAGCGGCGTGAGAGTGAGTTTGTGTAAGAAAATGAGAGAGAGAGAGATGGATTCTGCTGTGTTTTTGCTGACATTAGAATGAGATGAAACAGTAGTAGCAGCTGGCTACCAAAATGTTCCCATTAATTATAATTAATTTAATAACAAATGCAGAGGCTTATATTGATCAAATAAATACACAATTAGACACTAAATAGAAAAATAATAGAATACAAATATTAAGTTCATATACACCTACACTTCCTACACGTACACGTACACTTCAAATGTGATCAGATGCGCACGTGTACGTGGCACTCAGATACTGAGAATCTGAGCATGGGAAAACCAGCTAGAGATAAAGGCAAATAGAGAGGCAGAGAGATGATTGAGAGTGCAGCTTTTCAGAGTGCCATCGACGTGCGCTTTGAAGCTTTAGCTTCGCTCTCAGCTGTCGCGCCGTCTGCCAGTCAAAGCCAATGGCAACAGCAACTTTTTTGCATTAGAATCAAATGGAACGAGTACGCAAAGACGATAACAACGCGTAAAGCGCAAGATAGCGGGACAAGCAATAGCGGAATCAAATAATAGTTCATGAATGAAGACTTCACAAAAAGGTTAAAATTATCTTATCGATATGCGTATGTGCATATATTTCTGATTGTCCAGAGCTATATACATATGTATGCATACAGTTATAAAAACCGCGTTAAGTAAGCCTCCATATGCGTCAAAATATATATTAAAACGATTTATAGTTGGGCAAACTTGGACAACAACAACAACAACAATAACAGAACCAAGAACAACATTTTGAAAAATTTGATGTTGTTTGTGTGTTCGTACGTGTATGTGTGCGTGTGTGTGCATTTTTAATTATTTAAATAACATAAATAATTGAATTAACCAAAACAACAACCACTATAGCAGCATAAGTTATCAAGGTATATAAATATACATATGTAGCAAGTATCAAAGAAAAGCGCAGTCAAAACAAACAACATAAAGAAATACTAAAAAAAACGTAAGAAACCAACAACAGCAACAAAAAGAACCAGAAGAACAACAACAACAACTGTAACAGTCGCGTCATCTAAAACAATAATCTAATTATAAAATAACAAATTCCACAACAAATATAAAGCAAATTTAAAGGAAAATAAAAACAACAACAAAAATTTTAAGATTAAGACATAATTAAAGAGTACATAAAAGTGTACACATATATAGTTGCTCTATAATAAATATATATAACTATTTATATATATTTAATCACATACATACTATATACTACCCACACATAAAGTAATTGCCGCTGTATGCACGACTCCTTGCAGAAAGGTGAATATTATATAAACATAGTATATAAACATATATGTAATGTAAATAGACTCTTTTAGCTAATACAATTGTGCATATACACTTACATATATATATATATATATATATGTATATATGTATGTACAAGCATATATATTATATATTCTACATGCATATGTACGCAATAACTAACGTATTGTAGAAGTAAATTTTGAAACTACGATTCATCAAGGAAAACACGTAACTCCTCCCTCCCCTGGTGTCACCATAATTTCAGCGCCTCTTTTCGTGAAAGTTTGGAGTCGAAACTTTTAACTCAACTTTACAGCATTTACATATATATATATATATATATATATATATATATTAAAGTTGCAATGTATGCAACAGACAGAAAAAGTGTTCCCGATCCCGAATATAAATTCTTGATCAGCATGACAAGCCGAGTTGATCTAGCCATGTCCGTCAGGATGTATGGAATCTAGGTCTTGGAAACTGTAGGAGATAAATACTTAAAATTTGGATTTTTACTTTCTATAAATATGTACCCAGATCAAGTTTTAATTTTTTTGGAAAACCCATTTTTTATGGTGGCCCCCATACAAACCCATCGCTGACTTTAGTGTTTTTATTTTAGAGCTTTTTTGTTTTTCATTGGTAATTAGCCCCCCATAGAACCGATTTTATCGGAATGAATACAAAATGGTTGGTTTTCATCAAAATCGAACCAAATTTGGTTTGTATTCATTTTATGACTGTTGACTGAACCAATTTTCTTATAATGAACACTTAGTGGGAAAATTTCCTTGCTGTTCATTGAAGTCAATCCAAACTCGATTTGTATCCATTTTGGGCGGCATCAAGTCCGTTGAACGAATTTGATCAGGATAAGTCTGCTATATGATATAGCAGTTTATTAGATACAAAGTATTTACCTGTCGAGTTTGTAAAGTTCGACTGTAGCGTTCTTACATTTTACTATACAAATTGTTCCACAGTATAACAGCTGGTTTTAAACTAGTTCTTTGAACTAGAAATATATTTAAATTGTTACCATTGACTTGTTTAGCACTCATGAAGTCCAAAACTGTTAAAAAACAGAACAATTTTAAATGCATATATGTACAAACGTTTATATTTGGGTATGTATAATAGAAACTGACTAAGAAATCTGGTTGACTCACTTATTATATGCGGCTCTTTCAACGCCCGCTTAAGCTTTTCTTTAGTTCTCTTCTACTTTATTTTTGCGCAATTCGGACTATTGCTAATTGCCCTTACACACAAAAGCCAGCAATTTTCCATATGGGCAATTTCAAAAAGTTTTTAATTTTGCTAGAAACGCGTAACGAGTCTTGACGATCCTCTTATATTTTTCAATAAATCTCTCTTTTTATGGATAACATTACAATCTTGCAATTAAACAAAAATTGATGAAGTTTCTTACCTACATTCCCATACAAACCTTGAACCTGATTATGATCCAATTCGCAAGAATTTTTCAAACAGAATTTTTCATAACAGAAGCTCTTCATTTATTTATATCATAAAATCGTAACTTGTGTCCGGGTTTTGTTCGTCACTCATTCAGGACGAGGGCGTAGCCACCTTGTTCAAAGGGGTTAAAGGGGTTAAGGGGGCGGTTGTAATATCAATATATGCACGCTCTGCCTACGCCCTTGATTTAGGACAAAGATTTTATTTTTATAGAAGTTTCATCGTATATTTATTTTGTGTTAGCTTAAGTTGTCATTCAGTCATTTGATCAATATAGAACCTCTACACTAAACCTATAGCATAAAAACTGATTTTCTAATTTCAACACGAATTGAAATACTTTATCATATAGCTACCCCAGCGATGATCACTTGAAAATTGTATATCATTATAAGTATTTGAGACAAGCTCCCCATATTTACGTGTCATACTTAATTATTAAAGAGCTGGATAACACAGGTTTAAGATTATAAATGCTTTGGAAATGCTGTCGACTCTGAGCTAGCTAGTATTTCTTACTGGTTTTATGTTAAATGGAATTAGGTATATATAAGTATGTTCGCTATTAAGTAGCCAGACCTGACCAGACATACACCGATACTGATCTCGCTGTCACTGCCATGCTAATCAAACTTGGTTGTTTGGTCGTTTGCCCTGACACCCCATCCCCACCTGCTGTTTCTCTACTCATCAATTTTGCTCATTTAACGGCCGACTCGACACTTGATTCTATTTTTTTTGCCTTGTTGTTGTTGTTATTACAGTCACTGTTGTTAAATGCAAATAGGCATTAAATTGTCCAGTTGTCTCTCGTTTCGTTTCATTTGCATTCACAGTACCCTACACTTTGCCCCGATGCTTGATTTAGATGCTACTCCCGCCCCCTCTGCACTTTGTACCCGTACCCTTTGCGCAGCTCGTTATGTGGGTTAAATTGACACTACCGCCGCCTGCACAGGGCGCACCGCAAACCAAAACGCGCATACACCAGTGCCTGTGTCAGTACAAGCACCCAGAACGAGCAGATGTAAATGTAAAGCACGAGAAAAAAAAAACAAGAAAAACGAAACGAGAAAAAGGTTTATGTAAACAAGCACACACAAAAATTTTCGTGCAAAAGGCACGAAACGGCTGTTAACCTATTTGGCATAATGGCAAAGGCAACGACAACGACAATGCGATTCCGACTCTGAGTCTCGGCTTATTAGCCGAACCCCGGCTCTCGTAACATGTGTGTGTGTGTTTGTGGGCATGGTTGGTGTCAGGTGGGCTTGCCCTGATTGCCACTGCCTCAATATTATGGACTGTGAAAAGCTGTAACCGACTCTCAAATTGGCTGAAACGCAATTTTGGCAGTAAATTTAAATTGACTTCTTGGAGAATGTAACCTCATATTGGTTGAATATCTACGCTTCACTAATTAATACCGGCGACGACAAACTATAAAAATAGGGATGCTGTAAGCCATAAAGTGCGAAAATTTGAGATTCTTAATTAAATAGCTTTTGCATACTGATTGTAATTGATCAAAGTCAATTATTTTTGGCAGAAAAATATTTTAATGGATTATTACTCTTGATGTATCGTAATGAACTTTATTTTACACAAAGTTTTTACAAAGTTTTCTAGAATACACAATTATCAGACATTCACGATCCCTTGGCATCTTCATATCAGATAAGGAAGGGAACGGGAACGAGAACTAGACCTATCAGCTGATCTGATGCTGATCTGTTGATATGAGCTTGACATTTCTATCACGCGGACTCGGCTGTTCGCTTTTGAATGTGCAACTGCAAAAAGCAGACCTCATTATTTGACCTTGGCCACAAAATGCATACACATTCAACTCTTTTCCAATTTGCAATTGCTGCCAATGCACAGTGGTCGAATCGGTTAATCTGGTTTTTTAATATTCTATCGATAGCTAAGACTCCAACAATATGACATTTTATCGGCTATTAATTTTTTGATTGATAGTTGATCAGCAGTGAGTTGGCAAAGTGAGCACTTAGTGGTAAATCGATGTAAAAGCTAACATTAATAGAAGATCGTCTTTTCTAAAGAACCTCGAACTTTCGTATACCGCAACTTTTTCTTTCCGTCGGGAACCGTACCCATTCATTTTGTTTTTTGTGTTAATTGAACTTTTGTGAATTGTCAAGTGTCAAAAGGATCAGCAAGTTTCTGAAAGGCTTTGGTTTCTTGTACTTTTAAGAAATTGTAATATTTAAGATAAAGATAGTTTCACCGCAAAGCAAAGCCAAAAAGTTCATTTAACTTTTGAAAATTTTGTTCGAAAATCAAAAGCCAAGTGAAAAGAGTACGACAGAAACCTGCAAATCGGTGTTATCAATGCATTGCAATATTGACTTGAGAAATTGCGGAAAAAAATTATGAAAAGCACAAATGTAAAATCCGAATATAATTTTTGTTAGTTTTTGTTTTTGTACTCATAACAGGCGTTAGGCGTTTGCGACCCCATAAAGTATATTAATTCTTGATCAGGAGCAGCAGCCGAGTCCGATTTGCCAAATTTCACTATGATAGCATAATATTTGTAGACAAAATCGTAAAAAATATTTTGTATGATAGCGCAGTCACCCTCAAAAAAATCAGAAAAATGTTGCATACTTTCGAGTGTGTCGAATATTAAATAAATGCTTAGTACGAGTATCTTATACTCCGAATATCGACTCTAGCGTTCTTACTTGTTTTATATAAAATTGAAATTAATATGAAATTAAAAATATAAACAAACATTTTTTTGAATTATTAAATATTTTAAAATTAAAATTCGACCTCCGTGCAATGTCTGGCTTTGCTATGGTTGTGGCAGTTGCAGGCAACAGTTGATTGGCGGCCGCATCAATTGAATGTTATTAGACATAGTCGCCGCAATGACAAACAAAACCAACAATAAATAACGTCAACTTAAATAACAACAAAATAACAATAACAACTTCAGCCGTCGCCGTCACAATAATTATCCAACGACTTTGGCGTTGTTCAAGTTCAAAGCGTCATAAAAACGCCCCACAGGCCAAAAGCAATAACAATATGAGTTGCATTTATAATTTATAATTATGAAATAATTTGTGTCTGTTTTATATTCGGTTGCGTTTTCGCTGTTCATGAAAAGCTTGTGGATGGCATGACATAACAGAAGAAAAAGTAACAAAAGCGCAAACAAAATTTGAATGTCATAAGCGCAGAATTGATAAAGTGCAATGAAACCCACGAAACAGAAAGCCAAAGCATGCTAAGATTAAATAAGTGAGAACGATATTGTCGGTATTCTCTACTATACTCTACTATACTCAGCATTTATTTAATATTCGATACAGTCGACAGTATGCAACACTTTTGATCTTTATACTCGTACTCTAGTAGAGTAAACGAGTATATTGTATTCGTGAAAGTGTATGTAACGGGCAAAAGGAAGCGTTTCCGACCCCATAAAGTATATATATTCCTGATCAGGAGCAACAGCCGAGTCGATCTAGCCATGAACACCTAGATCTTGGTGACTATAAGAGCTACAGTTACCAAATCTGGTATGTAGACTCCCCTCATGGGGCGTCAGATCAAGTCTTCAAGATGTAGACGTTCATACGGACGGACAGACGGACACGGCTAGATCGACTCCACTGTGGATGCCGATCAAGATAAATATATATATATATAATGGTTACATATATTTGCACAAATACAATATCCTCGTTTACTCTACTAGAGTACGAGTATAGAAAACGCAGAACTGTGCCAATAATAGTCGGCCGCAGGGAGGACGAGGGCTAACACCAATAGCAGCCGTAGCCAGACATCGATTCTGGCCAAATATAGGGCTGCGCTGCTTTCTTTTCCCTTTTTCTCTTCTGTTCTGCTCATTTACCTTAGTCTACCTCCACCCTTACTCCCACCGATTGCCCAGAGAGCTGACACCATGACAAACCGTGGCAAGAGCAGCATCAGCAGTTGCCTCACATCTGTCGCTCTCTTTTAACAACTAGGGCAATTTTTAATTAAAATGCCAAAAATCTAGAATCAAATGCTTGTTTCATTGTCGCCGCTCAGCACTTAGATTTCATGAAATTTTTTTCAATCTAATTTTTTGTGGCAACATTTGACCATTTGTATAATGTTGCCATTTCCCTGCATACCATGTGGGCGACGTTCGCCATCTTGGCTCAATTGAATATGCCTGCTTGCCCTACCTCCACATCCTCCTCCTGCTGCTGCTCCCATTCATTCTGTGCTTATTTTGCTAAGCTAATGTGACATGTGGGCTGACAGGGTGATGCATATATACATACTATGCGCTCTTTTACTTGGCACCTTCGCTGCAGTTGCAGATATTCATAGAATTATTAACTTGAAAGAAAATTGATATTGCCGACATTTTCATTGTTGTTTCTTTGCGCCTTTACTCTATACAGTACGAGTATCTTGTAGCCTTAGTTTTGACTATAGTACTCTTAGTTGTTTTTTACTTACACAATAAGAGGCACACAATTCCTCGGAGCTGAGCTCTCTACCCACTTGTTTACTTTGGCTTGGTTCCAGGCCATTTTCTTATGGCTCTTGTTGTTGTTGTTATTGTTTGACTGACTTTGTGTGGGATTAATATGGTTAATTCATTGACGCACTTGAAGCATGAGCTCCTCGTTTCGATCCTATCCGTATGCGTCCTGGGCCTGTTTAACTATCGTCGATGTATGCTGGTTCGTGTTATAGACAAGTCGACCCACCGACATAGTTTTGTAGTTTGTGCTACACAGTCATTTGCATACAGCATTTAGCTGGGTGTGTGTGTGTGCGGGCTTGTGTATACAGAGTCGCATAGCTGCATGTCTGCCGTTAGCCGTTTGCCGTCCTCGCCCTCGCCCTCGCCCTCTCCATCTCCATCTCTCTCTCTACCCTATCCGCTCGCAGTTCGGTTGGCCTAATTGTGCGCTTTTGATTTTGTTTTCACGAAGCTGGCATGCGTCTCAGCCCTGCTAAGTGTCAGTGTGCATGTAGCTGTTACGCTCTCACAACGTTTCTCACTCTCCGTCTCTGCATATTACTGTCTCTCTCTATCTATGGGGGCTGGCGCGATTGCTGCTTTTCTACTTGCCCAGCACTGCATATATTTTCGTACCTTGAACATGTTTTTCTTTTTTTTTTCTTAGCTTTTTCTGTTTTCGAATCGCGCGCTTTTCATGGCAATGGGTCAATGGTTGCCCATAAAGTTGCTATGTTGGGCTATGCTTTGGTATGCTGCCACTGCCTCTGCTGCTGTTGAAGTTCTTGTTGTATATATTTTTGGCATATTACGTAGGTTAACCTTCACCCATTTACGAAAAACGAACAAAAACAACAATAACTTTGACTTCGAGGGTTTCTTTTTATACTCGTACTCTGGTAAAGTAAACGAGTATATTGTATTCGTGCAAATGTATGTGACAGGCAGAACGAAGCGTCTCCGACCCCATGAAGTATATATATTCTTGATCAGCATCAACAGCCGAGTCGATCTAGCCATGTCCGTCTGTCCGTCCGTATGAACACATACATCTCGGAGACTATAAGAGCTAGAGAGACCCAATTTGGTATGTAGACTCCCCTTGTGGGGCGTCAGATCAAGTTTGTTTTTAAATTTTGCCACGCCCTCTACCGTCCCTCGGTGTGTATATGTATAAGCACATAATCTATCGATTTACCGAGTTTTGTTAAGATCGTATAGTAATTGTAGACAAAATCGTAAAAAATACATTTTGTACGAAAACAACCCACCCTTATAGCCGGAATATCGACTTGTTTTTTTTTTTTATGCGGGCAAAAGCGCAGTAGCGCTTGGCAGAAATGTATGTAAATACATATCTACCTATGTATACTTACGTTTATGGAAATGTATGTGTGTGTGTGTGTGTTGGCGTTATACGTACTTTCATATTTATAGACCGCACATGTTATGCATGTGACGAAAATGCTGCCAACGTTGCGTATACGCAACGAGCCAGCTGACGCCTTTTCTATTATGCAATACATAATCAGCGCTAATGTGAAATTCTAATTTAATTTCACATAATTATATGTGTACTCTCTCATTAATAATTATAACTTGGCCGCCGCCGAGTCAGGCGACAAATTCATGCACATTCACACTCACTGGCAGACAGCCATCAGTTTGGTATCACCACAAACAGCTGTGGCAGTGGAAACTGTGTGCCTCTCCAGCTCTGTGCTGCTAACCCCCTTCCCCTTGGGTGTGCTCTCTTTTTGTGTCGAGTCGACACAAATGAGTGTCGTTTGTTATAATGCATGCATATGATATTTTTAACAAATGCTGGCAAATATGCACACACACACACACACAGACATACACTCAGAGCCGCACACTTGCTTACCTTAAAGACACATGTATGTAGAACAAAAGAGCTCTGAGCCGAGTCAACGAAATCTAAAGCCAAAAATCCATGACAGCCAAAAGGCAAAGCAGCTTACTCCACTTGTAATGTAACTTGTAGACTTGGTGTGGGCTGCACGGGTGGGGGGTAGTGAGGGAATGAAAAGAACATAAGGAAGCAGCAAGACTGGTAGCACCGAAGCTTATATATTCTATAATATTAGGAACACTTAGAAAAACAAGGATACAATTCATACTACACAATATGTAAATTCTCATATTTAAAAACAAAATTTGGAAATTTAGAGACAGAAAATTATTAGAAATATGGAGAAAACGTTCTTAAAAGTGAATGCTTTCCATTCTTCAAGTATAGGATTATTTTTTTTGAGCTTCATAGAGCAATGTTCAATAATAAAGTATTGAAACTTAGTTTAGTTCTCTTGTTAAGAAGAGCATGATAGGCATCAAATAAGGCCGACTGGCTGGATTGGGTTGCTTTTGCGTTTGCTCTGGTCGTTAGGGTGGCTCAGGTTCAGGCTTGGGTTCTCCTTGGGCACTTATCTTGCTTAAATAGGCAACGCTGAATACGCATTGAGGCGCCTGATGCTTTCGCAACTGCTGTAAATATTTGTCAACCACACATACTTACATACTCGTTTGAAAGAGAACCCTTTGTGGCGTCCCTCCCCGTCTTTAACGCTGCTGTGCTTGGGGTCAGTGGGCGGCGATGGTAATTTCATATCGCGTGCCTCATTTATTGATTTTCGCTTTCATTTTTCATGTAAACGCGAGGCGGGTGAAAATACACAAGAACAAGAAACGAGGGCTAGTTTCGGCTTGCCGAAGCTTATGTACCATTCACATTATATTCACGTACTGATCTAGATCAAATCTGGTCGGCTACTAGTATTCATTCCAGAAAAATCTGTTATATGAAAGCTATATGATGTAGTTGACTGGATGAATCTCAAATTTAACCAACGGGCAGACACAAGAACCATCTGGTGAAAAATTCAGCTCTCTACCTCTTAAGGCTTTTGAGATTTTGGGGTTGAAAGAGACTGACGGACGGACATGGCTATATCGACTCCCCTTGTCGTGCGTTGTAAGCTTCCTGACAAAATGAACACACCATTTTGTGAATGGTATAAAAAACCAATATTGTGGGTACTCTGCTTACATATATGTACACCCGGAGTTTTCACAGAGGACAACAGCACGGCAACTGGACATGGGTAAACATGGAACGCACACGAAGAGAATACATTATTTGACAGTAGCATTGATAGCAAATAGGAAGCTAGTCCATAACGAATGTGCAGAGAAAGTTAACAAGGTCGAGTCGCGCACCATGCCAACCCACTTGCTGTTGGCTTCAACTCAGCCTCGTCTTATCCTGCTTTGCTCACGGCCATTTTATTTTGCATCATACTCAAGCTCGTTGATGTGGTTAAATGTACCTTTTGTATATGCATGCGATGTCCTTGCGAATGGCGTCGCCTTAATACTATTTGAAAGCGTCGCTCTTCATCTAATGCTTCATAAAAAAACAAGTGCAAGTGTCCCGAAGCGAGCGCTTTACATACTCTCCACCTTAGAAGGAATAGGGCATATTTAGCTGCTCGTAAAATTTTAACATCATCATTATATATTTGCCATTTTCTAAAGAGTAACTCAAAGTCGGAGATTCAGGTTGTTATAATTTTACTTATTTGTGTACGCCACGATGTTTGAGGTTGCCATTTTTTTCTTCCTTTATTGTTTCCATCGTGCCTTCCAAATTGCGGCGCTTTTCTGCTCTCTCCTGCTCCTTTCCAGGCAAAGCTTATTGACTTCGGGATGGAAGTTGTGAGACGGCCACTTTACTGCATTACCAGCTATAAGCTCCCGTTGGCCCTCATTCCGATTCAGCTAACCCACAACAGCAAAAAGAAAATAAGTTATATTTGTCGATTGTAATACTTTTTGTAAACGGGAACACTGAGTTTGTCAGGCAGAACGAAAAAAAAAATCATCTTGGCATGGTGGAGGAGGTCTGTGTTGGTTTTCAGTGTCCTGCGCATTAAAAATCAATAACTCATACAATTCTACCATATTTTATGCAATTCCGATTTCTAACTAAATATAAACGATTTGTTTCGGAGAGCAATGTTCGAACATTTTTATACTCGTACTCTAGTAGAGTAAACGAGTATATTGTATTCGTGCAAATGTATGTAACAGGCAAAAGACAGCGTTTTCGTATATATATTCTTGATCAGCATCAACAGCGGCGTCGATCTAGCCATGTTCGTCTGTCCGTCTGTATCTCGGACTCTATAAGAGCTAGAGTAACCAAATTTGGTTTGTACACTCCCATAGTGGGGCGTCAGCTCAAATTTGTTTTCAAATTTTGTCTCGCTCCATCCCACCGCCGCAAATCGATAAAAACGTTATCCGAAAAAAAACCAAGATCTCGGAGACTATAAGACCAAATTTGGAATGCAGGCAGAGGTGTATCTTCTTATCGATAGAATTCAAAGATGTATGTTCTAAAGATTTCCTTAAATAAGAAGATACAATATTTATATATATCGGTCAAATAAGCGATTAGGGTATAACAAATTCTGTTAATTCCTAATTAAACTTTTTTTTTTGTTTTCTCATTGTTAATTTAACTATGTACATGAATATTCTGGTTGTTGTGGTTGTTGTCCCATTTATAGTGCATGCTGTTATTATGGTGGGTGTTCTGTTCTTTCTATGCTCTTTTCCAGACTTTTGTGTGTTCACCATTTGTTAGAGCTGTAATTATGAATTTGGGGCAATTGTTTCGTATTCAACTTGGATTGCTCCGACTATTGTGATATAGTGTATAGAGCAAAAGAGCTTCAAGGGGTTGTTTTCAATAGCTTTTATATAGTTGGGGGCGCAGAATGAAGGCGCACAGCATCAAGATTCAAAGATAAAATTAGTTGTCAAATAACTTTAGTTATGCAATTTTATGACAACATCGCAATCACAAAACGCAGTATCTGATATAAAATTGTCAACTGGGGTTACTTTATCTTAAAAGCAACATATAGGCTCATTATACCATTTACAAACTGGTATATTAATTTTGTTAGGACGTTTGCAACGCAAAGAAGGAAGCGTTTCCGACTATATACAGTATATATATTCTTGATCAGCATAACAAGGGGAATCAACACAAAGATCTCAGAAGTGTTAAAAGCTGGAAAGCTGAAATTTTAACCAGATGCTTCATTTGTCTGCACTCTGGTTAAGTTCGAGTTTTATCCAGATCGGACAACTATATCATATAGCTCCCCGTTCTTCCGGAATGAACTGAACACTTAGTAGCATAACTTTTCTGTTTTTCATCCAAATTAAAACAAATTCGTCTTCTATCCCTTGTATCCACTCCATTCAGATTTTATCTAGATCGATTATATATTTACAATGTAAATGGTATATAAGCTTCGGCAAGCCGAAGCTAGCTTTCCTTACTTATTTTCAGGTCGATTTTGAATTCAATTATATACTTGTCATAAAGTTATATAACAGATTAGCTCATCATTTGCATTGTGCAGTCATTAGCAGCTAGCTCAAAAAATGTATTCTCAGCTTGTGGCTGAAGCGAGTATTCATATACACAGAGTCAGAGAAAACGCCATGCAATTCCGAAATGCGTCATAGAAAGGCAGCTCCCATATTTTGTTGTGGTTTTCTAAACTTAGATTTTCGTTTGAATTCGGATAAAAAATAACCAGTTTTTTGTGTGCCACGAGTCCATTTCGAATCAGTTGGTTATACGGGAGCTATACAGTTTGGTGGGTCCGACCGGGATTAACTTTGCACTGTCCGATTTGGCCATATTGCCATATGAGCAGCTGACAGCAAAAAACTTTCAGCTCGATAGCTTTAAAATTGAGAGACTAGTTCGCATAGAAACAGACGGACAGACAGGCACAAAGACAGACAGATAGAGTCGTCTTGTCATACTAATCAGGAATATATATACTTTATGAGGTCGGAGGTGCTTCCTTCTATACAATACAAATATCGTGACAAAATTTTAATACCCACTGGAAGGGTATCAAAATAATTCAGGCTTTCATTTATATATATAGAATCTTTTATCCAATTCTGAATGCCTCGTTTAGGTAAAATTTCGAACAAATCCAAGATAATTAGTTATTTAGTTCATATATGTGTGCTTTACACTTTAGCCACACATGTACTTGCCTTATAACAAAAAGTACTCCAAGTCATAACCGTTCTTAGTCGCATTCCCGCATTCGTATTAATCTCAGCTGACAAGCCAAACAAACGAAACACTACATAAGTAAAGCGCTTTTCAGATTAGCAGCATCAATGTGGTTCCCGGCAATGACAAACTATGGAACTGTGTGTGGATAAATAGCCGCCAGCAGCCCATTCTCTGTCTCAGTTCTGTCATCAAATGGATGGGACGGCTGGTTGACAATGTTTGCCTGTACGTGTGTCCTCTGTGTGGAAAGGACGGCACGATTTATCGTGCATGATATTTATAAAAATATACAGATAAAGACAAAGATTCACACTCACAAACAGGCATAACAACAGCCACTGTCAGCAGATTTTTTGAGCCTGATGCTATGAAATGCGATAAATGACACCAAATGGGTAAACAATGCGATATCATATCAATTAGGGCAAACGACTGTGACTTCTCTGTGGTTTCGGTGAAATGATTTAGTTTTAATCGCATGAGTGGCTTATCTGCCACACTTGTGCCTCTTTGTGTTGCTCTGCTTGCCATATATCAGTATTGCTATTGCCAAATATCTTACCAATTTGAGCTGTGTGGGAATTTTATCAGCGACATGTCGTCTGCAAGACAACTCCAAATGTACAAAACATTTCAATTAAATAGACGCAAAAGGTACTGCGGGGAGTACAAAGTGCAGCACATAACATAAACTATTTACTGATAAGAAAGTAAATGCGTTCGCTCTGACTTATACATACGCAATCGTTCACACACACTCGCACACACAGCCAGCATCGTGAGCTGTGCGAGCGATGTGCGCTCAAAGCGGCTGAGCAAACACTTGCAAGCCCGACAACGACAACCACCGCCAGTTTTGTAGATAAAGTATCTACAAGATACTAAAGGCTTGCTCTCACTCTCCCATCCGCGCTCTCATTCTCTTTCTCTTGCAATCTCCCATGCTCTCTCTCTCTCTTCAATGCTATTCACTGCATGCTGGCAAGTGTTTGAAACTCATAGATACTCTTGGCTCTGGCTTGCTGTGTGTGCGTGACATGACGTTTGCTTGAAATTCATTTCGATTTTAATTGTTTTCAGTTTTTGAATTTAGTTGTATTTGATTTTCACGTACTCGCGCATTGCCTTGTCCGCTATCCGCTAACCGTCAACGGCTGTGGCTGCAGCTTCAACTTCTAATTGTAAGGCGAACGAAAGATTCCGTGCAGCTTTTGTTAAGTTGAAATTGAAACTCTTTTTAAATGCCATATGTATAGTAGTTTGAGTGTGTAAGTGTCTGTGGGTGCGGGGAAGAAGTGCTGGGGCATTGCCGATGCTGACGATTTGTTATATGAGCTCCAAGTGGATATGTGCATGCACTTGAACTGCTTATTGTGGCGCCCTGCAATTATAAGTATAAAAGAGTGTATAATGCTGCTTATCAAGCAACAAACAAGCTTTTCAATTGGGCAATAAAACATAAATCTTGAGATTGACATGCCGTTACAAAAAAAAAAAAATACAAATAAATAATCCTACAATCTGCGGGCTTCTCAAAGCAGTCGCGTGTCACCCGTACAACATACATATACATATATATATATAAATATATATATATATATATATATATTCATATATATACATACTTTATGATTTGGAACTACGTTTCAGCATGAGAATCATATGTGAAGTACGTATGTATGCATGTAGTGTTTGTATATATATAAATTATAGGCGCGAGTATGTAAACTGAGAACAATCCATGTTGATTTCTCGTTCTCAATGCAAGCACATATCACACGTATACTATGTTCTACATATTTGCTGTTGTAGCTGTCGTCTTATCGGCAAAAAAAAGCCCTTATCGCCGTCGTCTCCATTGAGTGATAAGTCCGACGACAACGAGATAAGTTGCTCTTATATATATATATCATTTCATATACTAATTGTACATAGCTGGGCAAACGGCATATGCATTTGCGGGTTTATAGATAGAGCAAGATACTTGCGTTTATTATGTATTAGTTGGTTCTTTCATATGCTGTTGACAGCCTTGCAAAGTGGTAATATGTATACATATGTCACTCCATATGTATTGCTTAAAGAAAAGCATCTTCGAATAATGTTTTGCCAAACTTATACAGAGGCCAATGCTAATTCCTATCATCAGGAAAAGCTGTAACATAGCGCTTCTTTGAGCAGACACTTGTATTAATATTGTGTTTATTGTAAAGATTTCTACAATCTTCACAGCTGAGTTGTAATTTATAAAAGCATCTCTTGTTTTGGTCTTCTTTATGATATAGTTAATATGCCACTACCTTAGAATGTGCATTTACTTCTCGGGCATTCTTCCTGATTTCACTATTGCGTCGTATAAAGAATTGATGGAGGTGTATATTTTGCTTCATAGGTTTTAGTTTTTTGATTGCGTTTTATAAAAAACTGATGGCTGTATATATGTATTTGTCAACAGATTTCAATACAAAGTCCAAAATGATGATGCGACTACCTTAAATATTCACTTTCGCCAGGCATTCCTCTACAAACATATTCAAAACATTTCTCTGAGGACATTTCTGCTTATCTACAACTATTCATAATGCAAAATGCATTTTGGATTTGAGCTTTTCATGCTTTCTCATAGCTGGCAAAGATGCAAACGTTGGCCTAGTGCTGATTGCAAGTGTGCTGCTCGTTATGTAAAGCCCCCAAGCAAGCGGCAGCTGTTTCGTATTCATCATCATTAACACATTTTCGGCTTGAGTGCATCAATGACGTTGACCACAACAACAATAACAGCAACACCAACCAGAACGCTGACATCGCTGTTCCCCCTCCTCCTCCTACCAGAAATCGGTAAACCATTTCGCTACATTTTCATTCAGCTGCTTTCTTCAAAATACATTTTGTTGTTGTTGTTCTTTGCTTTTCAAGGACATACTTGTGCACTAAAATGTCGAGCATTTTGCGTGTTCAGCACTGCAAGTGCCAAAAGTGAAAGACGGGGCGTGGCCTCGTTGGTTTCTTGGTTCGGGTCACAAATATTTTGGCCCTGCATGTTATCGCCCGAAGCCGAGCTGCATTTTGATGGGCAAGTTTTGAATTTATTAGTTTGCATTGTTTTGTGGTTTAGGAACACTCGAACACACAGCTGGCAAGTCCACAACGCCATTTTGTTTGGTTTTTCGTTTCGATGAGCTATTCAGGGGGGCTGACGAGGCGATCTTCTAAAGAAATATCATCATTAACTAAATTAATTGAAAACTGAATGACAAGCTCAAAGGCGCAGAAGCAACTGGTTCTGGAAACTTGAAACTCGTTCTAAGGCATCTGTTGTTCAAATTGATCTTTAGTTTTTATTTTCGAGTATTCGCTGGTTGTTTGTTTACTAATTTCTTAAGTGAATGCAAATTTGTGCGCGGCTGACCAGTTTTTGTTCTTGTTGTAGTTGTTGCTGTTTTTGTTGCTGCTGTGGTTGTTGCTTCTGCGCCATTTTGTCGTGACAGGTGCCCATAAAACACACGCTTGAAAATGTATCTCATAGAACGGATTTGCTATTGTATGGATGGCTAACGCTTGGGCTTGCTTGGGACCTGCCTGGCAATGAGAAATGTGTGCTCGTTCGTTGTATGTGTGTATTTAGTCATTGTGTTGTTGTTACTCGTTTAATTATTGTTGTTGTTTTTGTGCCGTTGCCATCTCTTCGATTTATTGCTCATTTTGCTTTGTAGTCGCGTTGCTTAGCAAGCTAAAATTTATTTAATGGTCAAGGTCGTTTGCAGTCAAATCAAACACATAGACAGACCTGCACACACACACACTTACAATGACAACAACATTGGTCAGCAAGCACAGACAAAATATTTGTATAAAAAAACGCAATTTTAAACAAATAATGCGCATTTGTAGTTATTATAGCCACTTTTTTTTGGCGCTTTGGCGCATTTTTTACTAACAATGCACAATGATATCATAATAATATACATATAGACGACTTTGCATAATTGTGTTGCAAGTTATGAATTTTATTGTCGCGTGCATTGAATTTTGGAAAAACAAAAACGAAACTAAAACAAGAAAGACTAGCTTCCTCCGAAGTCGAAGCTTATATACCATTCACATGGTAAATATATGGTACCCATGTAGATATAATCTGGTTAGCAGGCGTGGGGCTTAATCAAATGGATGAATTACGGGATATTGATTTGGGTGAAGAGTAGAAAAGTCATGCTACTAAATGATATAGTTATATGATATAGTTCTCCGATCTGTATGACTTCTGAGATTTCGGGGTTGAAACAAACGGAACATAGCTACATTGAATCCTTTCGTCATGCTGATCAAGAATATATATATATGCTTTAAATGGTCGGAAACACTTCCTTTTGTGCTTTGCAAACTTCAAGACAAAATTAATATACATTCACATATTTTGTGAAGGGTATAATGGTATAACTTAAAATGTATGCAGTTATTTATGTATGTGTTAGATACCTTTTTGGAGTGATTGACGGGTATGTTCATGGGTCAAGGTTGTAAATGTGTCTATAAAGCTATCAAGAGGTTTAAAAGAGTTGCCAAAATAAATGAGGGTAAATGATGTTCATTTTAAAAGGAATCTTGTTATGGATATGTTCATTGAATGAAATTTTTCTGTTATTAGTGATTTTTTAAAAATTTCCATTAAGATTAAAACGACCCTGTGAGACAATTTACACATTTTCAATATGAAGTTAATCTAACAAAGTTGTAAGTGCGGTGTAATCCTTGTTCGATTCTTTCGTTGTAAAGTTTTTATCAATTTTAGACAACAACAAGTATCCAAATAAGACAATAAAAATCTTGTTTCTGCATTCATCATACAATTTAGTGATGTCATCCAAAGTAATTTAAGTCCATTTGTTGTTTTATACAACCATCTTATATGTCCTATAAATACGGTCCTCTTCTGCGAACGCTTTTAATCATTTATGTACTTAAACGTTCCTAATTTTATTTCGAATTCCGTGGGTTTGTATGAAAAAACCTTAGCCTGATCTAGTAATTTTAGACATTTTCGAAAATAACAACACGCCCGAAAGATTTTCCCTACACGTCCGAATCTTTTTTCTTAGAATGAGATAGTAGAATTCCAAGATTAAAACAAAATCTAAAAATATTCCAACTAATACAAGAAATTGCTTTTGGCACTCTGGGCTATCAGAGGTAAACATGAACGTTTACTAACAGAGTCAAGAATTACCTCAGAAAAAGTTTCCAAGTTATAAAAATTTTGTGTTTAATAAATTAGATGGAGAAAAATGTAAAGATTTATTGCCTTAATGAATGTATGTTTGTATTTAAAAACCATTGACAGAGGCTCCATCTCTCCATCTAAGCACATAGGGTGGCTAGTTTTTATAAGAAAATCGTACTTTTATAATCTATAATTGAAAACAAATTTGCTTTAAAATAATTATTATTAATTGACATTTATTTAACATTTTTACTAAGGACTTTTTATCATCTGAACAAACACTTTGTCCGATTTAAAAACAGTAAAAATGATTTACTCCTTTGCTGTCTTCATAAAATTTGGTTTTATCTTGAATAATATTATAGCTAGTCCATCCATGCATTAAATCTATATACTGTCTATTATAGAATCACTCAGCTATTTCGTCGCAATTGAAGATGTTGTTGAGCTTCTCAATTTTTTCTTATTATGACTGCCAGAATACCATATGTTACCATATGTGGATCACTATTTTTATACTGGATCCTGAAGCCTCTTGTATGGCTGCCTGGATAGTCAGCCTTCCACCACCCTTCCTCCTCTTGAAAGCCAAGTGACTCATGTGCCGTCTGCTTCTTATCATCCACATTCACATTTTCACATGCTTTTGCTCGTATTCGTATTCGCATTCGTATTTGTACTCTAGATCAAACTAATTGTTCTTATTGGTGTGTCGCCCTCATCTGCCTGCTTGCCCACCCGCCCGACCACCCGCCTGTCTGCCCTACACCTCTATGAACGACCCGCTTTTTTAACCCACCACCTTTGCCAAACGAAAAGTGTTTGTGTTAATCTAAATGTTATTGTTAATCACAAAATGTACTTATGTATGTGTTTTACAACTTGAGAAATGCATTCCAAAAAATGATACATACTCGTATATACTTTAAAAACATACTTATATGCCTAAATGTTTACTGTATGTATATTTATTATTGCTGCATATTTCACTCATAAATATTTTTTTCTTTTTCTTTTTTCATATAACGTTTACAAAATACAAATCTCGCACATTCCACCACAAAACCACCTAAAAATATACAAAAACAAACTAAAATCAATATCGAAATCGTCACGCAATAAAACTCAAATTGACAACGTATAGAAGGATCATACGAGTTAACGACACCATAAACATCTGCATCTAGCAAGAGCCTCGACGCTGAACGTACAACAACTCTTACAGATCCCCAATACGAACGATATTGATAATACGTAGCTGTAAATCGCCTGGCCGCTAATGCTAAATATTGAACATATTGCTGTGTGTGAGTGTGAGTGTGTTTGTGTGTAGACACCACTGAAGCGGAAGGATCCACAATTGGCTGCTGCTGTAACGCTATAACGTTTCATCATCCAAGTAGCTCCAGCTTCAGTTTCTGTTCCAGTACCAGTGCCAGCTCCCGCTTAGCTCAGTTCAGCTCATCATATGTACATCCAGATCCAGATGCCAATTTTGGAATACCCTAAACAGATTTAGAAGCATCTGTATCTGTCAAGTGTTCGACTGATCGTTCGATTGTTGGTTCGTACGTTTGATCTCTCGTTCATTCGCTAGTTCGTTCGTTCGTTCGTTCGATCGCCATCGCCATCGCCCACTTGCTCGATAGTTTGCACCAAGAAAAGAACAGAGCAGAACAAATAAGAAAGCAAAAATAACCAAACCAAAATCAAGCTAAAAAGACGCCTCATTACCAAACATTGTAGTTTCCGTTGTCGCTGACAAGAGAACGATTACCAAAAGCGAATCAAATCGAATCAAAATCGCAACAAAATCAAAGAAACAGAAACCAAAAGCAATCATCAGTCAATCTCTAAAACAAAAACAAGCAACATTCAGTTAAAAATGGCCGAAGACGCTACCATGGAGACATGTCCAAGTCCTGAAATCGGCGACTCACGCAAAAGGCCACTTGATTCCGATCCGGAAAATGAACAAACTAAACGCTCACATTTCAGTTCCGGTAAGTTTTCCTAATAAACTTCAATCCAATCAAAACCAATTCATTCAAGCGCCCCTTCCCGCCCCCAAAGGAAAAAAAGTACAAATTGAAAAGCAAAATGAATGAAAAGTGAATTCAACAATATTTCAATCGCTCTTGCATATACCATTATCGTGCTCTATTTATCTATAACTATCTATCTACCTATCCATCCATTCTCTTATCGATGAAGCGTATAAATAAATCATTGAAATATTGCCTAACTTTTTGCCGATCGTGCTGTTCTATGTACATACATATAGTCATGTTGTCGTTGCTGCAAATCCACCAAGCATTCCTCTCAATCTCGCTCGCTCTCTCTCTCTCTCTCTCTCTCTCTCTCTCTCTCTCTATCTTTCTTTCTCGTATATACATTCTTCTTTCTCTATCAATATCATTTTCGGCTTAATATTGTTGTCGTGTTTTAATTAAACCAGTAAGTCAAACTCATCGCAACGCTCTGCATACTCAGTTCGATAGTACATTTGCATTTAACGAACTAACTTCACCCGACTTGTACCCGTTATTAAGTGCAAAAGCCAATCAGTGTTCATATGGCGCATTCGAACCAAAAGCCCAGCGGCCATGTTGTCCAGTTGCAATCCAGAATGTGACAGCTGACAGTCACACGAAACAGACAGACAGACTGGCAGAAGCATCCAGACATACATGCAGGCTGAACTACTAAGAACTCTGTAGTCGATATTCCGACTATAAGATACTCGTATTCAGCATTTATTCAATTTTCGACACACTCAAAAGTATAAAAAGAATTTTTTTTTTGATCTGACGCCCTATAAGGGGGAGTCTACATACCAACTTGGGTCTTTCTAGCTCTTACAGTCTTCGAGATCTAGGTGTTCATACGGACGCACAGACGGACAGGGCTAGATCGATTCGGCTGTTGATGCTGATCAAGAATTTATACACTTTATGGGGTCTTAGACGCTTCCTTCTTCCTGTTACATACATTTGCACGAATACAATATACTCGTTTACTCTACTAGAGTACTAGTATAAAAATGGCGCTACAATCGCTGTGCAGGATACGGCGCCGAGACTTCCTGGGCCCACTTTGTCCCATTTTCCCGCTGACCTTTCCTGCCAGCTTGCCAGCCTGCCAGCCAGTATGTCGCTTGCAACCGTTTCGATTTCATTTGCAATTAGATACGAGTGCGAGTTTGGCCCTGAGCTCTGGATGGCTGATTGGCAGTCCCATTGAAAAGCGTATAATGAGCGACGTCTAAAGCAGCACAAACTACTTATAGATAGGCAGCTTTGCTTTGCCTTGCTGCCCTTTCTTAGTAGGTCGCCAACATCCCTATTCAAATGCAAAGTATCCAAAATTAGCGCGTATTGGAAGAAGCACAGGTCCGACTATAAGTTTGTCTACATTTGTGTCAGGCATTGCTAAACCATACAAAATTGTTTGACCACGGCTTAGACACGGCCGAAACGCTACCCAGCTAGAGTCAGGTTAGCTATTAACTAGTTGCTTTGCATGATTTGGACGACTCGAAACCAGCTGCCGTCAAGGTGAGCCACGACAACGTCAACGCCGTCGCCATCGCAATCGAAGTACCTGTCGGTGTTGCCGTCTCGTCATCGCTGTCATAGGCACAAAAATAGCAAAAGTGTAAATGTTTGAGACAGAAGCAGTTTGTATGTTTATAAGTGTATATACAAGTAGATATATACAAATATACATATGTGTGTGTGTGTCTTTTTGTATCCCGCCCCCGCTAGTAGCGCATTCCTGTTCGCTGTCTTAACTTTTGATATTTAGATAGAGATACACGCTGACAAATGTTAGCTTGCTGCGTTGACAAAACATGTTTTGTCATTTCTTAATTGCGGCTCTCTCCGCTGCTAAACCATATGACTAACAAACTACTCACTTGAGAATTAATATTTGGTTGACAAACAGTTTTGGAAGCCAAAGTTTGGTTGCCAAAGTGTTTATTATGTGGTAAGCCTTTCTTCTGACCAAGTTTAAAATCTTTTTGACTTTTTATAAGCTTTTTATTTGGTGAGCAATTCTATTCAATTCCTAATGATTGACCGTTGCTGGTCTTGAAGCAGCTGCAGAGTAGGCCCAAAATTTCAAATTTTTAAATTCTTTCTAACCTTACTTTTACAAATAGTGAAATGCGGCTGAAATCCGCAAAGCATTTTAAAGAATCCAAATCCAAAATCACGACCGTAATTCCACTTGCAATTTTGATTTGAATTTAAATTATTTATTGTCATAAAGTATATACACTATTGACCACTATGACAAGCCAAGTCAATATGGCCATGTCCGTCTTTCTGTCCGTCTCCAGTTTTGAAGCTAATGAGTTCTAATTTACACCGTAGGCAGGCTTCTTTTTTTCTATAAGCTGCTCATGTGTAAAAATCATAAACATTTGATTGCTACAGCTGAAGGAAATACGTTTTAGACTGCTAATTTTCTTTCCTTTTTATAGTTGAGCAAGGGTATATAAGGTGCGAGTACCCGAAGTTATCCTGTTTTAATTAACTTTGGCTACGTCCTGCCACTCTCCTAAATTGTTCTCATATAAGAATTAGGAATACCTTATAATTACATTAGATTCAACTAAAATACATATGAAACTATTTAAAGAACAGGAATTCATCATTTAATATAAATTTGGCAGAAATTTGATTGAAATGTTTCACTCCGGAGAAGCAAATACTAAAACAAAAGTGAGGTTTAATTTGCACTCGAACTCTGTTTATTAAAATAAAAGTTTGTTGTGTTCCAAAGAGTTTCCCATAAATGCTTTCTTATGCCACAGAATCTTCTATACATTGTGACAACTTGATCGGTAACATTTATATTTAGTAACACATCTGGTTCGATGCTTCAAGTCTCTTACGTGATGTCATAAAGCAAGCAAGCGTATATTTGTATTTACAAAACTGCATTTCCAATATTGATTGTTAAATTTATAAGCGACTTTGAATTGAAAAGTGGACCGACAATACACACATTCTTATAAATGATGCTTCATATACACGTGCATACGTATGTACATAGAATTGAGCTTGTCATTATTGCTAGCATTTTGTTATTAATTATCTATCATTGAAATATTTGTGTGTGCGTGTGGGTTGTACATACATATATTGCTTGCTTTCCTCAAACAGGTTCATGGCTTATACTATAAGAACACACAAACACACATATCACGTAGACATTTATTACGTTTCTCCAAAGAATTTATTTGTTTAGCTGTCTTGACACTTATTCATTTGTTAACTAATTTCATTCTTCCTTTTGGATGCCAGAACATTTTCCAAATGCTCCAAATGCAAGTTTAGTTTTGAAACAGGCCTTACAAAATATGGCTGCTGCCTATATTATAATTATAACGTCCAGCTCCCAAGCTGGGGGACGACATGTAAAAGTAATACAAAGCTGGCTTCAAATTGGGGCTCTTCGTGGCTGCTGTGGCTGCAAGGAAATGCAGTAGAATTACAAAAAGGGGGCGGGTCAACATGTTGGGGCCGTGGCTTATGTAATCAATGATGACAACGCAGTAGAGCCGAAAAGCCAACAAGGCAGCTGCAAAATTGTGTGAGCTGGTCATGCGGGGGCAGCATATAAAGCCGAGCCGAGCCAAGTCGACCCGATACCGATACGAATCCGACCCGTGTCACTTGAGCTGGAGCGGGGGAGAGAGCCTGCGAATGAGCGTGAGCTGCTCTCAGACAATGTTGGCTGGCATGGCTGGCACTAGCGCCAAAATCAGACCGAACCAAGCCAAGCACAGAACGGCAACAGCGACAGCGCACGGTTGACCTACTTTAGTGACAATGCGGCTGCGGAAAGGGTGTGCGTGTACATGTGTATGTATCTGCAGCTGTAGCTCTCTAATGGCGTCGGCCCATTGCCTAGACAAGGACCTGCGCAGTAGCTGCAGCTGTAGTGGCCCTAGCAGCATCCACATTCGTCGCATTTCGCGCCAATGCAGTTGCCATCGTAATCGCTAGTCGAAAACGAAGTCGCAGCCACAGGCGCGGCCTCGCACCAGCTAACGTCCTTGAGGGCACACGAAATCACACACATTTCCATCTTCATACATGCACAAGTAAATGGGCTGACGTTGCTTCGGCCTGGTCGGCACTGCTCAAGTGTGCTTCTTGCCAGCGGCCAAGACAAACACAACTCGTGCTATCTATCTATATATATGTGTATATCTTTGTGTTTGTAGAGTGTGTCTGATTTTAGGTTACCTTATTCTTAGGCGCATGCTTTTCATGCTGCTCAAGTGGCCAAGTATTTGCCCTTATTGTTGCTGATGCTGCTGCTGTTTGCCATTGCTGCACTTGTAGAGCATCCCCCCACGCCCTTAAGTGAGCTACTAATAGCTCGAGTGTCATGTTGGTTAGTAGACTCGCACTCACTCGACTTTTTGTGGCAAGAGTGGGCCGCTTGCTGTTCGCTTTTCGGCCAACATAGTTCAATTATTACTTTGGCCCAGATTAAGAACGCAGGCCTCTTATCATGCGGCTGTGCCTCTTAACCTGGCTTTACCTTTCTTTTTTATTTGGAGACCAAATTGGGTCACATTTGTGCCGTATGAGCCCTTTGCGACTGACCTTAATAAATTATCCATACGCAGAGTGTGCACCAGACATCTGTACTGTACTCAAAATTTCAATTGGATTGTGCTCATATTTTCACAAAAAACTGTTTAACTAATGCCTAATGCAATGAATATCTTGTGCGCTCATGGAAAAGGGTATATTAATGAACTTGCATATAAGTGTTTCGAATACAAATCAGATTTCAGTAAATGTTAATTTTTTGTTCAAATGGCAAATGTCCGCAGACATCTACACACTCACACTCAAGTTCTGTTTAGAAAGCAAAGCTGAAACTCTAGAATTCACCAACATAATCGGCACATTATATTCGATTTTAAAATCCTTGGTCGATGAATGTATTTATGAACATTTTGTATTATGTGTGGGCGTTTGTCAATCGACTGACATTTGTTATCTAGTTAAAGCTCGCCAAATGTGACACGTTGCGTACTTTCAATTCCTTCGCTTATCTGTGTTGTTGGCGCATTTCACATGTTCAGACAGCAGTTTCTATTTTAAACTAACGTCTCCCTCGCCGACGCTGTTGCCCTTCCTTTGTATAAGCTGTCTCCGCTGTTGAAAATGAAGTGAGGTAATCATCGTCATCGCCCATTAGATCATAAGCGAACGCTCTTCACTCTACTCCACTTCAATCTACACAAACACGCAATACATACATGTATGTATGAGTACATCTATATGTATAGCCAATAGCCATGCCCATATTCCGATCATTTGGCGATGCCTGTGGATGGATACGTTGCGTGATCACATACTACTGACTCATATTGTTGGCTCTGGCGCTCTCGCCCTCTCTTTTCTGCCGCTTATCTATCTCGCTCTCTTTCTCTGTCTCTCTCGCAGTCTCAGTCTCTCTATCTCTGGTTGAACTCTGCGCTTGAATCGCGGGCTTGCTTTCGACTCCGTTTCCGTTTTTGCGCTACGCCAGCTTACAAAATTCTTCAGTGCGGTTTTGTTCGTCGTGCGTTTCGTGCGCTCGCTTCTCATTCCACGTATCACCTCGTTCCACGTACCTCGTTCCAAGATTGTTTTGCCAGCCATACAACAATCATTTTGTTAGCAAAATTAAGTTGAGCTGTCAAATCATCACAAACACATCAGCATGTTGTTTGCCAGAACAACGCAGCATCATCAGCCGCATCAGCATCAGCATCAGCTACAGGAGCCATTGAATCCAATTCAGCCACAGAGTTTTTGTATGTGTTTAAAGTGCAGTTCTTACATGTTATAATATGACATACATACTACATATAAGTATGTGCCAATGAGGTTTTATCGATCTAACAACTTTGCGTTAACCTTGGCAATTAGCATTATGTTTATCTCATTTTCTGTATGCCTACAGCTTTGGGCTTGTTTGCGCTTTTCATTTGATCACATGAGAGGCCCTCTACTCTCAGTTGTTGATGGGTTGGTGTGGGAGATCATTGCGTATACGCAATGTGCCAATCATTGAACGCGATATGACAATTATCAACTTGTCATCTTGGGCACTACAAGGCCGCCCACAATTGTGGTCCCGCGCTACATACGCACAGTTTTTGTGACACTTCCGGGCACATATATTGAGCTTTAAAACAAATCATATCTTACACCTATAGCCAGTTCAAACTGAAATATATTCATAAGCATTGGCATATGTAAATCGTTAAAAACCAAAACAACAACAACTAGAAAACCAAAAAAAAAACCCCCCAAACCGAAACACAACACAACTATAAATTTAGTTCAATGTCAACAGCGTGTGTGTGTGTGTGTGTGTGTGTGTGATTATGTGTACAAAGTGGTTAGAGTCAGAGACCCAGCCATAACACGATTGGGCCAACAGCGACAGAAACGACACACATGGAGTTTGAGCTTGACCTTAGCTCAAGCTTTATCAGCAGATTCTTTTTCGAAATCAATTCCAAATCAACGCTGTCCTCAATGCGTAATTAATTCAAGAGTCACGCTTGCCAGTTGGTGCCAAAGCACGTTAATAGATTTTGCTTGTTATGCGAGTCAATCGAATCAATGTGATGCTGATGGTAAACGTGAATGGGCTCGGGGCATGGGATTGGAAAGCAATGTGGACAGCTAGCTCAGCTTAGGTACTTGGATCATTGGCAGTGACATTGTCAAAATCTTCGAATCGAAATGCGGAAAGCAAAACGGCAGGCAGCAGCAGCTCATAACCTTGAAAACAAACTGTTTTGAGTGTGGGCAACATGTCTAACAATAAGTACATATGTATGCGTATGTGTGTTTGTGTATTCAAAAATAAATTGAAACGCTCACACAGAGCAGACCCATTACCCATGTCCATGCTCAAGCCCCAGACAGGCCGGCCAGCTCTGAAGACGTACGGGTATTTGACTTTTAATTTTCTTGGCAGTTCATTTCTTATTCTTTTTCTTTTTTTTTGACTTATTTTGTATGTTTTCTGCTTCTGTTTTCAGTTTTAGCATTGGCAGTGCTTTTGTACAATTTTGGCAGTGCAAAGCATCTTTAGATGCTCGAAAAATTATTTATGCGTGCCAAAAATTGAATACATTGCCAGGCGAGGACGCGGATGCCCGATGGAAACCAAACGAATGAATTGAATGTCTCAAATCAACCAAGTTATTAGCCAGTAGCTCAGACACATAGCTGGCCTTATTGTTGTGTAACCTAAGCAGTAGACAAGTTGTGTTTGTTGATGTTTGCCTTTGCCAACCAGTTGTTAATTTTGATACTCGGCCGCTGCCGTTTGGCTACACAGTGGCTGTCTCAGGTGTTGGTATATTAAGCAGGCTATATCTATTAATTTGGCGGCTAAGCTAAATCAACTTTGTCAGCAGAAAAGTAAGGAAAATGTTACACAAGTAACTCGCATTCCATTCGAGATGATCTCACTCAAATTCTAGATTGACTCTATGATTGTTGTTATTGCTATTGTTGTCCACCTTGCATTTTTTGCTTTGCATAGGACATCATAAGCATTTGTAGATTCTTTTATAATGTGCATGCATAAGCCATCGTTTAATGGGCCACAATGTACCCGAGGCCAACGTAGGGTTAAAGTGTTTTCCCAGTTGAGTGTCAAGTTTAATTTTTATTTGTAAGTGTGCTAAATATACAATTTATTTCGTTTTTATTGCCAACCAACATTTATTTGCACATACATACACACTCGGTCCCCAATTGGTGTCAGTTTATAATTATTATTTTTCTATGTAAATTGTATTTATTTGTTGTTGTTGTTGTTATTGCTTGATCAGATAGCATTGCTTGCTGGTCATTAAAGTTATCATTAACTATTTTTGTTTATTTTTATAACATTTTTTGACTGACATTCATGTGTTTCCATACAAATTACCCAGAAAAAGACAAAAATGAAAAATATAAAATGTAATTGCTGAGTTCTGAATATATTTAGATTTAGTCAAGGTTGTATTTTGCAGTATTTGGTGAAGCGTTTCATTTATTTGAATGATATTTCACATTGTTGGAAAAATAAAGTATATGAAGAACCGAATACTCATGAAATTTTCAATCAGCACAAATATTCATATAATAGACATATTATTGTGAAGTTTGTATACTCTTAAATTAATATGTTCTCTTAGTTTGATAGATGAAAAGATCATTGCTGTTGTATGAACATGGATCCTAATATTATATTTGGCTCTATCGATGGGATAGGTTTACCACACAATAAGTAACCAGACATGTTCTCAACTCCCAAACTCAAAGTATTTTGTGATTTCTAGATCAACTTAGCATCAAGCTATCTAATAGTCGTACACATTCAAAGAAATTACCGTATGAAGTAATGGAATTTCCCATTAAATATGGATTCAAATATGATTCAAAATGTTCGGCAATGAGAACAGGGCCAAATATAAACTCTAGGTTCCGCACATTGAAACTGCCAAAGACTGTGGGGTTCCCTCATATTATTGTGATTTAATACACTTTAGCATATGTGCTTTTGATGACAATCATTGAATGCATCAATCATAACAGCATCATGGCACTTCATTTATTTGTTCTCATCATTTTGTGCGGTCACTCAAAACGCATTCTCAATATTTATATTTTAATTCGAATGATTCACCATCCACACCCGCACACACACGTTCGGGGTATTTGTTATATCATTCTAATTTTTTTTAATTGTATATAAGTGTGCTTGCCTTTATCAAATCCAAGCCATAGAGCAACTATAAATATGAATAACACCTCGCATTCAAATATTTGACCTGCATGACAACAAGAAATGTTTTTGTTGTACATTAGCATAAAATAATAATGAAATAAAAAGTATATATAAACCTCAAAGAAAAGTTCAAAGAACATACACATAGATGTTGTTGTTGTTGTTGTCTCAAACTGTAAATACTTAACTCGACGATGCTATAAAGCGTGTGATAAGTTAAAATACTAAACAATAACTTCTAGCGATTTAAAAATTAAAAGAAAAATAAATTGAAACTTAAATAATCTGAACCACACCACATACATTTCTTCCAACGCGCAGCAGCATTCCCAAGAAGGCAATAAAACACCAAAACTAAAATCAAAACAAACTCCCAACTCAAATGTGATAAAAAAAGCAGCCAACTACAATTACAAAAAAATACAAAAAAAAAAAACACAAATCCAATTTGTGATAAAAAATTCTACGAAAAATAATTGCAAAGCAAACATAGAAAACAAAGCAACTGAAACGACAAAGAAAACGGCATAGAAAATCGGAAAATAACAGCCGCAGCTATTCGAAGTGCTTCATCAAACACCACTTCAATTGGTTCGACCAATCTGAAGTATTTGTTACTCAAACTCCAACTCCAGCTCCAACTCCAGCTCCAGCTCCAGCTCCAACTCGAAACTGAAACTGCAACTGCGCACTCAATTCTCAGCAGAACACATCACTCAAATCAACTCGACTTAGTTCAGTTCAGTTCAACTCAACGAAACACAAGTCTAAAAGTCAACTCTATATAGCTGAATGGTAAACTTTGGCATTATTTTATATCCATAATAGATAAATGTAAAAGCCTCCATACCATTATTGGATGTTGTGTAACTCACGCCATTAACTACTTCTATTTTACTTTATATATACATAAATATATATTATACATGGACATCCTCTCTAGCACAAAATATCATACTATTGTACTCTATTACTATTACTACCTACAATCAGCAATCATCAATTAAATGACATCAAAAGGAATCAAGCCAAGCAATATACTATATATATAATAACATATTCGTACTCATCAAGCCAACAGCTGCTATAGTAGTACTCTATATGTGCATATGTACTCGTACAGTCCTAGTGCACTACAATCGATCTATCTAATCAATCAATCAATCGAATCAATCGTGCAATCAACATCAGTCAATCAATTAAGCACTTCAATCAACAACAATTACTACTGCTGCTGTGCAACCTGCTGCTGCTGTTGCCGCCTTTAACTACATATCTATCTATGTATCCTTCTATCTGTCTATATATACTTACTACATATGTTTCTCTATATGCTCACATACATACATGCACACATGCATACGTACATGTGTATGTAGGATTCCTTCTCGTATCGTTGTTATTGTTGTTGTTGTTCTTGTCATCGTTGTTGCCTACATATCAATGAAACTTATTGAATCTTAATCATAAAAACAATAAGCGAAAAGCAAACGCAAAACAATTAACGTGCAGCTACCATACCTACAACTAAATATGCCACGCCCACCGCTGACAGCTACATATTGCCATGCACCACCAAAACAGAACAGAATAAAAAAATAATAAATCAAATCCAAACCGACCACCTTCAAAATCGCCATTCAAGCAACACCATCCTCAACAAATGTCATCCAAGCGCGTAGCTTCCAAATCAATTGCAAATATCCAACACTGCAAATAATACTACTTACTAAACTAAATGGCGCCACCACTCTATCAACCCGATCTCTATATACTATGTACTTATAACCACTGCATCATAATTAACGAAGAGCATCACATCGAAGAGCTGCACCACGATCAGAATGCCTTCTAAGCAACCGCCATTTGAATAGAACCTAGCCTAACATCGATTGAGGCAAGCAATGTTTACACGACGGTAGAAAGAGTTTCAGAAAGTGCCACCAGTAAGTTGTCAGCCCTATATAGCAAAGCTAAAATAGTTCAGACGCACGATAATCATATCAAAGTATCTGTTGTGTTCGCCTTGACAACACTGCCAATGCCAAATATTTAATGTTTTTTTAAAATGTCTGTACAAATTCTTTTCCAAATGTTTGTTTCAAAGACCATATAAATGCAATCAATCACACATATCTACGTTGTAAGAAGACCCTGAAAACTTAACCGTGATTCGACTTCATGCCCAATTGCTATATAACTCAAATGACAATTGCTGCCAACTTCGTTCTGTTATCTTTCACCTCGTGTAAATGCTGCTTTAGACTCATGTGCGTTCTAAGAAAGAAACCTAGCACTTCTTGTTTAAACCTGAGCTTAATTCAAAACCAATTTATATTTCTTTTCTTTTCGTTTATTGTACAAGTTTTTGAATTGGAAAGCCCTACTGTAGATCAAAACTGAAAACACACAAATCAATAAAAATTATTGTCAAGCAAATCGAAACCTATTCCATCGGAAGCAAACGAAGACTGATCAAACAGTATAAATAAACATAAAGAACTAAGAAAAATGCACACAATGGAAAGTATTATGAAAGCGGCAATGGAATCGGAGGTTCAGCAATTGCTGCAGCAGTTTGATTTTGACTTTTATGCTGCAACGCCAACAACAGCAACTGATATCCAAGAACAACAACAACAGGAGTGGCAAAAGCAACAACAACAACAGCAACGAATACATTATTATACATATCAAAATCAGCAATCAACGCCCACGCGCACACATACGCCGCAATTAGCTTATAACTATCAGCCACGACATTCCACGACAACCACAACAACCACGTCGTCGCCGTCGCCCTCATCAACACATTCGCTGACCAGCGGCACCAGCAACCATAGTATCAGCAGCAGCAACAACGCTGCTTACTCATTAGCCGTTCTTAACTATAAGCAACAGCAGCAGCAGCTACTTGCACCTAGATTTACTAATCTAAGCAAAACTCAATATAATCATCATCAGATGGAACTGCCACCGCAACAACAACAGCAGCAGCAGCAGCAGCAACAACAGCAACAGCAGCCACAGCCACTTAGTCAGAATGGCTCACCAAATGGCACACCCATTGCCAATACACCGCCGCCAATCCCTGTTGGCAGCGCAACACAACAGCAACAACAAATACAACAGCAACAACAACAACAACAGCAGCAGCAACAATTATCGCTGAGCAACCATGTGGCAGCAGTAACAGCCAGCTATAAGACTGCCTCCTGTTGGTGCTATGGTGAGTTTTGATTCCAAAAAAAAAGAAAAAAAACCAAAAATTCGAATTTCAAAACAAACCAAAAACTTTTAATAGTTGAGCACAACTTTTTAATATACACCAGCAATACCACCATCACCACTGTTACCGCCACCACCATCATCAACCACCGAAATTGACAGCCACCGCCATTTTCTTAGTTCAACTTGTGTTTGCCTACAACAGCAACACTTGTGTGTTTGCTTGCGACAGCAACAACAACATTATCAGCAAAACAACAACAACAGCAGCATCAATCATCGCGTCGCCTCATTTAAAATAAAAGCGTCAACCATAAACTGAAAAAGCCATGAAGTCAAAGAGTCAACCAATCGATATACTTTTGTATAAATGAAATTGTAGCATAACATTCTCATAAAATATTAACATAAAAACACATACAACACACACGCACGCACTCACAAGCATGGTGGCAGAACATAAATCAACAACAAACTATACTTTCATACATAAATTTATATAACTAATCTGCTAATCGTGCTCTTCAACGACACTGGGCATCTCTTTTGCATATTTTTATTGAAAATTTGTGCATAATTTTGCTTGCAAAATCCGCATATCGTTAAATATCTTGGCATGCTTTTAAACAGATTACGTTTTCCCATGCCACATGCCACATAGCGCATACGTCGCGTGGTACGTGGCAAAAATGCCATGGCAAGCATGTGCGTGCTACGAATTGCTTTTAAGGGGTTTTTACATATGCGCTGAGGTGAGGTGAGATGAGATGAGATGAGGGCTGCAAATCACAATCAGCCAGAGCCAGTAGGGTGAGGGTTGAGACGTTGCCAGCCTGAATTGTCGTTAGCCTAGTTTTGCAAGCAAAGTCCAAGCAAGCACACACATGCATAGAAAATTAGACAACGCCACCCTCTCACCCCTCCCCCAGGCACAAACCCACTGCATAACCTGCCTACATGCACTTGTGCAGCTAAAGCTATAGCGACACAGCGACATCTACGGCTCCATGGGCGGTCCAATGGGCTCCAAGTGTTATTTATGACAACAATGTAATTTAGACTGCTGCTCAGTGTCAGCAGCAACATCAGCAACAACAATAGTGTGTACCAACAGCTTCGCTGCTTGTGGGTATCCTTGGTGGCTCATAAAGACCACAGCTCTGGCAAGAACTTTTGTTTTCCTTGCTCTGCGCCATATTTGCAGTTCAGCTTAAAACTATGGGTTTTGTTCCACTCTTATTTGGCTCGTAAGTCATTTTTGGCCATTACGCGTTGCGCAAAAAATGTATTGCACGAATATTTATCTGGTTGATTTAAATTTCTATGGCTATCTCTCTAACTGACAGACGCATCCGACGAGCGGGAAAACTTTTCAATTACATTTCAATTTCAAGCGGAAATTGGCCAACGTTCGCTGGCTAAGTGATTGGGCGAGTGGGTGGCTGGCGGCTAATCAACACAGGGGTTGGGTTTGGTTCGAAGTACATAGTACTGGGGGGCCGATGTCTGGCTATATTCATTTAGCGCTCGCTTAACTTGCGTTCGTTCGTTTTGCGGTTGTCTATTTGCAAATTCTTTGCAAATCGGATTTTCGCACAAGCATGCAAAGCGGGCCATCAGTTATACATAGGTGAATGCTTACATAGAAGAACACATATAGTTCGAGAGCATATGTATCTTAAGCTGAATGTGTGTCTGTGCAATGTCATGCCTTGCCTTGCCTTGCTTAGCCTAGCATAGCCGTGGTTGCATTTGCTGACACATGTGCGCTTCATTTTGTCGCTTGTATCTAATTAGAGAAATACTTTTGAAGGACACTTTGCCTTTGCTTTGAGTGGCAATAAGACTACGATGCCTGACATACATATATGTGTGTCTACATCGTTTGCATATATATATTTTTTGCATATATATATATAGCACATATGCTCAAAGCTGCTGCAGCACAGCTGAGTGGGCGGGGCAGCTAAAATTAAATGCAGTCACCGTCAACGCCAAAGCGAGAGCCAAGTGTTGGCTACGACAAGAGTCTTGGGCTGCTTGAAACGCGAGGCGAGCGGGAGGCAGGAGGGCAGGGCCAACGGCAACCAGTCAGGTGCAGCGGCGGGCTCAATTTATTTGTTGTTGTTCTCGCCGCGATATGGTCGTTTGTGTAATAGAGCGTCTCCGCTTGACACATTTTATTAATTGAAATTTGTTTGTTTACTTGCCCGACTCGGCCATGGTGAGCGACTTGACGTTGTAATGCAAAGTACAGTGAGCCTTGGCTTGGATGAAAATGCATATAAACATATGTATATTAATCTGAGACGCAAATTTATCAGCTATAATTGTGAAAGTATACCTGAACCTGATTTTGAAAACTTGCAACAAAGGATAGAAATGGGGATGAAATAGAATTTCACAAATAAATTAACCGCTTGCTGTACAAAAATACAGAAATTTCTTAAAAATACTTCAAATTTTATACCTTAAAAGTTAGCAAACATTGAAATCTTTGAAAGGCGAACATAATGTTGTATTAAAATTGTTTACCAAAATCGGATAAAACTTACGAAATGAATTTTTTGAAATTGTAGCTTCTCTTTCAACATAGCTCGCAGATAGTGAGCCGACAAGTATTACCATTTACAATGAACTGATGAAAGCTACGTTCAATAAATTCACATTATAATTGACAATCCGATGTCACAATTGGGCAATCTTCACTGTACCCATGGCATCACAATTGTCATTCATAAATTGCCATGACACCACATACGGTACAGTCAAAATACGATATCTTTACATTCAGATATTTATGTCCTATATGAAACACTGTGTTTATGCGATTGTAACCTATACAAATATTTTTCCTCCTTTTCGTTTCAGGTGAGTCAGTTTGTTCTGGAATTGAGGTTGAAATTGAAAATAATAACAATAATCATATTCATCATGGTAAGCTTTGTCATACTTTCATTAAATACCATTAAAATTCATCTTTCTTTAGCCAAAAAAAAAAACAAAAAAAAAACGAACACAGAAATAGCAAAGAAAAAATAATTGTCTCTTCTTTTTAACCCTAATATTCATTTCTTCTCTTTTTTGTATTGTGTGTTTCCATTTCTATCGCTTTTCGTTTAACTTGAGTGTTCAGTTTGAGCTTGACTTACAACTAACTTTGCAAAAAAAACAAAAAAAGAACAGAAACAGAAACAGAATATATATATAATATATATATGTATATTTATTTATCATAATAAAACCGTTTTGCGTACGAACTGAGCACGTTAACCCCAAGCGACCTTTTGACCAACATGTTGCTGACTTACATTTTTGAATGGCCTCCGGCCCCGACTGTTGAAATGGAAATGGGTTGATGTGTTTTTTCGTTTTCGTATGGAAAAAACAGTTCCTCATGTGTTAGTGTCGCCGGCATACATATTTTTGTCTGTTGCATCTCATTACGTGCATCAATTTCTCTCATGGCTTGCCAACAACTACAATCAAAACAGTCAGAACAGTCAACCAAACATGCACCATGCCCCCCAGCTCATATTTACCAAACATTTGCCGCATTAATACAAACCAACCAGCAGCAATTAATTGCAACTAAAACCATGGCCGTAACAGAGCTTATCACATCACATCTCGTTGCGAGCAGCAAGGCGTCGGCAAATCACATAATTTTCATTTATGAAAATGAAAAGTTACAGTTTTCCAAATTGTAATTCAGCCGTTAAGAAAACGAACCATATGATAATACGTGTGGCAGGTGTAAAACTTTGAGCAGCTCGCAACAACAACTTTAACTGCAAAACAAAAACAAAAACAAAAACAGTTCTAACAAATTTTAACAACTAACAATAAGTAGAACTACAACAAAAATTAAAAGTAAAAACAACAACAACAACTACATAGACACCAGCACTAATCAATGTCCGCCCTGTGAACTTTGTTTGTTTGTCTCTTTTCATATTGCTTTGCAGGCGATTCCACGTATCACATGAAGATCCTGGTCCCGGCGGTGGCCTCTGGGGCCATCATTGGCAAAGGCGGCGAAACCATAGCCTCACTGCAGAAAGACACGGGTGCTAGGGTCAAGATGTCTAAGTCGCATGACTTCTATCCAGGTGAGTAGGGAAGAGGCTGTTGTACTGCATTCGATACTACATACATCCGATTCCCATCCTGTTTTTAGGTACTACTGAACGCGTTTGCCTCATCACTGGCTCTGTGGAGGGCATCATGTCCGTGCTGGACTTTATCATGGACAAAATACGCGAGAAGCCCGATTTGACCACAAAGATCATTGATGCGGAGTCCAAACAGACACAGGAGCGCGACAAGCAGGTCAAGATCTTGGTGCCCAACTCGACGGCGGGCATGATCATTGGGAAGGGCGGTGCCTTCATCAAACAGATCAAGGAGGAGAGCGGCTCCTATGTTCAGATCTCGCAGAAGCCCAAGGATGTCTCCCTGCAGGAGCGCTGCATCACCATCATTGGCGACAAGGAGAACAATAAGAATGCCTGCAGATTGATTCTCTCCAAAATTGTCGAAGATCCACAATCGGGCACCTGTTTGAATGTCTCCTACGCTGATGTGAGTGGGCCAGTGGCCAATTTTAATCCAACCGGTTCGCCCTATGCCACCAATCAGAATGCCATCAACTCGAGCACCGCTTCGCTCAACTCCACGCTGGGCACGACAATTACCGGTGGCCCCACCGCAGCCAGCTTGCTAGTCAACGGCACCGGCATCAATTTGTCCATCAATCTGGGTGCACCCAATCCGTCGCCCAATCTGGCAGTTGCCAACCAGCTGCTGGAGCACATTAAGGTTAGCTTTGCTGTGCAGGATCATTCTTGCCATATTGAAACGTACTCTTCTTCGCTCCCCCAGGTTGCCATGCGCGGTTCGGGCTACTCTGAAACCGCCACCACTGAAGTCTGCGGTGCTCTCGGAGTGCTGGCCAAGTACGGAGTCTTGGGCATGGGAGTGGGCGTGGCTCATGCCAATGGCGCACACACCACACTGGGCAACTATCTGGGTGTGACGACGCTGGAGCAGCAGACGGCAGCTGCCACAGCAGCATCGGCCGGCAATGTCTTTGGAGCTGTAGGCCAGGTCAATTTAGAGTATGCGGCTGCGGCGGCTGCTGCAGCTGCTGCCAGCCGGCAGCCAACACAGACTCAACTGGAGGTGCAATTCGATCCATTCCGGCATCTGAGCTCCGCCGCTGCTGCCGCAGCAACCACTCCTGTGTCGCTGAATAACAACAGCTTCGGCTTGACGGCGGCTACGGGCACGGCGACCACAGCGCAGCTTGGTGGGCTCAGCAAGAGCCCGACTCCGGGAGATCTGGTTGCCAAGGATTCCAAGAACGTTGAGGTGCCCGAAGTAATTATTGGCGCTGTTCTAGGTGGGCGACCTTACTATTATCAATACTAAAAAAGAAAACACAAAATACTTCAAAAGAAAACAACAACAAGATCGACACCGCAACTTTCTTTCCCAGCACCCAAGAGTTACCACACCGACACACACGCAGACACCATACACCACCTTCCAGAGCCTTGGGGTTGTATTTGCATTTACATGTTCTCTACTCTCTCCGCTTAAGACATAATAGCATATTAGCATATAGACAGAGCATTCCACGCTAGGTATTCCATATGATATGACGACACCGGCTTCGCCTTCCCAAGCGATCTGGTTTTTTTTTCCCCCGAATTCGTCATGCGAGCATTTCGTTAAGCATTTCTCAACTATTTTCTTAATAACATGAATAAGTAAATATATAGCGAAATTTCTAGTCAATTTCTTGCCCCTTAATGTCACACATGCACACATGCACACACACACATACACCCACACACAGATATACATACGTACATTGAAACATATGCATGATCCCACGCCCAAAATGAAAGTTCGCTCAAAAGACCTGCTGTCTAGCAGATAGCAGTTAGCAGCCATAGGCAGTAAATAGATTTAGGAGTTAGCTTGTAGTTGGAATGCATACATAAATATCTATGTATATGCATTCATGCTTACATATGTGCTAGAATGTATAGCATAATTAACTGGGCGGGCATTTTGATCGTCGTTGATTTAACCAGTCCCAGTCGGCGGCTAGTGCAATTCTTGGGTTTCCTTAAATATTCTTATATATACATACATACATACATACATTTATATTTTATTGTAGGTTTTTTATGGTTCGTTGCGCAGTTACATTACATTTACCTCAGTGTGTCTATTTGTTGTTAAGGTCGTTCAGAACTAGAGCCGGAGTCAAATTGAATGATTCAAATTGGGTCTATTTTAGCCTTGTTGAACGCGTGTTTTCTGCTGTGCAACATAAATAACTAAAATATTACACACACACACACACATACTTAAAATCATATATAGATCTATATAAAAAATATTCATAAACATTCATATTACTTTGACTATTCTAACATACATACATTCCATACTTATGTGTCCTTTTTTGATATTTAACATATATCTAATGCAAATATTCCAGGTCCAAATGGTCGTAGTTTAGTTGAAATTCAGCATATATCTGGCGCAAATGTGCAAATTTCCAAAAAGGGCATATTCGCACCTGGCACTAGAAATCGCATTGTTACCATAACTGGTCAGCCGAGTGCCATTGCCACAGCGCAATCTCTAATTAATCAGAAAATCAACGAGGAGGAGACAAAGAGGGCGCGACAAATTCCATTAACCACTGTTGTGAATTAATTATATATACATATATATAAACATGCTAGAAACAAGTAAACAAGCAAAACAACAACAAACAATTTTTATCCCCCCACATAAAAACGTTTTTCGTCTACAAACTTTGTTCATTTATTAGAAAACAAAACCAACAAATGAAATTTCAACTCGTTAAAACAAAAACCAAATAAAAGAAAAAGAAAAACAAAAACATCAATAGTAGCCATTGAAAAAAACAAAACAAAACAAAACAAAACACAAGACACAAAAGTAAAAAAAAGAAAAATCATTACGTAAACAAGAAACAAATGTTTATGCATACAGCTCTACCAGTTAAAATAATTAATAAACAATTCATTGATTGAGCAATGAAGTTGTCAGGCAAAAGTTTAAAGAGTTTATAGCTTTTACAAACAAATTTCATTTATGTCCTTAAAAGATAATGCATAGAAACACCACACATAACACAGGCGACTTTCGACTGCTTTCAGCTACAATATTGAACACTGTTGCATTTGTTATTGTACTATATTGTTTTAAACGCGTTCTAAACTTAAAGTAAACATTTCAGTTTAACCCAAAAACTGCGTCAAGTAATGGCTAGTTATTGTTTTTTTTCTTGTTTTTTTTTTTTGTTTGGTTTTTTTTGTTGTCATATTTATGTTTGCGTGTTTTTTTTTGTTTTTTTTTTAGTACTTTTTGACTATATGGCTATATGGATATATAGGGCAGACATACATATATACATTTATATGAATATATTTGTATATATGCATAATTATATACTAATTGTTGAGTCTTGTTTATTTTACATATATATATATACACACACATACACATACCCCACTTAAGTATATATACATATGTGTAAAGATCACACAAAATACTATGTGTATGTACATATATTTCCCACACACACACACAGACACACACACACACACACACACACATGCATACGAACATAAATTAGCATTATGTTGAGCTAAAAAGAAACATTTCTCTATAATGAGCGAGCGTTTTCAGTGAAAACTTCAGTTGTAAAACGATGTCAAAATAAGGTAAATATTTTACTAAACACAATCACACGCAGGCACACACTCACACAAGCAAAGAAAGTTATACACAGACACTTATATATATATATACATATATAATACACACTAATAACTACTACAACAACAACTATAGTAGCGTTTTGCAATTTAACGCTGGCAGGCTAGTGATAACTATTTGAATTACACTTTTTACATAAATTGCAACATTTTGTTTAGTTTCTTGTTTCTCGTTATCGTTTCTTCCCGTTTCCGTTAATGTTTTCTGTTGTTGCCTTTGAAATCCTCCCCCACCTCCCACCACCCACATGTGCTTATTGCAGTTTTTATATGTGTAAATATTATTTATATATTATGAATCTATCTACCTATATATACCTGACTATCCAATTGAGATATGTGTTGTTGATGTTGATCATGATAATGTTGCTTAGTTATAAATACGAAACTGAAACCACACACACACACCCACACACACACACATACATGCAAAATTAAATATTATAACTAAAAATAATATTGTTAAACTAAACTAAACAAAACAAACAAAATAGTGGTGTTAATGTGTTACGCGCGCACGTGAGTCTCCTTTTTGGTTTTGATTTTGTGCTCCTAATTTGTTTACAATCCCTCCTTCCTTTTTTTTCTATACATACATATGTTTCTACTCTACCTTCTTTGCAAACATATATATGATTTGAAATACAGTTGCGATTTGTTAGTTGCCAGTTTGAACGAACCCTTAATTTCTACTTCTTTTCTTTATTTTGAACACACATATAAATACATACATTGTTATGTTGTTTCCGAAATTTCCAAACTTTGCCCTTGTTTGTTAAATTTAGCACATTTGCTTCTGACATATTTTAAGTTCTAAGTCTCACATACTTTCTCTTCTTTTTCATTTAATGAATGCATCACATATTTTTTTATACATGTATACAACAAATTGTTTAAAAGAAAAACGAATGTGTTTTTTGTTTGTACAATAAATACACACACACACACACACGCGCCATCAAGCGAGCCACCAATATATATATATACATATATACCTTGTTAATTTTAAGTATTGTGCAATTATTAAACATAAATTTCGATACATTGGAATTCGTTTGTATACATACGTACGTACATACCCACACGCATACATATATATATATATATATATATATATATATATATATATAAGTAGAAAAGCAGTATAAAGACAAACAAAATTCATGACGAGAATCGACAAAAAATCATTGATTTACTTATTTAACATCACATTGGAGTTTACGATTTCATTTATACGGACCACACCAATAGTTAAATGGTTTAATTTGTAATAAAAATTTCATGGTTTATTTTATGACTTACACGTAATTTAGTTTAAAAAAAAAAAACAAATACAAAAATTTCAATAAAACCTTGTTTAAAAGAAAAATGCAAAATGTCAACAACCAAAATGTGTTTAATTTCAATCGCTTGAAAACGCATCCATAATCACCTAAAAAATTTAACGCTCACACCACTAATACACCCGCACCACTAACCAACAACAACATGCGTATTCAACAGAACTCAACATTATCATGCCAAATCAACAATCAAACAATCAATCAATCAGTCAGTCAGTCAGTCAGTCAAGTTAGTTTATCAAATGTTCAAAATCAATTCAATTTCAAACACTGAAAACGCTCATCAAAAATTCTATATATACCTATATATATATATATGTATGTATATATATAGGGTTTGAAAGAACCTTAAAATCCTAAGCTAAGTCTGTATATTTAAGTTGCAAGTTGTTCTTATTAATTTTTTTTCCCCCTATTATTGTTAAAGCTGATCCACATTTGTTCTTATTTGTGCAATATTTATATACATATATACATACATAATACATATAATAAAACGTAAAAAATAATATAAAAAGCAAATTATATAAAATTAAATGTACGCCAGAACAGAATACAATGGTTATAAAAAGTTCTTAAAAAAGAAAAACAAAACAAATTGATAAAAACAAGTTTAAAAATGCAAATGAAAGGTAATTTGAAATTTCAGTCGTAAAAGCTAGTGTGCCTTGAAATATGCATTAACATACAAAGACAAAAAAACAAAAAAGGAAAAACAACAAAAACGAAAGAAAGTTGGTGTTTTAATTGCAACTCCATATGATTTGTTTTAACAACAATGTTGATGTGTAATGAAATTAGATCTGGTATAAAATAACCAAAAACACAATTGCGCTAGCGATTTCATACAATATTTCCAGCCACAATTACCGAAACACTGACAGTGAAGCGTAGCTGAGAACAACAAAAATCACAACAAGCATAATACACAGACTCCATCGCCCAAATGTCCAAATGCCAACGCCAATGCCATAGCCAATGCCTACGCCCCCTCGCATTCTCGCAAACTATCACAACAGCAAATGAGCATTTGTTATCGTTCTCATTATAACTACATACATCCATACATATATATATATATTTTTTTCTTTGGTTAACTTCCAATAAAGGCGAACAAAGCCAAAGCCAGCCAGCTTTATCAAAAGCCTTCTCATCCAACACAGAGCCAGAAAATCAGAGCTACTCGATGCATACGTCTCCTCCAATCCACTCACACACACGCCCATGCATACACTTTCCCTCACACATTTACACATGCATAAACATTAAACATAAATACATACGTACGTACATATGTATGTCGTTCTAAATATCAATATCACAAGCGCGTGCTCACTGAGTTATGTTTAATGTATGTATGAGTTATATAAGTAATATATAAACTTATAGTAGAGAAAGAACAAGCAAAACAAACACAAATATACATACAAATATGTACGTGTATATTTGTACTGGATCTGTGATATGTATTAAAACAAGAAAAACAAAATGAAAATGAATAAGAAAAAGCAAAAAAATATATATATAAACAAACGATTGAACTTGAAATTAATTATGAAATAATTAATTTTTTTAAAACAAAAAGCTTTACTTACAAAGCAAATCGTAATCAAGTTATCAACTTATCAGTTCATCCTGTATCGACGAGAGTAGGCATATAGTACAGCACTTCGCTTGTTATGCAGGCCACAAAACCAATTTCAACAAGAGCGCCAATTGTCCTTTCCACAGCAAGCTCTTGCCCCACAAGCCGAACTATAACGTGGTAACTGAATGTCCGTTTGAAGTCAGATGTCATTTGCTTGAAGCCACGCACACACAATCACGCCAAGTTAACGATATTAGCAATAGATGTGGGGGGCTGTCATTGCCAGGTACACGGCGCACGTGCAGGTACAGTCTTAAACGACCCAGCGAAGTCACCAACGTGGTTATGCTTGTTTGGATTTTGATTGTTTAAACGCGTTTTGTTGTTAGCTAAAAATCTAAATTATCCGCTAAGTAATTCTATTAGTTCACTCTTTAAATTAAATACAAATTCAAAATCGCTGCCAGAAGCAATATGGATCTAGTTTTTTAAAATTTACAAAATTTGTTGTATAGTCAGTCAGCCTCAGCCCCACAAATGATTAATCAGCGCTACATGCCCATGCCCCATTACAAACAACAAGAACCATGCAACAACAGCCATCTTTCAGCTCCCGCACACACATTGAAAACACCAAACCGAATGAGTTATTGACAAAGATGTACGCATATTTTTCGCAATTTTGATTGAATTTAATAATTATGCAATTAGAGAGCAACAAAAATTAAAGAAAAGCTAAAATAAAAACCAGAAAAACAACAAGGAATAAAGTAAAAAAAAAACAGCTGTTAGTTCAACGACGGAGTCTATTAGTGTTAAAAATAGTCAAATAAAATGATGAAATACAACTTTTATTAACTATATACATACATAGCTACATGCATATATATCTATATATATACATATATATGTTTAAAATAATTAAAATTTAACGTAAAACCAAAAAAACACACAATTTGCAGTTTTTGCTCTTTAACAAAATATGTATACATAAATTCGTAAAATACAAATTACAAATACATACAAATACAATGCGTGTATTAAACAAAGAAAAAAAAAACAAAACAAAAACAAAGTCAAAGTTCAATTTATCAATCAAATCACTTCTATGTGCATAACGCATATACGACAAGCAACATAAACATTATTACATAATACATAAATGCATAAACTTAGATTATACCTACATACCTATATACATATATATGAGTAATACAATGAATTGTTATTTATAATTTGTTATGCTTTGCCAATTCACACTGTTATTAGAACAATTAAAACATTGAACAATGCATATGCATACAAGCATATATATATATATATATATATGTATGTATATATATATGTATTTATTCATTCATAATGCATATGCTGTTCGATGATGAAGACGCAGATGCATAAATTGTCTCACATTCAGTTTTAGACCGCCTCAATTTTCAGCAAGCGGCCAATGCGTTAGAAGACAAAGCCGTCTAAAAGAAGTTCATACAACAATAATATAATTAATTAGTAAAAACATAACATATATAAGTATATTAATATGCCTATAAACTTAGTTGTTAGTGTGATATAAAAAAACAACAAGAAATTACACTTCATTCATACAAATAAAACGGTTTAACGATGACACAACAACAAACAAGCGCACTCATTATTACTGTGCTGAGTTTCACTTACTTTTATATATTTAAGTACATTCAATGAGCAGAAATCGAGAACAACATTTTTCCCATCATCAAGGTTTTAGTTTGTGATTTTGCTTTCGCAATTGGGCTGCAAACAAAGTGTTTGCTATTGGCATCAATAAGGTGCATAACGGTAAGCCTAGCCTCTAAAAGGACAATTTCTTGCAGCATTTTGGTTTTTAAAGCTCTCTTGAAAATCTGATAACTAAATTAATCCCAAGCCAGCAGGACTTAACGGTAGAGCATTTTCATCGTAACATAGTAACATCATCAACTAATCTATTTTGAATCCAAATGTACAGAACTTGTAAGGAACACATCTCAACAATATCCAAGTGCGGGTAAGAAACAGAGAAATGGCAAGGAAATGTACAAGGGAAAGTCAATATAGATTAGTATATTTACTTAACTTTATCGGAATTGTTTTTAAATAAATATAAAGTGCAGAAATCGAGAATAACATCTTTCCAATTATCATGGTTTTTGTGCTATGTGAATAGCATTCACAGGTTTTAAAGAAAGCAAAGCCTTATGTCAACCTTTAAATCTTAAGCCTGCTTTGTATCGAGTTTTTCTGTCTAAAGCAAGCTACATCTATTAATTTGCAAAACAAAATCTGAATTTAAAGAGAAACATACACACACATATTCGTATAAACAGATGACTTCAAAAGAAGTTAACTTTACATAAAAGCAAAGGTCATTCTTAAACATCATCACAGTCATAAGGATAGTACATAGCTCCTTACCAGCAGTACATCGTAGTTGCAATACAAGATGTACAAAATAAGCAATTTACTAATAATAATTCCATCAAAATGCAAAAATCAACAGCAAATTACATAATAGGCACCAAATTAAGCCAATCTAGAATGTTAATGAATGAGTTTTCAATTAAAACGAGTATAATTTTCATTCCCATTCTCACATATAGAATAGATTTTTATCTAATTAATGTCAACCTAAGAAGAAGCATACGTGAGTACCTTAGCAAGGACATACATAGAAAAGATTAAGCCAAGTTTAAACGTTGCCTACACGTCGAGGACTTAAAGGGATATTGTTGTCCCGATTGGCGCCGATTTTAGTATTTCGCTTAACGTGTAGGATTCCTTGCTAACATCTTTTATGTACATACGAGCATAATAATATAGATTTTACACCACACACCCATTTGTAAAACACGTTGCTGTTTCTTAACATTTCTTGGGCAAAACTCGGCCGTCAAAATATACATAGTTCAAATACGGAGCACATACTTTTCTTCTCATAAATAGTCTCAAATTCCGTTGCACTCAAATCAAACCGTTTCAAACTTAAAAGTAAAAGTATATAGTTTTAAAAGAAAAACTCTATTGGAAAGCGAAAACATTCAGTAAGCAAAAGCAACAACTTCATGGATACAACTCATTCAAAAGTAAAAGTACTAAATCTTTTATGATTTGACTGTGATAATAATAATGACAAAAAGAAATGAAGTCGAAGAAGTAACAAATTAAACATATAGCGTATATATATACACTATATATTACAATGTATATAGGAAACCCGCGTATGTAAACGAGGCAAATATATTGCATACACATACATATATACATATTTACTATGTGTCTCTATGAACTATCTATGAACAAGCAAATTAATCAATAGGTGGCATTAAGTACTGCGAATGTACTTTGGCATAGGCACGATAACTCCCTGTACGAGAGCTAGTGAACTAGTATGTATGTTGTTCGAAAAGCGATAATAAATTATGAAAGAAAACGGAAACAACAAAAGTAATTTTAAAAAAATGAAATTCTAACAACTGTTTTACTTATATAAAAATTAGCAAAATATTTAAATGAAATTTTAGCAACCAACTAACGTTCTGACGCATGTGTCGACAAACTTAAAACAAAAATTAATGTAAAATAAATACCAAGAAAAAGAAAGTAAAAGACAACAAACTTCTTTATTAAAGCTAAACGCAATAATTATTATAATGAAAGCGAAATAAACGAATAAGAAAAAAGACAAAAACAACTTAAACAAAAGAAGTCAACGATATTTAGTTATGATATCTATTTAAAATGTATAATCAATTGATGTTTTTTAACGATCAAGTAGCGCAGAAAACGTTTTTATATATATTGTATTAATTCATTTAGCATTGAAAATCGATATCGAAATGAATAAAAGCAAATAGAACATGCATACTTCTCCCTCATAGACATCACAGACACGTAATAGGACATTGATTTAACAATATCATTTTCAGCAAACGAAATAAATTTAAAAGAAAGAAAAGACAAAATAGACTAGCGAGAGCATTACAAATAAAAATAAAAATAAAAATAAAGATATAAGAAATCAAATGGTATCCTTAACTTAAATATTCTTTAACAGTAGATCATTACAAAATTTTAAAAATAAAAATAAAAATAAAAATAAAACAAACATACATACATTTGCGATTCAAAAAAAAAAAAAAAACAAGAAAAAAACAAAAAAAAAACACAAAAAAAAAATAAAAGAAATCTAAAAAAACAAAAATAATATCTTGTACAATTAGGCAGGTTGTGCATTTGTACGACCGCCAAGCCTCAATGTATGCAAACAGTTACTTCTCTCTACATATAACTACTTACGTATAAACATGCATAGCTATACTCGTATAACCCAAAACCGAATCATACCCGAAAATCGAAATGACATGCGACTAAAACTCTTTATGGTCAAAGCAATTAAGCTGCGCCACAATAAACCGAAACAGAAGCGGGAAGAGAAGGCTAGGCTAGATCGGTTGCGATGTTAGACAGTATATCGAATGTAATAGTAATGGTAATGTTATGTAATGCGTAATGCGTCTGGCGCATATGTATGTAATAGTATTTATAGTGAAATTTGTTGAATATATATACACACACAAGCAGACATTAATACATACACTGACACACTTAATACACACCATTTGCATGCGTGCACAGCATACCGAGAATCGATTCCAATTCCAACCGAACACCAACATATGCATGAGATCCGAGATCTGTTGAGAATAATCTGAGGTTTTGGTAACACAATTTGCAATGTTAAAGAGATACTGATACTGTCGAGTACATCATGAGAAATAAATCGAATACATAAAAATGAAAATACAAAATGAATTACACACATATTACACATTTAAGAATGATTATATAAAAAGAAAAACTAATAAAAATTATATTATAAATTAAAATTTGACTTTAACTTGAGAGATCACGGAAATTGATGATGTTCTCCATCAAGAAATGAACATTCTGTTCAATATTATATTTTATTTTTTAAATATATTTCAGCTAACTTTTTGTACATAATATTTATAACTTGTAAATGTTGTTTGATAACACTAGGTAACACTCAAATTGTTTAAGTTAACAACCTACTTTTCTGGTACATATGGGGACCCAGATGAGAACAAATTTTTAAAATCTGGTATTTTTTTCCCTTCTTCATTTTGATTATTACTCAAGAATGTCAAAATCGATTTTAAAAAGCTTTAGGGCGTTTCAGAACTAATTTGATCATATAATAGATAATTTGTGATTTAACTCTTATGCTATGTAATTTTGAATTAAGAAAATTATGATGTTATGTAAGGTATATTTTACGATTTTTTGACTTTCAAATTCAGGGGAAATTCGATAAAAATTTTTTAGTATTCCAAAGCCTTCTAAATACCTAACTGTATTAATTGGGGGTCGTTTGAGATGTAAATAATTTAAATCAATGGAGAGACGGCGATCTCGGTCATATTTACATATATTTTTGTAGACATTGATGATATCTTTGCGGAATGTTTTACGAAATTCTGACTTTAAAGTCCAACCTTATATAGATAAGTTGAAAACAATTAGAAATTATATACTTACCCCTCAAGTAATCGCCCATCATGTTCTGATTTCACAAACCCTGATAATGTCGCTCCATAGAGTTGATTGCTTATGCAATCGTTCTCCTTGTTAATCACTGAGCACAACTAGGTTGGGCGGAAAAAAGTCTAAGTAAAAATGCAGAAAATGGACTTTCAGTGACATATTTGCTCCAATTTTTCTATAGTGTTGTTGTTGTTGGTCGGTTCCAAAATAATTCCAGTTTCTGTTGTTGCTTAAAGGACGATCAGTTGCTTGTCGAAATGAGTTCCCGCCTGCTTTCTCATCTGATCTCAAAATGGAGTATAATTTCTTATTTCCCAAAAGCTTCCCATTCTGAGGCCCATTGAGAGAAGTGGGAAAACACTTATATATACTATGCCTGAGTATAATGGTGGTAATTCAATATCATCAGTGTTCAGTAAGGGCTTCCCAAGGTATTTGCTTCTCATTTTGGCCAGTCTTTCCCTGAGTCATGCTCATGACGAACTCGACTTTCCCAGAGGTAGAGAAAGCAGTATATATACCTTAAAATCCTGATATCATGGCTACAACTTTGAAGTCGAAGCAGAACATCTACCCATTGACTGGACAGATATGATTTCTTTACCTTTTTCCAAAGCCTGCTACTACTCTTTAATGTGTGTACGAGTAAATTTTAAAATTAGACACCGGGCAGGTTTACTGAAATAGTTATATTTCAATCGTTTCTGCATCAAAATATTATACGTCAAAATATGCCATACATATTTTTTGTCGAGTTTTCTTAGAATTCCAAAGTCGAAAAAATCTTAAAAAATAATGCACACAAAATTATTTTCTTAAATCAAAATTATATAGCTTAAGAACTGAAGAGCTTAGAGATTTAGAACTTCCCAGTCAAATTCTGTATATTGTCACTGATTTTATCACTTGACAGAAGTTGAGAAGGCTATTTATTTTGTTTCTTTGCCAACTGGGGAGGACAATCGGGTTGATTATGAGGATGGCAGGACTGAAATGCTGGCAACCGCTCAAGCTCTTCATTAAGGCGCAAAATAATCGGATAAGGGTCTAGGTCCACCTTGTATCTAAAACGATATATGTAAGACATACATCTTAAGTAACTGAACTTTGTTGGACCAGATGATTGGAATATTGGTATCCTTACCTTTTGGCATTAAAGACCTGGGGCACCAGACAGATGTCAGCCATGGAAATATCATCACCCACGCAATATTTGCCAGCTGAAGTGGAGAGTACCTTCTCGAGCGCACGAAAACCGCGGGCTATCCAGTGACGGGCCCATTCCATATTTGACTCCCTACCCAAGTGTTCCAGTACCAGGCGGTTCTGGAGTGGCTGTATGCCCGAGCAAATGATCTCAACTATCTCACGAACCTTCGCTCGTTTAAGCGCATCATCAGGTAGTAGTCGAGGTTGAGGTCGTGTCTCCTCTAGGTAGTGCATAATGGCCACCGAATCGCATAAGGTATGTCCATCTATGTTGTAATATGGATGAGCGATTAAGCATTTAGTCCAAGTATCACATTATTGTGAATATTTGTGAAACTTACCAATTAGTAGGGCGGGCACTTGCTGCATGGGATTGACCCTTAGATACTCATCAGTATAACAGTGCACGCTGTCCGATTTGAACAGACTTGTGCCCCTGATATCGTATGGTATATTTTTAAGGGCTAGTGCAATGCGCACGCGCCATGAGCACGAACTGTGATAAAATGAAAATAGTGTTGGTCGCTCAACTGTGGAAACAGTGCTAGCTGTAGAAGAGTTTTGGCACACTTTCTGCTCAACAACTGTAACACTTGATGGCTTGAAGACTTGTTGTGTGGAACGATTACAGGCCAACAGCAATCCTTTGTAATGGAATTGTCTCAGCATACTCATTTTGTTTATACAATTTGCTTAGCTTGTGTTCAGTTTTGACAATTCGTTTGTTTTAAAGCGATGGCTTTGTATTTTGGCTGATAATGATAAGACAGTTGTGTTTGTGTTTGTTGTTGGGGCGAGACGTCAATAACAGCTGCTCAGCGATGGTCCCACTGATCACACTATTGATTTTAGATGTTTTTTGTTAGCTGTTTACTATCGATATCATTGTGACTTTGATATGTTTACTAACAAAATATCATTTAAGCCTGAAAGCATGCCACGTTTTTTTTTCATTAGATAAGCGAAACGTTTGTATCGAAAAAGATTTTCTGATTAAAAATTTCCTAGATCTTTTATACAAAAAATTGTGATGGTATATTAATTTTGACAGAAAGTTTCCGACTATATAAAGTATATTCTTGATCCCCGCGACAAGGGGAATCGATATAACCATGTCCGTCTGTGAGTCCGTCCGTCTGTTTCAACACAAATATCTAAGAAGTCTTTAAAGCTACAGAGTTAATTTTTGACAGATGCTTCTTTAGTTGGTTGGTTAAGTTCAAGTGTCACCCAGATCGAACAGCTATTTGATTTAGCAACCAATGTAACCGGTTGCTCCAGAATCATCCAAATCTTACCAAATTTGGAGTGCAGCCATTTGAGGAGCCACAACCAAATTTGATTCAGATTGGGCCGCTATATCATATAGCTCCCATATAACCGATTTATTCAGAATGAACACTTAGTAGCCCGTTGATCGAATTTGATTCAGATCGGATTACAATAGTTGGCAGCTGGTATGTGAATGGTATATAAGCTTTGGCAAGCCGAGGCTAATCTTCTTTTCTTGTTTTGTATTTCAACTTCTACAATTATTAATGCTTTCTCAATAACAATCTTCTCATTCATGGTTGCACTCTATTTTGGCTTACTGCAAAGTTTTCCCTTAAGCTTTGACCAGCTCTGGTGGATAGTCCGGCTGATTGGACGGGTGGGTAGCCCGGACGGCTGGATGGCTCTCTAACGTATGATCTATCCTCAAGATGTTTGGATACGGCTGCAAATCTAACTGGTACCACCTGACCATATAGGAATTCGTTATAAGTAAAATCCGTTAAGTGAACGCTCTCATTAGCCACTTACCTTCTGGCATTGTACACCTGCGGCACTAGACAGCAGTCCGCCATAGTGAACTCATCACCCACACAATACTTTCCAGCCGACGTGGAGAGTATGTGCTCAAGGGCACGAAATCCACGGGCTATCCAGAATCGTGCCCATTCCACATTTTTCTCCTCACCAACGTGTTCCATAACCTTGGTATTCTGGAGTGGCTGTATGCCCGAGCAAATGATCTCAACTATCTCACGAACCTTCGCTCGTTTAAGTGCATCATCAGGTAGTAGTCGAGGTTGAGGTCTTGTCTCCTCTAGGTAGTGCATAATGGCCACCGAATCGCACAAGGTATGGCCATCTATGTTGTAATATGGATGAGCGATTAAGCATTTAGTCCAAGTATCACATTATTGGGAATATTTGTGAAACTTACCAATTAGTAGGGCGGGCACCTGCTGCATGGGATTGACTGTTAGATACTCATCGCTATAACAGTTATTGCTTTCAGTCGTCAACAGATTTGTGCACCTGATGTCATACGATATCATTTTAAGGTTCAGTGCAATGCGCACACGCCATGAGCAGGAACTGCGGTAATATGAATACAATAAGGGTCGCTCAACCTCAACGGTTGAAACAGTGTTAATAGCGGCCATTTTATTTCAATTATATTATAATTTCGTGTTAATTTTAAATTTATGTTGTTCGTTTTTATATGAACACTTTACTATGTATGTTGCTTTGCGATCCCACTGACCTAGAACACAGCTGTTTTGCGATAGCTCCAGTTTCGTATTGGTTTTAGATGTTAACTAGGGCTAATCGATTTCATAGATCTCAGCCTAAAAGCATGTAATACATTTTTACATTTTCGACTCACTCCATCAGATATCTTATCATATTTTTATACTCGTACTCTAGTAGAGTAAACGAGTATATTGTATTCGTGCAAGTGCATGTAACAGGCCCCATAAAGTATATATATTCTTGATCAGCATCAACAGCCGACCGTATGAACACCTAGATCTCGGAGACTGTAAGAGCTAGAGTGACCCAATTTTGTATATGCACTCCCCTTGTGGGGCGTCAGATCGTTTGTTTTTAGTTCGATGCATGTAGTTGCATTATATCGTCCACTTTAGGGCCCTTTAGATCCCTCTCGATATTTCTATTTCGAATGTACCATGGTGCGTTGCATATTCGCCTTAGGATATTTGATTGAGCAACTCTAATTTTATTTAAATTTGAGTTTGCCGCAAAATCGTCAAGATCGGACAACTATATTGCATAGCCCCCATAGAACCGACCGATTTTGAATGAACTCTAGATTTGTAGAGGTGGAAGATGGCAAACTTACAAAACAATTTGGTGAGATCCTAGATCTGGGTGTTCGTACAGACAGGCGGATGGACAGAGCTAGATCAACTCGTCTCTTGATCCTGATCAAGAATATACTTCAAGAATACTTCAATATACTTAAAAATATAAATACTTAGAATACTTCAACTTTATGGGGTCGGAAACGCTTTCTTTTGCATTTGCACGAATACAATATGCTCGCATACTCTAAGAGAGTACGAGTATAATTAGCGAAATGGGTGCACAACAGCATATTAATTAATTATTAATGGAACAAAGTTATCGCCATAAGCTGATCAATCAAGCACGCCGATTCTGAGGATATTACCATATTACGACACAGTTTTTTGATGGATAGATAGTGTTTTCCAATTCTAGCCATATTTGACAAAAAGATAGAGAGGCTTGCAAACCCAATTAAGGTCAATAACGAACAACAAATATACGCTAAAGATATACGGGTTCTACAACTGGTATAAATTTCCGATAAATATATTTTAAATGATGTCAATATTGTCTAAAAAAACATGAACACCCCAGGCAACTTCTGCTTCTCAATCACAATCAATTAACTTGGCAACAAGCGCCATTTTCATTTGGTTATTAGTGTTGCTTGGTGTATTGAATTGTAATTGGCAAATATGCATAAATAATTTCTAATATTAAGTATAAATAAATTTGTATTACAAAAATTTGTCTGAAAAATCTTTGAGTCGATATAGCCGGATAGACGTACGCTTCTACACAAAAATCTCAGAAGTGTTAAGAGTCACAGAGCTGAAATTCTTAGCAGATGCTTCTTATATTAGCACTGAATCGGGATTCATTCATTTGGATGGGACAACCATATCATATAGCTGCCATAGGATCGACTGTTTCAGAATGATCATAATTCAGAATGAACATAAAGTATAATAACTTTGCTGATTCTTATCCAAATATAACCAAATTTGGTAAATGACATATTTAGAAGCATCTACGTCAGCTCACTAAAGTTTATTCACGTCGGATCACTACATCATATGGCTCCCATATAACTGACCGATTCGGAATGAACTCTTATTGTTGTTTTTCATTCAAATTAAAACAAATTTGGTAAATGTCAGTCTTAGAAGCTTCCACGTATGCTGACCGAATTTCAACAGAAACTGCAAAGGTATATAAGCTTTGGGTACCCGAAGAATGCCTTCTTTTCTTTCTTTTTGTTTTTGTGTAGCTTCGAATGTATGTAGTTAAAATTATAGTATATTTGGTTAGATATCCTTTTCATTACTTTGTTACAAAATGTTCATTTTATGGCAACTTGGCCATCTCTGGCGAAAAATCCGGCTGTTTGAAAGGATGAGCAGAACTAACGGCTGGGTGAGTTTCAAGTTCGCGATAAATTCGCAAGATATAAGGATACGGTTGCAAGTCCAATTTGAATCTGTGTGAAAAGCAATAAGTATATATGCCACATCTTATGTACATACAATTTTAGTTACATACTTTTTGGCATTGAACACCTGTGGCACTAGGCAGCAGTCCGCCATAGTGATCTCATCGCCCACACAATACTTTCCAGCCGACGTAGACAGTATCAGCTCAAGGGCACGAAATCCACGGCCGACCCAACGCTGTGCCCAATCCAAATTTGTCTGCTCGCCAACGTGTTCCAGTACTTTTCTATTCTGAAGCGGTTGTATGCCCGAGCAGAGGATCTGAACTATCTCGCGTACCTTGGCGCGTTTTAAGACATCAGTTGGTAATAGTTGAGGCTGTGGGCGTGTCTCTTCCAGATAGTGCATAATGGCCACCGAATCACACAAAGTATGCCCATCTGTTGACATTGGCAGCAGATTTAGTTTGTATAGAGCGTTAAACAGATCTAATACTTGCCTATGATTAGGGCTGGCACTTGATGCATGGGATTTACCTTCAGATACTCATCGCCTGCATTGCGCAGACTTACTGGCCTTATGTCATATGGTATACCCTTAAGGTTGAGGGCAATACGCACGCGCCATGAGCAAGAGCTACTCCAATGTGAAAATAAAATTGGTTGCTCATTGGTTGTTGAATTGGTAGTTGTGGACATTTTATGGCAAAGACTTGAAGACTTGTGCTGGAGAACTGCTACTGATATATTAAAGCTGTTTTGGCATACTAATTTTAATAAACAAATTTGGTTTATCTCTGTTTACTTTCATTATAGCTGCATTACGAAGTGGGCACAATAAGAAACACTTGAAGACTGAAGTGGAAATCGATGTTGACAATTACTGTTTGTGTTAATTTTAGCTACTTGATAACACTGCGTGTTTGCACATATGGATGGAGAGGAACCACCAATCAGCTGCCCTAGACTGCTAGTGTTTAGCGATAGTTTAATTGATTTTGGATTCTAGCTAGTTGACACTATCGATATCGATGAGGCTTGTGACCAACCAGACGATAGCCGAAAAGCATTCAACAAAAAAAAAACAACATTAATAACACTTGAGTTTTCGGGTTTTGGTTGTTTGAAATTTGTTGAAATTTGAAATTTATTTGTTAATATGTATTTGGAACTGTTACAATATTAATGGAAACTATGCATATATCTAATTGTTTGTTTCGCGAGAATACGCAGTTTACTTGATGTTGTATGTATGCCTATGTGGTTGCTATTTTTTGTATCATTCGACTTTTACATCATTGTACATGTTGTTTGTATGTAAATATACTCGTATGTTGTTGTATATCAATCAAGCTTAAGACTACAATTAGTTTATTTGTATTCGATTTGTTTGTTGTTGTTGTTTTTTGTACAGCAACTTGTATTGAAACTGTGCATATAAATTGTTGGCCTTCTATATATGTCTTTATGTGCATTAGTTGAACATATACGCATTTAAATTTTAAAATATTTATTCCTTGTGGCAGAGAGTCAATTATATATTTAAAACCATATACACGACTACGCCACGTCACTCTGCCCTTCTACGGTTTATATATTATTTATTTTGTAAGTTGCTTAATGTTAATGGATAATTAATAGTTTGCTATTATTAATGTGTAGTACATATGCTTACATATTTGTTGACTGAAGTTGTTTTGTACTTTGTTACACGCCCAACTGTGACCTACTATAATATTTGCCTTCTTTGTTAATAGTTGTTTATAAGTACAATAGCATTTATATGCACTAAAAAGTAGTTAGTTGCTTCTTTGTGTTTGTTTTTAAATCCCTGAATGCAATTTTGCTTTTGCTGATGAGTTTATTCCTGGAATTCGTTATGTCTTTGTTAGCCTAAATAAAATGCATAAAAATTAGTTAAGTACACGCTTATTTGTAGTTTTTATCTTTAAGATCCAATTCACATAGAAAACGAAGCAAATTATAAATTTTGTTGAGAAATTTTGTATTGTATCTTTTGCATATCAATCAAAATTGTTTATGTTTGTTATGTTCTCTTTTTTTATGCATTTATGCATAGTTAAATGCTGTTAGCAAATTTTTAAATCACATCCGACTGTTGCTGCTTAATGAAATCTCTGTCAGCTGGCCATATCCTTGACGCTTCCTCCATCCTCCATCCTCCATCCATCAATCCATCGTTTGCCGTTATATTTGCTTTTTGCTTGAAATGATACGAACTGCAATTCACTTTTTCGTTTTACGGCGCTTTGCAGTTGTCGTCGGGAAATTCTATTTGTTGGGCAGTTCCGGCGGACAGTCCGGCTGATTGGAGGGGTGAGCAGCACGGAAGGCCGGATTGCTCTCCAGCTCGCGATCAATGCGCAAGATGATGGGATATGGACGCAAGTCCACGTGGAACCTGTTGATAAGGGGTAATATAAAGTAAGTCATAGCAAATAAAGTTTCAATTTTTGCATTTTCCTAAAGATATGCTATAAAAATAGCGGACTACGACATTAAGTTGAAAAACATGTGGTTTCTTGATAGACCTACCTTCTGGCATTGAACACCTGTGGTACTAAGCAGCAATCGGCCATGGATATCTCATCACCCACGCAGTACTTGCCAGCCGAAGTGGAGAGCGCCTTCTCCACGGCACGAAAGCCGCGAGTTATCCAGTGCTGAGCCCACTCTTTCTTCTTCTCCTCGCCCACGTGTATCAAGACGATAAGGTTCTGCAACGGCTGTATGCCCGAGCAAATTATTTCGACAATCTCGCGAACTTTGGCTCGCTTGTGCACGTCCTGTGGTAGCAATGGTCGCTGAGGGCGTGTCTCCTCCAGATAATGCATAATGGCCACCGATTCGATGAGCGTGTGTCCATCTAATATAAATAAATAGTTATGTATATCTGTTCCAAGGTAATGTTTGCTATACAAGTTACTCACCAATTTGCAGTGAGGGTACCTGCTCCATGGGATTGACCTCGCGATACTCATTGCAGTGCTGTTCGCCGCCGGACTTGATCAGACTGATGGGCTTGATGTCGTACGGTATCTCCTTCAGGTTCATCGCTATGCGCACGCGCCAGGAGCACGAGCTTCGCCAATACGAGTAGAGTATTGGCTGTGCACGAGTATTGGGGGAAGTTAATGTAGACTCATTAGTAGACATATTGTTCAGATTTAGGATTATATCTGAGGGCCTGGCTTGTTGCCGCGAGCTGCTGTACATGTACTAATCAAATGCTGGCCAAGTGCCTCAACACTCCCATTTTGATATGAAATCAGCCCATTTTAATATATTAAAATATGCGCAGCTGGTTAGAACAGGCTGAGATTGATAACGAACACCAGGTTCCAGTTACGAAAACAGCAAAAACACACTAGAACTATTTGAAATTGTCATCTGGTTAAACCGGTTGCCGCTGCCTGACGATGAACACCTACTTTTTTCGTTTTTCATCGATTTAATAGAAGTCTTCTAATAAAATGCCCCCCTAAAAGTAGGCAATATCTATTTTAATAATTTGATTAAAAAAACTATTCGAAGCTTCTCACTAATAAGTATGTAATTTATACACTTGTTTCTATACCCACATGATTCATGATGTATGCAAAGTCCAGTAAGACGGTACAACGTTAATGGATAAACTGATGGACAGGAATACAGCGTCAGGTTACGCGTGCACCTAAAAAACCCCGGCAGACAACAGCTGCAAAAGCCAAGCCAAACAGCAATTGCGCCCCCTAAAATTATATATATATACACACACACACACATAAGAGCATGACAAACTGTCCAGGCCAGGGGCCAATCGCCTACGCCTATAGCCTATAAGTACACATACTGACACACACGCTCATACATAAATTATGTGTGTATACACGAAAAGCATAATAAGTTCCCTAAAAGTTCGTTGAACCCATGAGAAAGTAAATTCGATAGCATCCAGCAACAGCCAAAATCGTAGACGCCCACCAAAAGCGACCCACAACAACAGTAGGCCGTACCGGGCCGGCACCGAGTCCCGAAGTATGTCGCACATCAAGGTCGGCTAGGGGCATTAACCTTAACCAAGTTGTCGTTGACGTGGTCGGTATCGTTGTCGCGCATTGTCGGGACGAAAGCAAGCCAAAGCTAGCTAAGCAGCGACGCTCCAAGGACATACCGGATTCATGCTCAAAAAGGAAGCGTGAGCTGAGTGCGGAAATAACTCAGAAGTTTTGCTGCTGAGCAGAGCAGCTTTAGTTGGTCCTGTTTGCTGGTGCTGGCACCGAGGGTTGCGCTTTTAGGGGTTGTTGCAAAGCCTGAGCGCGCGCCATTCTGGAGTTTGAGTTAAAAGAATTGGTGCTTGATTCCGACGGGGTTGTCGAAACGTGTGTTGGCCTAATCTATGCCCATTAATATTGTGCTACTAATATACGCTTGGCAACTCTGAACGCGCCAATGTGCAGTATGTACGCCAAGAGAAAAAGCTTTCGCTATGCGCAAGTGCTGGACACAGAGAGCCGAAGCCGACGGTATGAGTGAGACTCAGACCAGTGCTGGTGCCAGCACATGGTATGATTGAGTTTCTATGATATTTGCCAAACAAGACACCACTGACGCCTGCATTGCTATATGTACACTTCAAATTCGTACATATATATATATATATATATATATATATATATATATATATATATATACATATGTATATATATATATATATGTACCTTTAGTATTTGGTTGACTTTGACTTTAACTTACCTTGGCTATGGCCGATAGGGACATAGCGTTGTGATGATACTTTGAGTAGTTAATTTTGAAGCTGTTCAATGCAGGCGCCCAACGAAAAGAACAATTATTAACGCACTGTGGACTGTAAAGCGGAGGCGATGGGTGCAATTGTAACCACCAAGGCTTAAGCTCCTTGTTATATATCACCGCACTATAGGGAACGCGTACACTTTACACTCTAAAGGTCTTGTTTATTGTTTCTGTGCTGTAATATATTTATGAAATAGTTAACGGATGCAAAACTTCGTTGGTATTTGGGGTTGCGGCACTTAAAATGCACACTGCTCAGGTATGGGTGAAACGCGGAGCGCGGAGCGAAAATCGACAGCGATAGGATATGATGCCAAAACACATTTAAAAAGGTTCCTTCTGTAAACGCCAAGCGTTCCTTCGATATGCCAACAACTAACAGTTGAGAGAGCAGCATAAATGTTAAATAACAGTCTCTCATCGGTCTTGGTCCTTGTGCAATGCTGCGAATTCGCGCGCCGAAAGAACAATGGTCTGCGTGCAAGTGGTAAATTAAACTCACCACGCGGGGAATTGGGATTGCCGTTCAAGGAAATACTCCTTAATAACTCTGTGAACAAAACTAGTTTCATTTTAAGCTTAAATTGTTTGGTTTGCTTTGCATTTAACAAATTTTTTTTGGAGAGCCCGAAAACAGTATGACTTTCTATGAATACTTAGTGAATGAATTCCACTTACAAATATCGTAAATTACAAAATATCGTAAATTTAAATTTATTTTAAAACTTTATCGCTTTTATTTTGGGATAAATCAAAAAAATAAATATGAGAATTTTCTAAAAAATATATTATATCACACTCGAAAGCATGCACACTTTTTGATTATTTTTTTTGGGGTGGGGTGCTTTCATACAAAATGTTTTCTTACGTTTTTGTCTACAATTATTATCCGATCTTAATGAAATTATGTGGGAGATATAAGGTTTTTAACGATTTGCGGGCAGGGGCGTGGCAAAATTTAATAAACTACATTGTGACGCTCTTCAAGGGGAGTCTAAATATCAAATTTGGTGACCCTAGCTTTTATAGTCTCCGATAACGTGTTTCTCTATTTGCGGGGATGGGAGAGGGCGTAGCAAAATTTTAAATTATATTTGATCTCGCGCCCCAAAAGGGGAGTCTACATACCAAATTTGGTGCCTCCAGCTTTTATAGTCTCCGAGATTTTGGTGTTCATACGTACGGACAGACGGACACGGCTAGATCGACTCGGCTGTTGGTGGTGATCAAGAATATATATACTTATCGGATCGTAGACGCTTCCTTCTGCCTGTTACATACATACTCTCCTAGAGTACGAGTATACAAATTTGTATATAGTAAATAAAAAGACAAAAATTTCAATTTTCAAAAACAATATCCCAACATAAAACAATTTTGAAACAACAACTGTATGGCTGTTTTTATATGGACCTGTTTTCTTTCTTATGAAATATATTTGCATTTAATGTAAAAGTTGCAGACTTTCATAACCTCACTTGTTCTATCTGATCTTAGGCAGACCAAAAATCCTTTGCCCTTAAATCTTGCATACAGGTATGCAAAAGAAGAATAATTGGAACTGGAGCCTCCTGAAAAGTCGTTTTCGGATCAGCCAATTGCTGTCATTGAGTTGATGATATAAATAAACTATTGAGGTACATATATAAATAGCAAACAAAAATCCCATTTGAAATTAATGTTTTCGTTGTTGTTTAACACACAATAATTAAATTTAACAGAGCTGTTGTTTGCTTTACAGAGAGCTTTGAAGATTGAGAGTGCGAAAGCAAAAGGACAATGAAAAAGTCAACCAGCAACAAAACAGCGATTGGTGGTTGCAATGCAAAGCGGGAGAGACCTATGCAAAAGTTTTGATGGTGCGTGTCTCGGCTAAGCTTAATGTAAACGTTTGCTCTATGAGTACGAGTACAATCATCTTGAGAAAATGCGTTCAGTAGATAGAAGGTGGATTCAGCGATGCAAAGGTGTGATACCTCTAGGTTGCAACATAACTCAACTGAGAAAGGAGTTAATATGTATTTCAAATGAATCCTTTTCCAAACCGACTAATGCATCGTTAGAAAAGTTTAGCGAAATCCAATCGATATTTTTGCAATAAGTTCCAGTGAGTCCCTCTCTATTCCGGTCCAGAACTTATAGATATCCATGTTATTTAATTTTCAAAATGCATTTCAATAAGTTACGACCACCACTTTATTTGTGTTTTCAATTTTTTTTTGTTTTTGTAAATTTACTTCAATGTCCATTAAGGTTTTACTCAAATGATTTTCGGTTAAATTACATACATGTGCTTAAAACTAGGCGTACGTAACATATGGACTAAAACACGTAGTAAACGAAGTTTGCAGTTAGTTACAGTTAGTAAAAACACATACAAAAACAATTATGTACAACTGAAATAACAACTGGAAAGTGAAACATCATCATTTTACTTTGACTCGTTTTCCATTCTATCATCATTTTTGTTTTTGTTTCTTTTGTTTTGTAGAAATGCAACAATGTGTTAAACGGCCATAAAAAGCAACCGCCACAACCAATAAAATATCACACCAAAAATGGCAGAGTACAACAAATTCAACAGAGATTCTAAGGAGAGAGAGTGTGTGTGTGAAAGGAGTGGAGTGTGTGAGAGTGTTAGGGACGCGGACCACCTAACTAACCTGGTAGAAGCCAACTCGTGTGTGTTGTCGTGCATGCTTTGAGTCTTGTGAGGCAGGATGTTTGTTCTCTAAATATTTATGTCACCTTCTTCTATACAGAGTGCACTCGCCGTTGGCCCAGTTTGAGGCTTTGGGATTTCTGGGCTTTGGACACAGCATATACAACATTCATAAAATGTTCGTTTTATCTACCTCATTGCTACCTAAGTTGTCGTTGTCGATTTGCTAGCTAACCAAAGTACAATAACTGTGTATATTATGTATGTATATGTATAAAGTTGCCAACAAATTAATAAATCATTGTTGTATGTAATATGTTTAGAAAATAGTATCCATATATGTATCATCATCATTCGTTATTTGTATTTTAGCCACTCTGATTTGGAGTACATGCTAGCAAGAGCAAGAAATGCTGCCCTCCTTCTTGTTTCATCACACTTAGTCTAATACGTTCAAAGAATTGACTACACTTTAATGGCAAGAGAATGCCACAGTATTCGCATTATTTGGTTTTGTTTATCGTTTTTAGGTTTATCAATTTAGAGCTTACATTCATATGTTTCACATACACATACAATACACAATATTCATAATAATCGTAATTATTTATATGATAAATGTAAATGTCAATATAACTGCTAACATCATGCTAAGTACAATATGATTTTGCTTTGATTTAAGACAGTTCCAAAATGTCCATTATATTAAAAAACGTTTGCATATCGTTATAATAATTACATATTTCTAATTATCAGAGATGCAGCCAAAACGAAACGTTCGAGCCGTCTTCATTAGCCATACGTAATTTATAATTTTAAAAATTATTTGGATGGAATATATTCACGATTCTCAAATACATAGTACATGCATATATAATTCATCATGTGTACAGAATCTTTTGCACGTGCGAGTATGTAGAAAAAAATAGTTCATATTTCGTTAAACTTTCGCTTGAGCTTCCATCAGTGACTAAAAGTAATGGTAACGGAAGAGTTTTCATTTTCGTTGACAAATTCAATAGAAGACAAAAGTAAATTAAGTTCTATTAGTATGTACGAAAAAATCCCATATAAAATAATATCGTAACAGCATGTGAAACATTTTTGTTTGCTTTCAAAGTTTAGCCTATTTTGATCATCAGTTTACAACCATGAAAAACATTTAAGTTTACATTTATGTTTATATATTACATACCGTATGTATATATTACATATACATATATCTTAACATACATTAATATTTTAATGCAATTAGTGGAATATTACGATGAATGTGACTGCAGTTGGTTGAGCTTAAAAGAGATTTAATTACTTATACGTTCAACAAGAGATAACGGCATCTCAACTAAATGCCACAAAGTAACAGTTTGGTTGCTTATAAAAGTTGTGATGCATACATTACAGTTAAAACTTACATCTAAGCATTATGTAGTTGTAAGTACATACACATATATGATGGTACTTATTCATAACACGTTAGTCCAACTCGACCAAGTCGACGTGGGCAAGAGTTTCGAAAAAGACCCATGTGCAACCGACCGGTTGATAATACTGAGCAATAAAGTTGTCTCTTTATATCGCTATGCGTCAAAAACGCGTATATGCATAAAAAATATAGATCAGATACTGTTTACGAAATTTATGCAATTTTAAAAAAGTCATTTAAATGTAGACATTATAGATGGGCCAGATAGATGCGCGATGGAACAGACAAGAAACGCATAACGGATAATGAAACGTAAAAGAGCCTTCCCAGAATGCATCTACTAGGGTCTAGCCAAGAATTTCATACAGCTCAATAGCAATGTAATACTTCTCCTTAACTTAAGGGGGTGATTGCAAAAGAAACGACGAAAACAACAACAAAACAAGCTCAAATTCATGGCACTTCCTTGCTTTCCTCCAAAGCTTTCAAATTCACAGCAGATTGTGGAGTTTAAGTAGACAGCAGCCAAACGATGCTGTTATTGAGAAAAAGCTTCTGACGCAGTGAATGTGGTGGCTCTCGAAGCTTGACAGTACCAGCTTGCACAGTTCCAATTTGGAAACTTGATAAAGAACAAAAAAAAAGGAAACTACAGTCAAAGTATTTTGTATCCCTTCGTACTTTAGCCTACTAAACAACAATGTTACATTGCGCTTTTGACACACTTGACCTGGAACCAACTAATCGACAGGGTTGGTATTTCTTGATTTCGAAAAGTTTTGGGTAACTATTAGTAGGGTCCTTTGATGACCAAGAAACCCATAAGCAAAAGGTGAGCAATTCTGGTTGAAAGTTGCCTTATAGTTTACAAGTTTACTAGTTTACTATAACTCAAAACAGTTTAGTAGCAACTGACCTACTCATTCATGCATATACTCGTTTATATATATGCGATTATATAAAGGTTATTTAAGGTATGTGTTTGCATTTCCACATGTCGCTGTCCCTTATGATTAACTATATAATATCACTTACATGCTAAACAGGAATGCAATTATGCATTGATAAACATACACACATATGTATAGTACACAATCTATATAGATACATATATATATATAGATTTATATATATCCATAATCGTTTGTACTTAGTAAGTTAAGCATAGATGTATATATGTACTTCAACACAATACATATACATATTATATGCATGTGTATTGGAATGGTTTACTTGCTTGTCTTTAAATCAAACTGATATGTCTAATAACTATTATCAATCGTTTTCAATTTCACGAATTTGTATATTGTGTTTTGTGTTACATAATTCAGTTGCAATTTTTTTACAGTTAAGTGGGAGTATTTTGTTAGTTATTAATTTATTTAATTTCCTTTCTGTTTGGAATGCTAAAACAATTGTAAGAATTCAATCAATAATGAGCTGATCAGCTGAACTTGCACAGGCACATGTAATAATGTGTGTGTGTGTGAGTGTTGTATGTATGTAATTGCCTACATAACTAAATGGTTCACATACTATATCATTTTATTAATGTTAATTCAGTTGAATGAGAGACTCGGGTATCTAGGTTGAGTTGTAGTCCGTGGCACAGTAGCAAGTGTTATGGGCACAACTCGTTAGGTTTGGGCTTATGTACAGATTTAATATTTTATCAGTATATATTTTATATACATACATACATATGTGTATGAAAATGTATAGAACTATGTATGCATGCATGCAGGTAAATATAAATATAGTTTATATTTTCACACACTTAATGGAACAATCACAACGCAGAGTATTCGAAATAGAGTGCTGACGCCGCTTTTACGTTTGCAATTGCAGTTGGTTTTTTCTGTTTGTTAAATATGTTTGTTAAATAAAATGCCTAAAGAATTCAAATAGCACAAAATATTGCACACTTTATAGAGATTGTCATATCTACTTTGTTTAGGTTTTTTTTTTCTTTTTTTTTTTTTGTATTTTGATGAAGTAAGAAAATAAAAATGCACAGATATTATGTATAGAAATAACATTTGAAGTCATTTAATTATCAAACAAAAAACATTTGGCACACAAATTAAAAACAAAACTTAATAGAAAAACTTAGAAAATCATGTGAAAAATTTGCATATGGCTAGTTGTTGATAGGGCACACAACTTACAATTACAAATATAGCTTAGTTGAACGTGATTACAACTATTTATACATCTTCTTCTTTTTTATCATTATTATGCCTCGTTTGTCTTTAGGAAACTTTTTTAAAAAGCATCAAAGTACACAACATTTACTTACATCTAATTATGCAGCTCTATGTAGAGATGTGTGGTTTATTTAGCAAACGTACATTTTACAACTTTATTCATAATACTTAAGCTTACACTTGAAAACATTACATAAGTGTATAACATAGAACACACAATAGAACATAATAGAAATCGAATCGAATGGAAATGAACAGGTGAGTTAATCTGAATTCAAAACCAAATTAAGAGAGTCTTTCATTGTTTTGAAATTAGGTTCTAGGTTCTAGAGAAAATGCACACAACAAAAGTTGACCATTAGAATATCGATTTAGGTGTGATCCTTATGTACATATGTATGCAATTAGTATGCCTGTCTGTACAAAAATATGCATATATGCATGTGGGGCAAAAGAGTCTTATTGTACGAATGGCTTTGGTCTTAGCCCACAGTTTTGAAGGTGCATTGTGGTGGGTTGCAGTAGTTGTAATTGTTGAATTGTTGTTGTTGCAACTGTCTCTGTGTAAGCCTACGAATATATTAATGTATACTATAACTCTGAACTATTATGACCTACATGAAATTAAACGCTATGACTATGTCTTAAAGATTTACATATGAATACAAGTAAGAGAAAGCAAATAAGAGACAAAGTAGTGGAACTGCAGACAGACCCAGCACTTAGAACTTCATCTGGCATTGCTTGAGTTTGACTTTGAGTATTTGTTTGGCTCAGGACTGGTCACTGATACTTAATACTTGATGTATTTACAGTAACAGATCTTATTGTACGATAGATAAAAGTTAAGAACACACAACTAGCCCAAGTACAACCATGAAAATTGCTAATAAGTAGTTATGCATATGCATTTGCCTTTGCTCTTTGTATTGAAGTGTGCGCGTGTGTGTGTGTTTGTGTGTGAGTAAGTACGAGTATTGTATTCTATTATAATAAATTACACACTAATATACGTCATAATATACCACTGGCTGCATTAAAGTTCATCGCCTCGTACACCCCAATTGATCAATTTGTTGTAGTACATTAACTCACTGTCCAAATGGAAAACGTGTGATTCTTGTTGTTGTTCTTTTTCTGGCAGATTAACTGTTTTACAATTTACAAATATTTAAGTTTTTCTCGTATATAATTTACTGCTTATGTGTACTAGATGGCTATACATATATGTAAGTCTGTGGTGTGCGTGTGTGTCTGTGTGTGTGTGTGTGTGTTTATGCCTAAAAGGTGTCCCAAAATTCAGACAAGATTTGAATTTTGTAATATTTGTGCATAAATCATTACCAAAATATGACCAGTTCTTGAAAAATGAGAAATACGGAAGAGAAAACTATTTCTGGTTACAAGTAAAGCTTAGGAGACTTAGAGCTAGCTAGCGTACAATGGCTGGGAATAATCTTGATGTTTGAGCTTTTATTTGAGATCTGTCAAATTTTTCTCACAATAAAAATTAATAATTTGCGATGAGACACTGACAGTGGAAATTGGTTTTCATCTTCTTCTTTGGATATTTGTAGTTGCCTGAAGTTGAGGAAAGTATTCCAAATTATGATTGCAACCCAAGAACAAAACTGGCCTGAGAGTTCGCATTCATTCAGTATGACATTGCACTGGTATTGCGCTCAAATAATGAAAGTCATCTTCATCGGTGAGACTGACACATGCAAAACATTGTCCTGGGCTGCAACTTGATGACGCCATACAAAGTTAAGAATTTTGTAATCAAAATACCTGCTAATAGTGAGTCCTGTACATTGCACGTATGCAAGTATATGTCTGTTTCATTGTCTAGAGTACGCTGTATGTTTGTGTATGTGTGGGCTTGTCAATAGATTAATGTCTTTTATGAGATTGGAAAAACTTTAAAGTTACCATTTTCCTTATCAACTAATTTGAAATACATATATAATAATTTTACAATTACGCACTCGCATATGCATATGCGGAGAATGCACTTCACTCTCTCAGCCTATGGCTGACTCTGCATTAAAAGTTAAAATTTCATCAATTTTAGGTTAAATCTGTAGGTTTTCGTTATAGTTTTTTGCGTTTCTTTTTCTTTTTATTAGCTAAAATCGTTTTTGATCTCACTCAATATCACTTGATTTTCACTAGATTTTCATTTTCATTTGAGCCATTAGCAAGTACAATAGTTTAGTTTAGGTATGTAAGTACAATATCAGTAAAATGTCAACTACTTGGAGTTGCAGCTGAGACTTTGCATCTTTAAAACTAGAACAACAATCATATATCAGTTAATAATATATATACTATATAGAGAGATTTCTTTATGAGCTAAACATTTATCGCACTAGTAAAGTATCAGTGTAGTGTCTTGCAACTATGTATGGTATTTACTTGTAGAGTAGAAAAACTTGTAGTTAACAATAAATACGAGCTACTATTTATCATCTTTTTTTGGATTTCAATTTGGATGTGAATTTGTATTTGGTTTTTAGCTTTAGATTTAGAGTTAGAGTTAAGTCTACAGTCGAGTCGATCGAATAAAGGCCTACTATAAAAATACGGTAGGTATAATGTAAGTAACACAAATATTGCACTTGCCTATAATCTTAATAGTTAATAACAATTCAATTTGAACTTGTACCAATTTTTTGTTATATCCATACCATAATCATATGACTTAGATCTTATACAACTACTGAGCAAGTTGAAGAAGAGTTTTCGCTACTTTTCATACATATAGTTAGTTAGTTTTCGATAGAGTTATAGAGAGCGATAGGTTGAAAAAATGTGAAATATGTGTATGTGTGTTATTGAGAGAGAGAGTGAGAGAGAGAGAGATGTCCTTTAGCTACTTAAGAATATATACATACATTTAGTGTGTACCCCGCAGGTCTACATACGATTGATGTTACCTGTGGCTATTTATACTTGTATATTACATATTCAACTCTGGTTGCACTTTAGACTTCATGTTTGCCTAAGTTTAAATTCTAACATTGGGTAAACAATGCTTGTTGCTTGCTTAACGCGATTGTCAATCGATGAAAGAGGGCCTGGAACTGCTTATCTATTTTGTCCAGACCTTGATTTGAGCCGTGCCTACGAGCATGTTGTAGCCGTTGATTGTGCACCTGATGCAGCTGCAGATGTTCCTGATGTTGATGCTGAAGATGATGATGACGATGTTGATGTGGAGGGTGTTGCTACTAGCGCTGGGTTCGGGCTTGGGCTAGAATTAGTGCTTGATTGCTGCTGCTGCTGCTGCTGCTTGGTATTGGCTGATATTTGCGCTTTGGTATTGCTGGGCGACTGATCTGGTTCCTGTACACGATGTGTTTTCATATGCGCGCTGCGACTTTTGACCTTATTAAAGACTCTGGGAATCGAGAAGAGCAGATGATGTTGGATATTTGAAAAGAGCCTGTGAATCTTCATCACCATACGCACATGACACATATGTCAACTAAGTATTCAATATGCAAACAATATACATAACTTAGACATTTAGATGGTATAGAAAAGCGAAGAGATTTAGCAGTAAGTAAGTAACTATTAAGGAACACATGCATGAAGAGGTTTATGTTCTTAAGAGTGCAAAAGCAAGGCATGCAAGGATCACGAAAATCTTTGAATTTCTTCTCGTTTTGTTCATTTTTTTTGCATTTTTTTTTACTTAGCCTGGTGTAGAGTTAAAATTGCATTGTTGTTTTAGTATTAACTATGGAGAGTAGAGAGTTTTTTTTGGTTGATTGTTTTTTGGAAACACAAAAGAGAAAATTAGTAGGTAAATACATAAGAGAACGCAAGAGTTAAGTTAAGAGTTATGTGCGCTTGAATGAATATTGTACAATTATAGGTATTAGATAGTATTGTTTGCTGTTCTTCAGTTGTGATCGCTTATCGATATTGTTTAGAATGATTTTGTTCCGCTTTCGTTAGCCAATTGTTAGCATCAGATCACAGCCAAAGCAAAGTGGTTTTTATTTTAAAGGTTTCACATTTATAAAATGGCTTTTCTTTATTTCAATTTTGTCTGCGTGTTTTTTAAGTGCCAATTTCGTTTTTTGTTTTTCTTTTTTTTTGCCCTTTTAATGAAATATATTTACAAAAGAATCAATACGATTGGCGTTTGGCACTGCGCTTACTTTTATATTTTATATTATGTTTTTGTAATTTAAAAATGCAATTGTACATCAAATAAACATACTTATGTAAAGTTTGATTAAATCAAAAAACGTAACAGAAACACAAGAAACGCAAAGGGAAACGGAAAATCATAAATCGCATTGTACTTACCGATTTGCTTTTGATTTTGCCGGCGTTTGCCGGACGGATTTGGATATTGTCGCGCTGTGTCTGTGAGCTTGTGGAGCTGATATCAGTAACATCTATTTGCGACATGTGACTCTTCGCTTTAAAATTGCAATTTATTGATTCATTTTTATTTGATTGTTTGTTTTTATAGAAGGATGTACGGATGTACGCGTGTACGAGTTGTATGTGATTTTTTCATAGTACGAATTATGGTTTGTATTGGTTTTTGATTGTGATTGTTTTTTGTTTTTTTTGTTTAGGTTTGGCGTCATGAAACAATACAATACAACAACAATAACAACAATTAATATCACTTTTAATGTTGAGGAAACTCTAACTAATTGGTCAAAATGGCAAATGGTAAGGAAAGCTGTTTCATACGATAACAAAATTGTAACTCAAGACTGTCTCAACAGATACTCTTGTCTACAAATCAAATGTCAAACAGTTAACAAAAGGGAGCAGTATGTACATACTTGTACTTAAGTATGTTTATAGAGAGATATTTGGTAAGTATAAAAGGGGAGCGGCAAAGTACAGAATAACTCAAGGGTTTCTCTATTGAAAATGAAATCAAAAAACAAAAAGAAAAAAGAAAAAGAACGAGAAAATTGAAACCGAAATTGAAGTCGGAATACAAACCGAAACAGGAAACAAATTATAATTTCAAGTTTTCTATATGGTATGATATGTAAGAACAAAGAACTCGTATAGCTCACGCACAGTTTACGATTACGGATACTTATATGAATGACTGGATATGGAAATTAAGTTACGATATAGCGTGCTTTACGGTTTCAATTCAATACGGGCACTCAAATCGCTCAATATGCTTGCGAAATTCGAATTTTGAATGGGTTGCTTTTTTTTGCATTTTTGGTAGAAAATTGTCTTGGGGGAATCTTACTTGCCGCACACCTTGCAGGGGAATTCGCCGTCCTTGGCATTGGTGCTATTGTTGCTATGATTGGGTTCTTTTGACGCATTCGGGCCCGATGACGAGTTGGTGCCAGAGTGGGACTTGTTGTTGTTGTTGCTGATTGCGTGTGTTGTTGTTGCTGTTGCATTGTTTGCTTGATTGCTGTGGTTGCTGTTGCTTGTCTGGGACGCGCATGCGTAGCTGTTGCTACTGCTGCTGCTGCTGTTGTTGTTGTGGTTGCTGTTGTTGGAACTGTGATTGTTGCTTGCACTGTTTGTGGCAGCATGCTGATTGTTGTTGTTGCTGTTGCTGTTGGCGTTTCGGCCATAAGCGTGTATGCGTACATGGCCGTGCAGCGCCGCTTTCGAACTGAAGCTCTACATAGGTAGGAACGAACGCAAGCGAAGACACAAGCACAGGCGGAGGACACGAGCGTTATGTACAGGAAGAAAGTAAACAGAACGAGCCATTGAGGGCGACGTGTTTAAGCGGCTTGTGAACCGGCGAGTTTGATTGATGGTCGACATGAGTTTAAGTTCGTGTTGGGATCTACATGCTGCAACAATTAATGTTTACAACTTACCGCCGAACAGTCGGGTATCTCACAGACATACGGCTTCTCCACGGCGGGCGTAGTGGGAGCCGGTTCCATTTTTAAATGGGATACCTTGTAGTCCACGCAAAGCTTCTTCCAGAAATAATACATTTGCACACACTCGCCGGACGTTTTTGTGAGCAACTACAAAGTGAAACATTTTGAAAGGGTTTAGCTATGTGTTGTATAAAATTTAAGTTTATTTGTATTTGTATTTGTTCTGTCCCTTAGAGCTCAGTTTGAATGAAATTAAGGTTTACCTCGCTTTCAATTTTGCCAAAGTCCTTGCCATGCTTCTCCAATCCGCGCAGGAACTGCTCCAGCTCGTAGGCTGTCCACTTCATTTGGAATGCACTGGACTGTGTTTGGAGCAGAGCCAGCACCGCCGCCGCTGAGTTACCCTGCGCCTTAAGCAGCGTTTGTAGGGCCACTTCCTCGGAATGGCTGCCCATGGGCACGGCCGATGACTTGCTAAGATCAATGTAGCGCATTAGTATCTTCTCATCCTCTTGTACGCTGGGATTCCACATCAATTCGGCACCCAAGGCGTCTTTGGAAGACTCCTCCTGTGGCTTACACGGTGGTATCTGGGCCTGATAGGTTGAGCCTAGGTTCACCTTTGATTCATCGTTGAAGTCCACCAGGCCCACCGGATCACCAAAATCATCGTCGAATACATCGAACATGCCCTGGCCAAGTTCCTTGCGTACAGTGCAGTAGAGTCCAGTGCCTTTACGATCAGGGTTCAAGATAGGCGCAGGGGTATAGTGGGTTCGTGATGGCTTACGCAGCTTGGAGCGATGCGGGGACAGCGTGTGGAATTTGGAGAGCTTGTGCACATCCTGCGATGCATTTGAACGCAGTCGACGCTTCAATATGGAATTGGTTTGGTTGGACAGCGGTTGCAGATTGGATACGCTGGGTGAAGTGTGGGTTACCACGGGCGTGGGTACTGCTGCCGGCAAGCTCGAAGTGGAAAGCAGCGACTTGTTGTTATTGCCGCAAGAAAACAGCATGCTGGCATCGATTGAACTTGTGGATTGACTGGCATTGACTCCGCAATCAGTACTCAACAGTGTGGAGAAATCCTGCTTACCGTGGCTGGAAGTATCACCATAAAGCAGAGGCTGGAGCAGACTATTCAGAGGTTGCAGAGTCATGCCCTGCTGGTTGTTGTTGTCTAGATACTGTGTCTGACCAGCCACTGGAGTAAAGTTGGACATCATGAAGTCCGGCTGCTGTTGTTGCTGCGTTGTTTGCTCCGACTGTCCAACTACTTGTGGTGGGAACTGGATCTGCTGCTGTTGTTGTTGCAGCTGCTGTTGCTGCTGCTGCTGCTCGTAGAGAGAAGTTTGGGGTTGCATTTGATCTACGGACGGCACATTCTGGGTCTGCACTGATTGTCGCTGCTGGCCAAACTCACGTGGTGAGGAGGACAACAAGGGATCCTCCGAGTTGGGCATCATTTGGGATTGCAGGCCGAGGCCAGGCAAATAGTAGAGATCAATGATATTTTCGCCCTGCTGCTCGCTGCTCAATGGCACCTGGATGCTCTGATCGGGCAGGGGCAGCACCTCTCGTAGCACCTGCTTCACATCCTCTGCTGAGCCAATGCCGCTGGTGAAGAATGACTCCGATAGGGGCGACGTGGCATTGCGCGAGTCATTGAGAAACTCTTGATCCTCGTCGAGGAACGACAGATTTGTTTCGGCAAACTCACGCAAATCACATTCAGTATCGTTCTCCGTGCTGTTCAACAGGTCCTCAACCTTGATGGACGGATTGAAGCTGCTCTCCTCCAGGACAGACTTGAGCTTTAGTATCTTTTCATTGTCATTCTCGCTAAGCTGTTGCGTGTCATCTGATTTGAAGTAGATCTGCGAAAAGTCTGTCTTGTCGCCAAAGAAGGTGTGGCTGTTGTCTACAAATTGCACTGCTGCATCCTCAATGAATGGCGAGCATTGAGCCACATTTTCGTGGCTGGATGGTGGTGTCGGATAAGCCAGCGGCGAGTGGAGCGGAGAGGTCAATACACTGCCACGCATGTTTGCAATGGCCTGGATCTGTGAGCTGTTTTGCATGACCAGCTCCTTGGAATGAAATTGTTGGAAGGTGGGCAGAGGTGTTGTATTGGTGTTGACGTTGGTATTAGAGCTGGAATTAGGGTTGGTGTATCCAGAACCAGCGCCCGGAGTAGACTCTGTCTCAAACTTAATAATTTGGGTGGGCGTGCTGTCGCCGGCCTCGCTAAGCAAGGCAAATTCATCGGAATGTTCGCTCTTGATTTGAGCAACGGCATCATCATCTTCATCATTGAGCAATTGCTCCATAGTGTCCACCGTTTGCAGAAGCATCTCGGTGTCAGAGACATTGTATACTTCTGCATCATCAAAGAGATCAGAGCCGTCGCTGGTATAGGTGACAGTATAAACACCACCACCGCCGCTGGTAACAACTCCACTAAGTCCCCTTCCCAATCCTCCTGTTCCTCCTGTCGAGGTGCTGATTGCATTGTTTTCCTGATTATTGCAGGGCGCAATGGTCACAGAAAGCGGTGTGCCGTCCGACAGCTCAATGGCACTGGAGGAACACGTGGTATTTGTGCTGGCCGCCACTAGATTGTTGGTTATACCGGAAATACTGCCCCTGCTAAGCTTGCTCTTCGTAGACACCACCTGGACATCGGAGGGTATGATGACAGTGCGATTGTTGTTGTTGGTAATGATCTGGCGGGCGGTCTGGACACTGCTGCCAATGGTAGTCAGCTCAACGCCACTTGAATTGCCGATCAAGAGATTGGCACAGGTTTGGGTTTGCGACTGCTTCTTGGAGGTAACTGCAATGCGGGTACCTCGCTTCAGCAGCTCAACCAATGTGGAATCCTTGGGTTCTGTTGCGGTGGTAGTGGTGCCAGCTGTGGTCGTCACTCCCGAGATACTGCCACCGGCTTTCAATGCGGATAGAGCGCTCATCGTGGTGGTGGTGGGCACATTGTTGGTGGTTATTGTGATGGTGTTGGAGCCACTGCCCAGGCTAAGGGTCTTCGGCTGTTTCTGGCCATCGCTAAATATCTCAATACTTTGTGGTAGGCCAATGTGCTGTATGCTCATGCCGTTGCTGCTTTTGATGGTGGTGGAAGCTGGCAGCACCGCCGTAGTGGTGCCAGTCGCATTGCCTGAGCTGCTGGTCAGCGCCTGAGTTAGGGTGCTGGTGCTGCTCTTCGGATTCAGGAAACTTTCCAGATCACTAATCGATCGTCGCAGAGTGGTAGTGGCGGTGCTGCTGCTATTCGGTGGTGCAGGAACTACAAATGCACCCTAAGAGAAAAGAAAATATACGGATCGATAAGTTGTGCTATGGTCGATTCCAATACCCTGCTAAGCTTACCTTATTGATATCCTTGCGCTTACTAATTATCTTCTCTTCGATCAGAGCACGCACTCCGATGCTGGCTGTCTGCAATGGTGGCCCGCACGAGTCCTTCTTCTCGCAGCGCTTGGTTTCTGTGTCCTTTTTAAAGTAGCCGCCATGGAGGCGCATGTGCCCATTGAGGGCTGGTATGTTTTTGAACTTGCGGTGACAGAGATTACACTCCACGGGCTTGTCCAGCTTGACAATGTTGAGCAGATGTGGATTAATGGCAGCCACAAGATGCGAGCTAAGCTCCTCCTCCTTGATCTCATCGGGTGAGCCGGTGGAGGTGGCAATTAGATCGCTGCCATCCTCCACTGTGACTGTTACATTTTGTGAACTGTTCAGCTAGAGAAAGGAGAAAAAACCGTTAGAGCATAGGAAACAGCATGCCAGATCAACGGAACTTCTCCACTTACCAATTGCATGTTCCAGGTTCGGGGTCGTGCCTGTATGGGAGCTGTCTCCGTATTGATTTTGTAGGAGCTGACGCTGGTGGGCGAGGATACAGTTACCTGGGCGCTAGTTTGCTTCGTCTGCTGCATAATCTTGCTTATGAGTTCCAACTGCTCTCGCGTTAAGCCCTCACCCTCCAGGCTGGCTCCATCGCTAAGCGTTATGGTGGGTGAGCTGGTTATAATGGTGTTAGTTGCGGTACCGGTGCCATTTCCACTACCAGACCCAGTCGTGGCGCAGCAGGACGACGACGACGATGAAGAAGACGCCGTCGATGATGCATTCGATGAGGTCGATGTCGTGGGCGAGAGCAGAGTCACGTTCGTCTTGATGGGTAAATTCATTGCCCTGATCTGCTCATCGGTCAGAGCAATGCCGGTGGCTGCATCTACTAAACTGCTACCTGTCGAGATGTAGGTACGTATGCAAGTGGCGCCATCTGGTGAGCTCGCATCGCCGCTAGCCGTGGCGGGCGAAAGGCTTAGTGAGCTAGTGGCTACACCAACGCTAACGCCCACGCTGCCGTTGCTACTGCTGCTACTGCTGCTGCTACTGCTCGCTCCATTGAAGCTGGAGGAGCTGGTCGTTGGCGAGAGCGATTGAATGGTTGTGCTGATCGTGGTGGTGGACTGTGTGGAGCCTGCATGGTGGTTCTCTGAATGGCGCCGCAGGGATCGCGCATCGCAATAAGATTTGCCGCAACCATCCGCCTTACATTCGTAAGGCTTCTTATTCCGATGAGTCATCATGTGTCCGTTTCTACAAGCAGGGTGAGAACGAGTGGGTCAGTGGTTCAGTGGAGCAGTGAATCAGTGGCTCGCTTAATTTACTCACAAGTGATCTTGTCGCTTGAATGCCTTCGAGCAAAGCGCACAGATGTATTTCCGTTCGTCGCTGTGCGTCAGTTTGTGCTTGGCCAGTGCTGAGGCATTTCCAAAGATCTTGCAACAAGTCTATAAAAAGTCCATACCACGTAAGCAAAGGCATATTGAAATTTAATTAGCATTCGACGTTGTAGTTCGGAGGCTGTGAATGTGCTCAAATTTGAATTGGTTTGCGGCCAGTCTAGTTTTGGAACACTTTACGAGCAATTGTGCGTATACGTAATGCTTTTGGCCGAACAACAACTGCACATGCTAATTATGCTCAAGCAGAACAGTACAAATGCCATTAGAAACAGCTACATATCGATGGCCACCTTGAACGACTATTAGTCTTAAGAAATGCATAGTTCATTTTCCAAATTGAAACGTTCGAGAAGATTCAATTCGCTGGATGGTAAAAAATATAAATTTGAAAGCAAACTTGATTTGACGCCCTACAAGGGGAGTCTACCTACTAAATGTGGTGACTCTAGCTCTTATAGTCTCCGAGATGTAAGTCGGACAAACGGAGATCGCACTTTGAAATATTTATATCCCACTTATCTGCTATTTTCATGATGCGATCAGAAAGGCAAATATTTTACAAATATATTTGTATACGATATATACTAAGACCTTTCTTTATACCATTTATAAGATCGCTTTATTTTACGTTAGCTATGTAATACTTAACGAATAGTTTCAGAGCAGAAGTCTTATAAAATTTCATATTTTAAACTTTATATGAACTCTTTCATTCATCCTGATCGAGTCTCCAAACAGCTTAAGTTAATTGAAAAATCTTAGAGTTCTTTAAATTTCCTAAAACATAAGATATTATCTTCACTAGCTGGAAAGCAAGGGTAAACATGTATGTTGATTTCAGCCTGGTTGAGATTTTGTTTTGATTTGAGTGTCTTTGGCTGTGTTTCTGCCAGTCAAGCAACTTGACGTGTTCTTAATGTCTTTTCATAAATATATTACACAGTGCTTGATGTGTGGCTATTGCGGTAGTATGCGGACGCCTCAGAAAGACCGACAATACTCGTAAATCAACGATTACGCCGGAAAAACCAAACACATCAAAATTGGCATACGCACCTGACACTGCTGCGGTCCGTGGCGCGTTGGTGAGGATAATTTGGGGCGACTCCTTTTGGGCGCGTCAAAATTGACAATGGATGTGGTATTGGTGGATGTCGATGTAGTGGATGTTGCGGTTATGCCAGCCACATGTCTGCCATTGCTTTTAAAGCTCAAACTGTGACCGCCGCCGCTGCTGCTGTTGCTGTCGTTGCTGCTGCAATTGCTACTGCAATTGCTGTTGCTGCTGCCGACTGAGGAGGCGTTGCTAAAGTTGCTGCTGTTGCTGCAGTTGCTATTGTTGTTGTGCTGATTAAGTAAACTGGCGGCGCTGCTGGTGCTGCTATTGCTCATAATCTGAGCCAATGTCGTGACATTGGTGGCCGTGTTGCTGCAGCTGCTGCTGCGTATCAGACAGTTCTTAATGTAGCTGGTGTTGCTCTTGCTGATGGTGGTGTTTGTGGAGGTGCTAACTGTCTGCACACTTCGCCTTGTAATGGTTATCTTATTGGGATTACCTAGCTGCTTGCCACCACTTGGTTTTGTGGCGCTATTGCTAAGAGTTGTTGCTGTTGAGCTACTGTTGCTGGAGCTGCTGCTGCTACTACTGTTGTGTTTATTCTTAAGAGCTGCAATATAAGTGCAATTGAATAGAGTGTCAGGTAAGATCCTGAAATCTACTCACAGGCTGTCTGTATGGTGCCCAAAACATCTGCTAGCATTTCCGGATCCGGATATCCAATGGTCAAAGCATTTTCTAATGCTGACGTAGGCGCTGTCGCAGATGCTGACGATTTGGCAATTGCTGTGACGCCATTGCTTTGACATGGGCTGGATGTTGCTGTTGCTGATTGTATTGGCGATGATGATGATGATGAAGTTGATGTAATTGTTCCTGCTGTTGGCTGCTTTGTTGTCTCCAAGGCATTCGAATCTCTGCGCTGCAATGTTACAGAACCTTCTGTGCCCACGGAGGCGCTGCACATCAACACACGCTGTGACGCGCTGAGACTTGTCAAAGGCAGGTGTATGCTCTTGGTTACCTGCGGGCAGGGCAAATTCAATAGGCTAATATTATGACTATGTACGATCGTGTCAATGTGTATGTATGTATGTATTTGCCTTTGGATGTACATATATTCTAAATGGCTGCCAAAAGCGCTGCGACAAGCGGCGAACGACAGCGACAGCAGCGGCGGCTGTCAGGCGAGATTAGTTAAGATTATTGATAATGCACAGCAACTGTCGCCTAATGGACGACGCGTCGCATAATTAATTGAATTTAAATGCATTTCACTGTGAGCCATTTGCCTGTATCCCTCTGCCTAGCCCATACCCGATACCCCCCATACCCCTCAGCCAGTTCACTCCCCAGTAAGCGCGGAAGTTAAGTATGCGCCGTGTGACCAACAATTGCAAAAGACCTCGCCGCCTTATGAGTCCGCGCATAAATTTGGCACCTTACCCAATTGTGAGTTTAATTGTTGTATGCGCAAAACAATGTTATATTTTTAGGCAGCCTTTTGATATTTTGGCAGCCACATATTAATTTAAATGCCTTAAAAATGCGGCCCTAATGTACAATGCCCCATGTCAGATTAGTATTATTTGGCCATGCGGCTTGATAGAGTACGCAGTTATAGCCTTATAAAACCATACAGCTATGCAGAATTCATGTGGACAGCAATTGTGCGTAGCACATAATTAAGGGGAACGACTCATATAAACATGGCCACAGTTAAAGACATTTGAATAAATTACTTCCAGGCGAATAAAATTTCACGTTAAATAAATAAACAACTTTTTTATTGTTTCTTAAGTTCTGTGAAAGAAAAACACCATAAGGCAAACGAAATGCTTTTGGGCAACATGAAAATTAAACTACTAAAGCACCACGGAATGCCCAAGTACAGATGGAGTGTTTTGTTTTTGTTTTGCTTCAATTAATTTAATTGATACTGTTTATTTAACATTCTCTCAGCATTAGGCTTTGATATATATATGGGCTGATTGTGGAAGCGTGCGTATTGGCCACATCGATGAAATTGATTTGATAGCCTTGTCGTTGGTACTTAATGTTCAAAATAATTAAGTTTTAAATGAAATTAAAAATGAAAACACGTTAAAAAAAAACATTTTAGCCATTACAAAATTTGTAGAGCATACAGTTTACGTTGTGGAAGTGTGTCTTAAGTGACTCAGAGGCGTTGCCAGCGTTACATATCCTTGCAGATTCGGTTGAAATTCGGTCAGCATACATGGAGGCTTCTAAGACTGACACGTTCCAAATTAGGTTTAATTCGGATAAAAAACCAAAAAAGAAATCCGGTATACTAAGAGTTCATTCTGAATCGGTCGGATATTATATATATATATATTATATAGTGATTCGATCTGAATACACTTTGGTCAACAGACGTAGAAGCTTCTAAAACTGACATTTCATTTCCCCGAAGCTGATATACCATCGATATTGTAAATATATAACCGATCTAGATTAAATCTGGTGGGTAGTCGTGGGGCTGCAGTGGATACAAGGGATGCAAGACGAATTTGTCTTAATTTGGATGAAAAACAGAAAAGTTATGCTGCTAAGTGTTCATTCCGGAACAATCGTTTATATGGTAGCTATATGATATAGTTGTCCAAACTTAATCAGATTAGAACAGCGAACGTAAGGTGTGTTCAAACGGATACAACCCCAATTTAGTTTGATTTTGATGAAAAACAGAAAAGTTATGTTCCTTAATGTTAAATCCGGAACAATTGGTTATATGGGAGCTATATGGTATAGTTGTCCGATCTGGATAATCTTGAACTTAACCAGCGTGCAGATAAACGAAGCATCTGGTAAAAATTCCAACTATGTAGCTTTTAAGACTTCTAAGATCTTTGTGTTCAAACAGACGGACGGACAGACGAACATGCTTATATCGATTCGCCTTGTCATTCTGATCGATAATATATGTACTTTATACGGTCGGAAATACTTCCTTTTGTGCGTTGCAAACTTCCTGACAAAATTAATATACCATTTTGTGAATGGTATAGCAGGTAAGAAAGTTTTGCTCTCTACTCCACTATAGTACAAGAATCATTGTCCTTCGTTTTCTAAAACCAGATATTAACAGTTTAGAAATCCAGTTTAGAAATTCGGAAGTAACCCCCGAGTATAAGGCAAGTACACTGGTCTATTCAAAAGTTGTTAAACGTTAAATGTTAAAACGGAAACTAAAATAGTTACTTGCTAATTAAAACGAAAACTATAAATGCTTTGTTCAATATATATCTCAACTGAAAGTTTTGAAAGTTTTTCACAATTAGAAATTATTTTCCATAATAATTTTCAACAATACACATAGTTTTTATAGTCAAATTGCTATATTCTATATTACATTAGCTGCATCTGAACACCTTGAATTTGTGGCTCTCTTTTTTTATTTATGGCCTTCGCCTTTACTTTCACGAAGGCGCCCATATATTCTGCTCGCAGTTGAAAATATTGAGTAAGAAGTACTTTTTGTTATGCTTACGCTAGGCTTACAACTTTTGATAAATATCACGTCTGATAACAGAATCTCGTGTATCACGCAAAGGCTGCCATAACGCAGCAGCTGTGTATTGGGCATGACGCCATATCCTGTTACGGTTACGACACGTTACCCCATGCCAGGCAACCAGCCGACAGAAGCGCTACCTGCTCCCTCTATGAGGCGTTGGCATATGATTGTATATTTTTACAGCGTGATTCACGTGTCAATCAAATGTCAATGTCACTCCAAAAAAAAAAAGAACACCACGACGGCAAGCGTTGATGTTGGCGCAAAAAATGAAGAGTCGGCCCACAATCCTCGATCCATTGACAGCGGGAAATATTCATGCCAAAATCATATTTTAGTTGCTGCAGGCCACACTTGCCTGGACACTGGGATGCGCTTGCTGTCTTATCGAGACGTCTGCTCCAGGCCTGCTCATATCGCTTGCCTTATAATAAATAGACATTTTTGAGCTGATGTCAACGCCCAACGGCAATTTGTCATCGGTTTTTGCTTATTAGTAAAATGAGCCGAAACACATGTTCAGTCAAACCCAACGCACACATTCATATTCATATTCATATTCAAAGGCAAGGGCTGCGTCGTGTGCGTTGTACATTGTACGGCGTCAAAGCCGTCGTCATCATCATCATCATCATCAATAACAGATTCATCAGGCAGCACACTAGAAGAGGAAGGGGTGACGGTGGGGTAGACTAGATTCAAGCTGCCTGGCCGCCGCGTGTTTATTTGAATTTCAATTTGTTTATGAAAATGCCTTTGAACTGTTATTGCCGCTTCATATTCTGGCATGGTTTGTATACGTAATATAATGAGTTGAATATTTGATTGGCGCCCAGTTTAAGTATTTCATTACTGTTCGACCATTATTTATGCAGTTTGATGCGTAGAAATAATATTCCTCATTCGCAATGATAACCAATACGATTATATAAATGAATGAGATTTGCACAATATTTGTTTGTGTTGTTGAATGGCCAGACCCCATATGTATACTAGTTCATATATAAAATATGCTCGTTCATAACTTTGGGGGCTTTATGAATGATGGCATACACGATGCCTCGCATTGCTGTTGTTATTGTTGTTGTTATTGTTGATAGTATTGCAGCAGACATTGCTATTGCTATTGCTGTTGATGTTGCTGTTGCTGTTGCTGTTGCTATTGCTTTTGTTGCTGCAAGACTTTGCCTTGCTTTCGCGTACTTACCGTATTTATGGCTGCCATCGTCTCACTTGACGCCGCAGATGTTGTTCTTGTTCTTTTTCTTGTTGTTGTTCTTGTTGGTGCTTGTACTTGTTATAGTTGTTGTTGTTGTTGTTGTAGTGGTGGTGGTGGTGGTGATGATGGGGATACAAAATCAAAAATCTGCAAAAAGTTTTGTATGATAGAACATATTCGGTATTCGTTTCGATATTTTGCGAGTTTTCTCCTTTATTACCGTTTGTGGCGGCGACATTAACAAAAAGGAGAATAACGTAAATGAAAAATGGGGCAATCGGAAAACGAATAACGGAAACAAACAAATTTTGATGCATAACAATGTGCGAGTACAACTGAATAGCTGATTCAAATAAAGAGCGAGTAAGGGAAGTACGTAAATGCATGCACATAGGCCACGAGAGATGAAGACGACCACGACAACGACGATGATAAAGACGATGAACACGACAACACATTACAAAATCAAAAGGAATGAAGACATATCAAAATGTATAATAACACAATTAAAAAGTATGCAGAATATAGATGCGTTTCAAGCAGACTGAAGGTAGGTTAGGATTGGACTAATGACAAGGTTAGTAAGTTAGTTGGTTTTTTTTAGATTTATTAATTTGGCTGAGCAAAGTGATTAGAATGACTGAATCTCTTGCAATGCGACATTGAAAATTTGTTTGTTAAAGGGAAAGTAGCTGCCTTTGAATTTACATAGATTCCCTTCCTCTTGAGAATGCAACGAAATGAAAATTTCAATTATTCTGTGCATTCGCTCCTTTGGCATTGCTGGCAAGTTTTTCTCTATCGACATGCTGCTTAGTTGCCATGTCTCTTTTACAATTTGCCTTTTCCACGATTTGTTATCTCCGTTTCTCTTGCCATTTATTTGTGCTCACAATGGTCTTTGACCGTCCAACCTGCATGCTTATTTCTGTTTAGTTATTTAATTACAATTTTCTATAGTCTTATTTTTAATTTAATTCATGCTTTCACCCCACACAGCTCGCTATTTTCTTTGCTTGACGAACCGTGCGCCAAAAATTTACAAAAATGAGAAATAAATACATACGACAACTCGTATTTTATATGTTTTCGTACATTATAAGTTTTGATTTGATCATATAAATCTGTCAAAATTTGTAAAAATTTACCTATTAAGCATTTCAACTGGCAAATTGGGGATAAATAATTGTGATTAATTGTTTTGTTAATTTACTCGAGTATCAAGATCTATTATATAGGAGAAAAGGAGTTATAATTTTACACTACACATTCCTTGGATCATGAAAGGAGCTCCCTCCCTACCTATTTGTACCTACGTCAGTATATACGTATGTATATACAAGTCTACCTATATCTATGATGCTGCTGCTAAGAGGTATGCCAAAACGATGGCGCAATAAACAGCTCAACAGACACACATGAGCAGTGCCAGCAGCGTCCAATCTTACATGGGCATGGGCAAAGGCGCAGTTGGCTACAGAAACGTGTCAGTCTTCTGGTACGCGGTACACATGTTGTTGGACATCAGATTCAAATACAACTGCACACACACACACACACACACACGCTACAAGCACTCTAGCAGACTGCACTCAATATGCAACAGGCGAACAGATGCAAATGCGTAAGAGACTTTTTGCTTTTGGATTTGCATGGTATGCATTTGCATGGTATGTAGTTTCTTCAGCAGTGTTGGCCAGTTTTGAAAAAAAAAACACTTCAAAAGACAGAAGCCAAAAAGCAGCTTACTTCGGGTAAAAGTTTCTATCCAATAGAGCTCGCTCTATGTCAAAGGCATATTTTAAATTTGTAAATCATATCAAAAATATGTTGTACAAAGAATTGCTTTTCGACTGACTGTTATCTATATAATATCTATATAGGTTAGCGAATCAATCCGTTTAAAATTGGTATACTGATGTCCAGAATTTTTTAATTGAGAAGTTAAAAATTTGTTTTTATTCAGAGCCAAAATAGCTACGATAGCTCTATAGATAGTAAAGTATTTGAGAAAACTGGAAGAACAAGAAATCCCATAAAAAATGAAGTGGTCCTATAATTAAAATTTCAATCTCTGAATGGGTTTCCTACTCTTTTGAACTGACAGAATGCTGAAACATAAAAAGCAAGTGCATCGTATGGCCAACCATAGAAGGATTGATTATAAAGAGTATCTTATAGTAAAATACTTCATATATTCCATATATTCTGCCTACCACTCTTTCATAACACACCTCGATTTTTCATGAAATCGGATTTGTCAACATTATTCGACAGCTAAGGCAAATGTGACGACCAAGCCAATGTATCCAAAGTATATTATGCGGTCGGTCGTTGCTTTTTAATTAAATGCATATCTACGGCTGTATGCCAGATTTGCAGTACACGTACACTGGCACAGTGTGTCACACTGGGTCGCTGGCATTGTCGTTGCAGCCAGGGGCGGCAGTGGCAGTAAGACACGGAATGTTGTCGAGCGCGACGACAATTTGTATCACAAAATGTTTGGCAAGGCGCCCACTAAAACACACTAATAAAGAAGGCCCAGGCGCGATATAGCAATAGCAACAACAGAAACAACAAAAACCATAACAATACTAACAACAACAACGACCACACCAACAGCAACCGTAGACAAGACCAAGACCAAGACAAAGGCAAGGCAGGGCCAGGCTGGCGGCAGGCAGGGCAGCCTGCGGTAGCCCAAGAATTCCATGATAACTATTTCTTTTAGTCTTTGTTATGGTGGCCTTTTGGCAGATCGTAAAAAAAAGCTAAATGTTTATGCTTGCGGTATATTTTTTTCATTTTATCTTATTAGAATTTTGGTTTAACGCTTCCTGCGTTTATAAAATTACAAATAATTACAATAAAAAAAGCCGTAATTGTTTAAACTCTTGCGTACGGTTGAAATGGTAGCGCAGTGCTCTGCTTATAGCCCAGTTTGCTGCGTCAACAGCTGTGTGGAAAATTCACAAAAATTATATTAATAACTATGGACAGATTTAGACGGCACGTATACTATTTTCAATGTTAGGCCACACACTAAAAATAATATGCTGTAAAATGCCATACAGAATATATGTGAAATACCTAAATATACGAATGCGGCAGACATCGTCTGATGGATTGTGTATAGAAGGGGATGAGAGGTGGGGCGGGGAGGACAGAGACGCAAATGCCATCAGTGGCAGCTCTCATATCAAAATCCAATTAAAATCATTCGCGCTCATTGGATATAGACAAAATAAATAAAAACTCTATATAGCTATATCTCTAGCAGCAGATACACAAGAAAAACAAATCAACTATATAAAGATAAACTCTATATAGCTATACCTCTCTAGCAGCAGATACACAAGAGATGCAAAACAAAGATGTAAAGAATTATAGAAATCCAATTTAGTGTGTTTTGTGCTGGAAAATTCAAGTAGTTGTAGTTTTACTAAACTATTGAATGAATACGAAAAACGAATCGAATATTATTGTAAATATTTCTAAAATAGCAATAAATATTTCTTAAATAAGAAAAGCATTGCCATATGTCACAGTTTTAACACTAAAACATTCCAAAGATCCTAAAGTAAAAGCGGTAAGAAGAGAGTTGAGTTCTTCTCAGCTATGGAGGTAAGGCTATCTCCGATATCTGTTCGACAATGCAATTGATAAGTGCACCGTAATAAGTTTGAATTTTTTATGATATTACAATGTATTTTATGTATATTATCAGAAATTGGTATACTTTTACCAGATATATCCTATAAGTGCCCGCTGTTACCATTTTTAGTTCACCCCAATCGGATTACTATGTATATAGCTCTATTAGAATTAACTTTAGTAGGAGAAACATTTTGTTTTTTCATCCAAATCGAATCAAATACTTTTCTCTGAGTGTATACAGAGAATATATGATTTGTATGATTTTTGATTTGTCGCTAGAGTAAACATAAAAGCGAGTGGACGCCATCCAATTCTTCAATCTTAAGTTTAGTATCAATTAAGCAGCTGCACGCGCAACGGGCGCTAATTGCCGCACGTGTGTGCGACAGTGGGAGGTGAGGTGGATATGTACAAGCAATATGGCGCACATGCTGTGATTTACATTTCTATTTAATTATCAAACACTTTGCCTAATGAGAACGCAACCCACCCACCCACTACCCGCCCACTCATACACATACACACATACACACACACATACCCAGCTCCTGCTCCACACAATGTTCAGCGAAGTGTGCTTCCGCATTTGTGCGTTTGTGGATGTTGACGTATTCCTGTGTTTGTTTTTATTTATAATTTTTATTGCACGAATTGCTCAAATGGTTATCGAGAGTTGAGATGAATTGGGTTAATAGACCCTCAAGTGTATGGAATGGGAAAAGCGACCAGTGTTGCGGAAGCTTCAACAGTACGCAAGGAAATTTGCTTAACTCTTGCAAGAGCCCACTTCAACGAAGTACAGTTTTCGATCTTATATGTGCATATGTATGTATATATATCGTACAACGTGGGCTACTTAAAGCACATAGCTCGAGCCAAACAATGTTCACTTGATTGCTTCCTACTATGCTTTCAGCACCTACGCGGGCTGTCAGTTATTTTTCCTGAATGATTGATGTTGGCCAAAATTAAAAAAAGCCCAAGCGTATATTTCGCTGTATTACACACCAAAAACAAATGAGATTTTGATGCATCGTTTCACATTTTGTAAATGGCTATACTGTGGAAATGTTATGAGTTATGCCTACAAGAGGATGCCAGTTAATATTAAAGGGCTCAAGGTCATCAGCATAATTCCTAGAATACAAAAAATATACAGGGTATGAAAATTCACACAAGATTTGAAACTTTGATTTGGTCCTGTGATAATGTGTGACTGATGTAAATGCATACACATACATCTTATAAGATGCGTTGCCCCAAATTGAAAGTTAAAGAGATGACTCAAGCTTTTTAAGAAATTCTGTTTAATTACGTTTGGTTTTTGCATTGGTGTTTCCAATTGGGTTACATTTTTTGGTAATAAATACTTTGACTAAATTTATAAGTGAAGAAAACCTAGCCCCCTTATCGGATCACAAATTAACTTTAATTTCAGCAACAGAGAATGCGCAACGACACCAGCCGCTTGCTTTGAGGCTTCTTAGAGTTTATGATTTATGGCAATAATTGCATGACTTGCAATGACAATTTCAGCATAGATGTCTATCAATTGCTTGTTTTTTGTATTGAAATAATTTGAAGAATGTCTTATCACCTTTTATATTCACTCTAGTTTAATTTTAATATGATTTTATTTTGCATCATCTGCAGAAATAATGTGATTTCGTTGGCTGTTTAAATACATTGCCTGCTGTATTTTTTGTATTCTCACAAAGGAGCTGAAAATCAAAAGGATTGCCCATGCAGCCTGTGAGTGAATACCGAATACCAAATGAAAACCGAACAACAGGGGCATGGACAATAATAAAATTGCGTAACTGCAGCATCTGCCTTACAATGCAATATTTTTTATTGAATTTTCATGAAAAGCAAAAGAATTTTATGTTGGCTGTGCGCTGTTCATATTTGAATCGTTGCCTTTGTCATCCATTGAATGGACATGTTTAACAAAAAAAAAGAAAAACAGCAAAAAAATAAATAAATTTCCTTTTGTTGGTGTTTTCTTGTATTTGGCATTGTTTGAAATTATTTGTAAAATACGAAACTAAAAATAAATTGCACACACTGTGTGTGTGTGTGCTGCGCATTGCACGAAGTAAAAGGCATTAAAATTAATCACATTTTGATGACATTTTATTTGAAGAATCTCACAAAAATTCGCCACGACGAGAACAACGACAACGTTGAACTACAGGCTATTGTATTAAATAAATACATATGCTCCTAGTACGAATGTGAAGCAACCATCTATATCATCTATATATGTAAGAGCGAATGTGCGTATGTTTGGGGCATGTTCATGTCAATCAGAAAGAAATCATGGGCTCTATTTGAAGTGTCTATAAAGTTGAGGTGAAGTATGTGTCCAGGGGACACGTACCATGAATGTAAGCGCAAGCCAAATGCAGATAATCAAGAATCTTATAATATACAAAGCCCAGCGTATATTATCCCTGTAGAAATGAATGCTAGAGCTGGCCATTGCTAAGTTCTCAACTTTTCTGAACGGACGGTCTGGAGTGTAAAAGAATTTCTGAAAGCTCTAAGAGAAAGTCAAAAAATGAACACGGACGAAGCCGGCTATGTCGTTAGTATTTAATATACATATTAATATACATACATATGTACTCGTATAGCCTTATAAATAAATTGCTAGCACAGTAAGTGAAAATGTATTTCATTTTGAAAGGCGACTTTTTGCGCTGTAATCAAAAATCAAATTTAAAATGTTCCTCTGGCACTATAATCAAATTAGTCACACAATAGCAAAATCTATGCTGCGACCCATACATACATATGTTGACTAATGCATGTCATTTATAATAAAAAGGAACGAGAGAAGGGGTGAGGCATCTGAAACTTTGACTAGCTGCTTACCAGGCTAATGACATAAAGCGCACTGAACGCCAGACACAAATTACGACCCAGGGCAAGCGGGCAATAAAGTAAAACAGAAACAAGCCTTTGGCATGGCCATCACAGTGGAGCAAATAAAATATTTTAATTAAATAAAGATGCGCACACTCAGAGGCATGGCATCCAGGAGCAAGGCACAGCGGGGCTGGGTTGGGTTGGGTTATCCGATATGCAGACGTGCAGAAGTGCAAAAGCAGACGCGCAAACTGTGACGACGCCGGCCAGCCAAGCGAAATCTTGGCCAACGCCAAGACGGACACGGCTTGGTGAGAGACGGACGACCACAAACGACAATGGCGGTGCTCTTTTGCCAAAAAAAAATACACACACATACATATACACTCAGTCAGACATCAACACAACACACACATGCGGAGAATCAAAAATGAAAACAAAACATAATAGCCCAAAATCGACCAAGGAATCATATGCATTATTCACTGCAAAAAATGTCAAAACGAAACGCCAAGTTTTGCAATACAAAATACTACCATGTGCTCATCATTAAAAGGCACAAAAGTGTACTCGTCTGGCAGTAGTGTGAAGTGTATGTATGTGCATACCTAAAACTACACAAATACATATATATTTATATGTGGATATGTGGATATAGCCGTTGGCACAATCATCCACGTTTCATCTATTGTTCGGTCCTTGTTGTTGTACCCGCGGCTGTGGCACAGGTTCCACTTCAAAAAAAATAAAAACTTAAGATATGTACACACGTACATGTGTATTTTTAGGAATCCTCTCATTTGATTTACGATTTCATTAGATCAGCTAATGGACAACGCTACAGGCAGAGGCTGAGCACGAGCACTTCCCAACCAATGCGTTAATCACCGCTAGCTCATACGCCCTGTTGCCTGCTGCCGCTGTTGCTGCCACTGCCACTGCCACTGCGCTTTATCAAACCGACCGACCACCTGTCGTTGTCTATAAGTATGAGCAGACGCAGTTGCCATCACCATCGCCATCACCAGACGCCTACCAATTGTGACAAAGTTGCAATTATGTCAGTCCCTAGGGCTATTGGATGGCGTAGACAGAAACTGAAATAAGCACAAGAAAAACAAATAACTAAAAGTTGAATGTATTTTAATTGCCTTCAAGCGATGGCGATGGCATACTAGTGCACAGTGCCTGATGCATTTTTTTTGTTTGGGGGTAATCCAGTATGTTTTTGTAACAGTGTATGCATTATAAAGCAATTACAGATACATTACAATTTATATTATTACTGCATTTGGTTTATGTGATTCATCAGACTAACGCTAACTATTATTTTGGGCTACGATTTAGTCCTGTGATATAAAATATTCTACAAGTTTGTTTGAACGTTTGAACGTTGTCAGACACGATGGCTACTATTTATTTTTCGGGAATAGCAAAATATAACAAACATTTTGAAATTTTTTTCAAATTATTCCCCTTGAAGACTAATCCACTTTTTCATTTTTTCCATTATTTTTGAAACACCTCCAAAACATGGTTTTTGAACGCTTCAGCTGCTTCTTGGGCGCTCGTAAATCGCTGACCAGATTACTTTTAATATTCGGGAACAAGAAGAAGTCATTGGGTGCCAAGCCAGGAGCGTAAGGAGGGTTCGATGTTTTGACTGTAAAAAATTCACCTGTTTGACAAGATGTGTGAGAACCATTGCATTGCCATGATGAAGCATGATTCGTCTTTTGGTTGGTTGTACGAATTTCTCCGCAGACTTGCAAATGGTCCAGACAATTGGTCGTCTACCACTCAGAATTGCCCGTCCTACGTTGCTCAAGCATAGCAGTGGCCACATGATCCATTCGGCCGAAGTAACAGGCGACCATTGACTTCGCTGAGCTTCTTCTACCAACAACTTTTGTTGGATTTGGCTTGCCTTGGAATGCCCACACGGTCGATTACTGTTTAGTTTCCAGATCATATAAATATATCCATGATTCGTCACCTGTCACGATTTTATTCACGTCTTTTGAAGCACCATGGCCAAACTTTTTAATCATTTCCTTACAATGACGCTAGCCTTGTTTTGAGCGAGTGATCAATTATGGGGTATTCAACGAGAGCAATGTACTGAATTAAAGCTAATGTGCAAGGATGTCTTTATTTCACGATATGTGACATAAAGATCTTCCATTATCAGTTCATGCACTGCATCGATGTTTTTTGGCACAACAAGCGATTTTGAAGGACCTTCACGGAATTCGTAGGCGACTGAACTACAACCACGATCGAATTCACTATACCAGCGATTCATTGTATTTTCTGATGGCGTTTTATCGCCATACTGACTTCATCGACACATTCTTGTTTAGATAATCCAACTCGAAAGTTGTGAAAAATATTCCAACGAAAACCTTTTCTTGAAATTTCGAATTTTTGGTCAAATTTATTTTTTAACTCACTATAAGCAAAACAAATAGCACTTGTACATCAAAACGTTGTGAGTATATCAAACTTTATTTTGGTGTTGCCAGTTCTGCAAATAAAAATAGTACCCCTCGTACATTACAACCATTTCAGCCCCATTGTTTGGTATAAGTACGATAAGTAGCTGTGCCACGGAAATGTGTATGTTACAAGCTTTATCACAAAACAACACATAACCCATAAATACTAATACTAACCCATTCCATAAAATGTCAGCTAATTTGCATTTTACTTTAGTATCATCACTTTTAGTATCATATTATTTTGGTTGGCATTCCCAAATTAAGAAAACGATATTTAAGCAAACAAGAAAGCACATTTTCAAATAGCGAAAGCCTACCTATCCTTGTTGAAATTCAACAATACAAATATTTGTATTCAAACCATTTTCGCTTGCTGCAAGTCTAGAAAAATTCGTCACGCTTTGAGGCTGTTGGCGTCTGTGGCTAGGGCGGTGGCAACGTTAACATTTATGGCCTGCTCAGAAGGAATTTTTGAATTTTTTATAATACCATCGCCCCAGACGAGGCTGCCATATTTGCGTTGATGTAGCCGCCACACGTGCCACATTTGACGAAAATAAATTGTGCCACAACATCTATGTATTAATAGTTCATCAAGCCAAGTCAACGCTGACAGATAAACGACGGCCACCAGCAGCACCAGCCCATCCCGTTGAGACGCCGGACGCGGCGACAAACAAACTAATGGATAAGAATCCGCGAGTATGTAATCCAAGAAATGTAATCCGTCTTAACACACACACATATAAGGACTCTCATCTATGGCTGCTGTTATTTTTGATTTGAGTGTCTGTTTGTGTGTTTGTTGGATTGTTTTCGTTGGCGCTGCTCTGCGAGATATGAATAATTACATTTCTAGCATAACTTGACTTTCACTTTATCAGCCATAGAACGCAAGTGAACATTGCTTTATACATATATTTTGGTCTTTCTTAGTTTTTCCTACTTGACAACGCCTTGACGCGTTGAAAGTATTACCGCATACGTATTATGCTGAAAACAAAATGAAAACAACACAAACGCAACTTAGAGAGATGCCACGTAAAAAATAAATAAAATAATAAATAAGAAATAAGAAATTCCTTTTTATTCCATTCATAAAAATGTATTGTGAATGTATATTAATTTTGCCATGAAGTTTGCAACGCACAGAAGGAAACCTTTCCGACCATATAAAGTACATATTTTCTTGATCAACACAAATCGGTATAGCTATATTCGTCCGTCCGTCCGTCCGTGTGTTTGAACACAAATATCTCAGCAATCTTAAGAGCAAAAGAGCTGAAATTTAAGCCAGATGCTTTTTATATCTGCACAGTTTCATCTGGATCGAACTGCTATGTCATATAACTGATATAGAAACGATTGGTAAGCATCCATATTAACAGCCTCTACATTCGCTGAAACTATTTGATCTAGATCTTACACCTATATCATATTATCCGAATAAATTGGACTACTTCATTGTATAGCTAAAGAACCAATTATTTTAGTAATGAAATCGAAAAGATTATCCGAATTATCCGAATTAATTGGACTACTTTATTGTACAGCTAAAGTACCAATTGTTTTAGTAATGAAATCATTGTTGTGATTTGATTTGTTGTTCGGTAATTTTGAGAGATTTAGTGCATGTGAATACATTTTGCGATTTTTGGCAAAAGAAATTCCTATTTAAAATGTGAATGGTATATAAGGTTCACCAAAGATGATGCTAGCTTTCTTTATTCGTTTTATGATGACGTCAATTGCCTATTATTTGGCTTTAGTCATAAATCTGACTGGCAGGCATTGGTCAGTCGTCAGGCATTGAACGAGTGAATCAGTTGTTGTTGTTATGCATAATTAAGGCCTATGAGATAGTCAGCTGGTTAGCAAAAAGACAAGTTACTGAAGGCCTTAAGTAGAAGCAATTTTCATAATATATGTATGTTGAATGTGAATGTGACATTAATCGAGAAAATTATTTTAAGTCGTTGCAAAACTAAGCTGGCGGAATGATATGTTCATTTATGTTATTTTACCAATGCTGATTACCTTTAAAGTATCTTTAAGTGAATTTGTTGATTGAAAAGGTTCTAGTTGTTGTTTCAGCATCGTATACTGTTCAGCTCATACTTCTCCTTTTCATTCAGAAATCAATGTAACAAATATGCAAGACGGAATGAGAATGTTCATTGCGGTCTACTAACATTTTACTAACTAAGCCCCCACATAACATATCTAAGAACGACACTGGTTGAAGCATTTACTCTCCTTTTTAAATAGAAGATTTCCGCTACGTTTCATGGAACCGCCCCACCACCATCAATCCTCATGCTTGGCAGAGTCATTGAACTTTAAGCACCAGGTATTGTTCGGGTAAATAATAGCAGAGAGTAAGCCGTACAGTACAGATTTGTTATTCTTCTTCAGAGGATACTACAATTTTATCAGGATAATTTTAACAAATTCAGCCACTTTGACATTGACAGTTTCGAGGCTGAGAAGGTCTACTTATTCTTTTGAGAACGAAAGTCGATTGACCTTTTGAGCGGGAAGCAACATTAGAACCATTTGTCTTTCAAAATTCTGACATTAATAGTCAAATATGTTTGCTAACAAAGTATGATAAGCCGAATTAATGCTCATTATGCTACCTGAAAACAGGCAGCGGCATACTCACAAAATTCACGAAATCGTATAATGTTTTTGTTAGGAAGCTTGCAAGGCGCAGAAGGGAGTGTCGGAAGACTGTATAAAATATACATATTCTTGATCAGCAGGACAAGGGGAATCGATATTGCCATGTCCGTCTTCCGTCTGTTTCAATGCAAAGATCTCAGAAGTCTTACAAGCAACAAGGCTGAAGTTTTACCAGGTGCTTTTTTTCTGAGCGCTGGTTAAGTTCGAGTTTCACCCAGTTCGAAAAGCTATATCAAATAGCTTAGGAGCATAACTCTTCTGTTTTTTCATTTAAATCAAACCAGATTCAGTTTATATCCATTTGCGGAAGCTCCATATGCGCTGACCTGCTATGAACAAAATCGGATATATAGCTACCATATAACCGATTGTAGCGGAACGAACACTTAGGAGCATAACTTTTTTTGCTTTTCATCCAAACTAAAACAAATTCGTCTTTGGCAAGCCGAAGGGAGCCTTCCATTCTGAGAGAGCCTTTCTTCTGTATCAGCATTTTTGAAATATTACGTAGGATGCTTTTGTAATCGTGAAATAAATGCACTTACATACAAATATTGAAAGCGATTTTAACCCATTTGACATTGGAATTTGCAGGTATTAAGGCAAAGCTCCATATAATATGTAAACACTCAAAGGCAAACATTTTGGCAAGGGTATGTTTTCTTCGACTGATTTTTTGTTATTGTTATTTATTTAATTCTTTTTCTGTCTGCACGTTTGGTGCCCCATGAATTGTGAGTTCACACAATGCTCAGCCACAATGCAAAGGTGCGTGTATGCGTGTGTTGGTGTAGGTATAGATGTATATGTATGCTTTGGTTATTGTTGAATGAGTTTATAGAGTGCCAGAGTGTGCGTCCGTGTGTATGTGCGTGTGTGTGTGTGTGTAAGCGTGTTGTTAAAAGACATTTTAAATACTTGTTAATATGCGGTCATAAATTAATCACACCACACAACACACACATCATGTTTTAGTTTATTTAAGAAAAGTTTGTTTGCAACAAGTCAACTTAACAACACATACGCATAGCACAACATTGGGCGCAGTGTCGTGCGCCAAATTGAGTTTCAATAGATACTTATTTAGTTAAATAATCGTGTTAAATGGTAAGTTAGTATTTCGTTAGTATATAAGGAAGAAGTTAGTACTTTTAGAGAAATCATAAGCCAATGCGAAGAAAAATGTGTGTCCATTTAGATAAATGTAGATAGATGATCGTAAATTTATTGCTCTGATCGCTCACCTCTCTAAGGGGGTCTGCATTTGCATTCGCCGCGTACCACGGTGCGTATGGTTTATATGCTTGATGTTGATTGTCGTCTTCGTTGGGGCCTAACGATGCTGCCGATGCTGATGCTGATGTTGCTGGTGTTTCCTAATCTGCGGCAATAGCTTTTAGTATATGTTTCTGTATATGTAAATATGTATACACACAGCGGCGGTATATGTATTTATGTATGTTCATATGCTATGCGAGCATTTTCTATATGTTTATATATGCTGGCCGCGGACTGTGACATTGAATTGCTTTTCACTGTTTCTGTTTGTGTTTTTGCTTTTGATGCTAATGCTGTTGTCTTTTTTTTTGTTTTTGTTATTGTTATTAATGCTTTTCACTGTTGTTGCTGTTATTTCTTCTTTTTTCTTACTTTTTTTTTTTGTTTAGTTCAGTTTTCTTGGTATGTTGCGTCTGTATGTATGTTTGTCTGTAGACATATATTCCTTTTTATGTTTTTATTTCACACGCGTTTGTTCAAGGTGTGTCACAGACTAGGCGGCTAATTTTTCCCTTTTGCACATTTAACAAATTTAGTTGGAAATTTGGATTGTGCTTCCTTTACACATGTACATCAAAAGCTAAAAGAGTTGCGTTTTTAACGGTTATTTGTATTGAAAAAGTTTGTAGTTTAAGTTGTATGTTTTTAAGGTTTCTTTGTAAAGAGGACGGCTTGGCACGTATTCTGACAGCTACATATCTGAAATAGTATGGTTTCGAAAATAAATTAATAATACTTTGAATATCCAAGAAGTTTTTATATATCCACAAAAATGTTTTGTTAATAAAACCACAGTTTTTCTTTTTGAAAATCATTAAAGAATAGAGAACATTTTTACAAATATCTGCATGTTTATTGAAAGTCGATCGAATTAAAAAACAAAACTAAATGTTTTCGATAATTCTAAGATATATTCAATTTTATTTTATACATTTTAATTATGCCTTTTAAGAAGTCAAAAAATGATTTTTATTCTTTGAATTCTGTATGAATTGTATGTAGTATTTTATCATCATTAGCCTTTAAGAGGCCAGATAGACGTTGCGAATCTACATGTCGAGGAACCAGGGCCTAATTAGTGAGCTTAGAAAGAATAAATCAATATGAGATACCTTTTTTTTCTTAAAACAAGAACTTGAATTTGTGAGATTATATTTCTTTCAGTTAGAAGTACATCTTCGTTAATCAATATGACCATAAATTTAGCTTAGACTTGTTATGAGTAAAGTTATGCAATTAATGATTTGGGAGGTCCATTAAAAACTAAACCATGTTGCCAATTTTTAAAGTTCATCAAGAATTTTACAGCGGAGGTTGAGATGGTAGTCGTTGAGTTTGCTGCGGGTCAGAAATTTCGTTCTTCAAAAAAATAGGCTGACGACGTAACCTGGAAAAAGAATAAAACAGGTCTGGGACCAAGGGGCAAAAAAAATATTCTGCCAGAAAACGGAATCGTCGATACTATAAGGCTCAGAAAGGCAAATCAATGAATAACATCTGCGAATTAATGATTAATATCTATTTATAAGGTGTCAGACAGTTATATTGTGCAAGTACTTGCATTTTATGCGTCTTTTTGTTGGCAAAAATTGAATGAATGTAAAAATGCTTTATAGAACAAATGAGACAAACCACTGTAAAAACTGTAGCCGCAGTGAAAGGCAAAGCAGAATAACAGTTGTTGTTCAACGCTGTTAATGCTGTTTTTATAAATGATCCAAAGCGCTGAAATGCATGAACAAAAATGCCTTTGAAGATGAATTCGTGGCTGAATCCCAAACAGCCTGCCAGGCTCCCTTTTTTTTAATTTTTCCTAATTTTGTTCTTCTACTAAATACTAATAAACAATGTTTTTCAGTCACTACGACCTCAAGCCTGCTAAATATGTAAGTGAAATATAAGTATGGTGTTCAGGGTTGCCCTGAAGACGGTTGCCGACGTGCAACCGAAATACTTTGGCTAAAAACAACAAGTACAATTTTTCTTGACCTCAAGCCGGCTAGAACACCAACTTGTAAGTGAAATATTTTAACTTATTGATAAGTTGAACTTATTGATAAGTTTGTGATACAGTTAAAACGAAAACTTGTTTGGCTGCTGCGATACTGAGTAAAGCGAGATCTATCCAGACGTTAAAAATGGGGGTTTTAAGCTAAACCAATTTGTTCGCCATACTTTAAAAGTCTTAATTTCTTAGACAACGACTTTAATGACTGCTCATTTGTCTTTATACATACTTTGATGGTGTCTGCAATATTTCAAGCACTTTTATTTAGAGTTCGACTTGGGCGTTACTCTGTCATTCTGTTTTTCTACTTTTCCTTTAGGTTTAATGTAATTGCTGCGCTTCACTAAACAGTTTATGAATTTGTCAGCGCGCTCGCTTTGTGCTTTCTTTCACCATGTTTTTTCTTTTTTGTACGCTTTCTCTCCTACTTAGTATCCCTTGTTACGTTTCAACTTCAGTGCATTTTGTGTTATAACAATATAAAACACATTTTTATACTTGGCTAACAACTTCAAACAACAACAGCAACAACAACAAAATATGCATACAAATTTGTTCTAAAGCAAAAGTAAGAAAAATGTACCGTGCCCTACGCTCCAAGCGTTTTCTTTCGTTTAGAAAAAAGCTTTTAAGAACTAAGGGACCCAGGCTCTGGAAATTACTTAAGTTTTCAATGCGTTTTACTCAATTTGACTTTAGGTGTTTGCTGACTTCTTTTTTTCATTTTTTCTCTACTTTTGCTTGTCAAAATTGGCGCATTAAGCGTAAAACTTGACTGTGGCTGCTGAACCCAAAAGCGCCCTAAAGTTGCCAGGCCCCACAGTTAGCGTTGTTGTTGTTGTTGCTCTTATCGCTGGGCTTGTATTAAATAATACGCTTGTATGTAAGTAAGTATTAGGACCATAAACAAACGCATACACAAACGCAACGAGAAGTCAAAATAAATCGATAAATGCTACATAGATACAGATACACAGCAGCAGAGGCATAAAAACAACAAAAAGCAATAAACAGCCTACGAACAACAACGGCACGAAATGTATTTCTCGTTTGCCTCCTTGAATCGTCCTTTTTGCGAAAAACCATAACACCACATACCCCCCACAGACCCCACCAAAAAACAACATCGCAGTCAGCGTCAGCCAGCAGAAAGGCAAAGGCATACAGCATCCCCAGCTCCAACTCATACCTAAGCGGCCACCCCATTCCCCTCCAGTCTTCGCTACACAGCCACACAGAGTCAGCTTTCTCATTCATACGCAATCCGAATGCGAATACGAATGGAATGCCGATGCCGATGCCGAGCCTCGTACGTTAGCTTCGTCGTTGATTGCTATCTGTGAGTGTGTGTGTGTGTGTGGTTGTATTCGTTGATTCGCACGCCCGCCTGTCTGTCAGTTCGTTTTGGCGCTCTCCATTTTGCTCAAACACAGTATCCTGCATACGTAAGTGAGTGTGTGTTGATGGGTGTACATTGCACTATGGGAATTTCGGCCAGTTTCTTAGCATTAATAAATAACTCAAAGATTTACCAAGATTTCGAGTCAAATCTTTTTGTTATCCCTTTATATAAGGATAGAAAACTCTTTCGAGAACGTGTGCATGACACCACCCCGCTGGCTAATCCTTGTATATATCATGGACGGGACCGAAAAACTGGTCTAACATTTATAACGTCTAGCATTTATAAATTGAGAAACGAAGAAGAACAACAACAAAAATGGGGAAACTCTATATGAGCACTTTGATAAAACGTGTATAAATTCTCTATTTATGAATAGATGTTCATGATCAATAACTTAAATTGCTTGAAAACATCCAAAGAATCTACTAATATACTAAAATTATTTCTTACTAATTTATATTTAACTTTTAAACCTCATTAAATAGGAAAGAGTGAAAAAAAAACTTGTATTCTTATTGTAGGAATTAATATCTTGTAATTCTATGAGCCAATTGACAATAGGAGAAAAACATCTCACAGGATATTCAATGAGGGTTCAAAGCTAGAGTATATCAGAGCCCCAAAACCACCATGCCCCAAATCCCGTTTTATTAAAGTTCACATTGATTAAAATCAAAGGTTAAGTAAGATAAAAGTTTTGAAGAATTGTGCAATTCTGCACCTTGAGCTTAGGTCTTTAAGTTCATATTTGATATTTGCTGCTAAATTTTGTAGTCTCTTTAAAGACATTTGTTACAACAAATTTATTTTTGAGACAAGTTTTGAACTTAACCCCTAACATATCAAGGACACAGATCCTCAAACATATAGTTAAGACCAAAAGGCTCCAAAAAGTCAACAATATACTCACATTCTTTTCGATTGTTATCTTCACAGACAAATGTTGAAATTTCTGGAATATTTGATGTATTTATTCCAAAAACTGTCCAAATTCCCCATAGTGCATTGTATGAATGTAGGATATATTATACAAATGTGTGTGTGTGTGTGGTATATGTATCGAATGCGTTGCTGTTGTGTATTCTACATTTCCACATCTTCGTTTATTTTCCGTTTTAGCAGGTATATACATATGTACTTACATATATATGTATATATATATATATACATACGTACACACGTAATATGTATATACATACACTGTTTCATCTGTGAATTCTCCCACCGTTCACGTTGGGAAAAATCAATTAAAATTTAACGCACGTACTTAGCGTACTGCCTGCAAGTCGTTCTCGCGACTTCAACATCTTCTTTTCTTTCTTTTCTTCTTTCTCTGTATCTTAACCAAGCCCCCCCCCCCTCCTCCTCCTCCCATCTACCGACAATCCACGGGCCGTTCTTATTTTGATATGGCAATACGGGTAACGTATTTCACTTGTTCAATTTGAATTTTAATTAAAAACTTTTTGCAGGTTCAATAACTTGCAAATGTACCTACAACAAACAACAATAACAAAATAAGATCTACGGGTTTTCTCAAATGAAAAATCTTGAGAGCCTGTCTGCCCTCGTGCCTCTGATTTGCATGTAACAGCTGTCCGCCAGACTGTGCCAGGCTCCAATGTTTGTAAGCTGGGCGTGAAAAAGTCGGTGCCGCCACCATATTGTAATTCAACAAAATCTGGTGGCAAATTAGGTTATGGGTGCGCTTATTTTGTTGGCTTTTGCTGTTTCAAGGAGGTGGTGAGGTATGCACAATTAGAGTCGTAAGGCAAGCACACAAAGTGACTTGGAGATTAAGCCTTACATATGTGTGGCAAGAAGGAGTTACACCTCTCATAAAGTTCAAAAGTTGTCAACTGAACATGAAAGTGAGAAATTTAACTGACAGTTGGGTGCACGCGCCAAGCCGAGCAAGCGGCATATATACGTGGGAGACTGCTACAGATTAAAAGTAAATCCTGCAAATGATTTTAAGCAAAACACTGTTCATATTTATATATTCGTAATGAATCGTAAGAAACAGGAGTTGCAACGAAATGAAAAGCGAAATTAAATCAAGAAAGGAAGGCTAACTTCGGGTAATCGAATCTTACATAGCCTTGTAGAATCGGTTGAAATTCGGCATACAAGAGTTCATTCCGGATAGGTCAATTATATGGGAGCTAAATGGTATAGTGATCCGATCTAGATAAAGTTTGATCAGCAGACGTAGAGGCTTCTAAAACTGGCATTTACCAAATTTGGTTCAATTTGGATAAAAAACAACCAATTTGCTGTACTAAGAGTTCATTCGGAATCGATCAGTTATATGGGAGCCATATGATATAGTGGTCCGATCTGGACGATTTAACATTTGAGCAGCTTACTGCAGAAGGAAGTCTATGGGAGAAAAGTTCGCATAGAAGCAGACGGACACTACTTTGATAATGAACCCTGTATATTCCGGTATAAAGCCGATGATTGAATGATCAGTGTGGGACCATTAGTTCATTAGTTAGACGGTCTAGTGGCTTCTTGCAAGCAGATTGAAATGTAATTATGAATAGTTCAAGTAATCAGGAAAAAATGCGGACAATTTCTTTTGCGGATCCTCGTCCAAGTCTGATCAAACAAGCGTCTGTCAAAAACGTATGTTTTTGGGTCGACTCAGAGCATACCAAGAGGCAGATTTCACCTGATTCGAAAATGTAAGCATGAATGTGTACAGATTAAATTGTCAAAGATCTGAAATGAAACCCTTAGATTGAATTTAGCTCATATATTTGATAGCACGTCAGAGAACCCCATAATGTCCATATTTTTATAACCATGGTCGTGAAGGAAAGGTTTTAGACCGCATAAAGTATATCCCACCACCGAAAATCTATAAGCAGCAATATCGCCCATAATTTTTTAAATACACATCGAAAGTTTCATATTGAATTGCAGCAAAAAACATAAAACAATGCTTGTATAGAAAACTTGAAAAAAGGAATTGCATACTTTTTGGGGCTGCTTAATTCTAACTTTAAGCAGGTGCTAAGTGCACGACATATTTAATTTAAAATTTGGATCTTCAATAAAAAAATACTTTAAACATTTCTCTTTGAATATACTTTAACCGTAGTAAAAGTTATTTACAAAATCTTTATCTAATACAAACAAGCGCATGCAATTCCGCTTTCATAATTTGTTTACACAATATAAAATGCATTCTTTCCACCTAAAGACCATAATGTATACAAAACATTCCAGTGCACACTGGTCGGAAACCCAAAATTTGTTCACAAATTCTAACAAAATTGTTTGTAGATAAACGTTGTGGATCTAACAGAATATATAACCACGCATTCATTAGTGCTATAAAAATATGAACATATTACGTGTTTTATAATGTAAAATACAGCTTGAGGTATGTAGAATTTATAAAATATATATCGGATTTACTACCAAATGGCAATAATTTAAAAAGAAAAATTGAAAAAGAGAAATTGCCAGCAAACTTAGCCAGGTTGTTTGTACATGCTGCTTTGGTTTCAAAAAAGAAAACATATTTTATTTGGATGAAAAAAGAATACTTCTAAAGGACCAGTCTCACTTACTTCAAATGAAGCCTTAGCTTTTCTACTTGAGAATTCGCTAAATAAATTTATATAAAATATTCTAAATAATAGGTAATGGTGGGTGTAGTCAACATCTAGGACAGGGAGGGGTGGGCAAATTTAAAACCAAATTTGACTTTCGTAAAATACCCAATTTTCGTCTCTTGCGCCAGGGCACATACTATGCAGCTTTCCCCCAGCTCTACAAGCAAATAAATTTTCTTTTGTAAAATCGTTGTTTATTACAATATACATATGTAATACATAATAGCTAACTTTTATATTGTCGCTAATAATCACGTATATGCGTATGGTATACAGGTTCCTAAATATAAAATTTTAGCTTAATATGAAAATAAACGATGCGTATATGCAGATTTTCTACCGATTTGGCGATTTCATAACAATCGGTAAATAATTGTAGACAAAATCGCAACAAAATCCCCAGCGAAATCAAAAAAAGAAAACAATCAGAATGTGTTGCATACTTTTCAGTGTGTGGCAAATATAAAATAAATGGTGAGTTCGAGTATCTTAAAGTCGGAATTTCGACTATAACGTTTTTACTTTATTTAGTTTATGAACATGAATACAAATTTTGCTATATTTTGGGGATCAAATTTAATATATTTGTTCAGAATAAAATGAGCTCGAGATATATTGATATCACATTCGCCTTCACTTTCAATAAGGATAACATTTATATAGTACATCAATTTACGGTCTTCTTTTAAGGAATCACTCGCATAAGAGCGCTCGATTCTGATACTTAATTATCAATTGTGATATTTTCCTAGTTAACACTATTCGTTAGCCAGTTAAATGCCAAAGGAAATAGCACGGAAATAGCAAATAGAATTGTTTCAGTATTCGATATGAAAAGCAGTTCTTTAAAGTAAATATCTTGATATTTTCTAGCCACAACCATAATTGCATTTCCGTTATTGATCCTCCCCAGTTCACCGAGAGAATTAACAATGAATAACATATTTAGTTTGAAAAACTTTCGTCACGTTTCCATTTCAAGGGGGAATGTTTGGGTAAGTTTTTATCTCATCAAATGAGAATCTCTACCAATTTTGCCTGTGACTTATAACACTTGCAGGTTCACATATATGACGGGCATGTACGAATATTTATGTATAAACAAGCATTTGTGCGTTTCGATTGCTATCTAATTCAATTTGGCTTTTACTGCGCCAACAATGTAAATAAACGCACTGAAATTTCCACATCAAATTGTCAATACATTTTTGGTTGGCACGGAAACGGCAGCCCCGTAAAATTTACACACATACCAGCCTGTTAAATATAATTTCAATCGTCAGGATGTTGTAAAAATTATATGTATCAGCACTTTTCGCGCGCAAATTTTTCCGCCCCAAATTGCCATATGCATTCGTATACCTTAGTTAACGAGAAAGTGGAAATAATTGTATATAAATGTAATTTTTATAGAATGAATTCATATTAGGCTTTTAGCTCGACTTGGTTCAATTTGTTCACTTTTTATCACATAAACTGCGTGAGTGTGTGTGGGTTGTTTGTGTGTGGGTGGGTTGTTAGTGTGCGCTGGTCGAGCTTGGTCGAGTCTGGACTATACGATGTCGAAATCATAACTGATTCAGGTGTGTGATTGAATGCAATGCAACAGCTAAAAGCTACGATTATTGCATACACAACTGTACTCCCCCAGGAATACTGGACGCAACCTGTTCGCTCAGCTGTACCTATACCTGATACCTGTGGCGAAAACAGAGGCTTTGCTCATATGTAAATGCAGCAGCAGCAGCTGCTCGTTGTCATGGAAATTTCCCGGGGACTGCTGCTGAAGACAAGCAGGGCCAGGGCTGCAGCTTGCAGTACTGCGCACTGAAGTGTGAGCGTGGGCTACGTCATTGCAACGTCTATATATAGATCTGGACCTGGACCTGGACCTGGACCTGGACGTGCTGCTGGTGCTGCTTAAGCCAGAGTTGCAAACCTCAACAAAAAACGCATGTGAAGCAAACAAATCGACACAGAATTGCAATGCGAATGTGGCCAATGAAGGGGTTTCAACTTTAGGTCTGTTTGCCACTGGCTAAATAGCCGTAAAAATGGGTGAAGGTCAATCTGCGAGGCCTTCGAGCGCACCCCCAGTAATGCGAGAGGAGGCCATCAACAAAATGCAGCGGCCGCAAATTCAGGCAACTGCATCCAAGGTAAGCAAACAAACAAACAGACAGACAAACAGACACACGTGTACATACCATACATAAGCAGGCCCAGCTATACATATGTATTTACAAACAGACAGATGCGTACCTGCACTAATACATAGAGGGAAATTTTAACATATGCACCCATACGCTTACTCTACATACACACGTATGTTGTATGTATATTTTACACAACTATATACATAATTTAATAACCAAACAACCCCCACCCATTTTTGGACCCCCTCACTCCCTTCGCATTGTACTTGTTTACTCAAACACAAATGCTTTCATAATTTCCCGCACTACTGCACATACGCAAACACCACCAATACAAACAAATAAATCTTTAGCTGGCGCCACTCCACTCCTTTGCTGTGTGGCATTAAAACCCAGTAACGTCTATGTGCCTGTTTTGACTGCCAACCCCACTTGCTCATCCTTCAGTAACATCAATGTTTTGCTTGTTGTTGTTTGCTCTCTATCCGCATGGCCCAGCACAACCCTAGCCAATCGAGTCCCTTCCCAACCGAAAGCAGCCCCTGCGCTTTGCTTCCCGCCCGCTTGCTGTGCTGTTGTAGGATCCCCACTCTGGCTTGCCGCCTCCCACAGGACAGCATCCTTACAATTACTCTCACATTCAACGAGCACTCATTTAAACGAAGCACCCAACGCTAACAGCATATCGTCAAAGTTAACTCGCTGGAGCGACCAGTATTTCTATGGGGGGGAGGGGGTAGTGCTAGGGAGAGCGGGAGCATTCGTATTCACTCGCTGCTATTCGTTCGTGCTATCTGTTCGTGCGTACACTGTATCCAATACTGAATGATGCTGGTGCTTTGACTGCACAGTGGGACAATGTTGATCATTGGATTTTTGGATTTCGTACTGAAAGAGTATGAGATTGTGTCGTAAAATCCATACAATTTTTTGGTCAAATTTTACAATTTCTGATGAGACAATTCAAGCAATATTTTCATCATCTGAAGTAGACTAAAGTTGAGAAAAATTCTTAATGTATGACTCGAACCCCAGGACAAAGCTGCCCTGAGAGTTCTCATTGATTCCGTATAAACAAACTGGTTTGATTCAATATAATTAATCGCTGTTTAGAGAAAATCAATTACCTTTAAAAATAACAAATGCATCTACAATGTTTAAATTTTTTTTTTTTTTTTGTTTTGTTTTTTAATTGCAGACAATAAAACTTTATGGTGCTCACTAATGCGATTGGATAAATTGTTTAAATTTTAATTCAATTTGGACATTTCTTTCTTTGTAGGTTTTAGAATTTATAGCATTATGACAAACCGATTAGAACCCACGGCTTCAAGGAGAAACTAACGAAGGGAAACTAACAAGGGATGCGTCCATCGTCCCGTTCAGACCCCGAGATCTCTATAGTCTTAGGAGCTGAAATGTGAGCCAGTTGCTTTTCATAGATTCACGTTGGTTTAAATTTCACCCGGATCGGACAGCTATATCATATATCTGCGATTATCTTTATGCAAGAAACCAATCCCAGCTTCGGAGGAGCTTGCGATATCGCGCCGAAGAATGCAAATGGAATGCAATGACCGTTCACCGGAGAAAGAAGATCCGCTTGGGCGAGAAGAAGAACAGATGCAAACCCCTGCTGGGAAATTTTCCCGCCGAATTTTATATGTAAATGTGAATGTGAATAGTATTTAAGATTGGCATTGCCGAATAAATTATAGCGTGAAATTCGGTAAAAAGTTATGCTCATTTTTAAACATAGATGATCTAAACTTAAGCCATATGCTTATTAGATGTCGAGCTCAATAAGAAATCCCCTGTCCTATAATGTTACCTGTTACTATAATATATTTGTACATATCAAATCTTTTCATTTGTGTCCCTCCGTTACTATGAATGGCAGATGCCAACCACTGTAAACAACTAACCGACTAACTATCTCCCACTCCTCAAGCCATAACTAGTGCACGCATCCATACGAACAAACACACAGGCTGTCATACATCATTATGAATACAATGTATGACCATTGTTATATAAATGCATGCCATTGTAGCAATTCCTTCGAATGTTGTTACAACATTGGATCAGTGTACAATCGTTGTCGTGCTGCTGTGTCCTGTTGTATATCCTCTCGTTTATTACTTTTACCCAGTGTGTATATGCGCATGCATGTGTTTGTGTGCCTGTTACTGTGAATGTGTGTGTATGTGGGCTACTATGTTAAAAGTTTGCTTGCTTTTACTTCATCCAGCATCGCCACCCTGACGTAGTCATTGCCAGTAGCAACTTGTTTGTTCGTTCCTCATCTCAGGCAAGGAGATGTAACTATGTAGGGAAATGTGTGTATCTGTCTGTGTGTAAAACTTGACAAAGTTTTTGGCAAGTTTTTCTGCTGTTTAATTGTTTCGCTTGTTGTTGTTGCGTCGCATGTTTGACTTTTGAGTTGCCGTTATCGTTGAGATGCTGGGTGGGCATGGTTATCCTTGCAACAGTGTGCCTACATGCATGTACGAGTAATTGTGTTGTTGTTGTGACAATTTCAACTTTACACATATATTATAGCTATTGCCAGTTGTTTCCATTTGGATATCCTTATGCTGACATTGTGGTTCAATTAGCAAAACGCACATCTGCTTCAATTTTAAATTTCAGTAGAGCGACCTTTAAAAGATCCAAAGGCCATCCTAAGCTTAAGTTCAAATGGTTAAGGAAGGCGAAGCTGGCAATGTGGCAACATTCTCCTAGTTGGTAGTAAAAACTTCGTGACACACACACACACACATAAACACATCCAACACACACAAATACACACCCAAAGAAACTCGCTCGCATTTGTCAAACGTAAAACAATGTTGGGAATGTCGCTTTGCCAGCCCGCTGGGCGTCCCAACTTGCTACAGATGCCAAAACATATATATATATATATATATATATATACATACATATATATATATATGCTTGTACACATCTGTATACGGGAGTCACATAATCCCTTAATACAAAGGACATGGACGAGCTAGCAATATATGCCATTGTGTTACGAGTTTGTTTGAATTGATTTATCTAATATATCTGTTTTTTTTTTTCTTATAGGTTTTTTTTTAGTTTTCCTGTTTTAAGTGGTTTCAATGCTTAACAATTTACAGTTATACACACGAATATGACCGAACTTTTGCTAACAAACGTTTGGTCAGTTACAATTTTAAAAATCAATGTGGGGGAGTGTAACCGTTTTTTATATATGTATATATATTTCCATTTATATCGTATATGTATTTGCTCAACCCACAAGAGATACACGCACTTTTTCACACCAGGCTACCTTTTTTCTTATGTTGATTTTGAAAATTATTGAAATTTTATTTATTATATATATTATGTACACGAGTTATTTATTTATACATATATGAATTAAATTTGAGCTAAAAGATTTTGCCAGCTATTCGATTTAATTGTGGTTTTGTATTTTTTGTTCTTATGTTGCCTGTATAGCTGACTTTTTCTCTATGTATTTTTGTAGTATTGTAGAAAAAATTAAAAACGCGCCGTTGGTATAAAATTGTTTCTAGCTTATGCGATTTTAACGTTTTGCATGCGAACCAACAACTATTTTGGCCAAATGCGCGCTGTCAGGCCAGAAGCTCTCTAAACCGACGATGCTCGAGTGGATGCCGATGCTGCTGCACTATGGGCCATATATCATATACAAAGATCATAAAAGTCAGACAGTTTTCTGTTTGCCCTAATTTAAATGTGAGTTAACAAAAAATTTAATTGTTTGGGTTAGCGGGCTCAAGGTCGTGAGTGAGGGAAAAAACGTTTGAGTTTTTGTTTTTTCAGCTGCCATTGAAGTACTTTTAGGACTCCGTGGGGTGCGGCCGAAATCACGGAAAAACGGTCTTATGCCGGCTATTACATAATCAGTCGTTTCACAAATCGAATCCACGATGGGTTCTCGTTTTCAAATGATTAGGTAGCCTGACATAAGATTGAGTTGTTAAGCAATACGACTCCTGATGATTGAATCTGGCAGATCAGCCTAGCTTCAAATTTTGAGTTTTGTTATCAATTTTGTACTGTTGTCAAATTCAGTGAGATGCGGCCGAAATCACGGACTCCAACGAAATCCTAAAAGTATTTCAATGGCAACTGGAAAACCAAAACTCAAACGTTTTTTCGCTCACTCATGAGCTTGAGCCCGCTAACGCAAACAGAATATTACAGGTCGCTAAAAATAAATTTTAAAAAATTGAATGTTATGAAGTGTGCCATTGCCATTGTATGGCGCTAAGATGCTGCGCAGAGCAAAACTTTGTGTACAGAGTCCTAACATAAGCAGAGAGAAAGTTAACAGCAGAGCTTAGACCAGGTAACAGTAAGAGAAGTACCTTCCTTTAACAGTGAGAGTACATTGCCATTCACACAAGTGTGTGAGCGAACGCGCGCGTTTGTTTGTGAAATTTACCTCGCCCACGACTTTGTTGCCTGTTATTTTATGAGTGCGCTGCGCCGGAGTATAATTGCCATTTATGATGCTAAGCGGAAGCATAAAATTTTAAACAATACAGTTCCACAAAAATCTGATCACGTGAAGAGCTCGCGTGCTGTACAATACACTATGACTATGGAGCGGATACGCAGGCAAAGAAAGAGAAGGTAGAGGTTACCGGGGCATACTGATGATAGATAACGCATTTTCAAAAACTGTTTACGAAAAACAATTGTATATGTATGCATTGCACCATACACAGTATACACACATGCATACAAACAACTACACAAGACAACCGGCGATCGGTTCTAGATTTACCTTTATCAGCCAGCGTTGGTGGCGGCGGCGACGACGACCTCTTACGAAATCGACATAAGCATCAAAGCATCGAGGAACCCTATAAATAAAGCAAGTCTCGTTTTCACTGCTATCAGTTGCGAGGAAAACGTGCAGAGTGCAGTAGACACGGCTAGACATGATCATGATGATGTTGGAATTTATAACACTTTCCATATTATTTGCACTGGCCGGCGGTCATGGTGAGTATTATCGTAAGCCCCTATTTGGCTATCAAATACTGATGCAACTGTACTTCATTTTTCTTTAAGTATTGCCCACACGTGACGCGGATCGCCGCATGCACCCCGTTTTCACAAACGCGGGAAAAGATCTGGAGTTGAACAGTCGCTTCAAGCGCGGAATGCCACTGTTTTACTTTGATCCCCTGAAGCCGGATGAGCAGTATGCCGAATACTGGCAGGCGGTGGCCCAACAGACTCTTGAGCAGCAGCTCGAGACCAAATTGAGGCTTAACACCCAGCTGGCCAAAAATGTGATGCTCTTCATGGGCGATGGCATGTCTATACCCACAATAACAGCGGGTCGCGTTTATCTGGGTGGTGAGGAGAAGCAATTCGCCTTTGAGGAATTCCCTTATGTCGGGCTCTGCAAGACTTATTGCGCTAACATGCAGGTCGCTGATTCTGCCTGCACTGCCACCGCTTATTTGAGTGGTGTCAAGGCAAATTTTGGGACAGTAGGCGTCAGTGCTGCCGTGCATTTGAAAGACTGCCAAGCTCAGGCGCAAACTGCGCATCATGTGAACTCCATTGCTGAATGGGCACAACGTCAGGGATTAGCTACGGGACTAATCACCACCACCGCCGTAACACATGCCTCCCCGGCTGGCATCTATGCCCACATAGCCAATCGCAACTGGGAAAACGATGCGGAGGTGATGGCTGACAATGCGGATCCTACCATCTGCCCGGATATAGCCGCTCAGTTGATTCACGGCACGATAGGACAAAAGCTGAATGTGATCCTTGGCGGTGGGCGTGAGAACTTTCTGCCGAGAACCATGCGGGATGCCAGCGGTGCCCCTGGTCGTCGCATGGATGGACGGAATCTAATTGAGGAGTGGCAGCGTCAGCACACCAACAGCGCCCACTTTGTGCAGACCCGAAGCGAGCTGCTGTCGCTCTCCAATCGGACGACCCGCGTGCTAGGCCTGTTTGCGCCATACCATATGCCCTACCATTTGGATGCGAATGCCGACGAGCACCCCACGCTGGAGGAGATGGTCCAGGCGGCAATGGGTATATTAGAGCGGCAGAGTGCAGGACGCGGCTACTTCCTTTTTGTTGAGGGTGGACGCATTGATCATGGCCACCATGATACTCTGGCCATGAGGGCCATCGATGAGACGGCTGAGTTCGACAAATCCGTGCGGTGGGCGCGCACGCACAGCAGCATAGAGGACACACTGATTGTTGTTACTTCAGATCACTCGCACACCATGTCACTGGCGGGCTATTCCAGCCGCAAGAATGATATTTTTGGGATTAACGATGGGCAACTTGCAGCAGATGCCCTGCCTTATGCTACACTCAGCTATGCAAACGGACCCGGCTACAACAACAACATTCTGAAGGAGGGCGGTGCCATGAAGCGAAAGAATCTCCGAGCCATTAACATGAAGAACAAGGACTTTATGTTTCCCACCACAGTCCCACTGGAGTATGAAACTCATGGTGGTGACGATGTAGCTGTCTTTGCCAGCGGTCCACATGGACATCTTTTCACGGGGGTCTACGAGCAGAACTTCATTCCGCATGCCATGGGATATGCGTCCTGTCTGGGTGACAAGCGGAGCATGTGTCTGGATGGAGGTATTGCTAGACGCCCACAATGAGCCAGACTTGGTGAAGCAAACCTACAGTAATTATAGTACTTAAGATATTGGGGAGCTTACTAGAACTTTGGGCGGGTTTATTAAATACTCTTTTAAAAAACCAATAGATCGGTTTTTTTTTGTAGTGGTAATCGGTTTCTTTCATACCAGATGGAAAAATCTAGAGTATTCACTGTTATTAGAGGTGTAAAACGAATAGAATAAACCAGATGAGGGCAACTTTCAAAATATCTATCCCGAGGAATAGGAATAAATCAAGAGCCAGCGGCACAGGCCCCTGATTGAAATAAATATGCATGCAGGCTCATAGCCGGTGGGGATAGGAGGCCGTTGCTGCCCCCACTACAGCTCGAAATACAAATAAATTCAGTAAAGATTTGACTAATGGTGTGGACAAAGCTGGCTACGCCCTTGCGTGCATATGCGTGTGATATTATATATTTCTACAATTAACACACTAGCACCATAGCTAATAGGTTTCTTTGTTTGATAAGTGAAGGAAATGACGAAGTTCTTGTAAATTTGGGGCACTATAGACAGGCAACAGCTCATGTGAATACACAGCGAAAGCGAATATGGTATTGATATGCTAAATGTTCCTTTGAGTAAAATACCTAATGTTATTACTCAACAAGAAAGGAAAGCTAGCTTTGGCTTGCCGAAGCTTTTATACCACATTGTCAATATATAACATATATATATATGTGACATTGTCACAACAGATCTAGATCAAACCTGGATGGAGTGGATACAAGGGATACAAAACGAATTTGGATGAAAACCAGAAAAATGATGCTACCAAGTGTTAATTCCGAAACAATCGGTTATATGGTAGATCAGGCCAGACAGAACAGACGTGGGACTTATTTAAATTTATGCAAACTGGAACAATCGGTTATATGGAAGCTATAAGATACAGCCGTCCGATCTGGATGAAACTGGAACTTAACCAGTGTACAGACAAAGGAAGCAGAGGTAAAGTTTCAGCTCTGTAGCTTCTGAGATCTTTGTGTTGAAACAGACGGACGGACTGACAGACATGGTTATATCGATTCCACTTGTTATGCTGATCAAGAATATATTTACTTTATATAGTCGGAAATACTTTCTTCTGTGCGTTGCCAACTGGCTGGCTGGCATTTTGTGAATGGTATAACAAGTAAGATCGCTATCGTCGAACTCCGACTTTAAGATACTCGTACTCAGACGCTTTTTGGACTCTTTCATTGCTAATAATTGCTAATAAAATTCTATTAACTTACCCTCAACTACATAACGTAAAGGAAAGAGAGAAAGGTTTAAAGAAAACTCTGCCGCAGCGCAGTTTCTGCCGAAAATCGCTCTTCGCAACAATGTTGATTGTAACATCCAACAAACTGCTTGTAAACATATTGCAGCATGTTTAGAAGACATATTGTCTCGCAGCAACAATGTTGATGGCATATTCTGGCAGAATGCTGTCGCTCTATCCCTCTCAAATAGCAATGATAAATCTGTCAAAAACTATGGGAGATATAAGGACTTTATCGATTTTGGAGGCCGGAGGTGCGTGGCAAAATTGTAAAACAAACTATCTGATCTTGCGACCGTAGCTCTTATAGTCTCCGATTTTTAGGTGTTCATACAGACCGATAGACGGACATGCCTAGCTGGACTCGGCTGTTGCTCCTGGACAAGAATATATATATACTTAATAGAGTCGGAAACGCTTCATTTTGCCTGCTGCATACATTTGCAGGAATATAATATGCTCATTTACTCGACTGAAGCACGAGTATGAAAACCGATCAGCTAATAAATGAGACTCCGACGCCCTGGAAATATCGATATTTCATAAACATTTTACAGGCCCTTCTTCAAATTTACACAAATGAAAGGGCGGCCAAAAATAAACAACATTTGGGAACATTATTTATTTATCAATTAGTCCTTTTTTCTCTTAGTTGACCATAAAAAGTGTTCGGCAAATGCCAGAACCAACAAAATGGTTCTTTAACAATTTGAATATTAATATAATTAACCTGTTTTGCTTCCTCAAACAACTGATGGGATCATTATCACTTCTAAGTGATCGGAGAACTTTTTCGATGACTTGGAGCTGATCATGATCATTAAAATTAAATGTCATATGAAACTATGAATATGAATGAGCTTACAAAACTAGCAATCTCATAATTGCTATCTTATTGTTTTGAATTTACTATTTCAGTTTTATTACTGTGCCGTTATCCATTTTTAAGGTGAAATTAACGTTAGTTTGACAGACATCGTTGAGGAGTGTCAAAACTATTTTGAACTATGAAGTGGATACAGAGAGTCAGGGAGCACTTTAAATAATACTTTAACAAGATATTGATAACTTCAAAAGATATTGATAACCTCAAAAGTGTACTTTTTTGTTAATGGATACTTATAAAACATTTGCATAAAAATATCTAAATATATTGAAAACCATCGTCAAACACAAATATCTAAACGAAATATCGAACTCTATGTTGAAAATATCGTTGTTCTATCGATAAATCTCTATTTTGACATTGTGAACGGCAACCCTACAACTAAGTATGAGCTGGAGTTCTGTAATGTAAATTAAATAGACATTGTTTAATAGCTTAAACAAAAATACTTCAACAATAACACATCCATCCAGAGAGTTGTGTTTTTGTGCGTGTGTGCAAGTGTGCTTGTGGTTAACGCGAACCAGTTTTGACTTGCGCTGTTCCCTGCATATCCAGATTTCCGAGATTTTTGTGTTGTACGTATGTATGTAATAAAAACAATAACAATATGTATTGCGTCGCCGTTATAGTGTGTGTGCGCGTGGGACTTACATTTGTATGTGCCTTGCTGCAGTAGCAGCCTCCTTCGTTTCTGGTCCATCCAAGTATCCATCCACATTCGCATTCCACCAGGGCTCGCAGCTTGATTTATTAATAATTTTCTATTGTCTATAGGTATGACTGCGCGCGTGTGTGTGCTTGGCAGTTTCTTGTTGTATTTGGTAACGTCATTCACCTTGACTCTCGCCACAAAGCAATGCCAATCGACGACGGAGTGCAAAAGTCGTTCAGCGCTGAAATGGTGCTAGTGCTGTTTATTGTTGTTGTTCAGTTTGAAAACTTTGCAATGTTGCGCTTCATTGGGCACTCTTAAAAAGAGAAATGAATAAGTAAATAAAATTAAAAAGCATGTGCTTAGCTAGTTGTTCCTTCATAATACATGTCGCCCAAGACAATTATAATTCAGCAAAATTCAGTGGCTTATCAGCTACCACCAGATAAGACCTCCGTCCAATTGGACAGCTATGCATGCAAATACACACACTCATTCATATATTAGCCCCATGCCCATGTGTCTAAAAGTGCTTAAAATATTAGACGGAGACCCCCAGAGCAAGAGATACATCTTAGCGCTATGACTAATGCATAATATTTTTGATATTGCCAAATTTATGTCAGTATCTCTCTGCTGCTGTTCTTTGTTTTGTGAATTTTTCGACTAATTAAATGTTCTACATAGGGCAGGTTTTGTACAGGCCCCCTTGGCGCGCGACCTTTAAACCTGATTAATCGTCAATTTTGTGTTATATGCGCCGCTGCTTCTATTATTAATTGTTGTTTTTGTTGCTTGCCCAACGATCAAATGTACACACTCTCTTCCTAGCTCTCTCTTTCGGCCAATTCTCTCTCTGCCAATTGTGCCTTTTGGCTCAGTTGCTTATTTGTTGTTTTCAGTCCGTTGTGTGCAGTGTGTATTTCGTTTCGTTCCGGCAGAGGTTTGAAAAAAATAAATAATGAAAACATTAATAGTTATTGAAATGTTTATTACACAATTTTCTACGTTCTTGCACGTACTCTTTGGTGTTTGATTGTCAATTAAATATTATTATACACATTGTATAGCAATTATAAAGTTATCTAAAGAGTCTCTATAGGATGCAAAGTATAGTTTATTAAAAGGGACCTTAAGTACATACTTTGAAGCAGACAACAAATACGATCCTAAAGGGTCAGTTTGGCACTCGGACTGTACAAAATCCAGCAATTGCTTATATTGGTTACCTTTTGGTGTGAAACATACAATTTTGTGTGCATCCAATTTTTTTAAAAAAGAAAATTAACACATGATTGGATTCAGTTACCATATTATATTTTGGTATTAAAGTTCACAGGACTTTAAAATAATCTGAATGAGAAAAGTAACAATACGTGTGCATTTTGTTGTTGCTTAATTTAGCATTCTGTTTTGTGAGCTCCACGCCAGCTGCTGTCATGGTTTTTTGAAAATCACGAAAGATATCCATATGCTTCATTTATAACACCATATTCATTATCAAGGTACAAGGTGAAATAATTCCGATTAAAATGGAGTTGTAGTATTGGCGAAAGATCAATGTTGCACGTTGTAAACAATTGACAATTTGTTTTACTTTTTCCGGCTTTTGATTTTGAGAGCTATTCATTTGAATCCGTGAATTCAAAAACCTGAAAATCAAAATCAGTATTGCAAAGTACCTGTTCTTCATACCAATGCAGAGGGTATTAAAAAGTTATCATAATTTTAACGCTTAGAGAAATCAGCATGATAATCTAAGACAATAGAGTCATGTGCGTTGTCCGGCAGACTGTGTTTCTAGGCAAACTACTGCCTCAGTTTTAATGCAACCAAAGGCTACTTCCTGTGGTCTTTAATGAAAAGGAATACTTAGTATGGCATACTTGTTATAGCATTCACAAAATGGTATATTAATTTTGACAGAAAGTTTGCAAGAAGGAAGCGTTTCTGACTATATAAAGTATTTATATTCTTGATCAGCAGGACAAGGGGAGTCGACTAGATGTGGTGGCCTTCATATCCGATTGTTCTGGAATGAACATTTAGTAGCGTAACTGTCTACCGACCAGATTTGATATAGATCAGTTATACATTTACAATGTGAATGGTATATTAGCTTCGGCAAGCCCAGGTCTACATGTCTACTGACCGTATCCAATAACTGCATTCATAGCTGCATTTTAAACTGATCCTTTTAGAAAAGATAAACTTTTTATACCATTCGCAAAAAAAATGTGAATGTATATTTATTTTGTCATGAAGTTTCGAACGCAGGAAGCGTTTCCGACCATTTAAAAATAAAAATTCTTGATCAGCATGACAAGGGGGGCACTCGATGTAGCTATTTCCGTTTGATCGCCTGTACGTTTAAAGACAAATATCTCAGAAGTTTTAAAAGCTACAAATCTGAAATTTGAACCAGGAACTAAATTGGATGTGTATTCGTGTTGCCTCCACGTCGATTTGTCTATAAGTGTGATGTTCTACATGCTTCCGCCGGAAAACCCCAAATCTTGGCTATCAGAGGTTCTATAAAATATTACTTTATGAAAGCTTACAAATTTATTTTGTGTGTTTCAGTATCTGCGTACGCTATTTCAACGATTATTCATATACATATATGTATGTACTCCTCTCCTTTATAGGTAATAAATCTCTGTTAGCGAGTTGTCAATTCTTTAATCTACGTTCCCCTTTTTCACGTCTTTCATTAGGTACACTTGAAAGCTGATTCTATTTATTAGTTGATTAGTTTCTACCCGCCGTCCGCTAATTGTACGCTTCTAGCATAGGTAGATACAGCGGTAATGTGTCCATAGTGTCCATTGCACGATCAAAGCACAGAGCATGTCGCGCTGAGGTCATCAGCTGACGCACCCCCACGGCCACATCTTCAAAGCTGATACGCTCACTTGGCTCTAGCTGCCAGCAGTTGAGTAACAGCTGGTAAAGATCACCATATACATAAGCGGGCTGAGCAGGACGCACTCCGGCTCGTATGGCCTCTAGTAGCTGTTGGCTGCTGGCCACCATGTTGGCATAGGGGGTGGCACCTAAGGCGCAGCACTCCCAGGCAACACAGGCCAAGGCCCACACATCGGACTTGGTGGAGTGGTGCTGGGGGTGGCGCAGCACCTCGGGAGCTTGCCAGCGACTATGGTCCAGCTGCTGGCGATTGTTGTTGAGATACTGAAGTGGCCCAAAGACGCACAGTTTTAGCTTGGATTCTGCGTTTACGTAGACACTGTGGGCACATAATTGTCGGTGAAGCACGCGACAGCTGCTTAAATATAACATGGCGTTGGCCAGTTCGTAGATCCACTGCAGCACCAGCTGCTCTGAGAGAGTTGTTAGGCGATGAGCTGGGGCTGCCTGACGACTCTCTAGTAGCCGTCGCTTCAAGCTCACTCGCTGCAGCTCGAAAACCAAATAGAACCAGTCCGGACTGGCTGAGATGCCATAGAAATCTAGCAGCTGATCGTGTCTGCGCAGTTGGCTCAACTGGCGCAGCTCCCGCAACAGTTGAGCCTGCGTAGAACTGTCCAGATCATCCAGAGAGAGCACGTGAAGGGCACTTTCGCTAATAGTCTCGGCGGAGCTGAACTTTCCGGTGATTACCTCACCGTAGCGACCCTCAGCAATGACATCATTGACATTCAGACGGAGTGCGTTGCGTGGCAGTCTTTCCAAGCCCTCCACTAGAGCCTGTAGCTGCTGCTTGAAACTCTCCAGTGTAGGTGGCAACTCATCTTCTACGATGTAGCCGTTGTTCTCGCGCTCAATGATGGGCGTCTGCAGCGTCATTTCGTGAGTGTTGCGCCCACCGAGACCACGATTCTGACAGGTTTTGTATCGCAGGTAAAAATAGGTCACCAGGCTGAGCAGAAGGCAGCTGCCAAACACCACGCAGGTGACTGCCAGGGCTACCACTGAGGACTGACCCTTCTCGAATGTGGCATAGCTAAAATCATCTAGGGAACCGGCATGCTGAGTATGAGTGCTCCGAGTGTATAATGTCTTGGTCACGCCATCCAGAGTGCTCACCTGTGGAGGTGGCTATGCAAAAGTCAAAACAATCAGAAGTTTTAATCGGGATTCACTTACCAGTGCTAAGCTAATGTGGACGTGGTCAGGTTGCTGATCATGATCGGTCTGCTCCAGCGGTACATTCCGATAAGGGCCATATCGCTTTCCATCGCCCACGACAAAATGGCGGGTGCGATTGTCCTCGGGTCGGTCGTAGGGCAGCTCGGCGGCGATGTAGTAGGGCACTCCATCCTGCTGGGCTTGCTGATAGCTGCCCAGAAGTTTTTCATCGAACGGCTGGCTGAGCGCATTATCGACATGCTCCACAATGATGAGCAACTTGCTCACCGGACCATTGTCATTTCGCACCGGTGCCAGTTCCACCGTAATGGTGTGGTCCGTGCGTGTTAAAATCTTGGGCTGCGCAGGTGCCGGACTCGGTAGCCCCACCTCAGTGCTTCCTATAAGCATGGCTCTGCCACATTCACTCTGTTCCCGCTGGTCGTTGCAAATGGCACGCACACTCACATTGTACTGCGTCGCCGGATGTAGATCCGTCAACTCGAAGCGCGTTTCTGTGTTTTGCACCATGAACTCGGGTTGCGGGAACGCTGGCAGGGAGGAATAAGTCTTCAACACTTTCGCGTTGATCAGGAAGTTGGCGATTTGTTGAGAAGGCATTACAGCCTCAGCGGCTCCCGCCAGCAGAAGCTTGCGCGTCTCATAGGCATCCCACTGCAGGCTCAGGCTGTTCTCGCTTCTGTTAACCAAGCGCAAATGATGCGGAGCCGGCTGCCTCAGCAGCGTAGTTGAGTAATACGAGTGCACGCCCACTCCGCCGCAATATTGAGCCTTATTGGCTAAACAGCGTGTATTGCACAGCTGTTCGTCCTGTTGCTCCTGTGCCTCCGGTTGATTGGCACAGAAGCATTTCTCTGCCGCCAGCACGGCATACCGATGACCTTGATGCTCACATATCTCGATGCAGGTCTGCGGTGTCTTGGCATACACCGATTCCTTAAGCAGATCCGTGCGTGCCGTATAGCAGCCAACATAGTAATATACAGGCTCCTCCTCCTGTTTCACTTGTTGACTAAACGACGACCAAATCATGCACATGGCCACGAGGCTGCCGATTGGCAAGCTGGCAATTGGGCGGTGTCCGCGTCTAAGCTGAAGCTGCATGCTTGCCCAGCTGCGTCCACTTTGCGAGTGACCCTTGCGAGGCAGCCCCTGCAGCTTTGCTGTGATTAAGTCAATTAAACACTTTTTTCCAGTCCAATTTGCGCAAATTAAACCGTTTTTTCATTTATTTTCGTTTTTTTCCAAAATTCCGTTCTTGTAGAATATAGCTTAGGCCTCTGTTGTTGCTCTCAGCAACCGTTGCCATTGACTAATAACGCTGCCGCTGCCTACGTCGACTGCGACTCTGACTCTCACAAAACTGTTGTTACTTTTCAGGTGTGTTGTTTACATCGCTATCTTAATTCATGAACACATATAAAAAAGTAAACACACACAATTAAGGAAAGCAAATGCAATTTTCGGTCTTTTTACCTACACAGGTAAATAGGTAAACAGGTACAACTTAAATTTTAATTATCTTCAAGAAGAAACGATCGTTCGTATTCGCCAATACTCTTTTCCGACACCCTTCTGCCCAATACTCTTTTCTCAACACTGCTTTCCCAATACTCACCAATACTGAGCGCGGCTTTGACAGCAACGGCACTGCCAGCACTAACAAGAACATTTGAAAACAGCCCGGCAATATTCAGATATGACTTTTGTGCAAATGAAACACAGGCTAGATTGTAGTCTAAACTAATTTGAGGATGGCAATACCAGGTTAATTATGTCCACGCAAATTTCGTAAGCTGTACGCTTTTTTTTCGTAAAGCAGATGTCGCCACATACGCATGGCACCTGTCAGCTGCTTTGTCTCCAACTCTCCCATTAGCTCTCTCACAGACATTGCTCATTGGACTTAAGCCCAGTCACAGTTAGCGACTTGAAATTCAATTTGATTGTGGATGCGGCAATGACGAGGTGACGCTCTTTGCTTATAAATTCAATTTAATTGAAAAAATAAAAAAAATAAAAACAACATACATCTATTTACTTACATATGTGTGTATAAACACAGGTGGCAATCGCTTGTGCAGCATAATTGGAAGTGCGTGTTGTTGTTCCTTGTTTGCCCTGCAATACGTGTTGCATACGCATACGCAGACCATTTTCTTTGTGTTCATTTCGTTTACAATTTACAGCTTTGGTCAAACTACGTAATAACCAATTTGAATTTGTCAACGTCAGCACTAGCACAAAATTCAATTTTGAATGATGTGATTTCATTTATTAAGCTTTAACAAGTGAAATTTACAGTAAATTTGAAAATATTGCCAAATATAAAATTCGAAATATTATTTCTAAATAAATTACAAACTTGACTTTTAAGTTAAGCAGAAATCCGTAACAAATTTAAATAAATTACATTTTCAATTACTTGTCGATAAGAAACTTACGTAAATTCTAATTGTAAATAACAAATTAAATAGCAGTTCAATGACTCCGCAGAAATATTATATGCAGATAAAATCAGTAAGCTACCCAATGACTTAGTTAGGTAATCTATAGAAACTTATGTTATTAATTTTAACCCCTTCATGAGTCTTTTTCTTATTTGACGATCGATCATAATACAAACAAACTGTGATCATATATCGACAAGTCTACCGCTTTAAGAAGCTTTCATGTTGATCATCCATAGTGAACTTTTTGATTATTTTACAGCGATTATTATGTACTCTAGCCCTCTTCCTAACTAGCGTAATTTAAAGCCTTGTTCGCTCAATTTATGCACATGTATAAATATGGTTAATAATCATATTCCTAGACCTTTAGCACTCATACTTTGGTACACAAGAACTTTCTCTGAATTTTTTCTCAATTTCCTTGCATAATTGTATCACTATGTACATACTTCTTAATTTCCACTCGAAAGTTCATTTACAGCTGAACGCACCTGAATTATTGTAGATCATAGGGGTTTTTACATGGGCGCCTGCCGGTGTCTATCGGCTGCTTTGACCAGCTAGCCAGCCAGCATCTTGATGGCAGCGCCAAACTAGCGCATAGTTGAATTTATTTTTAACCGCCTCTCATAATTGCAGACCGATGACGGTGCTGGTTGGGGTTGGGGCACATCATGCGTCGAGTCTGTGCCAAAATTATAAGAACTTGACGTGACGAGCAGAACTTGCGCAATTAACCGTTAGTTCAGTATCCGTTTGAGGTCCGGCAACGCCGACTCAAGTGCAAGTGCTTACTATATTTCGTTCTTCTTTTTTTAATATGCTCAAATTTATATGTCTTTTCAGTTCGAGAAATAAATCCCAAATCAATACACAAACAAGCAAAGTTTCGAGCGAGAAGCAGAGAAATCCGTAAACATACACTCCAATCACGTAGTCTCAAACACCCATACACACTCTCACACACTCCACACTGATGGTAGCTATGGGTGGCTCGGCAGTGCAGGTGATCAATGCTTCCGAGGAGCACACATTTGTGCTTAACGAGGATGCCCTCAGCGAGGTGCTAATGCGCGAGGAGGTCAAGGACAGATATGTTTGTGTGGTCTCCGTGGCGGGCGCCTTCCGCAAAGGAAAAAGCTTTCTTCTGGACTTCTTTCTGCGCTACATGTACTCAAAAGTAAGTAGACCATTGCCAGGTTGATGGTTCCTCAGGTTCATTGTCTTCTTTCGTTAGTATGTGCGACATGATGTAATGGACTGGTTGGGCGACGAGGGGGAGCCCCTGTCTGGGTTTTCCTGGCGTGGCGGATCGGAGCGAGACACCACCGGAATACTGATGTGGTCAGACATTTTCCTGCATGACTTTCCCAACGGAGATAAGATCGCCATCATACTACTGGACACACAGGGCGCCTTCGATAGCCAGAGTACGGTGCGTGACTGCGCCACAGTCTTTGCGCTCAGCACCATGCTGTCCTCGGTGCAGATTTACAATCTCTCACAGAACATACAGGAGGATGATCTGCAGCACCTTCACCTGTTCACTGAATACGGCCGCCTTGCGCTGGCCGACACTGGCAAGAAGCCATTCCAGCGTCTACAATTTCTGGTGCGCGATTGGAGTTTTCCCTACGAGGCGGAGTTTGGAGCTGTGGGCGGCGACAAGATTTTAAAACGGCGGCTTGAAGTGTCCGACAAACAGCATCCGGAGCTGCAGTCACTGCGTCGACACATAGCGTCGTGTTTCACAGAGGTCGCCTGCTTTTTGATGCCACATCCTGGTCTCAATGTGGCCACAAACCCGCAGTTTGATGGCCGGCTCAAGGACATTACGCCCGAGTTCAAGAACAGCCTGCGCACCTTGGTGCCCATGCTATTAGCGCCGGATAACCTGGTCTACAAGGAGATCAGTGGACAGCGTGTGCGGGCTCGTGATCTCATCCAGTACTTCCAGTCGTATATGAACATTTACAAGGGCAACGAACTGCCCGAGCCCAAGAGTATGCTGGTGGCCACTGCCGAAGCCAATCATTTGACTGCCGTTGCTGCTGCCAAGGAGCTCTACAATCAATTAATGGAAGAGGTTTGCGGCGGCACCCGGCCGTACTTAAGCACCGCCCATCTGGAAACAGAGCATCTGCGTGCCAAGGACAAGTCACTCTTTCAGTTCGCCGCCAAACGGAAAATGGGCGGCGAGGAGTTCACGGAGAAGTTCCGCCAGCAATTGGACGATGACCTCGAAGAGGTCTACGTTAACTACAAAGCGCACAACGAGAGCAAGAATATCTTCAAGGCGGCAAGAACACCAGCCGTGTACTTTGCCTGTGCCGTCGTCATGTATATCCTCAGTGGCATATTCGGACTGGTCGGACTCTACACATTTGCCAATTTCTGTAATCTAGTTATGGGCGTGGCACTGCTCACACTGGCTCTCTGGGCGTACATCAGGTAGGTCTGACTTGTAACTGAAGGGATCGCATATCCATTTTGGGTAACAACTTGTAAAAAATTCTCCACTTCTTAACTCTACAAACAGGTACAGCGGCGAGCTGAGCGATTTTGGTGGCAAGCTGGACGAATTCGCCACACTCATGTGGGAGAAGGTAAAGATGGCTAATATATATATCGAGATATGTTCACTAATTCATTCCCCCTATAGTTTATGCGCCCCATTTACCATGGGTGCATGGAAAAAGGCATACAACATGTGGCCACGCATGCGGCTGAGGTGGCTGTTGGAGGCGCCAATCGGTCTTCATCTGGAACTGCTCTGAATGGCAAGGTGAAGCGCTCATGAGAATACGCCCAAGCAGCGCATCGCAAAACGCAACAGCAGCTGGCGCCGCAAAAGCTTAACATCAGCAGTAGCAACAACAACAATAATGTGGCATATAAATCAAACCGATATAATAATAATAAACACAACGAGGACAACAACACAACCACCAGCGACAACTGTGGATCACGCTTAGGTTTCCTTAACAATATTTGGCTCAAGTTGAGCGGCAGCTCCACAAAATCACATTCACAGCCAAACTGCTCCTCTTCCTCCTCGTCGTCGTCCAGCTCTACCTTGTTGACGGCCGCCTCCCAAAACAGTCGCAGAAAACGCAAATCGAAGCGTAATTAATTATGGCGTCCACCTTCCACCCAGGTACCCGCTCCTTCCTTCCCCACAATGGAAGATGCTCTTTTAATTTGTAAAAATCGATACTTTATATGAAAGGAACACAAAATATCTAGCTATTAATTGGTCTAAAAGAAAATTGTTTTTATATATCGCATTAATTTAAAACGGAAACAAAAAAAGAAAAACAACTTGGTTAATGAATTGTAGTCGATCTATATAACTAACATAAACATATACATATAAGAGTAAGTGCATCATTAGTAAGTGGCCCTCGCCGTCTCTCTCGTATTTGTTGAGTATCAAATTTTAAATTGTTTTTTATTAAAAATATAAAGCAAAAGTAAAAAAAGAGAAAAACTAGTATTTCAAGCTGTAATATAAAGAGTATGCTTACGAATTTATGTATATTTGTTTAATTTCCCCCAAGTCTTCGTCTTGCCCCCCTTTTTGCAGTGGAAATTGAAGAATGAGAAAAAGCATTGCACATTGTTATTACATTTAGTTCATTTATTAAATAATAAAAGAGAAAACAAAAAACACACATTGCCACCCATTTGAGTTAAAAACAGGCGCAAGCTGGTTAAGGTCCATAGTTTATGTGTCCAATAAGAGTACATACATATATCATATTTGGTTTTGTTCAAACAGCAATAAATGTATATTGATACTAGCTCTTTAGTAGCTATGGCCATCAAAAGCGAAATGCATTTTTCTTCTGAAGAATGGATTTTTAAATTCCAACATGCGATCTACTTCTTGTCGGCGCCGCAACATTTGCCACCAGTCGCAGCAGCATCGCCATCGCCTTTCTTGCAGCAGCCGCCAGTTGCCGGAGGGGCTGCTTTGTTGGAGTTACAGCCACATTTGCCTGGCTCGCTACATTTGCAGTTTTCCGAACATTTGTCCGCAGTACACTTGCAGCCTGTAAAGCCAAGGGAAGCCAGTTGTGATGCGTCCGCGACCATTTTGTCCAACTCACCTTTTTCACAACCTACGCAAGGCATTTTTCACAGAATTTTTCCTCAACAATACGTCGTCTGCCACACTTTATGAAATACTCTGCCTATTGTCTAGAGCTTATTGCTTCGATGACATTTCAGCTTCAGGAATTTGACATTTATTGCGGCGCATGCGTTTCAAAGTGTTAAGAGAGGCGCAGAGAGAACTCACCTCATAGCCATAGCCAATTCGTAGATGGCAAACCAACATCTGGTAATTTGTAATATTCAAGATAAAGATGGTATCTGATCGATTAAAATATAGACATTCAAATTGAAGACGATTAAGCGATTACTTAGTTGCAAATGACTTTACTCCCATTTGTTCATATTTGGTTGAATTTTATGTTAGTACACTATCCGAAAATCTTTAAATTTACTATAAACAGTGAGAGGCCGAAGGACTTCAGTGTAATAAAGAGCTTACTAGATAACAAGAAAGGAAGGTTACCTTCTGGTAACCGAAGTTGATAAAATAAAGGAGGATTTTCGAAAAAATCTTGGACGAAGAACCCAAGAAAATTACTTATAATTTAAAAATCATATACTAAGCACTTATAATATTTAAATGAAGTTAAAAGCTTCCTAAATTAAATATACACTGAAGGAAATCTTTCTTTTTTCCAGCTCCAGTTTGGCCTCCCCCTTCATGAAAAGCTGGCTTGGGTGAGGGTTACTGTTTTCATTGCAATTGATGCAGCATTTCGGGTGTGTACGTTTATCTTTTGAATCTCGGTGGTTGTGGAATGGGTTGCTACGATCCAGATTTGTAGTTTTGCAATTGCAAATATGGATAAAGTCTGCAAATTTGTAATTATATAATTCATTTAATTTAATATTCTTTCCCACTTAATTATCCTATGCGCATATGCTATCTTTGCCAACACAATGGGCTGCGGCTTCGCTGGGAGTTGTTCGTTGTTCTACTGTTCGTACATAAGCCTGCACAGCATGCAAAGTCGAGTCTTCGCTCTGTAGAAGTGGAACTAGATGGGGACTCGACGCTTGTGTATCAAACATCAGTTTGTGGTGGAGTCGTTGCCTTGTTTCAGTTGGAAGTAGTCCTTGATACTAAATTTGGACGCGGCAACTCTCTTGCCGAATTTCGGCTTGTCAGAAACACTCTTTGAGTCCTGTTCGGGTTCTTGCCACTTAGATGGCGATGTTGGTACGATTGACAAGCCGTCTAGGTACTTGAGATTCGGCAGTACCTGCAAAATGTAATCACGAGCTGGCGTCGTCGTGCAGCCATTCCTGAAGACATTATTGATACCTGGATTGCCCATGCAAGAGAGATGCTCTAACGATGGACACTGGCGTTCTATTCGGTGTATCCAGTCTGTTATATTTGAAATATCACAGTTGTTTATCCTGCAAAATTGAAATAACTATGCACATGTAGAAGACAGATAAGCAGGACACCGACAACTATTGGATGTCTTACCACAATATCCTCAAGCTAGTTAAGTATGGCAATGTGTTCACATCCAAATGTACATTACGGTCCAGTATCAGCGTATCCAAGTCCTCGAAGAAGGTAAGAAACTTGAGGTCTCGGAAATCATTGTGACTGAGATCCAAACACTTAGTCTGTGCAGCAAACTTCTCAGCTATGCGGATAGGTAAAGTGATGAGATTCTCGTAGGCAAGGGAGATCCGACCTGTCTCACTGAAGGATACGTTGCTGTTGCCATTAAATGACTGAGGGTGTGGATTCGGTGAAATCATCACGTCGTTGAAGTCGAAGTCAAAAGACGGGCACAGGCTCTCCAGCGATTGAATATTGGCACACTTTTTAAGCTGGTCGTGCAGGCAGGTGTCGGTGTTGCTGCATTCGATATCGCAAAGGTAATCAATCGTTGAGCTATAATTTGGGTAGCCAAATCGGCAAACATACCTGTCTTCCGAGTGAGAGCGTCCAGATCTTGATGCCTCAGACATTGTAACTGCGAGTAGTCATAACTGAATAATGCTTCAGATGAAGACTTGTTTTGAATTGTTTTAAAGATTGCAGCAGACTGAAAAGCCGTGCGTGTATGTATACACATGCATATGTATGTGCATACAACCACATATAAATGCATGATAACACTTTGTCTCTTCCTTTCCAGCAATCATTAAAAACAAGTACATATGCATGGGCGTAACGAACGGGTAGTGGCCCCTCCCCATGATTTCAAATTCGATCAAATTTTTATATATCACATTTAAGTTATATCGCAGCAAATGCGTTCTGCTTCCCTCAAAGATCAGATCTCAGCCCCCCTGGCTACGCCCATGTACATAGGCACAAGTCTTTCAGATAAGCAACCAGAAGAAGATCGTAATGCTAAAGTGCGAGAGTTTTCTTTTCATCATATGTTATCACTTAGAACTAAAACACATGTGTATATATTTAAATTCTATGTGCACACATACTATTGTCATTGTGCGTTACAGAAATTTTAGTGGCTATTGATAATGGAACTGGGTATTCATTAGTCGACCACTTTTAATACTCTCATGCACTTACACCAGGGATGGGAACACATATACTATCGCAATTGAAACCGTATATCCTCCCTCCTTAGCCTTATATCTGCCATAAATTTTAACGCATTTCGTTGAAACTCGGCTTATATATGTATAAGTAAATAATCTACCGATTTGCAGTTTTGTTAAGATCGGATAATAACTGTAGACAAAATCGTAAAAAAAACATTTTGTATGAGAACACCCCATCCCAAAATTGTTTTCATACTTTTGAGTGTGTCGAATTTGGCGTGAGACCAAGTTTGTTTTAAAATTTTTCAACGCTCCTCCCGCCCCAGCAAATCGATAAAAACCTTATATGTCCCACAAATTTTAACGCATTTAGTTGGAACTCTGTTTATATATGTACACCTTTTTCATTCTGACAGCGTGCAAGTTGGGTCTTGTTCTACTTAAACGTTCAACATGGTTGCAGTAACCAAACAGAAGAAGGCTTCAGAAAACACTGTTGCCCGTCTGGCGCTAGTTATGAAATCCGGCAAATATTGTCTGGACTGCAAGCAGACTCTGAAGAAAAGGCAAAGCCAAATTGGTTTCGATTGCCAGCAACAACCCCGCTCTGAGGAAATCGGAGATTGAGTAGTATTCAATATATAAAACTTAGTCAGGAAACGTAAGGCATCCTAAAATGAATACAAACCAAATTTGGTTCGATTTGGATGAAAAATATGTTTTATTCATTCTGAAAAAATCACTTCTACGGGAGCTTTATATGGCCCGATTCTAATCAAATTTGGTCAGTTAATGTAGATGCCTCAATTCCAATGAAAATCAAAAAGGGAATGAAATAAAAACAAGAAAGGCTAGCTTCGGCTTGCCGAAGCTTATATACCATTCACATTGTGAATATATAACCGATCTAGAGCAAATCTAGTCTGCGGGCGTGTGGCTACAGTGGATACAAACTACTACGTGTTCATTCATTCCGGTTATATGGCAGCTATACGATATAGTCATCCGATCTTGATCAGAGCAGGCCAGCAGACGGGGACTTCCTGAAATGGATACAAGCCGAATTTGGTTTGATTTGTAAGAAAAAGTGTTCATTCCGAAACAATCGGTTATTTTGGAACTATATAATAAAGATGTCCGATCTGTATAAAACTCGAACTTAACCAGCGTGCAGACATATTAAGCATCTGGTAAAAATTTCAGCTTTGCAGCTTTTAAGACTTCTGACATCTTTGTATAACAATAAAATTGGCGATAGTTTGTATGAGGCCAAAAAAGTGGGCGTGGCAAAAATAAAATAAACTTCATCTGGGTACATATGCATGGAAAATTAAAATGCAAATTTTAAGTTTTTATCTGTTGTATTTTCCAAGATCTCGATATTCATATATCCGGACATGGCTAGATCGACTCAGCTTTTCGTGCTGATCAAGAATATAAATACTTTATGTTGTCGGAAACGCTTCTTACTGCCTGTTATATACATTTGATAAACTCAATACATTTGATAAACTCAATATGCGTTGATTTGTGGAATATATAAAGTTTTGTGATTTGCGGGGGCGGAAGGGTCGTGGCAAAATATAAAAACAGACTTGATCTGACGTCCCACAAAGGGGGTCTACATGCCAAATTCGGTCTCGCTCGCTCTTACAGTCTCCGAGATCTAGGTGTTCATAGGGACGGACATACGGACGTGGCTAGATCGACTCGGCTGTTGATGCTGATCAAGAATATATATACTTTATGAGGTCGTAGACGCTTCGTTCTGCCTGTAACATACATTTGCAAGAATACAATATACTCGTTTGCTCTACTAGAGTACGAGTATAATCATACTGCAAAATCAAATGCATACTCTTGAGTCTGTCGAATGTTAAGTAGATGTTGAGTACGAGTATCTTATAGTCGGAATATAGATTATAGCGTTCTTACTTGTTCTTCTTATGTGGTCGCTCGTATGTATCAGAGAAGTGGGTTAGAACCCAGATGCAATCTGACAGTTACCTAGTGTAATCGTTAGCACCATCTCCTCGGCAACGCTGTAGCTATCGATAAGCTCAGCATCAACCTGTCTCCTAAGGATCAACCCATTAAAGTACACAATGCTCTTTCAATTACATAATATTTATAATTATTTTCTGATTTTCTTTTGCAACATTACTTATTCGTTTGCTGTTGCTTAAGATTACAATTACATGCGCATGCGCTCCTTTATATTATTATAGGGGGGGTCGCCGGCTGCTGCAACCTTGCGTGCTGTTTGTTACATCATGGACACCTCTCTAGACTTACGGGCTAAAATTACATTTTATCCTGAACGGACGTGAACTAACACGTTGTTCGTTTTACTTTCTGTTCAGCAAATTTACATTGAGAATTGTTATTTCAAACATTTTTTTCGCTTTATTTGCGTAATATCCTACCCTGCTTTCTAATGTGGTGCTAAGAAAGGAGCGTGAACAGTGGGGAAGGTAGTAAAAGAAGAACAATGAAACGTCAAATAAATTATAATGAACCCTAAAAAAACATATATAAGTGTGCATATAGATATTAGCGTCTCATGAGCCATATATTCTGTTTCCAACTCTTCGTTGAACATTTTCATTTTAACCTTTTGTGTTAGGGGGCTGTAGACTCAGTCGAAGCTGTGCTGTTGTTAAATACAGTGAGATGTGGCTGAAATCATGGAATCCGCCGACGCACTTCTAAGAGCATTTCAAAGACTCCCTGCTGAAGAACAATCCAGTGTTTTTTGTCTTCGCTCACTCACGACCTTGTGCGACTAACACAAAAAGTTCGAATATTACAGGGCGCTAACAAATAAATTCATTCCAATTTTATTTTAATGTCGCCCAATATGTGTTCCTATTATTTGTTGTTTTTGGCATTAATAATAGAATAATAGTACATACATAACAAAGATGTTGCTTTGAATTTGTTGAAGCTATTTACTTAACTAACATGCGGAAAAGAATTGTTTATTTACGTTTTTTGGAGTGGGATTGGGGAGGCGATGTTGCGTACTGGGAAATCTTAAAGTAGATACATTTATTGCTATATATATATATATATATATATGTGTGTATATGTTTGGTAGAGGTCTGCTTGAATGCACTCAGACAACGTTCGAAGCGTTTGTCTTCAAAGTGAATTGAGTGAAGTCGAACGCGAGGCCAAATGAATTCGAATGAGTGTAAGACTCAGCCGAACGAAGAGGCACAAGGCCGAGGGAGTGAGAATGCGACTTTGTTCCGAATTAGTTCGAGTTTACTTACAATCGCTTATCTACCCTTTGCGTACGGCCACGACAAAAACTTGAAACAAATTATGAGTGAAGCCATGCAGACCTCTAATATATATGTATATCGTAAATATCTTGGATTTATGTGTGTATGTATAGTTTTAGGCATGCCATGCTCGTGTGTATGTGTGTGTGTGGTTTTCGCGTGCGTGTGAGTTACATAACTATTTTGTTTGTTAATGTGCTGCTAGGCTAACTTTAATATAATATTTATATAACTTTTCATACTCCAATCATCTGGTTTGGATTCGGGTCAGGTTTAGGAGTCGCCCCCTTCCCGTTCCCATTCCTTGTCTCTAACTCAGCCTCCATCTTCTCTGTGATCGATCCCATCACCCCGATGCCCATATCATTAGCATTAGCAACAACAACCTTGGGTTGTTTACATTTTCACAACTTGACCTTTGGCCAGAAATTCTTCTTTTAAGTTAAGATTAGCAGTCGCTGCCTGCTCCATTCGTCCGTCATCCATCTAGTTGCTTGCCGAAGAACAAAATGCTGAGCAAGTCGTTAAACGACAACTAGATCTGTGTGGGACTCGCCGCCTGTGACGTGGACGCGACTGCTGCTGTGGGCACGGATAGCACAGGCATGGCAACAGAGGGCTCAACAATGGGATCAGCTTCAGCCGGCGGCGAGTCGGCCACTTGGCTGCCATTGGCCTGGCTGGGTAGAGGAGGTGAGCGTGGCCCCCTTTCTGGCCTGCTGATAAAAGCAGTTTCCATCTCCATATTCATTTTGGGTTCTGGCGCATCTGGCATTGGCTCTGGTGGCGTTGAAGCACCCTTGGGTCTAGCTCTAGCTGCGGCCGCCGCTGACGTGGACGGCTCGCCGGCTTGATCTTCAGTCTGTTCCCTGCACTGGCTGGCACTGGATGCACTCGGATCGCGCTTGAGTATGGCAAAAATGTTTTGTATGTAGGAATCCATGGTGAGCAGCATAATCAGACGCTTTTCCCTATCCTCGTTCAGGCGATCCTGCGCTGTTTTCTTCTTGGTCGACTTTTTGTTACGCTTCGTTGGTGGCGTCGGCTCCAGCTCATCTTCCAGCTCAGTCTCGTCATCGGATGAGGGTATCGATGTTTTCTCCAGTTTCTCCGATGAAGTGCTTCCCATTTGCTCATCTTCACTACCCTCGGGTGTCGGTGGTTTGCTGTCCAAGACAACGGTTGTTGGTGCAGTTGTAGCGCCCTCCGCGTTGCCGCTGGGCAATTCCATGGACACATCAGCGGAGCTATCTAGATCAACAGATTCCTTGATCTCCACATTTTCGCCGTCCAACGGCGCCTGCTCTTTTTCACGCTTTTGCTTCTTATTGGGGAATTGATCTGAAAGTCCAAATTATAAGGCCGTTTGGCTTGGCAGATTCACACACTCACCTTTTTGTGCCTCCTTTTTGAATCGATCGCTCTTGCTCAGCAACGCCTTCAGCGAGCCGCGCAGCTCCTTGCGTACCGTGGTCGGCACACCTGTGGCCTGGGCGATGATGCGAATGGCAAACAGATCGCCGCATAGCTCATCGACGTCGTCCTTGGAGTGCATACCATAGTTGATCGTGTAGATCATGCGGGCCACGGGTAGCTGCCCGGCCACCTTGTTATAATAGAGTTCCAAGAACTCACGCACGCAGGCATCCTTGAGCATGCTGCGCTCGTCCCGCAGCACATTATGCAGATACTCAACCAGCAGCTGATTCTTGACCAAGAGATCCACGTACCTGTGATGCAGGAGCAGACCCCAATATCAATATCAAGAAGTATGCAAAGCTATCTTCGGCAATGCCGAAGCTTATATACCATTCATACTGATATTATATAACAAACGGAAGCTACTACTAAATTCCGCGATGGTCCTTTGTTACTCCAGATCATTCACGGCTCTCTCCTAATTAATTATACACACGCACTAATTCACATAAAATTGCCGAATCAATAAAATCAAATAACAAATAATTTGAAGTCGATGACGATGATGCACAGACGGACGGTCATAGCTCTATCGAATCAATCCTACATGCTGATCAAGAATATATAAACTTTGTCAGCTCGAAAACGCTTCCTTCTGTGCGTTGCCAACTTCATAAAATAATGAAAATTAAAAAAAAATCCAAAAAAAATACAACAAAAAAAAAAAAAGAAAGTTTAAGTTGGATGAAAAAACAGAAAAGTTATGCAATTGGAACAATCGGTTATATGGTAGCTATATGATATAATTGACCGTTCTTGATGAATCTCAGACAAATGAACCATCTAGTAAAAATTTCAGCTTTGTAGCTCTTAAGACTTCTGAGATCCTGACAAAATTAATATACCGTTTCGTGAATGGTATAAAAATGTGTTTGATGAATGGTATAATAAGACATTATGTGGCAATGGGAATGACAATGGGAGTGGGGTGGCGACTCACTTATATGTCAGGGCATTGTTGTGTATGCCCACCCAGAACTTGGGAAAGTAGTTGAAATGCAGCGGCGTCGACTCTATGGCCACCAGGCAGTGCAGCTTGACGAGCGTGTCGTTGAGTGTGCCCGTGTTGACGCACATGCGCATCATCACATCTACGAAGTCGTGATACGGCCTGTAGAAGGCATCCACCTGCGCATCGTACTCCGCGTCCAAGCCGCGTGGCGCCAGCTCCGATAGTGCAATGCACATCTGAACCATGGGACGCGGAGGACGCGGCGAATTTTTGGCCCCCAGCGGCCAGGGCGTCGTGTGCTTGGCCCCACGACGCGGAAAGTAGGGGCCCAATGGGCCAATTGCATTGGGGGCATTGGCCACAGATAAATGGCAGTTGATCAGAATGGGCGCCAGAATGGCAGTGGCCTCCAGGCTGGTGTTCCGCACCAGTTCCTTGAGCACCTCCAGAGCCATGCGACTGATCTCCGGCGAGTTGAAGGTGTTGAGCAGAGTGGCCAGCCGCTTGATCGCATCCGGCAGGGCCTTGGCCAGGGCCGTGTGCTGATGCTGCTGGCGCAGGAAGTGCTGTTGTTGGAACTGCATCTGCTGCAGCTGCTGTAGCTGGAGATGCTGCTGCATTTGCTGTTGCAGCTGCTTCTCCTTTTGCTGCGGCGTCTGCGGCGATTGGGTGCACTGCGTCTGCTGTTGCTTCTGCAGCATCTGTTGCTGCTGCAGCTGCAGCTGCTGTTCAAGTTGCTGCTGCTGCTGCTTCTTCTGGGCCGGATTGTCAGTGCGCGTGCGCAGCGTGGCCAGCAGCAATAGCATCTCGCTCAGCAGGTCAAACAGATCCCCGGCCACGTGGCAGGCGGTGGCCTCGTGATGCATGGAATGTAGCGTGTGTAGTGCCTCGCAGCACATCTCAATACCTCCATTGAATATCACCAGCATGCGATCATCCTCGTTATCCACTATGAAAACAGGCGGCGGAGGCAGGATTGAATTAAACATTTCCGAGTGGATACAATCCGACCGAGGCTTACCAAGTATTTTGAGAGCACTGATCAGCGTGGACCAAGACTGGCGGGCATCCAGACTGCTGGTGTATGAGACAATCACCGCCCTCCTGAACTGTATAACATCCAGCTTCTCCTGCTCGCTGGCATCTGGATGGCGGGTGGCAAACAGAGCCATCAGCTTGAACAGCTCATCTACAGCGGCCGCATACTGAGTGGGATGGGGCGTGATGTTCTTGAAGGCCCACTGCAGATTTTGGTGCTGCGCCAGCTGGCGTGTGAGCGGCCGACTTTGTTCGCAGCACAGACGCAGCAATCCGTAATAGGCGGGCAGCATGGAGCGATTGTAGGTGACGATCTCCGCGTCATCGTGATCGGCCCTGGACAAGAACAACAAACGTGCGAATTAGATTGGGACACCCATGAGGTGCGGGTCCTTACAGTATGTAATTAAATGCAATGTTGCGTGTGATCTCCGGACAATTGGCCACCAGGGCCGCATTCTCGGGACAATCCACCAGCGAGTGGTGCCAGAAGGTGAGCAGCGCATGCTTGTTGTGATGCGCCGGCACGCTGGGCTCGGAGAGGCGCGGATGGAACAGCTCCCACAGGGAGCGCATGAACGAACCTATCTGCAGATTCCAAAGGAAGAAGAGAAAGGCGAGAAAAATCGTTTAGCTGGCAACTGAGCCGCAATGGTGACCCAAGTGGGAGCGCTGCAAAACTTGCCATTAGTTTTTCAGTCTTTGAAACCATACAGTAGCTGAGCAGGTTGAAGTAGGCGGTCAGCTTGGTGGTGCCATGTGCCCCGATGTCCGCATAAACTCGCGCTGGTCGCAGCAAACGGAGCAGCAGTGTGATCACCTGATGCAGTACAGCTTGGGCATCGCTATTGATGTCGCTAAAAGTAATTCAAGTTAGATGTCTGTCCTGCCTCTCTCTCGCTCTGGTTATGGGAGCTTGTGCAGCAATTAGCATTTACCGGTAGCTGTGTGGATTAAGTGACAGCAGCTTGTGCTGCGAGTGCGCTCGAAAGTTGGCGCGGAACGGCTGCGACGGCACCAAAGCCACCAGCAGACAAGCGGCAGCTGAAAGGATAATGCGGATCAACAATTAGCAAGTCGCGTTGCGTCGCCACCTCTCCACCGACAGCGTACCATTCCTCACGCGCGTGTTGTCGTGGGCGAGCAGAAACTGTTCCAGCCATTGGTCGGCGGACTGCAGAATCCAGGCGTGGGCTATTTTGTTTTTAGTGGCTTGCAGGGAGAGCCAGTCGAGCACCGATTGCGGACAGTATTCAGCAGCATCCCACATGCGGGGCAGTATCAGCTGGGTGAAGCAGGGCAGACCGACGGGTCCGCCCTGCTGCGTTTCGGTGAGCAGCGTGAGCAGCTTGAAGAAGGGCGCACACAGCTCAGTGTGCTTGGTCACAGAGGCGAAGAGCATGCTGATTATCTGGGTGGCCAAGCGCTCGTCCCAGCGGCAGAGTGCGTGTATTAAATGCTTAGTCTGGTGCGGATTAATGCCATCCTTTATTTGTTGATACAAAAATGGAAAGCCCTACAAGACATACAGATACACACATATATATATGTGTATGCATATACAGACAGGCAAAACAATAAGTACGAAAGGTGTGTGGAAATATTCATGAAACGCAACAATTAATTGAAATCATGAAGAATGAAGATTGGTTAATTATAATTGAATTGGTGGTGGTGGATGGATTGATAGTTGGTTAAATGGAAGAAACGCTTTGGAGCTTTTTGAGTATCACCTTGCCGCCTGCAATGGCATTGAAGTCTTTGGGCGAGAGGCGCAGGCGAAAGTCAGCTCCGCGAGATCGCTCCACGAGGCTGGCGCACAACGCAATCATCTTGTCAAGCGAAGCAGGCCGCATTTTCTCCACAGAGAGCGCCTCGTCCGAGGAATTATCCTCGTTGTCCGAGCTGATGTCGATCTATGGAATCATCAAAGGATATATCAAAAAGATCTGCAGGCGATTAACCATAATTAATGCACACTAACGCTATCGGTCTGCTTGTGGCCGAGATAGAAGTCCACCAGACTCTTAAGTATGCCGATACGCAGCAGGAACATGGCCTCCTCGTCGCCCATGCGCGAGAACTCGCACAACAAGCCAAAGAACTCGGACAAATGCCGCAGATGGGGACGTGCCCCATGTTCTAGCAGCGAAATGAGCGAGCCAATGAACCTGGTGACGCAGGAAGCCTGACCGATCAGCTCCTTGTCATCATCGTCGGTTTCCACCTCCAAAAACAGGTCCGCATGCGTGGCGCTGTGCCAAAAAGATCCAAAAGTTCAGATCAGCAAAAACATGTGTGCTCAGCGTTAACTTACCGCAATCTCTGGATGACATGGATAACAAGACGCTGAAACATTTGTCGCACCATTTGATTTGGACATTGTATTAGCACCTGCAATGGCCAAAATGGTTCCACCGACATGTGCGAAAGGAACCATTCGCAAGCCTCTTTACTGCCATTGAATTGTTTCGTCAGCAGCTCCACCCAGGGCACCATCGTGGGCTGGAAGTTGGGGTTCAACATTTTAACGAAAACAATTGCAAAGATTATATAAATTTGACAGATATACAAATCAATTATTATTAAGCTCAATTATTATTAATTATCAAGCTATTAAATCGATCGTCATTCAATTATTACAGTATACTAATGTTGGTCAGGGGAATATCCTGATTTATGGAAGTCTATCGGTGTGGAATAAGTTATACAATCTACTTATACCGATAAGGAGAATATGGAAAGCTATATTACAGCGTGGAAAAGCATACATCGATAAATATCGACATATATATATCGGTTGGCAAATTGTGTACAATATACACAAATATCGGAAAGGGGGATATCAAAAACTATATATCGTTATGGAAACAGGTTTATAACTTACTAATTAGGATAAGGAATAATAATAATTTAACGTAAGCTTATATATATATAGCTTAAATAATAGATATCGACATAGGCATAGCGATATATTGGGCTATCGATATATTTATTTACCTATACATTGATTTAACTATATATGTGTAGATTTATTGCATTATCGATATACATGTATATCGATATATTGGTTTGCCTATATAGATATGCATATCGATCGTAATGAAATAGCACACAGAACACAAGCCGGTGCGGCTCGCTCGTGTAATGTCAATGTTAAGTCAGGACAAGAAAGGAGGCTAGCTTTGACTTGCCGAAGCTAATATACCATTCACATTGTAAATATATGCCAACTTCTACGCCAGCTCTATACTATAGTAATCCGATATCAAACAAATTAGGTCATCGGGGACGACGCTCCTTAGATGGGTACGAAACGAATTTGGTCTGATTTGCATGAAATACAAAGAAGTCATGCTAGTAGGTGTTCATTCCGCAATAATCGGTTATATGGGCTCTATATGATACAGTTATGCGATCTAAATCATATTTTATAAGCGGACGTGGGGGCTGCTCAAATGGATACGAAGCGAATTTAGTTTGTTTTGGTTGATACACAGAGAAGCAGAGCTTGCAAATAACGGTTGACATTTTCTCGTTGTCCGAAAATAAGTGTTTTCTACTGACACATTGAGTAAAGCGAAAGAGAGCAACCGTTCGCATTGGCTGTTTAGGTGAACGGTCTTCTCTCAACCAATCCATTTGAAGAGGCCCATGTTCCGCTGGCCTTATTTGAACAAGATCGGACAACTATACCATATGGCCTTCATATAACCGATTGTTCGGGAACGAAGACAGTAGCATAACTTTCTGTTTTTCATCCAAATCAAACTAAATTCGGTTTGTATCCATTTGAGGAGGTCCCACGTCCGAAGACCAGATTTCATATAGATCAGTTATACATTTACAATGTGAATGGTATATAAGTTTCGGCAAGCCGAAACTAGCCTTCCTTTTTTGTTTTCTTTTCGTTTTTGCTCTGATCATTCTCGGACTGTTGGTCATGTTCAATGATTCAAAAGGTCTTTTGTGTATGTATGCGTATATGCGACAGTGGCGTCTTTTTAATATGTTACTTGCTATGTGCGCCGTCAATGGTATCGGTCTCTATGCGTTGTTCAGTAAAAGAACGTCAAATGAATCGCCGATCTGAGAGCGCTTAACAGAAAACCAAATCGAAAAGAAACGCACTCTCTTGTTCAGAGAGAGATAGAGAGAGAGAGCGAGTATGCTTGGTGTTTTCTGTTATGTTCGTGAGCAGGAGAAACTGTCAACTGTTATTTGCGAGCTCTGAATTTGCCCTTGCCAGGATGTATGTAAACAGAAATGTATAATCTCACCTTCTCCTTGGCATGTATGAATGTTTCAATAAAGAATGACACGGATAATTTGGCCGCCATGCAACTGACATCCATCTCTGAGATTAACGTTTGTGGTATGTGGCCGCATATCTGCCACATGAAGCTGCAAAAGAATCGATTGTGCTATCAGAGGGTTCGAAAGTCCAAAAGCGCACCACTTACTTGAAATAGGTGTGCTCAAAGATGTTCCGATCCTGCAGAAACTGTCGATTGTCCTGCCAAATCCAGTCTTCTAGCTCCTTGTTCAGCAATGGACGTACTAGTTGCAGTTGCTTATTTGCCGCCTTCGAGGTGGACGCCGCGGGTGCCGCTGGACTGGCGATGTTGTTGTTGCTGCTGCTGGGATTATTGGTGTTGTTGTTGGGCTTCGAATTATCACAATTATTGGCTGTTGGTTTCTGCTCCGCTTGCTCTTGATTATCAATCACTTGCGGTTCTTTCTGCTTCTCATCCTCCTCCTCCCCTTCCTTCGCAGGTGATGTTTCCATGGACGAGGGCACAGCTTCCGCTTTGACTGCAGCCTCATCCATATCAGCCACCTGTATTTTATTATCACTCGTGAGTGCCTGCAGCTTGTTGTGTTCCTCAGTTTCAATTTCAGGCTTTTCTTCAATGGTGGGACTTGGTGTGGGCGTCACCAGCAGCTCCGAGTGGCGACGCTGCAGATGCTCCGGCAGGCGTCTCTCATAGAACAACATGTAGGCCGAGTTTGTCTTCTCGAAGCTAAAGTCCAAATACTTTTCAGTCACCGAGTCGTAGGTTTTGCTCTGAAAGAAGCGGGCATAGCATTAGGTATATGTTCCTCCACACCCGATGATCCTTTTTGGTGCCTTCACTTACAGTCATCTCGCCACCAAAGCACTCGGCTGCAATTTGCGAGGGATCAAAGGGCTTCACCTCGGCATCGTTAAACAGGAACCAACGCTCGTGTGGATGATAGCTGCTCTTCGTGCGCTCCTTGATGAAACTGTAATAGTGGCCGCCATCAGCAGTGCCGGTGTGAACGGTCACCCCCACCAACTCGTATCTGTGACATAAGAAGGAAGCAGATCAGTTACCGTGTGTTGGGCCACTTGGTTAATAACTATACATACTCATAACAGTCCTCAATGTCGGCATCCAGTGTTGCCTCAGCCTTTTCGTTCTCGTCGCCCAACTCCCCCTCCACCTGATCCTGCTCCTTTTGACGCTTCTCGCGCTCCTCCTTGTACTGCTGCGGCATCAGTGTCTTCTCCACATAGTGGCTCATGTTTAGCCGCATCGGAAAGGAGAAGTGGGTGTTGACCTTCTCCTTGAGCATCGTCACCATATTGAAGGTGTACCTCATGGTGTTAAAGCATAGAATTTGTGGAAGCTTTTTGAAGCAGGCTCGCTTCTCGGCGCGCACCTTCTTGCCGCACTGGGAGCAGGTGTACATGTTGTCGCCCTCCAGGGTGTCCTTTACGGTCACCTCGTCGAGGGACTCCTGCAGGTTGCGCATGTCAGCCACTTGGCAGCGCACGGTGTAGAACTCCTCGGCCGTCCGGGACACATGGCCGCAGTCCAGCGAGACGACGTTGTTGCTAAGCGTGCCACAGAAGAGACGTTTCACCAGATGCTTCAGATCGGGCGTCATCTCCTCCAGCTTGGACACCAGATCAATGAAAAACTCCGCCATGTCCTTCTGTTCGCCCGTGTTCAACGGCTGGTGATCCATCTGGTACACCCGACAAAAACTGCGCGGATTGTACGCTTTTCTCTCCGATTCCAGCAGATAGGCAAACATCCTCTGCAGCTCCAGGAGCGTGGGCGCATGCTTCTGAGCCCCAGTCGGCGGCACGCGCAGAACGGCGGCCCTCGCCTGGGGCATCATGTACAAGTGCTGGATGCACGAAGCCATATAGCAGGTGGCGCCCAGATTCGTCAATCCCACGTAACCGCACTCGGAACGTCCTTCATCGCGGGGCCAATAGTCCCAGGGATACGGCTGCTTTGGCCCGGACTTGTGTTGGGTCATTAGGCGGCCATGCAGGTAGCTATAGTTGGTGGCGCATCCACGGCACAGCTCCACGAGGAGATCGTAGGCAGCGGCCCGGGAAGTGCTTGACTTGCACTTCGGTTTCTGCCGGTTTGCTGGCGACGGCATATCGAAGAGGAACTCGATGATATGCTCAATGAAGCTCAGTGCCTTGGGCGTGTACTTGAAGCTGGTGTCGTACTTGATGAGATTGGACATGAGATTGAGCAGGCCGACCAGTCCGTCATCCTGGAACCCAATGCGCAGCTCGTAGTAGTCGCGGGTGAGAATGCTCTGCGATATGCTCTCGCATAGTACTTCGATATCAATGTGCTCCTCGGAAACCATGTCCGGCGACAGCGTGTCCACCAGGCGAGCCAACAGCCAGAAGTAATCCCGACAGGCGGGACCATACGGCTCCTTGCCCTCCTCCGACAGCAAAAACTGCGTGTGCTGCACCGTGGAGCTCATTTGCTCAGCGAGGGGCAGCAGTGCAATCAGCTTGTGCAGCAGCGGGGCAAGGAGCAGGCGATAGCTCTGCGCATTCCCCAGGCAGATGCGATAGAGACCAGCGCAGATTTCGCGCCGCACCGAAGGCTCCGGGTCTTCCAGAATGAACTTCTGCAGCCAGGCGCAGTTGTCCGGTTGCGACCAGAGCAAACGGCGCGCCTCCGCAGAGGCATGTACAAAGCTCACTAAAATGTTCATGGTGAATTGGATAAGCTGGGCGCGTCCCCAGAAGCCAGTGCGCAGTTGATGGAACTGATAGGGAAACACCAGCGAACTGGTTGCCAAATTCTGATGCACTTCATCGTTGAGTACGCTCGATAGCCGCCGCAAGCACTCCGGCACCTCCATCAGCTGCAGCATAAAAGCGTGCGGACGGGACATCAGCACATGGATATCCTGCGTCTGCATCTCCTCGAAGCCCAGCAGCCAGAGGATGCGCAACAGACTGGCGAGACAATCGTGACGCCATTCATTGAGAGTGACCTCCTTTGGATGCGAACTCTGCTGCAACTGGCCGCCACTGAAGATCTCATAGAGATGTCGTAGTCCTCCGCACTTTATAAAAGCCTGGCTCCATTTGTTCTCGCCCAGAGTTGGCGGCGGCAGAGCCATCGGCGGGCTAGGCGGAGGGGGCGATGGTGGTGTGGCGCACCCTATTGGCCTTTCGTGCTCCAGACTTTCGCTTTTCTTATGCCGCTTGCTGTGCTGCTTCGGTTGGTTCTCCTTGTCGCCGCCGCTGGTGACCAGCTCATTGCTAGCATCCACATCCGTCGGCGCCGACATGGGCGTTGGTGGAGTCTCTATTTCGCACAGCTGCTGCTCCTTATTGGTCTCCGGCGGTGACTGCTGCTCGACGCTGTTGCGCCTTCTGTTTCCCCCGCCATTCTTCTTCTTCTCACTTATGACGAGGTCACCGTTGGAGCCAGAGCCAACCGCATTGCCACCAGCTCCGCCGCCACCCACTTGTCGGATGGGGCTGCTCACCGCCAGGCTCTCCACAATGTGAAGGGAGTACATGAACTTCTGCAGATTGCTGGAGTCGAGCAGTTCCAGAAACTTTTGCTTGATTTGCTTGCGCTTATGGGCCTCCTGCTCCACCTCGCCGGCTGCGTCCAACTGCTCCAGTTCGCTCAGATCATTAACCAGATTTTTGAAGGCGTCGAGTATTTGAGGATTTGTGGGTAGCATGGCCAGAATGTCCCAGACGCGGCGGGAGAGCAGCTGTGCCTTCGTATGATGCTGCAGATTGCCACCAGACTGCGGTTTCATGTCACCCAGCGTTTGCATCAGGCAGAAGAGCTTCTCGAAGTACTTGGGCTGGAGCAGGAGTACCGTTGGCAGGCATTCCTTGGGCGGCGGCGGAAGCATAGATGGATGATCCAGATTCGTTTCCTTGCGCCGTGCCCCGCGACCGCCCAGGGACACGTACACAATTTGATTATCCTTGAAGCCTGCATCGCCCAGTGTGCGCTCGTCATAATCCGAGGTGAGCTCCTGTCCCTGGGTAATGATTCGCAGTGGTCCATCGCTCAGGAGCAGGCCGAGCACGGGTGCCGCCATGCCTGTCTGCAGGCTCTCCCACCACTTGGACACCTCTGCTTTGAGATCGGCAATCAAGTCACAGGCGTGCATGTGGAGGACACCCTTCTCAGAGGGTCCCGCCTGCTGCAGTATAATCCGCAACGGCGGACCAGCTCCCTCGTTTTTGAGGTTACTGTGGGATCCAATACCTTTGCCCTCGATGGCCCAGCGGCGCAGATGAAAGGCATAGCGTCGTCGAAAGGTGTCCAGATGGGTGTTCAACAGCAGCAGCCCCCGCTGCACACGCATAAGAGCGTTCTCGTCCTCAATGCTAAAAAGGAAAAATAAATGGTTAGGCATCTTTTCAAATCTTTTGGAGAAGGATCTTCCTCACCATTCCAGCGCATTGGCCGCCTGCACTAGATTATCCATGCATTGGGAGACGAATTCCTTCTCCAGGCGCAGCTGCTGGCCCATATAGTACATGTTAATGTACTGGATGGCCGCCAGCGAGACCTCGTTGCTTTGGGCCCGCAGAGCAATCTTCCACAGATGGTTCATGCCCACGGCACTGGCGCTGGCCGATATCTGATCGTTGTGCTTATCAAACTCGGCCATTGCAATTCGGGCGAAGCTGCAAAGCTGTTGGAACAGTCCGAGAGCGACCATGGAGAACTCTTCGGGACGCAACTCGGGCAGTTTCTTCAAGTACAAATGCTGCAGTGCTTCAATGCCAAAAGCATGCTGATCGCCGCCTTTGGCCTGCGCTTGGAGCCACGAGAAATAGCAATCGGCACACTCAGGATCGTGGGCTAGCCACTCCCACAGCGCGTCCAACTGCTCCAGGGTCAAACGAAAGTTCTTGGGCGAACCCACCGTTGAGTATATCGAGGAAAGGAACTGCAGCCGAACCGACACCTGGGTCTTGTGCGAGTACAGTTGCTGCAACTGCTGTTCCCCATTCTGGTTGCCCAACATCTCGGCATGCCGCCTGGCATAATGGCGAATGTTGTTGAAGAAGCACTGCATCATGCGGTGGTTGCGCTCCGCCCACAGAGTCATTGAGTGCGTGTCGGATGGACGAAACTGCTGGAACGATGCAAACAACTTGGGCAGCAATCGCAAGCTGACTATGACGCTCCGATTGTTGGCCACATTGTAGAGGCATCCCTCGATGAACTTGGTGCGCAGCTGTCGGTCCATGCTAAAGCATAGCAAAGTGGCCAGCGCTTTCTCAGCCTCCAGCGCCAGGGATTCGCCCAGTTGGCCCTACAGATGCGAATACAAATTATGTTCAATTAAAATGAGGATGTGGTAAAGAAAGGGAGGATGGGAATGGGTCGGGCTAGAGCTAATAATTATACCCTTGCAGGAGGTATTATAATATTGTCACGATATTTGTAACGCATCGAATGAAGCATTTCCTTGTTTTTTGTCTGTCATTGTCATTGCGAACAAGTCCTGAAGATAAGCAGCGGTTGGTTGGAATTCACTTACAATTTTGTCGTCCTGCAGCAAATCCCAGAGTAGAGTATTGCCCGGCTGGCAAACGTCATTAAGCCGGAAAGAGGGCTGCACCGGCGTGCTGCTCGACGCCGAGCTGCTTGTCTTGGGTGAGTGATGCTGCTTGCTCGTTACATCAACTAGGTCCACATCTGAGTCCGACTTGGACTTGGCGGCCGCTGCAGCGGCGGCAGCAGCGTTGGCCTGCTGCCTCATCGCAACTAGTGACTGCTGCGCATTGCCAGTGGCCACAGCGGCTGCAGCAACCGCGGCTGCAGCGGCGGCCACGTTCGTCTCGCCGGACTTTTGCATGGCCATGGCGGACTGGGCCACCATCATGGCAGCTGCTGCGGCGGCAAAGGCTGGCGGCACATCCCTGCAGTTGGCCGCACTGGCCACACGGCCGGCATGCGAGTTGACCAACTGGGCAAGCTCCTCCTCGCAGGGCGAGACATCCTCGTCGTCGAAGTCGGCCAGATTCTTCTCCGACTTATTGCTCATTGGCGACGAATAGCTGCCGTCGTTTTCGGCGCCACTCAGCAGCTCGCTGATGTTGGTCTCCGCGATGGCCCGTATATAGGGACCCTCACCATGCAGATGTTTTAGTACGGCGGCGGGCACGAGCTGATCGGCAGCCGAATCACTGCACTCATCGCTATCCGCAAGCAGCTCGCCATCGCCGTCGGCATCAGGATCATCGCTACTGGGCACATCTTCGGCACCGTCCCAGATCTCGACAAGCTCATGCGGCAGTAGCACCTGCTTATTGGCAGCCTTTTGTCGGCGTCGCTTGTTGCTAGTCTTCTTGCGATTGCGATGCAACTGTAGCTCCAAAGCGGCGCGCGATTGCAGCTCCTCCTCGCTGCTAGTGTTGTCGATAATATTCACAATGCGATGATTTCTGTGAGAGAAGAATGAGGATTGAGAAGTATAGCGGAATATATTAGTGATGGTATGGACACGCTGGATATTGGTGTGCTTGAATGGGGTTGATAGACTATCATGACTCTTCCAAATTTTATGCACCTCCCGAATGAGACATCAAGTGTTTCATTGACATTGACAAACCTGATCTTTTCTGAGAGTTTTCTTATTCAAATAACAACTCAGGTTGTGAATATGAAAAGGCTAACTAAATAGGACCAGGTCATTATAACATACCCAAAAAAGGAATGTATATTCAAGTTTGCAACGCACAAAAGGAAGTGTTCCCGACCCTATAAAGTATATGTATTCTTGATCAGCATGATAAGAAGATTCGATATAGTAGCTATAGAAGAAGTCTTTAGATCTACAAAGCTGAAGTTTGAACCAAGAGCTTCTTATTTCTGCACGCTGATTTCATCATGATCGGACAACTATATAATATAGCTACCATAAAACAAACTGCTTCCGAATGCACACTTAGTAGGATAGGATGGGGAAAAGCATAATTTTATTGATTTGAAAATTATAAATGATGTAGTACGTAGAAATAATTTTTTAAGAGCCATGTGCATTATGTACAATATCGTCCCGCAGAACGGAAACGGGATGCAGTTACTCCTCACGGACTTGACCTTCCATCTGTTATATATTTTTAATGTGAATGGTATACAAGTGAACGTTTAATTGTTCTTCATATAAGTCCAACAACAAGGACAACAAAGGTAGAGCCGCAAATGACAAAAATGTCAAAAGGGAAAGCCGAGCTGGTCTGACAACTGTTTCGCGTGCCACCACACCACGCATACCAACACAGTCCTTCAGCTTAGCTTACTATTAACTAAGTTCGATCGCGACTTATAGTGCTTCGAAATAAACTCAGCTGCTAGAAATCATTGTTATTCTTGTCGGTGACACATATAATTAGGCTTAGGCGGACCACTACAGAGAAAGTCTGATCTCTTTGGGTTTCTTTTACGTAGCGTTTTTCACAGTTCCTTTGGTTCCAAAATGATTGGATGTTGCCGGCATGAGCTAAAATATATGTAAAATGGACTGAGGCACGGATCAAACTTACATCAGTCGGTCGGATCAGTCTACCTTTCATATAGTCTCAGTTTCTATTGCAAAGATGTAAGTACATTGAGCGGCTGTCCTGGAAAGGAGGGGAAGTTCTATTATCATATGCACTTACTTTAAGTCAACTTTGGCCAGTTCCTCGCCGCTGCCGCTCAGCTGCTTGGCTTTCTCTGTGGTGGGATCGCAAACGTGGCGCCTGTGTCGGGCCTGCTTGCAGGGAGTGACGCCATCGATGGGACTCTTATGACCGCCACCGCTTGCAATACTGCTGTCATCGGCGCCCACATGATCATCTTCCGTATTGCTGCCCTCAATGCTGCCACTGTCCGAGCTGGAGGCCGTCACATTGGAGCCGAGCAGATGATCCTGCATCAGGTTCATTTGGTTGCGCGAGCAGTCGCGTGTCCACAGTAGCTTGGTTAGAGCGGATGCAATGTATATGCTCTGCTCTGTATGCTCCTTTGGATCCATACGGCAGAGCAGCGAGTAAAGGTGCATGGCCGGACGGGGAGACAGATTCTTCACCAGAGATGGTAGTATATCGAATATAGTCTTGGAGCAGTGCTTCAGCTGGGTGGCTTGCCAGATAAGTTTGATGTCCTCCTCGGAGATTTGGTTCTCCACGGCCAAGAAGTTAAGCAGCACATGCGCCTGCTTGACAATCTCCACATGCAGGTTGGGACCAAACAAATGCTGCACAATGTGGTTTTCTGTCAACCAGTTGGCAATTCGTTGGCCAAACGCTTCCACCTCGTTGACCGTTTCAGTGGTGCAGATTTCATTAAACATGTTGATGTGGGCGTTGATCTGAGCCATGCCTGCAAGTAAAACAAGAGATTGAGCACCGATAATGCCAGGATGACAGGGAAGGGAAGATAATGGAACAAATGGATTTCTAAAACCTACCCGCCAGCCTCATAGTCAATGTGGTGGAAGTGAAGTATTTAAAGGCTAGCGCCAAGCCCTCAGTGTCAAAGTTCATGGTCACATCAAGCGGGTCTCGCATGGAGGACCACACAAAGTCCGCCATGGCCCGTGTGGCAGCCGAACGCAAGTTCTGGTCTGATAACTTGCACATGTACTGTAGGATGCGACTCCGCAGCGGCACAAACAACTGGGTGTTGCAATGGAAATTGAGCCAAAGCTTTACATTGGACACCGTGGCGGTTAGGGAGTGGGCCGTGGATACGGGCAAATCGGGATGCTCAAAGCACATCGACATTGCACCAAAGCCACCTGAATTGCAAAACAATCCCACGTTGCGCAGCAGGTAGATTGGAAGGTCGTTATCGTGCAAGTCGCATATAAGAGCCAAGTGATGGGCTTCGTCTGTTTGCAGATCGTCCAAGCGCGAGTGCATAGCATGCTTGTGCGCAATGTATAGTGGAAAGTTGAGCAGAAACACCTTGGAGACAAGAACCAGCAGTTTTTCGACCTCGGGCAATATCCATGGCTCTTCAGTATATTGGACGTGTGCCTTTGGAGGTGGCGTACTGGGCCCGGCGGACGGCAGCTTTTTGAGCGGACCATCACCGGCGCCATGTTTCTCCTCGTTGCTGGCATCCAATGGATTTGGAGTGGGTGTTACTTTATTGTCGTCCGCGTGACCTGGCGATGATGACGACGTAGACTCCTTACGCTTGCTCTCATTTTCGGTATCTGGCTCGTTGTCAGCCTCACGCTTCCGTTCTGCCGACTCGGCTTCGGGATGTGCCTGCTTGTCAGAAACTGGCTGCTGGCGCTGCTGCTGGGCTTGGGCCTGAGCTACAACCTGGGCCGCACTAGCAGTCAGTCGTTTGTAGTTTTCAATTAACTGGTCAATGTGCTTAAGGTGCTGTACCGTAAGGCAGATCAGAGATTGCACCACAAGATTGAAGCGATCATAGTTCTTTGGGTCGCGGTACATACACATGCACTGTCTTTGTGGCCACGACTGGATGTAGTTAAAAGTCGTCTCGATTTCGCTCTTCAGGAGCAGCTGAAACTTAAGTTCCGAACTAGCCACGCGCACCTCATCTGCAACAACAAGACAAAATGGGAGTGGGCGGAGTGGGCGCACGTTTAGATAAATTTGCAAATACCGACGCATTGCGTGTGCAAACGCTGCATTTTCACTGATACTTACAGAGCTCCAAGAGATTTTGGAAGTCGCCGCAAGCCTCGCACATTGTGTTCTAGTTTTTTGGGCCAACAGGCCCCACAAGTGCCGCGTTGTGACTTCTTTTAAGTCTCTGCTAGTGCTACTTTTTCTCCAGATCCAGATCCGTGCTGATTTTTCTTTGCCGTCGTCGTCGTCTCTACCTCCGTACCCGCGCCCGTGCCCGCCGCTAACCCCTTTACCACCACCGACACCGTCGCAGCCGTCGTTGTTCGTCGTTTGTGCAAAGAAATGGTTGGTGCGTTTTTGTTTGATTTCTTCACTTGCTCACCGCGTACGTGCAATTCCATTTATTATGCGCGTTAAATGCACTCGCTCTCACGCACACGATTTACCAAACGCACTTGTCTAACATTTGTTTCCAGCACTCAAAATTTCGAGTTGCTTTGATTTGTGCCACTATATTGGAAATTTAGAATAAGTGTGAAAGCAAGCGGCGAGCCGAAAAATACTGATTTGCTATGCAAAAAATACACAAAATAAAAATACCGCTTCCCAGCTTCCAATAGTTGACAAACTATCGCCGGCCCAGCTAATCGATAGTTCGCCAATGCACTCCAACTTTTTCTATCGATATGATTTCTACTTCGATGAATAGACATTTGTAGTGTTTACATTTTTTCCTGAATCTGAATCTGAATAAAAAGACAACTAAATCTTTGATATTGCTATGGAAGACTGTGCAATGGAAACTAGCTCGCCACCAGAGACCCACTCCGAGGCGCCATTTAGCGTGGACGTAGAGAAAACGACAACGATAGAGCAACGCGCCGGCGGCAGCTTCAGCGTTTGTTATTGGTAAAATGCGATACCGGCTGCGGCTGTTTTGCTTGTATTTGACTTTGACAGTCATATTAAGATTAAGTTGCTGAATTGCAATCGCCTTTGTTTTGTAGTGGCAAGGAGCGAAATCTTAACATTGTTGAGCTGCTATGCGCAACGTGTTCCCGCTGGGTGCATGAATCCTGCATCAGCTATACCTACCAGCTGGGGAAAGGGAAGCTTGTGCCCTTCATCACCAACTATGTGTTCGTATGCAAGAATTGTTCTGCAACAGGGCTTGAGAGCTTTCGAAAGAGCCAGGCCAGTGAGTATTAGCTTCAAATGTCCATGTGCATCTTTCTAATGTCTCCGCACTGCAGCCATTTCCCAGATGTGCCACTGTGCCATTGCTAACATGCAGCAGGCAGCATTGCGCGACGGTAGACGGCAAATACAATTTAGCAAGGATAAAGAGATTATACCCTACATCGAACAGTACTGGGAGGCGATGACAACAATGCCGCGACGGCTGACACAGTCCTGGTATAGTACCGTTCAGCGTTCGCTCGTTAAAGATGTGCAGACTTTATTCACCTACGAGGATCATGTGGATCACGGTGCTATGTACGGTCTAGTTCATCAGGATCTCCGACTGATAAAGCCCAACTACGAGAGCATGAGCAAGACTGGCGCCCTGCGGATTACCGAGGATGGCTATACACAAGGTGAGTTTGTCGAAACTAATAAGCATGGAAAAAGTTCCGAATCAGCTCAATTCGCTATCTGTCTGCGTCTGCACATGGCCTATCAGCCACCTCCCACCTTATAAAGCTTTTATATATATTTATACTTGTAGTAGAGTAAACGATTACATATATTGTATTCGTGCAAATGTCCGTCCGTCTGTCCGTATAAACACCCAGATCTCGGAGACTGTAAGAGCTACAGTCAAGGCCGTAGCCAGCGGGCTTTCAGTATAAATTCACTATAAATTTTCCTAACGATGTGGAATATATTGATGTTGATGAGTGAACGAGTATATTGTATTCGTGCAGATGAATGTAACAAGGAAAAGGAAGCGTCTCCGACCCATAAAGTATATATTTTCTTGATGAGGAGCAACAGCCGAGGCGATCTAGCCGTGGCCATCTGTCCGTTCGTCTGAACACCTACATCTCGGAAACTAAAAGCTAGAGTTACCAAATTTGTTATGTAGACTCCGCTCGTGGGGCGTCAGATCAAGTTTGTGTTTAAAGTTTGCCACGCCCCCTTCCCTCCCCCCTTTCCTTTCGTGCTTTCTCTAATTTACCTTGAATTTTAAAGGCAAAAAACCGAATTTGGTTGTATTTGAATGAAAAACAGAAAAGTTATGCTTAGTGTTCACTCCGAAACAATCGGGTTATATGGGAGCTATATCATACAGTTGTCCGATCTGGACAAAAGTTGACCAGCATGCAGACAAAGGAAGCATCTGGTAAAAATTTCAGCTTTGTAGCTTTTAAGAAACAGACAGACGGACGGTCGGACATGGTTGGATCGATTCCCTTTGTCATGCTGATCAAGAATAGATACACTTTATATGGTCGGAAACGTTTCCTTCTATGCGTTGCAAACTTCCTAACAGAGTACGAGTATTAAAAAACTTAATTCAAAATTACATAGCTGCGAAACGAATGATTTAATATATTTATGATTTAGATATATTAATAATTTTTTAAACGCCGTATGAAAATTGTCTGCGGCGTCCTTGAGTTATGAGCAAAAAAGCTTATAAAATATTAGATTTGAAAAATTCTTTTAAAAAGTTCCACCATATAAAAAAATTTTATGTGGATATTTGTAACATGGGGCCTCATACCTATAAAAAGGTAAGTCTCATCAAATATGCAATCTGGCTAGTGTAATAAGAATTGGCGTTAAAATAGCTGGTTAGCCAACACGGCTACAGCTGAGCTGGTCGTATGTTGGTGCATGTATACTGTAGCATTTATCGCTTTCTGCTTTGCATGTTCTTCCAAACAAAAGCAAAACAAACAAAGCGGCACTGTTGGGCAGGGGGACTCTCTCTCTCTCTCTCCGGCGATCGTTATTATGACGTTCCCGCTTAGTATCTGATTTTGCAATCGTCCGCATTCACACCCACAAACTCGAAACTAAATAGCACATCTGGCGCAGCACACACGTAGGCACTGGCACTGCGGTTTGTCGATGGGGGCTGCGGGGAGGCCAACAACGGGGCTGGGGCAACGGCATCCGCCGTCGGAAACAGTAACGCTCAACCGAAGCTCATTCATTACAAACAACAATAAATAGTTTCGCTTGAGTTTTGTTGCCATTCGCTTCGTCTTCGTCGCTTTGCATACCCCTTTGCATGTGTTTGTGTGTTGTGGATGTGAGTTGGAATTGATTTTGAACGCGGTGCGGCGCAATTCGGGATTCTCTATCTGGCGCTTGCTATTAGTTTTTTTGTTTGCTTTGGTTTTGTTGTTGGTTTTACTTTTACTGGTTTGTCGTTGTCCTGCAACTGCAATGACGTCAACAACGCTGAGCTCAGTAGCGTTGGCCAACAGCGAGGAGGAATGTAAGTGGGGTAGCAGTACAAGTACACACCCCCTCACCCACATTCACACCCAACGAACTTTGCCCATCCGTTAGTCACGTATTCATGCAAGAACTACTCCTTCCCCCTTTGCAGCCGCCCTGGCCAAGAGTAATAGGCAAAAGCGCAAATTTCCAGGAACCGATGCTGGTCCAACCGGTAAAAAAGGACGCCCTAGCTCAGATATTTCAGCCAATGTGAAGCTGCCACCACATGGATATCCGCTCGAGCATCCGTTCAACAAGGATGGCTATCGCTATATACTAGCCGAGCCCGATCCACACGCTCCATTCCGACAGGAATTTGATGAGAGCTCCGATTGGGCCGGCAAACCCATACCGGGCTGGCTATACCGCACTCTGGTGCCACATTCGGTGCTGCTGGCACTGCACGATCGTGCTCCCCAGCTTAAAATCAGCGAGGATCGCCTGGCAGTCACTGGGGAACGTGGCTATTGCATGGTGCGCGCCACCCACTGTAAGTTTGCAAATATGTAAGCATGGCCAAATTCTGAAGCGAAGTCCATCCCTTGATCTCATTACGTAGCTGTGAATCGTGGTCGTTGGTATTTTGAAATCACCATCGAGGAGATGCCTGAAGGCGCTGCCACACGGGTTGGCTGGGGTCGCGAGTATGGCAACTTGCAGGCGCCGCTGGGATATGACAAGTTCGGCTACTCTTGGCGATCGCGCAAGGGCACCAAGTTTACCGAAAGCCAAGGCAAGCACTATAGCGAGGCGTATGGGGAGGGCGACACTCTGGGACTGCTCATCGATTTGCCCGAAGATGCCACACTGGACTACCTGCCCAATACATTCAAGGATCGCGTAAGACCAGCCGGTTGTCGAGGGTAGAAAATACCCAAAAAACTAATCCAAATACCTTTGTAGCCTTTGGTCAAATTCAAATCGCATTTGTACTACGAGGACAAGGACAAGATTAACGAGACGCTAAAAAATCTACGCATCTTGTCCGGCAGCCGAATCGAATTTTTCAAGAACGGCCAGTCGCAGGGTGTGGCCTTTGAGGATATCTATGGGGGCAGCTATTTTCCGGCTATATCCATACACAAAAGCGCCACGGTCAGTGTGAATTTTGGACCAGCCTTTAAGCACCCGGAGGTGTTGGCAGAGCGTAAAGCAAAAAGCGTACGTAGCTAGATTTTAGTTAGCCAATAAATCAAAAGGCACTAATCTTTCACTGTCTATCTTTCGCAGATGCATGATCGCGTCGAGGAGCTGATCACGGAACAGTGTCTAGCCGATACACTGTATCTCACGGAGAACGATGGTCGCCTGCGCCTGGACAACATGAGCCTGTAGTCTGTTGACTGTAATGCCTCCTGCTTGCCTACTCCTTTTTGCAATGCTTGGAATAGATAGACCCTTGTTTTAAGTTCAACTTTATTGCTAATTGTATACATGCTGAGGGGATGAGGTTACTTGAAGGCTTTAAATTTCGAGGCACTGTACGGTATGTAGAAAGCACTGCTGCTGGCAAACTCTGAGCGCGGATGATGCACTGCCGCCGATATCGATCGGCCCGTAGAGGGTGTGTTGCTTGAATTGGTCGTACCACGTCCACCTAGCGGCAAGCTGAACTGATGGGCATGGTAATGGTGATGCGGATGATGTGGTCTGCCTGAATCTATTGAGGAACTGTTGCTGTTGCGCCCACCACCGCCGCTGCTGGAATTGCTCTGGCTCGATGTGGCCGTTGTCGTGGCCATGTTGACTACATCTCGGTGACGATTAAGCGATGGCAGCACAATGGCATGCTTGTTGTTGAGAAATCGACTAGCCGCCATGGGCATGTGCCAGGTGCTACGATTCACCTGGTGATAGCCAGCACCAGGATGGGCATAATGTCGCCGCTCCGCACTGCTGGCATGAGTAATGGCCGCCGACTTGGCCTGCTGCTGTTGCTGCTGCGCTTGCACCTGCGTCAGCTGCACAAAGCTGCGATTGTTAAGCAATCCACGAAAGCGCCGATTCGAGTCCAGCACATTGAGTATCGGAGGCATGCGCAGGCGCGAACGCGAAGGTGCTGTAGCGGAGAGGGGCATAGCCGGTTCCCTTTGTTGCGGCTGCCGTTTTCGCAGTTTCATCGCGACGGATGTTATGCGCAAGTCGCGGTCCAGTATGTCCACCAGATTCTGCGCAGGACGCAGGTATTTGCGTGACGGCATGGGCTGCTGTATTTGTTGTTGCTGGCGTTCGGCTGTGGGCGTGAGAAAGCCATCGTCGTGCTCATCATTGTACTCGGCGTCATCATCGTCCAGCGAATTTAGACTGAGATTTGAAATTGAGTCTATGTCGACCGACGCAGAGTCGTCGTCCGGCATAAGGTGACTTTGCTGGTGGCTGCTATCAAAACTTTGTTGCTTCAAGGGCTTCGCTTTGCGGCCCAGCATGCTGGGGAATTTGCGTTGCCAGTCGGCTATTTCGTGACGGAGCTCCTGCTCCTGTTCTGGTAACGGATCCTCGCCGCTAAGCATGCGCTCCACGCGCTCCCAGTCGAGCTTGTTTTTCTTGATGGCGTCGTCCGCCCAAGGTATGGACCCAATTGAGCTGCGATCGACGCTGCTTGACGAGTATGGCACATCCTGTAGAAATTCCGATTCGTCGTCCTTGTCGGCATCCGGCTCATGCCCATCTTCATTGCTGGCATTTGCATTGTCGCCGTTGGCGTCGTCCTTGCAGGGATACAAAAGCTCATCAGCACAGTCATTGTCTGCGACGTCACCATCACCCCCCTCTGAAGCTCCTGAGGTATTGTACCGCTGCTTTGATGCTCCTTTGATAAAGTAACGTCTATCAGACATTGGACGGTGCTGCGTCCGCGATTCAAATAACTGGTTCTAGCAGTCTCACTCCCAATCTGATAACTGGTTGTGCTAGTTCTACTTTCGCAAATCTTCTAAGGACGTGCGTAAGGATGTGCCTTTAAAATCGATGCCGCAAAACGTTGTACCACAAGACAAGGCGGCGGCGGCGATAGACAATTGTTGTGTTGTGGCTCATTCCAGTTTTGCTTGTTATTTATTATCCTTTTGTTGTTTCCACCACCTCAGCGCAGGCGCAGTTTTAGTTCTCAACAGGACGTTGCCAGTCCGGCCCAAACCAAGCAACGTATTTCAATTGAAATGTACGCTAAAAATGCACAATTACTACAAAAAATAATTGGAACTATAAAAACAAGTTTTCTCAATGCATTTTGAAAATATATCCTTTTGGATTAGTGTTGGTTCCTTTGACGTTTTGGCGCACTACTCGACGTTAGAGATGAGTGACACTGATATTCATATGTGATTGTGACATTCATATGTGACTGTGACAAATTCACAAGTAACAGTGATTATGAGAGACTAAAATATAAATTGGTTTAGGATCAATAGATGAATAACATCAATATCTACTTGCTTTGAATAAAACGAAAATGAATTAAATAATAATCCCATGGATCTCTAGCTAATATTTATTAAATTCTGAGGGTTATCCCAAAAATTATTGGCTCTGCAAAACAGATGTAGTTGAGCATATCCTACCCCTTCTTACCCTTTGTTAAGCTCTATTATTTCTTTTGTTTCGGGCTCCTGCATCTTTGGAGGCACATTGGTTTTTGAAATTTTCACACAACATTCTGTAAAAAATATTTCACATTTGCTAGCCTACTATATTATATAATTTCTGTCTCGCACTTAAATATTCAGATCTTTACCATTTCCCTAATTGTTCTCTTTTATTTACGTACTTTTTCTAAAACAGAATGAGCCTTTATCTTTCCCTGGCCAATATCAGTATACTGTAATCGTAATTTTATACTGATCTAGATAAACATTTCGTAGTGATCGGTCGTATAGTTTTGGTATTGTATATCTAGATACATAGATAAACATTACCTTGCAATAGCCTTAAGGCAAAATTATATAAATATTTTCGGCAGTTAATTTCCTGGTGAACAATTGCTGGAATATAAGTTTCCCGAGATTCAACTTGAGGAAAATTAAAACCGTTATTCCTTTGCAAACAAAATAATATGTATCTCAACAGAAATGTTTTATTTCCTATGTCCAGAGAGTTTTCATGCCAACGGTTGACTTAGAATTTTGACTCGTTACTTTTAAGTACCTGTGTTAAGTAACAGTCGAGTAGGCATTGACCAACTCACATATATATGCTGTGATTTACAGCACTGCTGCCAAGAAAGGAAAGCATGCAAACGATGGGAAACATTTAGCCGGCTGCGTTGAAATTGAAACGCGATAACTAGCGTGCCTATATATACATATAGACGTATTAATAATTATTCAGTGTATGTGAAAATAGGTTTCATGTGGCACGAGGCTCGAAAGCAGGAGCGCCGCATCCGCGGTCTTATTGTCGACTACCGCAAGCGTGCTGAACGTCGCCAATACTTTTACGAGCGGATACAGGCGGACCCAACACAGTTTATACAAATCCATGGCAGGAGGAGTAAAATATATTTGGACCCGGCCGTGGCAGCCGCCGGAGATGGCGCTGCAATTATGCAAGTGATATTCAGTCTAAGATAATCAACTTTATGCTGCTCTTCATTGTAGTCATTGTGCCGGAACGTTGGCTAATTACCTGTCTAATTTACCTCTGCTTGTAGTGTGCCTTGGCAGGGACAGGAAGACAATCTGATCGATCGCTTCGATGTACGTGCCCATCTGGACTATATTCCGCTGGCGACGAAAAATGAGGCTGGCGATGACGAATCCGAGCTTACGCCTGAAGAACGACAGCTTAACTACGAGCGATATCGAATTTTGGCACAAAACGATTTTCTTAATGTCAGCGAGGATAAATTTTTGCACCAGTTATATCTAGAGGAGCAATTTGGCGCCAATGCACAACTGGAGGCAGAACGTAATTTGGCGAAAAAGAAGCAAAAATCTGGTGGCGCCACCATTGGCTATTCTTACGATGATGCGGGCGACGGGGGTGGAGGGGCAACATCGACCGCCATAGGCCCGCAACCCTTTGGGCATACAGCGAGCGGCGGTGGCGTCACATCAAGCAGTGGCGCTGGCAGCGTGGTAGTAAAAGGGGAAAAGGGTGAAGGCTCCGACGACTCTGATTCCGACATTGACATGGATGTGTCCATAGATATCTGCAAGCTGGACACGGCTCAGGCACATGAGCTGAATGCCTGTGGTCGCAACTATGGCATGAAGAGCAATGACTTTTTCTCTCATCTTACCAAGGATGCGGACGAGGCGGACGCATTGCGCATTGCTCGAGAGGAGGAGCAGGAAAAGATGCTGCTCAGTGGACGCAAGTCGCGAAGAGAACGGCGTGCACAAAAGGAGCGTCGCATTGCTAATCGCCCATTCAGCCCTCCAAGCTATGCGGCCAAGGAAGATAAGGGCAAGGGCAAGAACGACAAAGAGGAGAGCGAATCTCGTTCACCATCGCCAGCCGAGGGAGGGGGCGAAAAGATAACTTACATTACCTCATTCGGCGGTGAAGATGAGATGCAGCCGCATTCTAAGATCACCATCAATTTGACCAAGCCCGGACACACGCTGGGCGAGTCTTGCATCAACGCCAGCACTGGTGCCTGTGTTTCATATGCCCAAAAGGTCAAAGACAACCTGGACAAGTTGAAGCTCATGAACGAGGCAGCCAAGCGCAGTGGGCGGAGACGATCCAAAAGCCCGTCTCGCAGTCGCAGCCGCAGTTACAGACGCAGTCGCAGTCGACGACGTAGCCGCAGCTATCGGCGTAGTCGAACGCGGTCCCGGCGCCGCCGCAGATACTACACCCGCTCTAGATCGCGTTCTCGTTCGGGCTCCAGAAGGCGTTATCATTCGCGTTCACCCAGCTACAAGCGGTCTCGCAAACGTTACTCGTATTCCTCGCGCAGTTCCAGCGCCAGTTCGTATGATGTTCCCAGAAGACGACGCAGTCGCTCTAGCTCTCGCTCGGTTTCAAGTCGTCGCAGCCGCGTGCGCTCAATGCCCAAGAAAAAGGCAACGCCGCCGCCTGCGGCTCCACCTGCTGCCACAGCCAAAGCCTTCTGTGTTAGCACAACAACAACAATTACAAGCACAACGTTGACGGCTATGAAACTAATACAACAAAAGTCAATGCCGGCGCAGCCATCCATGATTAGCTATCCGCTATCGACGCGTGCTCTGGGAGTGGCGAGTGCGGCAACGCCATTAGTCAGTTCCGGCTATGGTCCAGTTGTTGCACTGCCTACATTGCCTCAGGTGCTGGAGCCGCCGCCACCTCCATTGAAGCGCTACTATGGACGCAAGCGTGCTAACGATACCTCGTCTTCCTCATCAGCGGACAACAGCGAGCAAAGCGATGCAGAGGAGCAACAACAGCAGCAATCGGCCAAATCCATGCTGACCAGAGAACGCGGCGATGATTCGGAAGAATTGGAATTGGATACTGCGTAAGTGACGGACACTATGTGGTAAAGATGATCAGCCAATCAGCACCGACGCCTCCAAATTTCTCAATGCGATTTTCCGGCTAATTCGAAGTCTTTGTCTTTTACAGGTCGGAGCGATCATTGAATCCGCTACCGCCATCGATGTCGTCATCCAGCACGGGTAATCAAACAGGCAAATATAGTTCTGCTACCGAAACCAAAGTCAGTAAGCAAAGCCAACTATCCCATTGCCTCACAAAACTGGAGTACACCACAAAATTTTACGTCTCTCCACCTACAAAATCTAAATCAATGAGAAACCCCAAAAGAATGTGCGCGACGCCCTAACGCGGACCTCGATTAAGACTAGACTTTCTCCACCCAAACCAAAAAGACCTTGACACATCTTCATATCCTTGCAGAGGTTTACCAGATTTATCACGATATTTTTAAAGGAAGCATTTTGGAATTGATAAATGGGCGCTACTCTTTGAACTACCCTAGTAAATCGTATGACCCCACCGACTGACTGACAGACAACGTGCAGCCCAAACGCTAAGAGAATTCAATTTTTATAGAATAGATTTTATGGTGCAGGTGAACACTAGGAAGGGGTCAGAGCTTATATGTGAATATAAGACTTCAAGTATGTCCCAAAGGCATCTACGTCAACTGACTTAATGTGATCCGGATAGGTCAACTATATATATCACATATATTTGTGATTTTCATCCAAATTAAACAAAATTTGGTTTGTATTCATTTTAGGAGGTCCCACGCATGTTGACCACAATTTATTCAGATATGATATAGCTACCACATAGCCATATAGCTCCATTTTATGAGGCTTCACGTTCACTGATACAATTTTATTCAAATGGAATCACTCGGTTTGTTTCCAATTTAGGAGGCCATAAGTTCAAATTTGATCAGGATCGGTCTGCTATATGATATTGCAGCTTACTAGGGTCGAGCTTGCTCGACAGATCAAATTATAATGATTCATTAAAACGTGGGCAGGACAACGTCTGCTGGGTCTTCAGTAATATCATGTATCAGCGCACCCACTTTGCAATCTTAAACAAATCTTTAAGGATATGTCCCCTTCGGTTGTCCGAAGTTACTTAGTAGCTTTGCTTTCTTGTTGAAATATATTTAGTTGCCACGCCCTCACATTGGGCGGAAAGACAAATCAAATTGTCTACCGCCCGGATTGTACGGATTTTTGTATTTCCCCCGCGACTCTTTCGACTTGGACGTTAACTACTGTGATTAGAACTGCCTCCGACTGAAAAGTCAGCAATTGGAGCTTTTGACATTTCTAAACTATTTGCAATGATACTTACAGGGCTCTGGACAGGTGGCAACCGGCACTGGTGGACGACCCAATCTACGCGAGCGTCTTAAGCGCAAAATGCAAAATCTGCTCAACAGGCAATGTAAGCCAAGCTGAGTGTAGTGTGAAGTTTACCAAAATCAGAAAGTTTCCTCAGCGATCAGGTCCTAATTAACGTTATTTTGCAGATAAAGCCGACAAGCGTGCTGAGATTGAGAAGACGGAGCGGGAACGTCAGCAGCAGCAGGAGCGTGAGGATGAGATGCGCGAGCTGGCCTTGAAGCTGCGCCGTAGGTGAGTAATCGGTTGTGGGCGGCTCCTAGAAAGGCCTCTCACATCTCTTTATTCACAGGCGGCGAGAGCTGCGCCATAAGTACGGAACGCCAACGTCTGGTGGAAAGCTGTCTGAGAGCGAGCCGGATTCAGAAGAATCGGAAGCCCGTGCACGACTGCCCACCAAGTCATCGTCACGTCGCAGCCGTTCACGCAGTCGTAAGCGTAGTCCGGCGGATCAGCAACGGCGCAGTAACAGCCGCACCGATCGCAGACGACGCTCCCGCAGCACCAGTCGTAATCGAAGACAGCGGTCTCGTTCACGCAGCGGCAGTCGCATGGAACGCAAGCGCCGCTCGCATAGCCGACGGCGCAGTGGAAGTCGAGACCGTCGACGATCGCGCAGCCGGCGAAGTCAGTCTAGGCGGCGCCGTCAACGCGACCGAAGCATAGAACGCAACCGTGAGCGGGAGCGATATCGGCAGCAGCATCAGGAACGTACTCGTGGCCGCGAGCGAGGCGAAGAGGAGCATGCCCACCACAGTGCCAGCGGTTCGAATCGTGGACGTGTGGTTATATCTGCACCCCCTAAGCTCAAGAAACTGGTTGACTATTGATTCGATTGAATCAGGTCAAAAAAAAATGCAAAATAAGAGCTTTATATATTTCCTAAGCGAAGCTCGATGACATCGCTTAATTAATTGTTTTAAACCAAGGAGAAACTCTTTCAACTGTATTATCATTTATGCAGCGTTAAATCTGTTTTTTGTGGCTCTTAATAAATAAATTAGGAATTTATAAATGGAACGTCTGAAAAGCGTTTATTTTTTTTAAACTCATTTGTATGCATGAACGGGAATTGATCTGAATTTTGGCATACACTTGAAGTATGGATGATAAAGGGGGGAATAAAGGGGAATTCACTCATTGTCTTCTAAATCTAGGCGTTCATATGGACTGATAGGCGGACACGACCAGATCGACTCGTTTGTTGATGCTGATCAAGAAAATATATACTTTATTCAGTCGGAAATGCTTTCTTTTGCCTGTTACATACGAATAGAATATACTCTTCTACTCTACCAGAGTACTAGATAACAAGATCTTATTCGAGTGAACCTCAATTTTTATGATTCTGGCTATTACAGAATAATAATATCGCGACTGGCTTGTATGTTGCGACAGCTGCTTCTATCCCAGTGGGCACACCGGCTAGCTAGTCACCTCAGGGTGGTTTCCACAATAACCGTTGCATCCTGGCTAATACAACCAAAACCTACAACTACAGACTCTCACGCGCCATCTATTGCACGGTGGTTGTTGCCACAGCGTTCCCGCCCTTCCATAAGGTGACTTCTACAAATTATCCACCGCCTTATTTATACCAGCTGATAGATCTTACACATATGTATATTTTATGCTCACCTATTTCCCATGTAAAACTTTCCATAGGAGGAGTGCATCGGCCAAGTTCAAGGCCGGTGTTAAGCCTTGCCTATAGACACGGGCGACGACCAAATTCTTGCACTCTCTGTCTCTATTCTGTCCCTGCGATCTTAATACCCGTCGCTAAGCTGAAACGGTATGCCTTTTACACCATCAGCCTACAGATGGCGCTGCGCCCAACTGTCGGTTATTTCTCCGGTGCTGCCCATTACATTTGTATCGCAACCCAAATGTAACATGTAGATATTGACTTCATATTTAATTTGAATTTAAATATCAGGTAATGTTAGCACTAGCAGGCCCTCTTAGAAATTCTTTTTCTTTTTTAAATCCATTTACTTTTTGCCGCACTCTCATTTTGAAGGTCAGTGCTGTGCATCGATTCTGCCATATCGATATACTCCATATGATCGACTTCGACTTAATCGACTATAACATCGATTTTATATTCAGCTCTTATGCAGCCCTGCTGCCAGTTTGTTTATGTAATTGTGAACAGCTGTGGAAACGAGAAACAGAAACATGTTCAATTTAACTCTTCGTCGCTTCGCTGGAGTTTCTGCGCACAAAGTGAATCAACTAGCGTTTACGAACACCAGCACAATAGGCTTGGGCAACACACACTCCAGGGCAGCCATGTCGCAGCAAGCACAGTATCCGCCGATTGAGACGGCCATGAGAAAAGCACTGACCAATGAACTGAAGCCGGTTTTCCTAGAGGTTATCAATGAATCTCCAATGCATAATACTCCTAAGCAGGCGGAGTCACATTTTCGAGTGCTGGTAGTGTCGGAAAAGTTTAATGATCTAACCCTTATCAAGGTGAGATGGAGCTGCGTGCAGAATTTGTAACTCGCCGTTTGCTAATCTTTCTCCATGCTTTTGTTAGCGCCATCGTCTGGTTGTCGATACAGTGAAGAATGCACTCCAGGTAGCTGGGTTTGAGTTCATGCACGCACTTTCAATAGAAGCGAAAACGCCCAAGCAGTGGGAGCCCGAACAACCACCAGAGAAGAGTCCGCCGTGCCTGGGCGGCTTTGGCAAATAAGGAGCGTGCAGCGAGGGGAACAGTTTCTAACACAGTTTTACGTACAAAAACAATACATCTATTACTATTACAAATACAACTCAGAAAACCAACTTAAACATAGAGAAAGGAATACAATACGAAGGTCATTGAATGGAATTTACAATATTTTCAGTTCGGGCAGGAGCAGGGCTCTCAGTGCCCTAGTTAGGATAGGTGTATGGCTTCCACTTGCCGGCGGGCGGAAAGTATGACATCATTAATGCCGACTCCGTCGTAGGCGGCGCCACACAAAGATAAGGGCAGCTTGTAGGTCTTGACGTAGTTGCGTATGTTGTCCACCCGGCGTTTGTGGCCCACCGTATACTGTGGAATACATTTGTGCAGCGTGTGGACACGGCTGAACTTGGGATCCTCCTTGATGTTAAGTATTTGGCGCACATGCTGCAGGGCAATGTCTAACAGTTGCTTTTGGCTAGGCTGATCTCCAAACCATTGATTGAACCATTTTCCGCCCATCATGACCGTCAAAACGGTGTTGTCCGCCATTTCGAAGCAACAGCTGTCAAATATGATGCCCAGTATGGGGAGCTTTTCCACCGGCGGCACTAGCAAACCGAAACCAGCCTGCTGGAGCAATTGACTTTTATCGTACTGCATATTGACCACCACCACGTCGACATAGGGTATGTCCAGCAATTGAGCAGCCAGCGATGGATGCTGGGTTTTCACCAGCGGCGCCAGCTTATGCGCCGGCAGCGAACTAACTACGTGCTCCACTGGCAGATCAGCATCACGCAGACTGAGGCGTGCTCCACCGCTGGTGAAGCTAATATTGCGACAGGCATTGCTCAGCTGCACGGTCACGTCGTGCTCGCCCAGATATTTGCGCAAGGCACGCGGCAACTGCTCCAGACCCCCCTCCATGCCGTACATGGCCCACTTCTCATCTTTGGCTTGAGTGTAGAGCTTCGGTGAGTTGTGCTCAAATAGTCCCGGGCTCTTTTCGTCCACTTTGTCATTAAAGCGAGAGTAGAGGACGCCTTTCAGCACGCCTCCATACTTTTGCTCCTTCTCGAACAGGCCTTCCATAAGGAATCGCACGCTAATCTCACGTGCATCGCCCGCACAGATGCCACAGATCATGGGACTAATCGCATAGTCAGCAATTTCTTTGCCAAAGCGACGCTCCGCAAAGCTGTATATAGATTCGTCCTCGTTCTTGGCCAGAATGCTGCCTGTGAACAGATCATGCAGCAGTGCTTTGTACAGCGGCCTTGTGAACGGTGCCTTGGTGCCAAACAAACCCATTGCACTGCTAGGTAGCAGACAAAGCTTACCCTTGGCATACAGCATGCGATTCCGGGCAGCTATATGCGTACGGGAAATAGACTTGACCGGCAATTTCAGTTGTTCGACCAGCTCCAGTGTATTGGCGCCCTGCACACCCACAGGTCGTATTGTTCTTGGCCCGCTTTCGAACAAAAATCCACGATCTTTGTGCCGCTCTGTGCGTATCCAACCGCCAACTCGCGGCGAGCTCTCGTATATGGTCAATGGTTTGCCAAACCGGCGCAACAGGTAATAGCCGGCGGTGAGACCGCTAATACCGCCGCCTAACACAGCAGTCGTCATGCTGATGGTGTAGGTTTCCGTGGACAACACTGCCACAGTTTGTTTGACAGAAAGCACAGATTACTCAAGTTTTCCGTTGTGCCTGATAAAAATGAAAATGTATTGTGATCAATATTTCTCCAACGATATCTGTGCTCAATTTGCTTACTGAATACGACTATCGATATGTGCATTCGATATGTGGGCTTATTAAATATCGATAAGTGTAACAGTATGCAACAAAATGCGAATTTTAAATACAATCTCATTCTCACATCTAAACTGGTTCTAACGTAAGCATGCCGTAGGAAAAGTTACATATGTTTGGGTGAAATGTAAGAGGCTACTTTGCTATGCTAGACAAACAGAGTGAAAGGGAAATATTATTAAATATTATAAGTGCACTTGCAGGGGAATTTTCAAATATATGGTTTAATTTAACATAGTTACACAATTGTCTACCACCATAATAATTGTTGTTGTTTTTACATGTATGCACGATGCTGCTATAAGTTATCCTAAGAGTATGCAACAAAATCTTGTTTTTTTTTTTTAATATTACGTATACGCCAAGCACGCCACATACTCATACACACATTCACTCAATGAATATGCATTTTGGCGGCAGTTTTAATGAATTAAAAACCTGTCATGCCAGGCATGACTCCGAAAAGCTCAAAAGGCGAGCTTAGGCTGCATGATTCCGACACAGAGCCGCACAAAGCCATTCCAGTTCAGAGCTCTCAGAATCGTTTCCGCTGCTGACAAGAAAGGTTGGTTGGTAGATCTGTGCGCGTTGCGTGCGTGCGTGAAAACTAAAAAAGCTGGCTTCTTAGATATACATATGTATACATATACACAGACACGGGTACACACATACAAATGGCAGAAAGTGAAAAATTTTCAAATTGCGTATGAGCAATGTAAAAGAATTCTTGAAAGCAAACATCAACGTTTTAATAGTGTTATATTTAAACAAAGTTACGCCAATATGGCATAAGAAATTTTCGGTATATATGTATATAGAGAGAAAGCCGAAGAAACAGAAACCAATTTTGGTGTGTGACACGTATATACACACACAGGAAATTTAATTAAAATATTGTGGCATGACTGAAAATGAAATCAGGAAAAGTGAAATCATAAATCAAATAAAAGTTAAAAAAAAATAACCAAACTATGTAAAAACCTCGCATAATTTAAACTTTTTCATAACGAAACAGTTTTAATTAGGTTTTTTTCAGTTTTTATTTTTTTTTTTGGTGCTTTTTCCGATGCTGCTGCTACTTTGTTTTAGGTTCTACTTTGGTTTTTTCGCAGTACAATGGACGAACGCATACCAGCATCACCAGAAAGTTACATTCCTTCATATTCTCACTCCACAATACATAGATACGGCACAGTGAGCCAGTTTTTACATACACATACACATGCGAGGCAGAGGCAGGCATTCAAACGCTCAAAACGAGCACACACAAGTTTCTAACGATGACGACGGCAACGGCAACGGCAACGGCAACGACGATGACGACGCCAAAAGGACACGATGATAAAGTCGATGGGCAGGCCGGAGATAAACTTGTATCGTTCGTTGAGCCCCTTTCTACCTAACCTGCCGTCCCACACCCCCATTCTGTACTCCACCTTCAACCCACCAGTTAAGCACGCTTCGTTGTCATCGTCAATGTTATTTTTGTTGTTTCCTACTCGTCGTCGGTTGCCATTGTGTCGTTGTGCTGCGTCGTGTTCGCATTTGTTGGTATATGTGTGTCAGTCAGTCACTGCCCGAGCGTGCGTGAATGTGTGTTAGTGTATGCGTGTCCTAGGGATACCTACACAGAAATTAAGCTTGATTTCCAAGCGAGTTCAATGCGCGGCAGCAAAGGACAGTACTAAGACTAAGACAAAGGACAGCAAAAATATCTGTTTACATTTCGCTTAACGTTGGCAGCACTGGGTGTGTGTGCGTGTACAGCACCCAGATATGAAAACATGTAATGTAATTCCAGTTGTTGAGCGTGTTATAAAAATGCAGTCTTATATTGCACAGTGTTCAAGTTGCATTGCATTTGGAGTCATGTTAAGCAGCTTGTTACTAAGTTTGGTCGCGTGTTTGTGTGTTGTGTGTGTTTGCGTGTGTGTGTGTGTGTGGCACGAAGGGAAAACTGAAAACTAGGGCAGTGTGTTTCCGTTTCAGCAGCAGGCAGCACAAGTGCTCCTGGGCAGGGGTGCGGGCTATAAGGCAGCCCAGCAGGCGCGCTGCCTTTGAAAGCGTTTATTACCTCGCATACGCTTCGCGCGTTCACTGTGAAACCTTTGCGGCATTTCGCAGCAACCGCCTGATGCCACAGGCTAACCTAACTCTAGTTTAGGTCTTTTATTAAATTTGGAATAAATATAAAGTATACGCAGAGTGTGCCGTATGCAGCTAGCTAGCTGGCTTTATGATTTAATATATTATTTTTTTGTTAGCTCAATATGAAAAGAAAAGCTTGCTCATTCTATATATTTTCGGACTGCAAAGAGAGCACATGCGCCAATATTAACGGGCAATCTCTATCTTTCACTCTCTCTCTCTCTCTCGCTCTCTCTCTCGGTTAGGAGCTCTCCGTGTCGCTTAAGAATCCTAAAAACCGATGTTGCTGCTTTTTGCTTTGATGTTTGCTTCGCGTCTTTATTTATTTATTTACTTTGTCGCGTTGTTTTGCTGGTGCTTCTGTTTCGGTTTACGTTTTTGGTTCTCTTGGTGCTTCTCTGCCAGCCGTGTCACAGTTCTTTTTGTCGAGGAAAAGGAAACAACGTGAATTCCGTTGGCGAAAATCGTATAGGAAAAGCATATAATGAATGCAGCTTTTGCAGCCCATAAATTGTGCATGTCACAAATGGAAAGCATTTTTTTGTTCAACTTAAATTCTAAAGTGGAAATTTTAAATGAGACTTTGCAAAAAGGGGGCGATAAATAATGAATAGATTAAATGTACTCTTGAAGTGCACTTTTATGCATTTAAATAAATAACAAAGTTCTCGAATGCATGATAATGGAAACTAAAGATAGTATATAAATTCTTGACTAAAAATCCAATTGATTTTTCTTTAACTTAAATAATTCATTTACCACAAATCTCTTAAAGCTTCGCAAATTTGTGAAGTAAAAACATATATTATATAGGCAACACCAAATAAAAGAAAAAAAAATTGAAAAGCAGTGAAAAACAACAACTAAGAAAGAAATATTGTTTAAATAATTTAAATTCAAAGAAAGCTATCGATCAAAATAAAAACATAACAAACAAACGCACAATGACGCTGATAACGGAATTCTAAAGTCAAACAACAACAAACAACACCTAAATTATAGTATTGAAGAGAAGTCAAGTTAATTGAGTCACAAATTTGAAATCAATACAAATATTTTGAAGTAATTATGATATAGTAAGCCCATAAGTGTCTAACAACAACAAAAAAAAAAGAAACAAAACAAAACCAACAAGAACAGCAATAAAAACCAAAAAGCAGCAACAACTATAGCAACAACAACAACAAATCGTTTACACATTGATGTGCGATTTGAGCGTGTGAATGTTGGCAGCCCTGGAGCCCTGCCTCGGTGGTTTAGCCTGTACTAGGTGAGTGATACTAGTGTCTACCCCACACCTTGTATACCTAAATTGATTTTATAACAACAAAAACAAATCACAACAATAACAACATCAAAAAATACACTTTCGCATCTGACGCACACACTTTTGAAGAAGCGAATATGAGCACGGAGACACCGATACCCAAACCAATACCCATAACAACAACGACAGCTCCAACGCGCACGTCAGCAACTCTAATTGGGAAAGAGACATCTAAATCGAAACACAAACAGAGACAGGGACAGCAAATATGGCCAGCTGGTGTCCAAATTGTCATGAGCTGCCACCGTTTTATCCGCCCATATCCCGAAAGGTAAAGCCCCCCTTACTTCATGTGTAACATATGTGCTGTGCTGTATATACCTATACTACATACAATACATGCTTATGAAGCTCATATTTGGCTAGGACCGTGCCATTAATGCATCCATCAATCAATCAATCAATCATAGTTATTCGATTTATTGTCATATACATACTATGCACTTATTTATTGGTTAACAGACATTTTGAACTTATCCGTATTACTTTAATTGGAACATTTACTTAAGAAAATCTTAAATCAACTACTTTAATTACTATGCTAATGAGAGTGAGGCTTGCCTAAGAAGCATTACGTTTTTGAAATCATTTAAAAATTGCACATTTCCATACATGTCATTCAGCTCGCGTGACCTTTTCAAAGTGGCACACAGACAACACACAGAAAACGCCCCGCCTACCAAGCGGTGACCACTGGTCACCGTAAGCCCTTTGGCCTTGGCCAACTTGCTATCGCGGTCTCAGTCGCGACACCAACATTGACGGTCAGCAATCAGCGTTGGCAATCAGTCGGCCAAGTGCGACCCATAAATTTCTCAAAATGTCGAAGGGTATTTGTCAGCTTGTCGCTGTCCGCTTGACATAAGCCTTAGCCATGTCTTTTCATACTGTAGAATATCTGGTTCTTCCTCTCGTCCTCTCTTCCTCTCTCTCTCTTTGTCATTTGTGGGCCTATTTGTTTAGCGGGGTTTTGACGGACATGCGTCAAATTTATCTGGCCGGGTACACCCTCACGCCCCAAAAATCAATAGTTGAAAATTTAAATTATTATCAAGCTGAACGGCGTGTGACTTCATCCGTTTGATTGCTGCACCCGACATTCTCTCTGGCTGGGCTCATAAGTAGCTGCTATGTGCCTTCTGTGACAGGCAAATCGACTTAGCTGTTCCGTTTTCGAGGTATAATACATTTCATGCGCTATCTAATGCCCTCGAAGCTAACTAGAATTAGTAGCAATCGGTGGACACTAACGACTACAAGTTTTATCTTAAGACCAGTTAAGGCGACTGGAAAATTATTTCAAAGTCGGCTAAAAGAGCCGAATTATACAACGTTTTGTCACCTACAGAAGCCCGCAGCTCTTTGGCCTATGTTTTTTGTAACTAAATTCAGAATTTGTGCATTAATATTTACAATTTGCTGATACTTCAATGAAAATTGTAATTGCCTTTGATCGTCCATGGTTCACAAAGATGATTAAATGTGCTTATGGTGAAGAATTGAATACAAGTTTTATAAGATTAAAAGATGAAGAATGATAGGATTTATTTAAGAATTGATTTCTATAAATGAAGAAACATATATTGAAGTTATAAATCGAAATATTATTTTAGCTCTCAATGTCTTCAAATTAAACATTTTTATGAAAAGTTACCCAATTGCCTTAGTTAAGAGCACGTCTAGTTCCTCACCTGGTCATATTATATGAAGATATGTTAAATTATTCTTGTACTCGTCTTGAAAATACCAGTCGATTCTATATCTGGCCATAAGCATTGATGATATTATAAATTGTTACTCAAAATAGGCATAACACATACATGCTTAACTCATTAGGCAAACATGTCCCACTTAATGTAAATGTCAATTTTATCTAAAGGTTGTAACAAAATATTCAAAGAACATCATTGAAATCAACATTATTATTGATAATTATCTGATAAGATAATTATAAATAATTTAGTTCGATAATTTAGCAGGCTCTTACCGCTTGACTATATGAAATGCCTGACTTAGTTTTCAGTCAACGATTTGCATAAGGCCAGAATTGCATATACGCCATAGCTGCCCTACATCATATGCCTATAAGCAGTCACAAATTCAAGGTTAATGCCAACTTAAAAATAGTCAACATATTAAATTGAATAATAATTTTTGTTGCTTTTAATTGGGCAAATGCAATGAAGTGAAATACTTTGCTGCCGCCCAAGCGTCGCATTAAAGAAAAACTATAAATAAAATGCAACCCGCCGCTGATTTTGCTGCTGGGCGTTGATGATGAGCAATTATGGTGAGTGGAAATAGTGGCATGTGCTATTTGTTGAGCTGAGCCGACTTGTTACTGTTACTAGGGTTGGCTAGCTGGCTAGCTGGCTGGCTGCCTGTTTGCCCTGTTGCCATTGCCACTGCCTCAGGAAATAGCAAACAAAGCGCGTAAATTATGAAACGAGAGCTAACTGGCAACATGGCGTGACTAGGCAGAGTTAACGTTAACCTGCTGCTATTGCTGCTGCTCTTGCTGCTTCTTTTGCTACTGTTATTTTTATTCCTGCTCTGTTTCATTCAGCTTTAACGCTGCCCGGGATCCGTCAGGTCACAAAAAGGAACGCTGAGAATGTAGAGAAGCACAAAGCAGCACGAGAAAACAAAAACGAAAAACTCATAATTTATTTATTTATATTCTGCCTGCTGTTGTTCTTGTTGTTACAATAATTCATTGTCGGCAACACAACAACACACTCATGCAAACAGCTCTATTATATAGGTAGTATGTATGCCCTTGAAGGGGATGCGATACCTATATCATTTGGCTTGTATTCAAATGTATATGGTATATATAAAGTTTTACTAAATGCTCATTGGTAAGTTTACTTCCTCCAAGAGGTTTTACTCCAACATATTCAGTATTTACTGAGAACTAGCAAATTATGATACATTTATTTGACCCATATATAGATTTTCTTGCATAAATTACTAAAATTTTATATGTTATCTTGGTAGAAGAATTCAGGAAGATAAGAAATATTATTATATTCAAGTAAACATGGGCTAAATGTACTTACAATTCTTTAGTTTGAGAACCTCTGAGAACATTTAGGATCCAAAGAAATTTGTATTCTTTAACAATATTTAAAAAATCTCTCAAACCTGATCTAAAATATAGGTATTAGTTCTGCGTGACATTGACTGTAGAAATGGAATTCATCATTTTCTTTGGGTGCTTGTATTTGCCTGAAGATGAGATCCAATTTTCCGAAGATATTACTATTTCTAAGCATTCAGTATAACCTCTGACTTAATACGACATCTTAATATTCATATAATTGTAAGAAAGAAATTCAGTTTATATGCCTTCAACTGCCCCCGCCTTTATTAATACTTCTGGTGGCTTTCATTACAATATCGCCCCATAAGGGTATACAAAATATGTTGTAACAAATTTGTCCTTTTATTTGTATAGCATTTTGGTTGCTTTTTAATTAAATTCAAGTTTGTCGCCTGTTTTGACAATTTTTCGCGGTCAGCCAGAGAGCTACCCGTACTTACATACATACCCGAATATGAGTATATGGCTAGAGAGGCAGAGCGTGCGAGCGAACTAAAGTTGCCCGCCAGGAGATAGATAGAGATAGAGCGCGCGCTCCTCCGCAACTGGGAGGCGGAGGCGGCCTGCCTGTGGTGTGGCCTGAGCACGTATTGAAAATGGTACGTCCCGTTCAGTTGGTGTGCGCCAGTTGTGCGGTTCGTTTGGTGCCTCCTTTTTGGTTTTCCGACTTTGGTTGGCTTGAAGCCATTTTGCGTGCGTGGCGTCGTGTGTGACAAGATATATATATATATATATATATATACTGCATATTATACACAGTTATATGTATAATATATAAATACATATTTATGTGAATATATATACATAATGTATAGTATATAGTGCATGTAGCACTGATTCATTGAGTGCGTTGGCCTCTGTGCCAAAAACATATAAAATCAAATAAAAGTCAAAAAGCGTGCAAAATTCTATGGCCCATAATTAATGATTAATAATAATTTCTTGTGAATGCAGGCCACAAAGTTCAGTTCTTGAAATCATCCATACATGCATGTGTAAAGTTTATATATTCGCATATATTTATACATAATTATAGTAGATATGTGGCCCATGTACTGGCAGTGTGGTTGACGTCGTAAGCAATTTTTGTCGTCGCCTCTCGTATCGCTATATATCGCGTCTCTGTGCGTGTCGCGATTGTTGCGAGATCACTTTAAAAATAACAGATTTGTTTGATGCTATTTATATAGTCGGTCCTCCAAGTCTTTGTGCCGCTAAGTTTTGTGTTGTCTCTTGATGGTTTTCAGTGGCGTCACTTTGACCACTTGACCAAGTCCAAGCCCAGCCAGCATATATCAAATACAAATCCCATTCAAAATTAAAAAACAAAATTGTTTGTGCGAGTGTGTGCATGTGTGTGAGTAGTGTAGGTTCAGTGTAGCGCAATGTAACAACAACAACAATAACAACAACAAAAATGGCTAGCGACTTGATCGGCACGAATATCAGCCTTACTACAATCACATTGACAAATGTAAGAAGAAAATTTGTTTGCTCCTTATTGGCATTTAAAATAAATCTTCAGGCAGTTGCTAGCAATAATTTCAGTAAAGGGTGACCCAAAAACTCAGGCAAGAAATAAATATAACAGAAAATACTAAAAATGACTGAACTGTGAGGCCACCGAACAGTGACACAGTCGTTTTATTTGATTTGAAATTGATACTTGTAAAACGAAGATATCAAAATAAAAACAAAAAACAAAAGCCTCCTCGCTGATGATGATTTTATGTGAGAAATTCGGCAACACGTTTAATTTATTTCAAAACCCTCAGCTGTCATAGCATTTTAAAGTCTAAGAAGAATTACGAGACACCCATTATATATTTATAAACTACTTGTCGCGCTAAGCTTTTGGCAATCGGAATTTAGTTTACATTTTTGCCAACGAGCCAAAGCAGCAAGTCGTTAAATTATTCGAAATGGCAAACATGACGTATGCTTAATAAATGCCATACACATGTAGAAACACAAGTAGTATATATGTGCATATATATACATGTACATATGTATATGTAAATTGCTGCCGCCAATTCCATTGTATTTATTGTATCTTCATGTTCAAATTGGTTAATTAGGTTTTACTAATTTTTGAATCTTTGCATCCATCTATCTATATTTCTTTCCAGGGGATGTCGGGGTGTGATCAAAGCACTGTCGAATCATTGGCCGATGATCCAACAGATTCACCATTTGATGCCGATGATTGTCTTAAGGTCCGCAAATATTGGTGCTTTTTGCTATCCAGCATTTTTACATTCCTTGCTGGCCTGCTCATCGTGCTGCTATGGCGTGGATTTGCATTCATCTGCTGCCGCAAAGAGCCGGATCTGGGACCCAACGATCCCAAGCAAAAGGAGGCGAAAGCGTCACGCAACAAACAGGAGTTCGAGGGCACATTTATGACAGAAGCAAAAGACTGGGCTGGAGAGCTTATCTCGGGTCAAACAACAACTGGTCGAATTTTGGTAAGTCAAGGCATAGCCACATAGCCACAATCCACCAATCCACCAATCGACTAACCAAGCAACCCTCCAAGAACAAATTTGCACACATGTTAAGCTTTCCAAGCATCGCTTAACAATTCCCCCATGTGCAATGAATTATTCAAAGGACTTTCCAGCTGTTGAAACGGCAACAGCAACAACGACAACGACGACGTGGCCTTCTGCACTGTCTAATAGCTTGGCCACTGCTGCAGCTGGTCCTAAGTCTAAGGCTGCTCTTGACCAGTTTCATGCCATCATCTACCTGCATTTCTTTAAAGACTTCTGCCAAAGTCGTCGCTGAGCCAGCCTTGCGTGTAGCCTCATTCATATTTTACTGGGCCACATTTATTTGTTGATTAAACTCGTTCCATTTGTTGTTGCTTTTGCTGTTGGCGCATTGCATGTCAAGCACAGCGGAAGCAGCAAAGTAAATGTGCCATTTCCATATACAATAAATACATGCACACAATAATTGGAATACGGACGGATGGGGAATGGGAAGGGAGGAAGGGGATTCGGCCGGGGTCGTGTTCAATAACTATTGTCGCCATCATGTGGCCATCCATTAACAGGGTTTAACTTAATGGACTAAAAGGCTATTCAATGGGCTTTATGAACTATGGAGATGGATGAACATGGAAATGTTTGAACTTGCCGATAGGTTGGTATGTCGGAGGGACTTTGTGTTTTAAGTAGACTCATTTGTTAAATTTTAGTACTTATATAATATTTATTATTTAAAATAGACACTGTGAGGGTGAGCTATATTTCGGAATTTCTATAGGTAAAATCCTATATGTTGATCATTATTGATATATGTTGATCATGCATTGTCTTTATAGATATGTTCTAAGTGGAATATCATTGCAGGGGGAGCATGCATGGGAAATGCGGAACAAACCGTTATCAATTGTAGTTTTATGCCGTGAGTAATGTAATTGGATGAAGTCTCACAAGCTCTCATCGAGTTGTAGGAAAATATGAAATATATCAACACATATGAAACTCTTTTGCAAAACTGATGACAACACCTGCAAGCATTTTGATACTGAAGGGCGACCGGAATCGGCTGTTGACGTGCATGTGGCGTAAAGTTCAGAGGGCTTAGTTCTTTTCGTCATTCAAATCTTCTAATTAGTTGCTAGGCAAGTGAGGGAAATTACTGAATGGGAAAACTAATTTCATGTTGCCAACAAAAATTGGACAAAATCTGCAGAATGCGTAACCGATATTCGACTAATTACAAACAAATGTACAAACCAGTAAGAACCAGTGAAAATATAAAATAAATGCAATGATAGTCCATTTATGTAGCAACAGTTCGTGCAATAATAATTGGCATTGGAAAAGCACACTAATACACTGGTAGTTTTTGGCCGCTTACTTCTTGGCTGCGTAAAAGTACATATATTGTTGATCAGCTCCAACAGAAGAGTCGATAGTTCCGTCCGTCCGTATGAACAAAGACTATAAAAGCTATAAATGGAGAATAGGAAAAACTAAACATATTGCTTGAATATACTGATTTTGCGGTTGTTATGAAATCAAACAAATCAAAACTCTAGTTAATTCTGAAACAAAATCGACTTGCATGTTCCTAAAGAGAGAACTAAGTGTTAATATGAACAGAGAGACCTGGGTATATCAATACATTAATATGGTTTTTATAGACTTTCGCGAATATATGTTGTATCCCTGCCCAGCTGGAACTTCTCCCTCCAATCTGGATCTGAATTTCAATTTAAATAATTTCAGTTTTTAACATGGGCAAACTAATTGTATTCTAATTTTTCAAAAACAGAAAGAATCTCGTTTTGTGTTAACTATGCTGTTATGCTCTCTCTCCCTTTTTTTCTCTATAAACAATTAAGTTTCTCAGCTTACTATTCTATTTAGAGTCAAGGTCAAATTCTTTTTGCCTTTTATATAGATCTTAGCAGCTTTTCAAGTCCAATGGCTTTTCCCCAAAATGTCTTTGGGCTTGGCTTTGCTGTGATGGACACTTGCTGATTGCATGGGGTCAAATTGAGAATCTCTATGCGTTGTTCCAGCCACAGTTAGTAGTATTATCGCATGACAGTTCAATGCTATGTCGTGACAGCTTGAACAACAAAAACTTTGACAACAACAATAGTCATTGTCAGTGCATAGCAATGAATATATATACATATGTATGTAAAAACATACACTGAATGCTCTGCTGGGCGCTCTAACACAACGTTTTGCCATTGTAGCAACAATAAGAATAACAAGAACATCTACAACAACAACCACAATGGCAAGAACGTTCGGTATAAGTTGCTTTTGCTATCGATAGTACGTATAGTCAGACAACAATCTAACTCTTCCTTTTCACTATATGTAAAACCCCAAAGCAGATTGGCAACGTTCAACATTCAGCTAATAACGGGGAACAGGCGGAAGGGAAGGTTGAAGAATCGAAGGTATATATACATATATATATATAAGGATGTGTGGGTTTTCAGGGGGTTTTCAGTGAAACAGCGCGAAGCAACCACAACAAATAACACAAATAACAGTAGGTATGTAATACATATGGCCAAATGGCGAGGATAGAGCCAAAGGAAATTCTTCGAAAGGAGGCGGCAGCAAGTAGCTGTAGCTAGAAAATCGATGAAATGCGCACATTTTGGCTCTGGCCTGAACGAGTGAGTGGGGATTGTAAATGTTTATGGCCTACTCTACCAGGCCTACCAGGCTACTACCAAACATTGCCAGCCAATTGGCAACTGGCAACTGGCAGACAACGTCGAACGCCTATTTTGTTGTTGTAGTTGTTGGTGTTGGCCATTGTATGGGGCTGCAGCTGTTTATGCTTATTTTTGTTGTTGTTGTTGATGTGTTTGTGTGTGTGAGAGTTACTATTATTTTTTTTTTTTCGAATTTGACGGCCCTACATTGGCAAAGCCTTTTGGCATTTGCGTGGCGCCTTTTTGTGTGGTTTATTACCTCTTGCTTTTGCTGTTGTTGTTGTTGTTGCTGCTGTTGTAGTTGTTGGCTAAATAAATGGCTTGTCATTTGAGTGTTATACAACTACAAACCAATCCCTAAGTTACTTTCACTTTAAGTTTGAGTGCTATTCTGTGAGTGCATGTGCACCGAAGGGGTCCTGTAGACGAACATTTGGTGTAACTTTTAAAGAGGGCTTTACGAAAGTAAAGCTATACTATGGATCCACTATTGCATGTCATATACTAAAATCAGCAATTTGAAACAGCTAGAAATTTGTAATGCGTAGAGAAATGAAAGCATCTCAGATCATTTGGATATGCGCATTTAAATGTTTATACAATATTTATTCAAATATGTAGTTTATATTATATTTATGCAGTAGAATAATCTGTTCGCCGACTGCTTACATATGGATTCTCGGATGCACACATTTTGTTTTTGTTCATGGTGTTCTAGTGACATTTCTACTTCACTAAGTTGATTTTTAGATTGCATTTGACTGAAGCTTAAACCAAATAAAAAGGTTCTGCTCTATTATAATAAAATATGGAGTAAAGGATTTACACTTGCTCAACTACACTTGAAATGTTGACAGATGCGACACACTGAAAAGTATGCAACACTTTTTTGCTTTTTTATGATCGTATTCTAGTAAAGTAAAACGAGTATATGGTATTCGTGCAAGTGTATGTAACAGGCAAAAGGACATATATTCTTGATCAGCATCAACAGCCGAGTCCATCTAGACGTGTCCGTCTGTCGTTCCGTATGAACAGCTAAATCTCGGAAACCATAAGTGTTACCAAATTTGGTATGTAGGCTCCCCTAATGCAACGCCCTCTCCCTTCCCCGCAAATCAAATGAACCTGAGCAGGAAAATTTATTTGTTTTTAATCCGAATTGAATCCAATTCGTTATGAATCGGTCTTGGGGACCTTCACAGCCGCTAGCCAAGTTTTGAATTAGATCGAAGACCTATATCATATAGCTCCCACAGAACGGATTATTTCGGAATGAACCTCAGTAGAAGAAAGTCTTCGAGTTGTTAATCTTTTCTGAAAGCTCGCCCGCTAATTTTCATTCTATCATTATCATATTCTATTTTGGGGCACCCAGATTTGTTTGGGGCTCAAAACGCCAGTTTGAGTGATTTCAAATCTAGCAAGAGTTCGAGTGCAACTTGGCGGTGTGTTTCTTAATATATTTGAGAAAGGGAAGGCTTTTGGGAAATTAACATAGTATGATATTAATCCTTCTTTTTCAAGTTAACTTAGTTCAATATATGCTGTGTAATAGCAAGTGTAAAGTAAAGTAATATTCCACGAATTACAGTGACAATTCTTACCAGCAATCTAGAATAACACCTAAGCAACACAGGGCGCAATTGGACAAAACACACACAAGATTGGCAAAAGTGTAATAAAAGTGTAATTTTAAGAACCTGGACTATCGATGTCCATTGCAACCATATTTGTTTTAATTTCATATGACACAAAGTTAGCTGACTTTAAAAACGCGCCAACAAAACAGCCACTAAGTTTAAAATTCCTTTGACTGATTCTGAAGTGAGATCAATATCCAATAATCCGCGTTGCCTACTTAGAGGCGGTTACAATGAACTTTAACTGTCATGCAACCTAAGGCTTCAACTGTTACAAAACTGTCAACTGTTTCACTTCGCCATTGATTTCCCTTACTTGTTGTTGTTGCACTCGACTAATTGGCTTTAAAATTCTTGAATCGACTTCAATGCGGAAGTCTTTGTGTGGGGAGACGCTTTAAAGCTGCATTTATGGCAGCTTGACTGTGGGCGTGTGGAGCACATCCGATTGCATTTGGTCACGCCATAGACGAGATTAGTGAAAACTAAGAATACACCAAACCAAATTACACCCCCAACCCCCCCTGCACCGCTTGTAGTTTAAAGTGTTTTGCGAAAGTGCCTTTACTCCACCAGCAGCAGGAGCTGAAGTTATGGCCAATAAATGTTCCGGGCAGCGGCTGCTTGGCTCGGGTTATTTGCATTTTCTTTTTGTGGCAGCTTGAGAACATTTATAAATATACCATGAAAATTATATTTGAAAGATGTGAAACACGTGTTTTCTTTCACTCTACTCTGGCATGGCCTACATCTCAAGTTCGGCATTAGTGCACAAAATTCACAAAATTGTGGTCGAGTCGAAAGTGCCCATTCTGCGCCGCATCAAACGTATTTTTAGAGCAACCTCTTTGCTAAGTGATTGACCCAGTTTCCGTCACCAACCACAACTAACAACAACAATAAGGCAAGCGTAACGTCTTTATCAGCTTTATGTGCACATGAATGCTAACACAACGACGAGGACGTCAGAACCAATTTTATGATGGCGTCGTCTTGGCTGCTGCATTGATTACCACCTTCCCGTCGTCTTAGACTACGTCTTCCATGTGGCAAGTGGTGACGTCAGACGATAACCTTTACGTCAACCTGCTTTACGCTTAAAATTTCATTAAATGCCATCTACAATTAACTCAACTAATGAAAATGCCAGCAGGCACCATACTACGTAATCTTTTAAAGTGAAAGTTTTGAACTTTCCTGCATATTAGAAAAGTTTGTGCGTAACTTTGTCAAGCAACTTAGTAACACTTTGAAGTATGCACGTGTGTGTGACAGCGCTTGCAACTACTAAATACTTTAATGGTAAAATGAATGATGAAAATTATCTTGATCATAAAAAACTGGAGGTGATGAAAACAAAATAGGTAGATAGCTACATCACAATTACTTATAAGAGTCCACGTGGTATACCGGTTATAATAGTAATAAGAAAAGAAACTCATCCTATTTGCCTAAAAATCTTGAAAAAATCAGACGTGATGAATAAAATCGTACTGCATATATTTATTGCCCTATCCCATATTGTAAAAGAAGTAAAAGAAATTCATATGGCACGAACAAATTTTAGTTTTGTAGATAAGGTATATATTCTGAATGATATTTCAATCTAACAATCGATTGGGGCAGTTTACACTTCAACTAAATTTGACTTCCTCTTGAATTTGGCTTAAAACGCATTTTAAAGGATTGAATTCACTATTAGCTTACTATACCAAACACAAATACACGGAAAGTTAACTTAAATTCAAAGGCATTCTAACTCTAAGTAGCTTGTTTCTGGCCCGCGCCAAATTTAGCTTTTCCTGTACTTACGTTTCTCTTTTCGATTATCAAAATAATTACGAAACGACAGCAATAACAATTATACTTACAATTACAATCGCATTAAGATTATAACAAGGCACATACTACGTACTACGGCTACGGATTACGTTCTACACAAATGAAAAGAAAGCGCCTAGCTGAAGTTGAACCACCTCAATTGGCCTTTTTGCGATTTCGTTGGCAATCAGCCCTGACATTTAGCTGACCTAATGGGGCAGCCGCTTCTGCTGCTGTTGCCAAACGACTGCGCTTGCAAGCTGGCGTAACCGAAATTGCCTTGTAAAACTTTCATGACTGCCGCAGATTTATCAGCGGGGCGCCTCCACTAATTGCCCCATGAATCAAATGAGCCGTGAGCTGAACAGGGCATAGATCCGATCCAGTGTCCGTCCAGACCCAATTAAAAATGCACATTTCTGTGGCCCGGTTTCGATTAAAGTTCGCCAAGAATTGGCGGTTGTTCCAGCTGCTGCTGATGCTACTGGCAATGCTGCTGCTGCTGTTATTTGTGTTCGTGTCTATGTGGGGGAGGGAGGAGTGGGCATTGAATACTTAGTAAGGGCAAGGAAGGCCTTTATAATGGTTGTGATTTATTGATTCGATTCACAGAACAGTAGACGCATTTGTCAGAACAGCTGTTGAGATGATGATAAAGGACTTGCTTGCGGTTAATTTGTGATTATAAGGGGATTTGTTTTGGGCTTTGAATCCATTGCAAGATATCTGAGTTAGGTTATGAACTGAACTTAACTACAAATCGCAGATGTAGACAAACGTATTGCTTTCTTGAAATGAAGAATGAATCGCTTACCACTTCTGTCTACAGTGCCTGAGCACAGGATATCTTTCTATTGGATTTCAAGAAGCTGTTTATTGTTCAAAATTTCATCTCCTATTCAAATTTCAAGTTATAACTTTCATATATAAGTCTAACTATTTTCTATGAAGTAAGCAAACCATTAACATTTTACTTCATTTTTATAATATACGCAGAAAACGTAAATAAAAATGTTTCTGTCTCCCTTCCACTAAGCACATGTGTCTTGCTGCTGCTGCTCCCTGATTGGGATATGAGCAAGGGAAACTCAATTAATTAAAATTAATCTTAAGCTGTGTTACCGTTCTTATTATTTTTGCTATTTTTGATAAAGACGTTCTGCCAAAACAAAATATATATACTGTACACATGTACACGTGTTGTTGTCAGGAGAGGGGATTCGCGTGAGTGTGGGCGTAACACTAGGTTTCGTGCTCTTCCTTTGCTTGTCCAGTTTTTGCTTTTGACTTAGTCAACGGACAAAATCAAAGGAAAATCAACAAATTTTAGAAGCACTCATTTGTTTATTGATTTAGTGGGTCGCGGTCGCAAAACATTTGCTGCGGTTGTGGCAAAAGTTATATTTATATCTGCCCTAGCAATGATCATAGACGCGGATTATGCCTATCACAAAGGGTTGCGCACTTTAGAGTGTGTCGAATATTGAATAAATGCTGAGTACGAGTATCTTATAGCCGGAATATCGACTATAGCGTCTCCGACCCCATAAAGTATACATATATTCAAGGTCAGCATCAATAGCCGAGTCGATCAAGCCATGCCAATCTCTCCTAGATCTAGATACTCCTTGATCTCGGAGACTGTCGGAGCTAGAGAGACCCAATTTGCTATGTAGACTCCCCTTGCGGGCGTCAGATCAAGTTTGTTTTAAAAATGTACCACGCTTCATTGATCGTTGTCTATTCTCGAGATTCTCGAGGCCCTTCCCTTTTACTTATTATGACAACTTCCCGCTCTTTATATTTAATACACATATCAATATCTAATTTAATAATTTCTTCTCTTTTTCAGGTCGTACTCGTATTTATACTCAGCATTGCATCTCTCATTATATACTTTGTTGATGCATCTAGCGAAGAAGTCGAAAGATGCCAAAAATGGAGTAATAACATTACTCAACAGATCGATCTCGCATTCAATATATTTTTTATGGTTTACTTTTTTATACGAGTAAGTTTCGCACACAGACACGCACACGCATCCCGTAACAGACACATATTGGTCTAATTGTTTTCTTTACACAATTGGCTAAGTTTTGATTTATGAAATTCTTACAAGAAAAACATTATGTGTTCTTTCATTGATGATCTTTTACAGTTCATAGCGGCGTCCGATAAGCTTTGGTTTATGTTAGAAATGTACAGTTTTGTAGATTATTTTACAATACCCCCGTCCTTCGTATCAATATATTTAGATCGAACATGGATCGGTAAGCGCAAAAACCCCTAACTATAATGAAATTCTAAAATAATGATTGAATGCATACAAATCGGTTGAATTTGAAATCAAACTCTGTATTCGAATACTCCAATACAATTTGTTCTTAAGTAAATATATGTGAAAAGATTACACAAGTACACACATACACACACACGCGCGCGCACATCTCCTCCACACAAAGCTTTTATACAAAGTTTATATGCTCCGATCGATTTGTATGCATGCAATGTGTCCTACTCTATATTTATATATATATCTTAACAAAGCCCTGCAAATATACATATGTTTGTACGAAATATATGTATTTTTGGTCACTATATCATATGTATATATGTGTATATCATAAACAGGTCTTCGATTTCTTCGAGCACTGCGTCTCATGACTGTTCCAGATATTTTACAATATTTAAATGTACTAAAAACATCGAGCTCGATACGCTTGGCTCAACTAGTATCAATTTTTATATCCGTGTGGTTAACAGCAGCGGGCATTATACATCTGGTATGTAGACACTCACACTAACATACACATACCCAAACACATACACACACACACACACACTAATATAATCACTTTCAAACACACACACATTACACAATGCACACACATCTATGAACCTTATGCGTCAGAGGCATCCTCGCCGGCCGCTCTGTGAGGGGTTTCTGTAGCGCGTGTCCAAGCCAGGCATTAAATAACGCATACGCCGCGTTGCAAACTGTTACGGAGCTGGGCCGGTTGGGGCGCGCCTGGCTCACTATGGAGTGTCCAATAGCATAGAGATAAATATGTACTTTCAACAATCGCTGATGCGTACTTGTTTGCAATTGAAAATTGCAATTGCATTTACTTAAAATTTAGCTGGAGAACTCTGGCGATCCGCTGGATTTTAATAATGCTCATCGTTTATCCTATTGGACCTGTGTCTATTTCCTAATTGTGACCATGTCAACGGTAGGATATGGTGACGTTTACTGTGAGACTGTCCTGGGAAGAACATTTCTCGTGTTCTTTCTGCTCGTCGGCTTGGTAAGTTATCGCACAACTGCAACAAACAACAGCAATCAACACAGAAAACAACAACAAACTACAACTAAGAAGTAAAACAACAAAAATCTAAGCTTTCTTTTAGTTAACAACAAAAAAGTATATAGAACAAGTTTTATTTCTCTCTCTCTCTATCTGTCTGCCTCGACGCCCATTGAGTTTAGGCCAAGCAACAGCGGGGTTGGAAGTGCTAAAATGTGTGAATGATTTCAGTTTTGGTTGCCGCCCATGTACAATGTACTAGTACAGTTGTGCTCCAAATAAATTAGTTTTGTAACCAAGTACCAACCAAGTACTAAGCGTAGCACTTTGAACATTACATATTCTCCTGTTAAAATACATAGTACGAACTCTTAGCGATACCCAGCGTTGTCCCTACTACAACTTAGGCATACATACTACTCGTACTACAACTACAGTACCCCAATTATTGTATAGCCAAATAGCCTACAAATATACTACATACTATATTGTTAAACCTATGTACTTAAGAAACTGCTACGTTTATGTAAATACATAGAGAACGACTTAATAATAACCATGCACAAATTTGATTAAACAAGTTTACTTTGAGAATCAGTTTCGTTTTTGCGTTCAGTTCATACAAGTTTTGTTAGCTTTCAATCATCATATACTACAAGCTTAACGCGTATTTTTATTAACTGTTAACATAAATCTATTAGTCACTTTCTCTCTATCTCTCTTTTGCTCACACATACATACACACTTACATAATAACTACGTGAAAAGCAGAGACACTTACAAAAACCTCAGCCGCTGATAGTCGAGCTTTATTTTCACGCAGTCCATTCAGTTACAGTTTCGAAATGAAAACAAAAGTTAAAGAAAAGCATTTTATTTTCAATAAGTGTGCATGAAGTTTTCTATTTTAAGTTGTAATTTCAATTTCTGTTTGGTTTTTGTAATGAACAACTAAGTACTGTAGACACCAGAACACCAAACACCAAACACCAACTAGAAATACAAACAAAAAGCAGGCCAAATTTTCAGTGTTCGGAGTTAGGATTAGGATACATGTTTTTCATTTCTCTTTGCATGCTTTAATGCTGGCTGCCGCATATTTACATATATAAGCAAAAACAAATGAAAAAATGCTTCTAGGCTTAACTTACCAACTTGTCAAATACTATACTATATATTTACATACATTATACCCGTATAAAGTTCAACCCGGGTGTGAATGTCTTGGCCTGGGCCTCCTCCTTGGCGGTGCTTAGTGCTCACTAAGCTTGACTCTAAGAAACAACAACATTAAATCACATTTGTACTATTTAAACCATATTATATTTTGCTGAAACGAATTTGTTTAACCTTTGCTATGTCTATGTATATGGAATATATTTTAGGCAATGTTTGCCAGCAGTATACCGGAGATAATTGAACTCGTTGGTAGTGGCAATAAATATGGCGGTGAACTGAAAAGAGAACACGGAAAGAGGTAGTCTATAATAACCACAATAAAACTTATAACAAAATCAAAAAAAAAAAAACCAAAAAACAAAAAGAAATGCATTGACAACTTTTATGTGAATACCAAACACCATGCAAACCAACAATTGTACTACATAAACAGAAACAACTTATAAATAACTGCAAAATAAATGCACATAAAGAAATATATTTATATAACATTAAAGTTCAAATGTTTAGGTATTTAGAAATGAGCATTAGAAATGCGGGCATGCCTATAGGCTAATTGAAGTTCTATCCAGACAGTTTCTTTATAAATCTATACAAAATCGAATGAGGCTAATTAGCTCGAAATGAGCAACTACAAATTTACACGCTACGCACTATAGCTGGCATAGACAAAACTATATAATTAGCGACATTAACAACATTAGCATAGTATTTGAACAGTAGTTAAGTCAATATGAGTCCAATTGTTCAATATACATACTTAAAGCCGATATCTTAATGTTCAATTAAACACTAAGCGGGCAGAAAGTAAATAGTGAGTGAAAAGAGCCACTTTAGGTTCCAAATCTACAGATTGAAATGGCTTTATGTGCTGTCTCTGTAATTTTAGTTTGATGGTGGAAACTACTGTTTTTTTTTTGGCAATCAAAAAGTGATTCCACATTTCCAAATACGGTACAAGGAACCCTCAATTGCTTTATGTCCTTCGCACTGCTATAAATATCTTGAAAATTCTGATTTCATTATTATTTTAAGCAACAGATTAACTTTCGTAATAAGAAAAGAATTTAATGGAACATTGAGAAATCGGCAGTTTAGCCTGTTAACCTAATTATACTTTCTTTTCCTTCAATAAAAAATCGTATACACATTTGTAACCTGTATGCCAAGTTAGACTTCATTAAATGTAGTTAGCGCAGGAAACAACATACAAATCGTAAAATTGTTTAACTCAAAACTTAAAATTTGATATTTTTTATAAAATAATAATACAACCTTAAATGAAATACAGTATTTTTTTTACATATGTAAATTTCTCTTAAGTTTTAAATATGTACTTTGTGTTTCTGAGACAAGAAACGACGCCTCATATACATAGTGAGCTATAAACTCATACATATGTATTATGTGCTATAATTTCATTGTCAATTTTTTTTGTTTTTAATATTTTGAATTCTTAGTTCAATTATTTTGTTTATTGTTTAGTTGAACTGTGTTAGTTTTTTTTTTTTTTGGCAGTTCATTCTATTAAACATTTTGTAGGCGTGCGTTTCTATTCCATAATAAAATACTTACGTACAAGTCACATTTAATATTTTACAATTGTTTTTTTTTTTTATATTATTTTTAATTTATATTTTTATCATTATATTTGCCATGCTTAACATATAGTTTTTTGAAACTAAACTTTGTTTATTCATTTTCTTAACACCAGAAACTGCAAGATATGCGTTTACCAATTTGAAATAGTTGAAGATTCATCTTTGATATACATACATACATACATATATATTCAAGCATTTGTGCAAATCTACTATATAGGCGCATTGTTGTTTACACACACCTAAAGAGCATCGGTCACGCATTGCCAAATTTGAAAAGTTTTGTATTTCAAATGTTAACACGTAAATCTTGTTTTGTTTTGAAAAGCTCAAATTGAAAGCTTAATTTTTTTTAAAAATATTTTTATATTTATATATAATTTTTTTTTTTTTTACATTTTCATAAATCTATGCAGTTTGCTCAATATATTCACTTTGACAACATTTGAACGCATTCAACGGAACACTGAACAGAAAAGGAAAGCTTTATTTTGTGTCCTGATTAGTATTCATAGATCACTAATTGGCTGAGTTGCAGGTTTTCTGCTGAAGGCGTTCTCATTTGAAGATCCTTTCCAAAAGTATATGATAGAGCTGCAATATAATATTGAATATATGTTAATTAACGAACTCGACATGTGTCTTGGCTTATTAATAAGGCTGTATTAGATTTGTCATTGAGGAAATCTTTTACATTTGTCAGATTAAATCATTGGGCTTGATATTAAGCATGTTGGTAAGACTTGTTTGCTTTTCCTTTTACATTTTCATGTATTTGCTTTAATGATCATTTGATCTTTTAGTCTCAGACACTTACCAAACGCCTTATTTTTCTTTTGAAAAATTAACATATGAAATACAGAAAAATGATTAAAAGTCTAGAACTGTATAAGTTAAAGCATAGAAATCTGCATTGTCGCTTCAGTCACACTTTATTGCAAAAGATTATATAAAATTTTCATTAAATAAACAAATGTTATAGTGCCCTTCTGATTGGAGCTCACAACTGAAGCGCTTTTAGTTCAATTTTCAAAGAAATTCAGTCCATTGATGTTTTTTCTATTGAAATATTGTATCATTAAAACTGCAGTTCATTTGATTTTTTTTTGGAAATGATCTCGACACTTCGTTAGTTCGAAGTATTTGCAAAAATCACTTTAATTGACATTAAAATCAACTCACTTCTCTAAGTGTACTTTTCGACAAATTCATAGTAAAATGTTCTAGGATTGTACAAAAGTAACGCAAAACTCATAGCATTTAACATTTAGAGCACAATTAAAAAGTATCGCTCCCTATTTTGTATCACACATTCTCTTTGTATATCTCTCTCTCTCTCTCTCTGCCACTCTCTCGCTCTCCCTCTCTGTCTCTCTCTCTCGTAAACTGAAAAAGAAATTAAGTAACACGATAATTAATTATTTGTTAAGTAAACACGCGCTTAGTTTGAGAGAGGTCTCAGTGTCGGCGTAGCTGTTAATGTAAACCCAACCAGACAATGTCAACTAAGTGCTACTTTTTCGCACTGTTCGTGTAATGTAAACTACAACAGCAACAACTGTAAATCATTAGATGTAAAAATGAAACCGCAGTAATTAATAGATGCGCTGCTATTTGAAACTCTTGCCGCAGAACTACTTACAAATATGTAAAGTTAGAGTTAATTAGAAAATAATACTGTGTGCGCCTGAGGTATGAGAGTGTGTGTATGTAGGTGTGCCTGAGTACTATGTATGTAAATAATCAATGTGTATATGAGTATGCCTGTGAGTGTGGCAGTGCCCGAAGTGAGTGTGAGTGTGAGTGTGAGTGCGTTTGAGTGCGGGTCGGCTACAACAGATTTGAGGGGCGGCGGTTGCAAATGTGCACTTTCATTCAGCCTTGTCTGCGTCGTCGTTCTTGTGCTTTAACAAATCTTGTAATGCAAACCCAATAATATTGTCCATTCTTTTCACACGCAATGCAAAAAGTCAGCCCAAGTCCAAGCTAAAATTGAAAAAAAAAAACAAAAAACAAATACAAAAGTCAAACTCAAACCCAAACTGAAACTGAACTACAACCTTGGCACCTCAACCTCCAACTCAATCTTCATTCTAAATGTGTATGTGTGTTGTTGAATTTAGGCTGTGTTCGCCAGTTGGATACCAGAAATCACTGAACTGGCCGCCCAAAGAAGCAAATATGGTGGAACATATAGCAAGGATCCTAGAAAAAGGTACACGAACACATTGCTGGCTGTACCGCTAAAAGAAAAATACCAAAACCGAAACCAAAACCAAAACCAAAAATATATAGAACAAAATACAACCAAACAACAACACAAAATTATAAATAACAACAGAATATAAAGCAACAAAACCAAACACCGCAGCAAACGAAATAACTCAAAATCGTTTCTTTTACATGTGTTGTTTATTTTTGATTTTACTAAACTTCAGCAAAAGTACGAAAACAACTATCATCTGTTTATCATTTTTTTCTTTTATTTTCATTTTCATTTACGTTTACGTTTACGCTTAACTTGCCCTCATTTTCTATAAGTTTCGACGTCACTTGAAATTGCATAAAAATGCGACAAGCATTTCTTATCCAAATCTCTCTAACGCAACTGCACACAAATCAAAAACACAAAACAACAACAAATCAAGCAAATGAATAAATTATATATTTAGTGGAAAGCCACAACAATTGAACAGTTGCCAGAGGTTTTATTACATATCATTATTTTCACACAAATGCGCAAAAAATACATAAAAGTTATGTATGATATTGCTGTACAGGTATTGGTTTCTTGGCGGCATGTGTCTGTATTTAGCTGAACAAATAAAATTATTTCAAATGTTTTACAAAAAGTCAGACAAAACTCACACTCTGAGAGGCTATGCAAAAAAAAACACGAAAACTTTTTCTTTTATACAACCATTGTAACATAAGCTAAAGTTAAACCAAGGCTCTTGGACTCCATTGCTCATTACATTCGAAATATTAAAGTATCAAAATGATTGCTAAATGCTAGCAAAATCAGTGATTATTTGTTTCAGCTCAATTTGTAGTAAGAGTAGAACCGTCTTAAATGAACAATCGGCTTGTCTTCTGGCCTGGCTGTAGTCTCTGATAGCAGATCGTGCCTCTGCAAGGCTTTGCATTATATATAATTGGAAAAAAGGTCTTTGATTTATACTACATGCTCTCGATAAGCACAAATTTGAACACATTTTATACGTGAAATTCCCTCAAAGTATTCCAGAATTGAGTAACAGAGCCCAAGTAAATTGTATATCAAATGCTTCTGTAAATGGTTTACATATATATATAAATACACATACACACACACACACATGTACGTAATCCTTAGAAAAGTTGGCTTCATTTTTGTGTGCGTTTCATTGGGCTTTTTCTTAGCTAGATAGGAAGAACCAAACGAAATAAAATCAAACCAAAAATAATAAATGGCGACAAACATTGAGCAGCAAGCATAATTATAGTTTTTGTGTTTTGGAATTATTAATCAAATATAGTTGTTTTTTCAGATATATACTTTAACAGGCGCCCAAGCGCCTGGCGGCTATGCAACATCATTTCGCTTGCACATCTTCAATTACCGCCGTGCTTGTTTCTGTTTCCGCGCTTTCAAAATTTCAAATTGCATTTAATTTTCACCCGAGCTCATGATCAGTTTTTGTTTGCCTCAATTATTTCTAATCAAACTGCGACTAGTTTATAGTTTATCAATTGCTTTTGCAAAGCATGCTTCTGTCGACTTCGTAGTGCAAATAAAGCAAGCAAACTACAGCAACAAATACAACAATAACAAACAGCAACAACATAACCACAAAGGACACATATTTGAGTTTCCACACAACACAACATTTTGGAGTCTAATTTACAGAAGTATTTGAAATGTGTATTTACATGTGTGTGTGTCATCAATAACAGCAAGGACACCCACGTCCTTGAAATTTTGAGGCCAAACTAAAACATAAAAAAAAACAGCGAATATATATGCAAGTAATGTCAAGAGTTGCCAACATTTTTCGTTTTTGATGTTCAAAACGCAAACAACCAAAAATAAATTGAAAGCTGAACACGTTTAGCCACAACGTTTTGTATTTTTAATGTGTAATTCAATATAAAGTAATATCATTGACTTGACATCATAAGTTGGTTTCTTTTCTCCTCTTATACCTATATGTACTTTATTCTTTGGTATAACATTGTGGAAAACGTAATTTTTATGCAACTTCAGTCGCGTCAGTTAGCACCTATGTAATTTCTTTAATTTGATTTTCATATAGATATTAAGTTTAAGTTTTTGCTCCAAAGCTAGCGCTGAATTGTATATATACTTAATTACTTTTGATTTTTTACTAAAACATGCATTGATCTCAAAGTTGAATTTGAATTGTTTATTTGTTAATTTGCTGCTTTTGGTTTTGTGATTGTAATTTGTAATTTAATTTTATCACAGAATTTTTACGTATTTCTTGCGAGTTTTTATATTTATATCTCTCCCAAAACCCATACATAATATACTCTTAAATACATAATGCAGTAGTTACGTTTTTTAATTGCAATTTCAATTTAATCTACATACATACTTACTACAATATTATTCAACTTGTTTGTAATTTAAAGACAAAAAAAAAAAAAAAGAAAACTAAAAAATCAATATGATTATGATACTTATTACACAATACCTCCTTTAACTTACTCGTTTCCAATTGAAAGTCGTTAATTTGCTTGCACCTACTTTTGTATGCCGCAGCCACGCATAAAATGAAACTGAAAGCGCCGATTACTTACTCAGCGCTTGAAAATTTTCACAGTGAAATATATTCAAGTATATATATTTGTTTTAGACACAGACATTTTTTTGGTGTAACTTTATATGCAGTTGCAGTATCTTTTGTAATCGTAAGTCAGTAATCAGCATCATCGTAAACATTACATATTTGTAATTTATATCAAACTACCCGAAATCCCGTTTCCTCCCAACGTTTCCTCATAACGTACACACAAAAATCATGCTAAAGTTGTACATACTTACCTAGATGAGGCGCGCGCACACAGCCAAATGCAAAGTAATTGTAGTTGTAGTCGAAACTGTTGTGTCGACGTGTATGTGTATTCGAACATACATTCGAGAACTTAAATACTAGACAAAGTAAGAGTTCAAGTCACAAAGTTTGTGTTGATGTGAGTTGACATCAAGTTTACCATTTGAAATATTTACATATATGTATATACATATGTATGTTTATGAACACGTAACCCCAAGAAATCGAAAGCCTTACGCCAATTTTATATATATTTTTATGTACTACACACAATTTATTGAACCTTAGCGCAATATTCTAATAAATTTATATTATACTTAGTGTTTGATTTGTGAAGAAAATAAGCGAGCCAAAAAGTTCCTAAGTTCCAATTTCATTTCAAAAGTTGTTTTACTTATATTTATGATTTACAACACTTTGAAGTTTAGATGACTAAATGATGCAGCAACTACTACTCTACAACAGCAACAACAACAACATCTGGAAGAATTAGTAACCCAAACCTAACACCCTGAACAGCAGCAACAAAAAGAGAAATAAAAACGATACCAATAACACATTTACTTTTTTCAGCGCTGTCGCATACTTTTAGGGGCCCCATTTTGTGACATGTTCGCAAAGAGTTCATTGTCCTCTACTCTGTGTACGGTTGTTATTTTCTCTCTCGCTCTCTGTCGCTCTCTCTCTATTATTTTCAACAACTGTTTTGCTGCTTTTGAGCTCCTCTACTGCGTCGTATCAAATTGTTAACTGCTTTTTATTTTATTTCTCCAAAAAAAAAACACACACACAAAAAAGAAAGAAAAACAAAAAGATTCCAAAAACAAACCAAAATACTTCACTATCATCATTATCTTTCATACTGTAAACAGGCGATTTTTGCAAGTTGTATACCTGAGATTATAGACTTGATTGGAACAAGAGCCAAATATGGGGGCACATTAAAAAATGAAAAAGGGCGAAGGTGAGACAATCCAAATTTTCTTACAATCAATGAAAATCAACAACTGAATAAAAGATACTATTAAAAATAAAAAAAAAAAACAAACTACTACCACAACAAAAACAAAACAAACTACAAGAGAACCAACCAAAACATAAATTTAAGCCAAACAAATGAAAAATAGTTCAAATAACCACAAAATGATGTAAAAAAACTAACATCAGTATCAGTTATTGTTTCCAACAAAATAAACACCAAATCAAAATGAAATTTCTGCAAATTTAATTTGCCAAAGAAAGTTTGCGAAACAAAATTTGTACAGTATTTACTTTTACTTTGCTCTTCACTCATACGAATCGCTGTTGTGTTTTTTGTCAAAGTGGAAAATTTAGCTGAAATTTGATTTTGATTTACCAAAACGACCTAATCAACATTACAACAATACGTACAATACAAGTATTATATATACATACACAAAGCATATGTACATACACACACACACACACACACACATACACAGTTACAAGCACCAAATGCCCACACAAAACTTGGCATTTTCCTATACAATGCCTAAACCATTGACATACATACATACTTACATGCATATTACTCATGCGTCTTATGGCAGCGCTTGACAACAACTACAACAGCAGCAACATCAAAATGGAAAAAACAAAAACATTGACACAGGCCCAGCAATCAATCAATCAATCAATCAATCACTCACTCAAACCCAAATTCAACACATATTCAATCGATCAAACCGTTCCCAAGCCACTTCCACTTCGAAGAAAACAAGAAAAATGCAAACTGTACACGAAACAAATTGAACAACAATTCATAAATACAAATACAAATGCAAAAAAAAAGAAATGCTAAAATCAATAAGAAAATTTAACAAAAGTTTGCTTTTCATTTCAGTTGATCAACGAACTCATTTTGTATTTGTTTTTTAATTTTGGCTTTAATTTTGCTTCTCCTTTTTTTTCTACTTAGTTTACAACTTTTCTTTTAGACGTGTCGTCGCCCACGTGTAGCTCTCCGTAAAACGTAATCGGACGCAACTTAGAACGTTAAGTTACGTAAGGTGGACATCAATGCGGGCGCTTTATGCATTAGTTTCTCATTTCAAGCGGCGCCCTCTCACTTTTCATGCATTTGGTTTTATGTACTTTTCGGTTGCGGTGTATTATTTTATTATTTTTGGATTGGCATTTTGAGAAGTACTCGTAAATACGTATTTATTGAGAATCGTTTCGTACTGTTCAATCTGATTGTGAGTGTATACTGTGCGTACTCCTAACTTGTTGCAAGATTCATCCATTCTAATTGAACGCCAAAATTATAATGAAACAATACTTCTATTCTTCTGCTACTCTTTGCTCTCCATAAAACATCTTGCTCTAAATTTGTTTAGCTTTTTGATTTACTCTTGCACGCTATTGGTTTTGCCCATTTGGATTCGTAAATTCTTCCATTTTTCAATTCGAATGGAGGGAATTCTAGGGTCGCGGTGGGTGCGAAATCACACATACTCGTACTTGACAATCATATCTATACTCGTAAACTCCTACTCGTATAAAGTATGCAATTGGCGATTACTCAAAAAAGCGTATACGTATTCTCCTTGGTTTAACGCTCTCTTTCTACTCTCTCTGTCTCTTGTTTTGTATGCCATATCATCTAGCCATTTTGCATTGTATTAGCCCTTGAAGTGAACAGTGATTGGTGTTTATTATTGTATTAAATAATCGTAAATAATTGTCTATATAGTCATTGATTGAATTCAAAGTCGTAATTCCTATAAATATATCAACATACTTATATATGTATATGTATTTTATCAAAACTTTAAACGATAAAATATTAAACAATTATGCAAATAAAATTATTAATACAGAATAACTAAATACATACATACGTAACTGTTAGACAAGTAAAAATCAAATGTACACGCATACACAAACATTCTCCAATGGCAGCAACGAATTCGATGCACACTAGAGTGATCTATTTTTTTTTTTTTTGCATAGAACATTTTTGGAGCCCTCACTGCAGATTGTACATAGAGCGGCTTTTACGACGTTGTATACTTAGCTATTTGTGCTTAATAGAAGGCAAAAGTAATATAAAAAAAGAAAACAATTGCCATACATTTTCTAAGATTTTGCTTAGTTTGTACAGGATAACCTAACTAAACTAGGAAGGAGGCTGTCTTCGGCGAACCGAAGCTTACATACTCTTGCAGATACATACATATATATTTCGGCAGCTAAGTGTTGCAGTTGAAGTCAAACACCATAGGTGCAAGAACTGTGCTTCAAGTCTGTTAGTTTGTACTTGGCAAATATTCGGCAAATGGAAGGAAGAAAAGCTGCTTCTGTAGCTGCACTAACATACCGCTAGTTCGTACTTCGGTAAACTTTTACTAACTTTTACGCGAGGTATCAACTCTGTGTGAATCGAATTAAGTGTTTCTATAGCAGGGGAATTATATGGTCGTCTGATTGTAAGTTATTGAAGTTTAAATTTCAGCTATTAGTTTACTTAGAACCATGTGAAAAGATGAATATGGATGTATATTCTCGGGTCGCTTTGCTGCCTTATATGCATTACAAATATAGAGTTCCATTTAGAATGCATTCTGCAAGAGTATATGCATTTAAATGTCAGAACTTATTACTATATATATAAAACAAGACATAATTTTATTTCACCTTCTAAATTTTTATCTCTTTCGCTCTCTCTCTCTCTCTCTCTCTCTGTTTGTCTGTCTCTGAAAATCTTGAAATGATTATCAGCTACTATCAATGTTGTAGTTTTTGAGTACTTTTGTATTTATAACAACCCCCTACCTATTCTACTATATGCATATATATACAAAACTAACTAACATATACATCCTTTTGAGTTCTCACATCTTGATTTCTGTAAACGACATTTTCGATCTGCTTTAAAATTCAGTTACAATTACAATAAAATTCGGTATAATCTATACAAATAATACATCTACATCTAATAAACGCCTAGTAAATTCAAGTACAAGATACAGTTATATTACATACATGCAAACATCACTCGTTGCATAGTGCGAGCAAATTGCTATTTGCTAATCGGTAAAACACGAACCTCCCTCATATATATAACTGGTGTTGTGTGTGGAGGCGTTCCCAAGTTGAATTAAATCACATCAAATTGAATTGCCTTGATTTGTGCTATTTTGATTTTGTACGTTTAGTTAAGGATCGTTGTAATGTCGTCGTTATATATTGCTTAGGCAACAGCTGATATAAGTTTGATCAAAATATATAGGAAGTATGTACATTGTTGCCTAAAATGCCCCTAAATAAAAGCATCAACAACGCGAACGTCTCAGATATTTACAGCGTGAGTTTCCGAGCACACGGGCCGCATATAAATGAGTATGGATCCAAAGTGATGATATTTAATACCTTCTTATGACAACACAATTCTCGCCCATAAACCGAAAATGATACCATATATGTTTCCACAATCTTCCACAATCGTATCCGACCAATTCCTTGCAACACGTACACTCACTTCCAATACACACACATTCAAACTCTTAACTCTGCCCAATTCCGTCAATCTCAGTCCTTTTCAAGTTATCTCTCCTTATACCTGCCACAAATAATTCATGTTAATTTTACTCGCAGCTCGCCGAATCGCCAAAATATCCTTATCATCCATGGCACGTTTACATTTATATAACATACATATATATCAGAGTGAGCTGAAGAACAAAACATTCATACTTTAGTTAATAAAAAGGAAAATACATAAATATAATTTATGGTTTCATCAAAATTATGTGTTTCAACATAACCAGCGATTCAATGGTCGAAAAAAAATAATGAAAAACTAAAAATGCGTGGCCAGGCATCAAATGTGTAACTTCTCACTGAACATATAGCATTTATATTGCTGTTATGAATAATTATCAACGAAAAGCAATTGCAACAAAATTCGTATCAATTTTTTGTAATAGCAGCAATATGCATTATATGAACTAATGCATATTGGTTCGCATTTAGATCCTTACGTTTGTTTGTTAAATGCAGTTTGAATTTTCTTAGACAATTTCTCCAAGCACCATTTTGCTTTCACATAGTAGCGGTAATCCTTGGCCTTTTCAATTTACAATTAGTTTTATATAAATACTACTCTGTGATACATTTAACGATCGACTCATCTAAGGGATATGCAAATGTACTATAACCACTGAGATAAACACGAATCCATTCATATTCACTGTAAGTGAGAAGCATTTATTGCATTCAGCGGATATGATAAATAGAATATCCATCAAATTGGTATTTTATTTGAGATGACATATAATAATTTTCACCAAATTTCCAAATTTTCAGTAGGTGAATTCGATAATTAAATTTGAAGCCACTGCACACTTAAATTCGATTTTAAAATTGATATTCTTTACATTGTAAAGTCTTAATAGTCTTTTACATTATGACTATCAATTTACAAAATATCTCCGATATTTCTCGGACTCGTAGTCATAAATGCAATTGCAGTGGCACACTGATCCATTCAATCATAAATTGGCCAAATTCATCTAGTAAAGTTCATATACATCGATTGAATAAATTGTTGAATGTTTTCAGATCCAAGTAAAACAATCTTACATAAAATTGATCAATATGAAGAACATGTTATTTGTAAATATCAGAGCATGGATCTAAAATTCTATAGCTCTAAATATTAACTCAATAAAGTTCTCAAATCTTGTAATGTCAGTTTCAAGGCCAACAGTTGCAGCTTCAACAATGCATAGAAATGTTAATGAAGGTGCTTCCACATCATAATATAAATCAGATGGATTCCATCAACAACTTACACTTTGGAAGACATGGCATGATTTTGTTTTTAAAAAAAAAGTTCGATACGGTTCCCCCACCTTTCTCTCTCTCTCTCTCTCTCACCCACACACATACGCACACACCCAGATACGCACACACTGAAGTATGCATGTTGTAGTCCAATGCACACCGACATTTTTTGAATTTGTTGGAATATTTGTTGTAGTACTACATTGTATGCCTGCCCAGTTTGCCTGACTGCCTGATTGCATGCCTGTGATAACATTAGATAAGTGTATAGTATTTTCTATCAAAATATCATATCATGTCTAGCACCTTGTAGAAATGTTATGGAATGAGAACGCGAGTAGTGCATTAAGCAATTATCATATTTGTACAAGACCAGAGCATACATATTATATTCAATATAATTTATAAAAACAAAAACTCAGCCAGTGGTTGCTGATGTTTTGATGCTTTACTCGATGCATGTAAGTTGATTATGACAAAATGGTGTGCGTAGATAACTTTACATAGAGTAATTATTATCAGTTCAAATATAGTTTAAATATGATTATTTTCATTAATTTGTGGCTTGACGTTTGATTTGAAACCAACTTTCGGGGTAGCAAACTAAATTTATGCATATTGCAGTGATTTTTTAATTTTTTATTATGTGTATTTTTTTAAATATTTTGTTTTAATATTATTTAATGTTTAATATGTTTTTCTTTTTGAGTGAACATTCTCGTACACATACTTAGGGATATATAAATAAATATATCCCTTTATTTATTTTATTTTATTACAATAATACTGACAAGCTTTAATGATAACAACATCAACACCAAGCAGTTGATAAAAAATTGAATAAAAAAATATATGAATATAAAGAAATAAAAAAATGATGTACCTACAATACCATAAAGACTTAAATATACCTAAGTACATGAGCTCAACATCACACCTATACATACAACATAACACAACACATGTACACTCGCACATCTACACCCAAGCCACTATTTTGATTCATTAATGTCCTTGCAAACATTTAAAGATTTTCCAGCAGCTCTTTCAACTGCTGAGCCGGGTGTTGTAATAAAAAAAACAAGTAAAAACGCTATAGTCGATATTCCGACTATAAGATAATCGTAATCAGTATTTATTCAATATTCGACACACTCAAAAGTACGAAAAAGGAATTTTTTTTGTGGGTGAGGTGTTCCCATACAAAATGTTTTTTTTTACGATTTTGTCTCCAATTATTATCCGATCTTAACAAAACTTGGTATATCGGTAGATTATGTAACTTAACTAAATGCGTTAAGATTTGTGGAAGATATAAAGTTTTGCGGTTTTCGGGGGCGGGAGGGGCAAAATTTAAAAACAAACTTGACCTGACGCCCCACAAGCGGATCTCTCTAGCTCTTTCAGTCTCCGAGATCTAGGTGTTCATATGGACGGACAGACGGACATGGCTAAATCGACTCGGCTGTTGATGCTGATCAAGTATATATATACTTAATGGGGTGTTAGACGCTTCATTCTGCCTGTTACATACAGTTGCACGAATACAATATACTCGTTTACTCTACTAGAGTTCGAGTATAATAAATAATTAATTCAAAAGCAAATGCAAATTTTGAAAAATAAAATATGGAAAAAGTATGCCACATGAAAGATATTTTAACTTTGCACATGAATGAAGTTCTTATCTCCACGCAGGTAGCTCTCATTTTGTTCTAAATCAAGATAAGTATGCGATTGAAGTGATATATCTCTATGGATAAGAACTATGTGGTCCTTAGAATCGCCTTGGTATTTTCTGCTATAGAAAATGTTTGCAGGGTTGTATCAATTACTCATATTTGAGTGCATTAATGAACCAAACTAGCTGACAACCAAATTGACATCTTAATAAAATTTCTTGTCTCTCGCACACTCACTCAAAACAAGCAACACTAAAACTAACATTCACACTAAAACTGACACTAACACTAACATTAACACACATTACACGGACACATATTGCTTACATACAGTTAAAACTGCACCATACAGCGCTTAAATGCATTTTACACTTAAGTTAAGGCTTAATTGTTGAATTGTAGCTTAAAATTTCAACTATATTGAATTCCACTTTACTAATATATTATTTTCTATCAAACTCAAACACATACAGACATATTGTTGTATGCGGCCATATAACATACGAGTCCGTGTCGCATTTCCTGAAGGACTTTCTCCACGAAGATCGGGAGGATGTCGATGTCGAAGTAGTCTTTTTACATCGGTAAGTTATCAAAAGCTAACATTTATTTGTTCAGCAAGATTATTTGTTAAACAACATTTGTTGCCAATTGATTGTGCCATTGTTTATTTGATTATCATTTTGTAAGTGTTGTATACAATTATTTATACATTTTTATTGAATTCAACAACAACAAAACCAAGAGTCTAGAGTAGTACTTAAGCAGTCAGAACGTATCTCTATCTATGAGCAGCTGCAGCGACCAGAAGCAATAAGCAACTGCCCAGATGCGACGCCTCAAAGTGTGCTATACATATTTTGCTAAGCCCAAGCTACTTTTGTAACAAATAGGCAGTTGCTTGTTGGTTTGCCTTTTAGATATTTCGCAGAAGGCAGTTAAGTTGATAAATAAATAAATTAGAGCCAGGCACCAATTTTAGGTATTCGCATTAATTTAGCAAATAGTTAAACACACCAGCAAAGAGCATAATCGTTTCATTGTGATTGTTTTTATTTGTGGTTTCTTAAATACCTACATACCATATATTTTCTTTACATCTTTATTAATATTGTATATTGAATAATGTAAAATGTAATGTAAACAAACAAAATAGCAAAGAACCTGACCTGGAGCTAGAAGGACTGCTGAAGCGTCACTATACAACAGTGGCGTTTTTTCAGGGCACTATGATGAATGCAGTCGACCTGGAAAGAGTCAAGGTACACAAATACACAGCCATACATGCATACATACATACATATACACCCCACACATATACAGAACCACATACAAACAGCTTACAGAAAGACACTGAATGACACGTTTACGCAAGCAAGCCAGTCTCGGTCTCGTGAGGTGCTGGGCAAAGCGAACGTCAAAAACCGCGCTCTACCAATACTTGCATACATATCATAGTCGCGCCATTTTGTGAATGTGTATGTGATATGATCAACTTGTGCCCGTAACTATGACACAGCTGATTGTGAGATGCAAATAGTCATTCACAGACGAGTAGTATCTGCCAATTTCAATATCCCAGCCCATAGGGTGCGCAACCTTAGCTGGACTTTTGCCAGTGCTCACAGCAACTATAACCTCGAAAGTATAAAACCAACCCCCGACCTTGTACTCAATATTTGCTCGCTTTCACTTTTGACTCTTTTGTATTTTACTCAATTTTTTTTATCCGAAATCATAGCTTCAACAAATTTCATATAATTTTGTATCATCTGGTTTCCAGTTGCCCCACTGAAGAGATTGCAGTTCATAAAAACTTTAATTTTTTCAAATTTGTTGTACAAATTTTGCTTTAGATAGTACAAACCTATTTGAAATGCAAGTTAATTTCACTTTTTTGGTTGTTGATTTTTTTCTTGAAATTCTTCACGTTGGCTTTCAAGTAATTTACCCTGCTTAATGGAATGTCCTTTTTTAGCTGAAAACTGTATTCAAATTTCAATTTTGTATAATACTCATATTGTACTATTTTTGGCAATTAAGGTTATCATATATTTAAGATACAATTAGTACGAAATTCCTAAATTAATAAAAAAAACAACAATCTTTTAAGTCGTAGCTGCTTTTCTTTTGTAAAATAAATACAGAATTCTAAATACTTTTGCAGGCCCTTAGCGCACTTGAGAACCTTTCCCATTTTTTGACGATATTTACAATATAATTTGTTTTAAAATTTTAGAGATTTAACATGTACATAGGCATATTTCATAAAATATTAGATATTTACGATATTTGAGTAGTTAGAGTTAAAGTTTCGACCCGATAATTAGGGCTATTCAACGAAAATAAGAAGTTAACATAATTTATATTGTATTTATTAATACATATTTATTTATTTATTAATTAGCATATTAAAACAGTATAAACTAGATAACAATGGGTATTAACAATCGATATTATCAGTTAACAAGTGAACAAGTGCATGTAATATCTGAAGGAAGTTGAAAATATAACTTACAAAATAACAATTCAGCACAGAAAAGTTGGAGACTTTTTTTTACCATGTGCAGAAAGTCTTTGTGCTAATACAAGACAGATCACAGAGCTACATAATTATAATTTTGAAATTTCGCAAACATCCATATATGTCTTACAATATGGTCTATATTTTCAGGCTTTCATATTACATTCACTGTGTAATTTTGTTTGCATAAATTGCTTATATTAAATTGCCACTCATTTTATAAGATTTAATTTTAAATTCATGTGAATATCATGGATATTCCTGTCTATATTTCTATATATGGTTATTATCAACAACCTTACTGCAATATAACTGGTAATACAGCGGAATTGGCTGTGAAAAGATCTAGATACTATCGATAGTTTAATATCTCAAATTTACACTTTGTTTGCACAAACTTTCACTACAATTTATGTAATCGTTTTGGTTTTACTTTATTTTCCGACTTTCATTTGCCTATTCGCCACCCATACACACACGCACACACACACACATGGCACAATCCATATGAATGTGTGTATTGTTTGTGTTTCTACACCACACGATGAACTACTTTATGGTTTCTTAAAACAACCCATATTAAAATTTGTACATTGGAACAACAACAAAAATGACACAAAATACAACTATAAAAAAACTTTGTATTATTTTTCCAACAAAACAAAAACAATAAAAAATTTTTGAAAAATTAAAAAAAATATATATATAAACAAAAAAAGTAAACCACCCGATTTGGAACTTGAGGGTTTGTTCAAACGTCATTTTACCACCGTGGAGTTCTTCCAAGGAACCATTATGAATCCGATTGATCTACAAAGGGTTAAGGTAAAACAATTTTCATTTTATATGTTTCTATATGTTCATTCTCGTATGTTTGTTGGTTTGTTGTTTATGTTCTTAACTATTCTTTCACATTCATTTTGTGTGCTTTTGTCCAAGCCGAAAATGTGTTTAAGCCATTTTAACAATTTTAACAATTAACAACATATTTAATTTGAAAACGAAATCAAAACAAAACAACCAGACTACGCGAACCACTCATACATATACTTTTACTCGTATATATGATGTACTCGTACTCGTATTGTTATTGTATCTATGTATATACGAACGCTCAAATGTAACTATAGCCCCTGCCTATAAACGTTTATGTTTTTACGAAACTACAACCTATGTGTATCGTATCGTTATGTACTCGTAATATTGTAGTGTGTAATGTTCATGGATGTAAAACATATTGATAAATCTGCTCATACTATATATTCGTACTCGTACTCGTACTCGTACTTACACGTACGTGTACATTGGCGTGCTCTCTCATTGCTCTGCTGACCTTAGTTACTCACATATGCATATGTAAGACAGCAGCACGGCACACAAACACATAAATTAAGTTTTAAACTGTTTCGAGTACCCACAGACACCAACAAATTACACACATATACTATCGTCAGAGAGCAAAAGGGGCGCAAATATTTATAAAAAAAAGTAATTAGTTAATTGCTGTTGACGTTTTTGAAAATGTAAAAGATTCAATTTCATTTATTTTTAATTTAAGCTGTTTAATTGATGTATGTATGTATGTGCTAAGTATTATAGTTATTAAGTATTTATATAATAAAGTATTGGTTTAAAAACATCATGCAAGCCACAGACGTAGATAATATGTACATACACCGTGTTACATTATGTATAAAAACATATGTATTTGCAATTTAGGTATTCATTTCACGATATTTTGTCACGATATTTGTAACGCATAGAAGGAAGCATTGATTCTTGATCAGCATGACAAGCCAAGTCGATATAGCCATGTCTGTTCATATGTCTGACTCTTTCTATGCGAACTAGCCAGTAATTTGCTCATATATCAAAATCGGACTACTCCCCAGCGGATATCTCCCATATGAAACCTATTCAGAATGAACACTTAGTACGAGAAACTCACTATAGTTGGCGCTAATGAATGATTACTTAGTATGTAAGTAGGCAGAGCTTACAAGAGATGGCGCTAATGGCTAATGGCTGCAAGGGTATGTAAGCTAGCCTTTCTCTCTTGCTTTTCATACTTTTTATGAAGGCAGCTTACATATTCGATTCAATGGATATAATCATATACTTAGCCACTCTTATTATACCACTTACAAACGGTATCAGCACAGTTAGTTTCAGTCCAATGTTCACACGAGATGATATTGGATCGACAGATCGATTCGCTAGATTTTGATATTTATTACTTGCTGAAACATTTAATTTTTAAAGTCACCCTAAGATTGTATTTGTTACTTCATCAAGACAAATTCTTTGTACTGACAGCGTGATTGATTGGGGAACAGCTCAACCAGTAAGCGCTATGAGGCTGAAATGAATCAAAATCAAAATTAACGTTTCAATGGGAATGTAAGGACGAAAAAAAGTTCGTAAAAATAATAAAAAAAGATAATAAACTTAAGAATCGTAAGAAAGATTTAACTGGTTATGTATAGTTACAATTCAATCCATGTATAGTTCCAACGTCTGACGGGTCAGCTAGTATTTTTTAAATCTTCTATGAATTCAAAGTAAACATTCGTCGCAAGTTTGCGGCTTCCCATCGAACATCCAAGTCATGAGCAAAAGATTATTCCCGGAGGGAAGAATTAGTATCAGGTGGCTATGCCATAATTAGAAATCCTTAACCAATTGTATTCGGCTTTCGCAAGAACTGGCACCCATCGATGTTACTTTCATAGAAAAATGGTTTATAATCGTTGGTTCTTTTTATAAGTTTCAATCTGAAGGATAGGCTGTAGGCTGATTCATCATAGGTGCCATTTACATTCGAACTCTTTTATTCCTGGCTATTGGCTTACAACGGGAATGCTCGATTGTACCCCACGGTTGATTGTAAGACTCACAGGTGGCATATTTAAGACGATATTCTCCATAACATTTCATATTAATGCTTATATATTATTCGAATTTGTTAATTTGAAATAATTACCAACACTACGGTTGAGAGTTAGTTGGATCAATAAAAACAAGTAAGAATGCTATAGTCGATATTCCTACTATAAGATACTCGTACTCAGCATTTATTCGTGGCAAAATTAAACTTGATGTGCCCCACAAGGGGAATCTACATACCAAATTGGGTCTCTCTAGCTCTTATAGTCTCCGAGATCTAGGTGTTCATACGGACGGACAGACGGAAACGGCTAGATCGACTCGGCTGTTGATGCTGTTCAAGAATATATATACTCTATAGGGTAGGAGACACTTCCATCTGACTGTTACATACAGTTGCACAAAACAATATACTCGTTTACTCTACTAGAGTATGAGTATAATAAGCCCCATTTGCAAACGCCGTTGTTTGTACTTCGTTTGACTCTTCTACTCGCATTTATACCAAGTGATATTCTCCTACAAAACTATATGTAATTTAGTGTTTAATAACTATAATGACATATACTAGACTATAATGCTTATCTAAGTAGAAGGGTTATTAAGCAAGCAGACTCATACAAATACGAATACTTCGACCTAACTTGGGATTTGTCTGGCCTCTCTGATATGAGAACTGTTGAAGAATGTTGGATGAGTTCTATGATCAATCCAAAAAGAGTTCAGAGTTATGTTTATTTAAGACTCTAGATTATTGATTACAAGCACATTTGCACGGAAATAATATATGATGTACATATATATTTATTTAAATCGATATTACATACATATAATAATGAAATTTCACAACCAAATCAATTAAGATGCTTCTGATTATCGCCACACTTGCCGAAGCTGCTGAACAGCGATTGCTTGGCATTATGCTATAGTATTTGTAGTTGATTGTGCTAAGTGCTTACATGTACATGTATGCATATTTTATATACTATATATGCTATCCTTTTTAATCTATCTATTGTTTATGAAAATTGGTTGTCAGCGGCTGAAGCATGAGAGCTGATTGCATGTCGCCACTGCAACACGCCACTGTTGCTGGCAGATGGCTTTTACAACAAGTATTGTGGCTTGTGCTAATCCATTGTGTAATATCCACTTGATTTCGTTTTTTATATATATATATTGCTTTGATCTTTAGTTCCGTTTCTGTGAAACACCCCAAACCCACACCAGCGTGCGTTCTTTGTAATATTTACTATGTACTTACATGTGTACGTAAATCCTACACCCTTGCACCGAGCGTTCGCAATATAATTTATTATTGTTTCCCTTAAAGTTGAACGGAACCAAGCCAAACCAAACCAAATCAAACCAAGCCAAATCAAACCGAATCCAACCAAAACCAATAATGCCCAGCAAAAACCTAATCACAAATTCAACTATCGCTTACTGTCTGCCCATTGCCAGTGTTGCCAAAACTTAATTACAGTACATAATATTTTAAACAAAAACCAAATGAACAAATTGTATTAAATGTTTACTTATGCAAGATACTCGTAACTGGCATAGCATCCCAATCCAATGCCAGATCAAATGTAAAATGCAAACACTTCACTTGTGACATTTGAACTGTGTACTTGTACTCGTTAATTCGTACTTTATTTACTAGTTAACCAGTCGATGTGCGTGTAAACCGCTTACTAACTGTTAATACAACGACAAAGCTCTATACTTGACACTTGCAGCCATCACAACCACACTTACAATCAATCGATCTGTAAACCCCAACAAACTGTAACCATAACATACACATAATATACTTCCTTACTCGCAACACTACCAACTTTGAACAGTTGAACATAACCAAGCTCACCTGAGACAATCATCATCATTATCACCATCATCAAATAATGTCGTCAGACATAGTATGACTAACATCTGGTGTATTACCAAAATTGCAAGACTAATCGATTTCCTTTCCACACATGCGTAAAGGTGCACGAAGCCGATGCCTGCCTGGTACTAGCTAACAAATATTGCCAAGATCCCGACGCAGAAGATGCTGCCAACATAATGAGAGTAATCTCAATTAAGAACTACAGCGACGACATACGTGTCATCATTCAGCTGATGCAGTACCACAATAAGGCAAGTCTAAGCATCACTTTCACAGGGCTTTTCATATCTAATCCATTCTCCGCAGGCGTACTTGCTGAACATACCATCGTGGGACTGGAAACAGGGCGACGATGTCATTTGCCTGGCGGAATTGAAGCTGGGCTTTATTGCTCAGAGCTGTCTGGCGCCTGGTTTCTCCACCATGATGGCCAATCTGTTTGCCATGCGTTCGTTTAAGACGGTAAGTAGGGCCGTTCAGGTTTCAGGTTGATGAAACCGCTCTATGCCAAACAATTTACCAAACACAAGCACACAAGGTTCGCGTTCTTCAAGCAGACCAAAAAAGTTAGCGGCTTTCGTATTTGCCTTTATCAACATGCAGCGGTATTTAATCATTATGTTCTTTTTGCCAAGAAAAAAAGACAGAGTTCGGTCTGCTGCCCATAGCCCAGCCCAGAGCAGCCCAGAGACCAATTCAAATCTAATGTCAAAAGCCAGTCGAAAATTTGATACACATATATATATATATATTATGTACGTCTTTAACCCATAGTCGCCAGACATGCAGTCTTGGACAAATGATTACCTGCGCGGCACTGGCATGGAAATGTACACTGAAACATTGAGTCCCACTTTCATTGGAATACCATTTGCTCAGGCCACTGAGTAAGTTGACCCGCAGGCGGCCGGCCCTATTTCTACTATACGTATACGTATGCTACCCATAAAAATAAAAAATAAAAACAACAATTATCGTATCTACTATGTACTATCTACTACCTACTACTTGTTAATCGTGCAGCGTTGAAAACAAAAAACAAAAAACCAAAAATCAAAACAAAAATCGTACAACAGAAAAATATGAAACATATACAGTCTGCTAAATGTTTAAAAATCCCAACAATATCATACACAATCACATGGTCACTCACACACAATTTATACAACCTCACACAAAAACTTATTTTTGGCTCAGTTTTTTCGTTGTTGTTGTAAACCTACTGTATACCCTTCACCAACTTGGGTACTATAATTATGTTTTGAATTTTACAAAGCAACATGATGAGTTAATTTGATATAGTCATGTCTGTGTATCCATTCACTACTCTGTGCAAGAAAATGCTGATTTGTTTTAGCTGGGTTGGAACACTAGATTTCATTAGAAACGATTCGAATTTAAAGTGGTTTCTTTATTTAAGTATTTATAATTTTGGGGCACTAGCAACTATATCAAGTTACATATTTCTTAATACATTACATAGGGCCGTTTTCAAATCTCCAATGTAATGTTTATATTTTAAAAAGCAGTAAAACACATCTTTTATTAACATTAACATGTTGTGAATATGTGGCAACTCTGTTTGCCAGTGTCCTCAGAATAGCTGATCTAAAATGTATATTATTTATACTAGAGGTGGTAAACTATCGATAGTGGGCACCATCGATGGCCGCCGATAAATTTTCCAAAATCATCGATGGTGGACGATAGTGACCTCTATAGTGCCTCGATAGTACCCAATATAAAAACTGTAGTTAAGTATTCAAAAATTTGGCCTACTCGATGTTTTAAACAATTAAAACTCTTCAAAATCGATCACAATTTAATTAAACAATATTTTCACTGCTGTTAACAAAATAATCTTGTTAAGTCAAGCGACGGCACAAATGAAGAAAAACACGCAATTTATTTCAGTGATGTGTAAACAGAACCATCGATGTCACTATCGCACACTATCGTCCACTATCGCCGATAGTAGACCGAGTCGATAGTGCTCCACCATCGATAGTATCGATAGTGCTATCGATTGTTTACCACCTCTAATGTATACATAATATATGCCAGGAAAGGCACCCCATCAGAGGCGGAACTTTACTAGATGTAAAGAGCAGTGCCAGATTGTAAGAAGATTACGTGAGATGACATTTAAAGCAAGACAGAAAGTAAACTTGTGAAAACGAAAATTCATTTGAAGTGTCAGATGATGTGTATCAGTTTGCGCTGGTAGAAAGATGAGAAAATGGACCTTGATACTAAGATTAAATTAATATACTAAGATAAATTTCGTTCTCAGAATAGATTTTAATGTCTCACAGCCTATATTGAAATTTACATAAATCCTTGAATAACTTGAAAAGTCGTTTGAAATATGTACATGAAATACATATTTTTCTAGCTGGTTTAGGCCCATGAACATGTGTAAAGGGTATATAATCTTCGGCATTGCTGAAGCTAGCTTTCTTGTCTTGGTTCTTAATTTAAAGCTAGATTTTGATTTCAATCTCGGGTACATTTATCGCTGCTTTGAAATAACAGCGTGTAAGTGTGTCCTCATGTAATGTGTTATTGTGTTTTACAAACACAAATCAATACACAGACACAAACACATACACACACACACACAAACACACACATATACACAATCGCTGTGATAAATTAGTCGTTGTTTTAAGCTAATTCTTTGTGTAATTAAATGTTCTAAGTGTTAAAAATGCCTTCAGTGTTTGCAAATACATAAGAAATTTTTGCTCTACTTATATTGTTTTGACTTAAAAGTAAGTTCTCAAATTGCTCAGGCAGCTCTATTGACTCTTCATTTTAGGACACCCACGCACACACACAAATACCACACCGAAAACATACACCCACATACCCATACACACACACACACACACACACACACACACAGACGCTAATTGTATATGGTATCTCTTTGTGAGCTCAGCTCATTACAATATACTTACAACATACATATTTAATATACTACAAGATCTAAGTTCTGCAGCGTGCATTTCAGTTTCATGTATATTTGTGTTTTGTTTTCAATATGGTTTGTCCTTTTGTTTTGATTTGTGCTCATTTGATGACATGTTTCATTTTGGTTGACTCAACAAGCCACATACTATTTGTTCGCTGTCCTTCTGCAAGGAGTGCTGTAAACTTTGCTAGAAAGTGTTCCCAAAAATGGCCGAAACTGAATGAGTTCCAGGCAGAATGCAAAGCAGATATTTGACCTTCACGCCCAACCAATCAAGCCCTACACTCACACACACATACACACACAACATCTATACGCACATACCTAAGCTTAGTTGTGAGTGTGTGCCTGCCCCTATCTGATGCGATGCCCCTTACCTAAGGTTCATAGTAGCTGTAGTGACTTCGTGGGTCTGTAAATTTGTCCAGCGTCCAGGTGCAGCTAAAAGGATCTAGCAAGCCGTGTCCCAGCCTGCCTGCTTACCCACCAGCCAGCCAGCCAGCCTGACCAAAGCGCATATTGCAAAAAGAAGCCTTTCTTCACCCATGAAAAGCAGAAACAAATAAGCAAACAAAGCAACCAACAAACAAACAACAACCTTATAAACAAACAAACAAACAAACAAACGTCACGTAGCTACTTTAGCAAACTTACTAAATCCAAACCACAACAAAACCATTTTCTAACTTTCAGTCACCAGACACACAGGCCTGGCAAAATGATTATCTTCAAGGTACAGGGTGTGAGATGTACACCGAAACCCTATCACCTTCATTTACCGGCATGACATTCCCACAAGCCAGCGAGTAAGACTCCAAAAACTGACAATTAGACTATCAAAATTTTTATAAAAAAAGCAAAAAAGATTAAAAATGCAATAGTATATGAAAATTGTATAAAAATACTTCAACTTAATACTACTTTTTGCATTGTACAAATATGTTTGTTTAACAATTACAATACGTTTTTCTTATAATTTCACAATTTCAATTTTGTTTGATTTAACCCTTTTAACAAACTACTTTTTGTCCCTGCCATAACTCTTATATACTTACTATTAACTCGTATGACTTACTTACCTAATTAGCAACTCAAAGTATCAAAATGAATACCAATAGAACTCAACCAAAACCAAACAAACAAAGAGCAATAAATACATTGATCAACCTGTATAATAGCATATATACTCTCGATCTACATCAATACAGTATATAGTCCAACAAGCATACTCATATGAAATGGCTTTTTGGCATCGCAATCGCATTGCATCCGTACCAAGTAAACGAAATTAAAGTTCATATTGACAACGAGAACGAGCCACAGACACAGCGCGTGCTTGCCACCAATTTCAAAAGTGCCAAATCTGCTCCCTTTTAGACCCACAGCCTAAGCCTATTGCCCAGTCCAGTCCACAACACACATCGACAATACTTACACTGCAACAACGTAACACAGTGGTGCAGCGCTCGCTCTAACCACTCACACTCCAAGCACTCCAAATACTCCACTGAAGCCCGGTCCAGACCCAGACCCGCTCCAAGTTCCTGCTCCTTGCATGTGCGTAATGAATGTAATGTTTTTGAGCACACTCTGTAGCTCCTAGAGCTTGTAGTATCCCGAATCAAATGACACTAACTTTTCACTCACAGTTCGATTTGTTTTTGTAAGCATCTTTTTATGTATGTATGTATGTAGTCACGTAATTTTTGATTAATTCTTAATTTTGTAAGCATTTTGTCTAGCATGCAATTTTGTTCTCTTTCAACAATTGTTGTTTGTTTATTGTTATTGTTTTTTTACAGTGTATGCTTACAACGCACATATTTCACACAACACACTCCTCACATTAAAGGCATGCCCAGTTTTTGACAGAGTTCACTCGAACTACACTTTTGTAGTTTTATAAAACTAGGTTAAACTAATTCTAAGAACTACAATATATACGATAACTATGAAATCAAAGCTAATGAACTATATCTTATATAGTCATGATTAACTAATGCGTTCAATTCGTTCCCCATGCCCACCATATACGTATAGACTATGCTTCTCCAAGCTGAAACTGCTGTTGCTGGCCATTGAGATAAAGGGCGCCGAAGAGGGTGCGGACAGCAAAATATCCATAAATCCGCGTGGGGCCAAAATCCAGGCCAATACGCAGGGTTTCTTTATAGCACAAAGCGCTGATGAGGTTAAGCGGTAAGTGCTGAATACCTTACCCACTCGTATGACCAATCATTAAGCTGGAGTTAATTTCACAGCGCCTGGTTTTACTGCAAAGCCTGCCATGAGGACATCAAAGATGAGACGCTCATCAAGAAATGCAAATGCAAGAACTGTAAGCACACCTTTTATCCAATATGACGTATACGTAACGTATTCAGTATGTACTCGTACTTGGTTTTACTTGTTTCTTTTCACTTCAAAAACCATTTGATTTTATTATTTAATTTTCAACGAGCGTTGCGGAAATAGCCAGAGTTAAGAGAACAATACAAACTACATATAAAAAATTAATATCTATCAGTAATCATAAGCAAACAGTTTCAATTAGTTTTAAGCTTTCGATCGATGCAGACAGTGTTTTAGGTCTATATGCAGCTGCAGCGTTTAAATTAAGCAGCGCTCCAACTAACTTCAAAAAGGCCTCAACATATGTATTTAATATTTAAATATCTCTTCAAAAATAACATTTATGAAACATATTCTTTTATTATATATCCATATATATGTATAATTTTTTTTACAATATATAAATGTGTCTTTGGCCCCTCTCAACAAATCAAGCATAAGTAACAATTACCATGCAATGACCTCTATATCCACGTACACGTACATATACTCAAGCTAACTTACTTATATGCAATACAGCATGCATTAACATTCTATATAATGTAAACAATTTAAAAAATACAAAAATCGTTATCAAAATTCCAATCAATACATAAATAATACAAACAAATACAATAACTTTGTCCCACAGTGACTGTTCAGCCCCGGAGCAAATTTGATGACTTAGGTAAATCTTGTAAACAAAAGATGTCCAAGTACAAGTACTTTAATACACAAAAACACTCTAACAATCTGCTACAACAATACGAAATCCAAATCCAAATCCAAATCCAACACCAACAACAATACCAACACCATTCTCTACTCAGTTTTTGAAGTTTGTTCCTCAAAATCCAACTTTGTATAAACTAATTCCAATTTTTCGTTTCTGTTTGTTATTTGAATACAGCAAATGAAAGCCAAAAGCCAAAACCAAAGTTCAATATATTAGTTTTTCTAAAATACATACAACATGATACGCCCACCACTTCCATTCCTCCTCTATATTCCACTGAGCACACAGTCTCTCCAACATTTTAAACTGCACTACAACATTTGGTTTGCGCTTCACTCCAAATATTTGCAATTTGTGTTATTGATTTCAAATGAAATAAATATGCAAGTATTTGCGACAATGCGAAAGCGTGTAGCAATGGACGCCATAAGACATGTATTCGATATAAGCAATTATCCCGCCCGCGCCCGCGTCCCTAACTTTGCCCATGAGCATCAATTTTTAACACTGTTTGTTTTGAAATGCGCCTTTTTACTCGTATATAATCGTACCTGTAATTCACCATATACAATGGTTACACATACAAATTTACCTTATATATATATATATAATTATACATTATATTGTATAAATACATATACCCCTCCGATGCCTTACCAAAAGTACCGTTGAAATTGTAAATATGTTTGTGCGATATGCAACCCACGTTTTTTGAATACTTTGTATCTACGAGCAACAATAACAACAATCAAACACTATAAAGTCTTTTTGTTTTCAATCGAACACTTTCATTTATTTTAGAATTGTTTTGTTAAAGAAATGTTCTTATATTTTACACATAATAGATATGTCGGAGTTGTGACATGAAATTGGAAAGGACCAGATCATCTTTATTTTATAACTGGGATAGAAGGGTGTTGGTTTTAAAAATGTATTTGGAGTATTTTGATATCGAATATCGTTATATATGGCTATGTTATTGGTTAGCTGGCTCAAGGTCAAAGAAAGTCTGGTAATTGGGCCAGCATCTCACTGAGTAACAACAGCAAGAGGCAAGCCTAACAGTCTGTTTCGAGATCCGACATGATCTCTCATCTCTAGAAACATTACCTGAATCTGTTGTGAATTCTAATAAATAAGACTGATCTGCTGATAGAATATAGCTGCTGATAGAATTTATTTTGCAATAATTTTATTCTTAGTGGATGCAAATTTGGATAGATTTTTTCACGATTCAAATTTAATGGTCGATAAGCTCTCAAACAGTTTTAATATTGGAATCGTTTCTTGTAAGAGTTGCATAACAATTTTGGGAAAGATACATCCATCTTCGTAGCTAAGAAACTGGCTTACACCGGTTAAATCTGTCTAATAAATAATAAAATGATTTCTTCTTTTATTTCCTCAAGTAATGAAAAACATGTTATTGAGCCAATATCCTTGAGCTGTGGATTTTAAAGTACAAATTAAATAAATTTCAACAATATTTTGAAATCGTATTTATGAAACAAGAAGAGGAGCACATTACACATCACATCACATTTTCTTTAATTTTGAAATTTGACAAATGTTAAAAAAAAAAACACTGTCATAAGGGAGTACATATACTTTTTTTTTATAATAATTTTCATATGAATTCAAACTGCACAATATAACAACATTTGTCTCGTTACTCTCCGCTCACTTACTTCACTCTGTCTGTAATTCTTTAATAACGCTACCCCCTACTTAATCTACTAATCTTTTACATTTATAAATATCTTGAGAATAACATTACAAGAACTTGACCTAAGTAAAAACAAAAAAAAAAACAAACTAAATGAAGTGCATGCAAATGAGCACAGAATAACTCGATTTATGGATTTTTCAACCACTCTCCCATTCACTGTAAGAATGAATTTTTCCAGATAAACTATACTATTTTCTATAAAAAAAAAGCCAAAATACAATTCTTTGGACTCACTTATGCAGCATCCAGCTCTGATCTTATTATATAATAAAAATAATGACGTTACTAGTACACATTAATTGAACTTTAAATATAATTTATATACAAATATAATACATACTTAATCTTAATTTTATAACTGTAGCTGTAAGTTACGCTGCGCCTCTTTAACCCGTTGAAGCAAATGAAAGTTTATTTTCACTTATGAATTATGCCTCCTTGGCATTGCACTCCATTCTCTCACATATCTAATATACATATACCTACTTGATATGATTGTAAATAAATTTATGAGCGTAGTTGCAGTGGCATACTTAAATGAAAAGTGTAAATAACATAGATCAGGTTACTTACATATACATATCCTATACAATGCAATACTTACTTACAATCCATACTTAGTAAAGAGCGTCGCGGCGAGTCTAACTGAATTTGAGCAACGTGTTATGTACTATGTAGCTTAACCATCTACTTATATACAATATACCCTTATATATGTCTGTATTATAATTTAACTATTTATAATGGATAATGAGATGTGTTTACAAAAACTATAGAAGCAAGCATCATCCCAATCTGTCTCAATGTAGTTAGTAAGTATCGAGTTTCTGCATTATAACTGCGTTCGGCTTCAACATCTCCCGATGTGCAGCGAAATATATATACTAATGAATATTTACATAAATCTATACATATCGTTTAGCTCCTAAGCTTCGCAAATAAAGCTCCCTTGATTTACTTTAGTGTGTGTGTGTGTGTATGAGTTGCATAATGTATGTATATGAAACACCGCAATCATCTTACAGATGTGGGCATGATTATGATGCAGACGGGCATGGTCAACCAAGGCATCACATCGGTGATGAATACAATGGAGGGTACGCTTAATAAATACTTGCAAGCCAAAATTACAAAAAAAAAATTATAATAATAAAAATGTATTAATAATCAAACCCAGATCATTAAAAGTTGCAGCGCGCTATACGTATTCATGAGCTGACAAATATCCATGCATATGTGTACTTATATACATTATACTACCTGTACAATGCCAAAATGATTTCTTTGTTGCTGCTAAAATATTTAATTGTATTATAAAAGCAATGCACTTTCCACAAACAACTAATTCACTAATTTAAATCACTCCGTTTCTAACAATATTTGTGTAAATCTTTTCTCTTCTTAAACGAATTCAAAATTGCTTCTCGGTTTCCTTCTGGAATTACTTATTGTGGAAAGTGTATGCCAGTTTCGGTCAGCCGAATATTTTTTTAAACTAAACGAATAACAATAAATACAAATTATTCCAATATTTCCAAATTCAAAACTATCTAAATAACGTATTAACAAATGAAAACCAAAAAAAAAAATATTTAAATTAGAAAATTGCGTTGAAACGCGTTCGTGTAAAGACGCCATGCCTTTGTTATTTGTGCTATTTTGGTTTGTGCTAAAAACTTTCAGCTGCTAACTGCTAATAGCCCCCCTCAAAACGTGTACCAAACCCCTTCACGCCAATACATTTGTAAATACCGCAGTATACAGTTAAGAAAGTTTAAGGAATTGTCCAATAACCAAGTGGGGTTAGGTTGAAGATCAATTTAACTGCAAGGAATTCTAAGTAGCAAAGTTGAAAACACGTTTTTATACTGATTCTTTTTAGCTCTTTCTGTCCATCTCTGCTTCATAATCTTTCTATCGTACACTCAGTATAAATATGACATTTACAAAATAGTGTTAAATTAGTTTTGCAATGATTTCTGGTTTGGTTCTTCCAAGTCGCGCGCATATCTAGCTAATATTTGATATAAGCCTACATATTTATAAACTTATAATCATAAACCATAAATCACATATACAATATCTAAATTTAACGAAGTTGTAGTACAACGTGTGCCGTGAGTTTAATTTGATTTAATTTCATTTAAAATTTAATTTTCGCTTTTTAGTTGGTAATAATTGGATTACATTTTCAATTTTTGTTTTACTAATTAACATATAAATTTATTTATTGAATGGCGTTGAAATGTTGAAGTGAAACAAGATGAAGTAAAGCAACAACTATCATTACCTTACCATCATTTACCTATTCACACAAATCCTATAAAATTCTGTTTTCATGAAACAAATCAGTGGCCACCTTCCGGAAAGGCGTCCGAGCCGTACAAATGGTTGGGCGTGCAAGTACGTATAACTCTCTCTACTTCCTACTCTCTATCTCTCTTTGTCTCTCTATCTGTCTCTCTCACTCCTCTGTATCTCTACTCAACTGTACTTCTATAAACAAACGAAACATACTTAAGCCAACAGCCATCAAACAAACCAAAAAAACCCAATCAGAAACACAATTGCCCCCCTCACATATCTAACCATTCGCAACATCTGCTAACTAACTAAACAGCCCGTTCTCTCCGCTCCTACGTCCACCAAGTCACAAACCAACTAACTTTAATTGCTATTGTTCAGCTGCATAAGCAAACAAGCAGTCAAATAACCCAACAAACTGTTAATCAAATAAACAATTGTAAACTCAATCAAACCTTGTCAGACAACAACAACAACAACAACAACAACATAGCACACAGTAAACAGAAAACATATAACTTACAAATTACAAAACAAGAAACACAACAACATTGCCCAGAGACGTCAATACACACCCACACATACATGCATATATACACGCACGACAGCCACACTTACACACACAGACACACAGACACACAGACACACGTAATATTCGTTTCTACTCGTTCGTTCTAGTAATTGTGTACTTTTCATAATCAACTTATATCTTAGTGTGTGTGTGTGTGTGTGTAGTACAATCGAACCAAAAGATAATGAGAAATTTTTGAAATGAGAAAAGTATTTGAACTACAAATACCCGACTACTTACTATTTGAAAACTACATATTCAAGAATTATACTCGTCATTCATAATAGTAAACTAACTTTAGCGTTGTATTATCGTATGCAATCCATACTACTTTTATCGTACATAATCTGTAATTACAATATCTACATACATATACATATATGTACATTCTGCATATCAAATCGGTGTATTTACTTGTATAACTGCATATATCCTACATAACCACTCGTATATTGTATTTTGTACAAACTACCTATGTACATTTCTATTACTATATCCTATCGTATCGTAAAGCTATCCTAATCGTTTCGTATTGTATCGTTTATTCGTCGTAAATAAATGTAAATTTATAGCATTTTCTGAAATGAGCTAACCAAAGCTCTACTTATTTAACCTATATGAGTTTCCACAAAATTAAAAATCGTTACATTTGGTATGACCGTTCGTTTTAGTTCAGATAAAATATCTTATGGAAATGTCAGAGTGTAGAACGAATTTAACGAATGTCGACATATTATAAGGTGTGCCAAAATTCATGCTAGAGAAATTAAGATCAACGGTGGCAAACGTCACGATTTGGATTTCCCCATGAGATCATCACAATGGGGCAGCAATTAAAATGCATTTCAGGCTGCGTGGCATGTTGAAACTGTGTGAAACCAATAACTGGCTCCGCATCTGGTGATGGCGAATAACACTAACTATTATTGTTTGTCCATTGACATTTTTGGAATAGTGTGGGGGCTTTCGTTTTATTGTTCAAAAATAGAAAGCAGCATTTTTGAAAATGATGAAATCTAAGGCTTCTCGCAACCACACTAATGTACAAATGTAGCGTAAGTTTTGGGACACCCTTTATAATGAAAGTTGGCTTTGATAGCTTTTCAGCTGACCTTACATAGATACACAAATACTATTGATACTATCGATTGTAGATCTCATCCCTAGTATTATCTCCGATTTATAAATTGGAAAAACTTTCACTTTGAACCTGAACACTAGATTTGTACAACAATACCACTCCAAGTCCAATCCATAATACCATATATGCCACAGCTCATAATATACAATTATTTAACATTCAGAAACACACAGTTTAGGATATGTTCTTATCATATGTATACGTATCATACTCGTACTTATTTCTATGAACTTCCTATCAAATTCGTATCCCTTTCAACTGCAACAACAATACTCGAACTTTTATATATGTCTGTGTGTGTGTGTAGAAGACGATGAATACTCGTTGTCAAGTAAGTCAAACTAAATCGAAAAAATACCATATATACCTTGTAATAAAATTGCATATGCATTAGTTTTGTAAAATCTAATTCATAAATTCATGATTTATGTTTTTAGTTCAACAAATAACAAAAGAGATTTATAAAACATTTCAAAGAATTTTTCTATACTTTGATATATTTTTCATTATTCTGATTTGTATTAATTTTTGTTATACGTTAAATTATACTAGTCGTAATATATAAATACATCTTGTTTTCGTATTTGTTATTAATAAATAAACAATTTTTAAAATGGAAAGGCAATGCAACTGTTGAAACCAAATACGCCACAATCAATCAATCGATCGATCAATCATAATCACCAAAAGCAACTGGCCCGCCCGTGCACCGCGCACTAGAAGCTAGTATAAAGCTAAGGGAAAATCTTACACAAACAAACAAAAATTCTTGAAAATTCAAAATTCAGTGCAGTTAAATTGCTAAAAATAAACCGAAAGCATATGTTAAAGTTAACTATTTACTTAATACTTGGCACAGTTCCGGTTCCGGTTAAAAAAAAAGCTGTATATATGTACTAGTTAGTGCAACTTGTAGCTGAGAGTTTATTCAAAGCGAGTGTGGGTGTTAGTAGTGTTAGACAAGCTCTAGTCTTAGTGCACATACAATTTGTCAAACTAAGTGATTTTAAGATTTATATCCAATATTAAATGATTCCTAAAGCAAATGTTAAATAATATCCAAGAAACTTTCTTACACTTTAGCCAGTTTAGCTTATACTTCTATACACTTTGGCAGCGCGTGGCATACATAAAAAACAATGCAAAATCTATGACTTGAAGCATTGTTGAAAGCTTTGAATAATTGCCTTATATATATCCTTCATTATATTATATGCTATGCTATTCCTTGCTTTGCCTTGCCTTGCTTTGAAGTTCTTGCTCTAGTATATTTATATCAAATATTTAAGTGTTCCTTGTATATATAAATACATCACCGTTTTTATTGTAACTCATATTAATTTGCATGTTTTATGAAACCCCTGATGTGCATATTATATAAATAACAATCGAACCCTAAGAAAAGTTATCCTTAATTCCGTTTTCCCCAAGACAAACATCTTCAGCACTTTTCTTTAGTATGACTTTGGTATGACTTTGGTTGTACACAGTTTTCAGTTTCCGTTTTTCTTGGTTTAACCCACCCAAAAGAAACTGATTTCCATATGATTTCTATGAACTTGTGATTTATGATTGACGTATTGGCAATCTTTCAATATGTTTGATTTCTTACAAACACAATACTCTTCCCTTAAATAAAAAGAAAACACAAAAACAAAATTATTGTATATTCAAAAATAAATTTACGAGCTTCACATAAAAAGCATTACCCTCTAAACAAACACAAATGCAAAAAAAAAAAAAAAACTAAAACGAAGCAACAAAACACAATGAATTTGATTTACTGAAGCTGTGCGATAACAAAACCAACAATGTCCTTACAGATGAACACCATCCTGCACCCACATTTACGCCACCAGAGCTACCCAAGAGGGTGCATGTGCGTGGATCTGTATCGGGTAATGTCTTCACACAATCAGCCTTATTAAGAGAGTTAAACTTTAATATACTAAGTGAGAGAAAGGTTATTTTGAACACAAGACGTCGACGTCGTGCACTCGAACAGTTAACATTAAAGACGCGCCTAAAAGCATACCACAGTTTTTGACACACATTATTGCTCTGAGTTGGAGTTTCAAATTAAGTTTCAGATTCAGTTTGATTTCCATTTACGTACTCGTATGTTTATGTTTTTGTAGCCTAATTTGCCGTATACATTTACATTGTCTCAGTTATAGATCACGCATTGAGTGCAAACAACTATAACTCGTATTTAACAGTCCTCTAAGCCCAAAACCAAGTGATAAACCAAAAACGAGAACTAAATACAAACCAACAGCCAAAGTGCAGCTCATAATACTATCATAATTGTTTAGCGATTTGTTTGCATCATTTTTTCGTTACAATTTGAACAACCATCGTTTCTTGCTAATGTAAAACCGACAATTATTATCGTAATCGTTTAATATTAACTAACTAATGAACTGCTATCGCTATATCTAAATACTTAACTGTCATTTAAACTCGATATTAATATTGATATATTGATGTCTATTTAAAGCATATTTACATTTTCGTTTTGTGTACACAATTCCCGTGTACTGTTTTTATTTTGTTTTGCATTCTAACAAAGAAGTAAATGAAAAATACAAACAATTTGCTTGTTACGAACTTTGTTTATTAATCTTTCACTCGCAAGCCACACACAGATCACAGATCACAGCCTACAGCTACAAAAACCCAACTAAACAAAATAAACGCAACAAAGTCTACAAAATGCTAAATATAAATATGTAACATAACCTCACACGCGGCTCAAAAATACCTTTCTTGACTAATATATGAAAAAAAAAAAACAAAACAAAAAATATATAAAACTAAAATGCAACTTTCTCAACACTGCTCCACCTTTAACAAAATGTAGCCAAATTAGAACTTACTAATCATATGTCTCTGCTCTCTCTATTCTCAACTGCAACAAACAATGCTAATGCTTCTGCCAAATGCTGCTGCCAACGTTAATGCATCTGCCACAGGTGATATCACACGTGACAGAGAAGATACAAATCGTAAGTTTTGCGAACTTACTTGGGCTATATTTACTTACATTCTTTGCCGGTTTAGCTATTTCCTAATGCCTGCTTATCTCCATTTATTTCTTACAGTACTCAATCGCAATGTGCGCCGTCCCAATGGCACTGGCAATGGCACAGGAGCCATGCATCATATGAACAACACAACGGTTGCTGCCGCCGCCGCTGCTGCTGCTGCAGGCAAGCAGGTGAACAAGGTGAAGCCGACGGTGAATGTGAGCCGGCAAGTTGAGGGCCAGGTCATATCGCCATCGCAGTATAACAGGTGAGTGCTGATGGCGATCGTCGAATTGAATCACTGTACATATGTACCATAACAACAACAAAGTCAGGAAGCGAGCGGGCGGGTTCAAGCCATACTCGTATATGTAACTACATTGTACACACAGCAACCGGCACTATGTACCAACTTCAATATACTTATATATATATATATATATATATATCGTAAATAGCAAAGCGAAACGTTCAGAGTTCAGAGCAAGAAGTACTTGATTTGAAAAAGCAAACACACATTCACTTTAGGCCTACGCTGTTGCTGTTCAGCTGCAAACTATAATTTCTTCTGTTTCCTACTTTGCCATTCTCACACAAAGCCAACGTTTCTTTCTACTTGTTTTCAACACTTTGTTTTCGATTAATTTTATTTAACATTAAAATTCAATAAAACAATAACAAACAAACCATTAATTCCTACACCCACTCAAAGGGGGGCTGGGGCGGCTGGCAGCCACGCCTCGAACATATGTAAATTCTCTTTTAAACTAATAAACTTTAACACCTTAACTAATTGTCTCTCACCTACTCGTTAAACCAACATATATACAAACCCAACAAACAAATCTAAACAAAACAAAAGAAACCTTTATATTTAACAAGTCTATATGTATAAAAAACGAAAAAACATTTTGTTTCAGGCCACCAGAAAATGATGCTAACCCTTATGCGGGCTATCAACTTGCTTACGAAGTTAAAAAGCTCATGTATGCGTCCATAATTTCTTAGAAATTTTACTTAAAAAAAAAACCAATACAACAAAAACAACAACTAAGCCAAAAAATCGTTTTGAAAAACTATAACTTTTGCATTCGTAACTACTCGTACTTATTCTAACATCTTATGCGCATTTTGTTCAACACAAACACACATCGATTGATATTTGATTGGTTGAAAGCTATTCCATCATCATCTACTATATCCCATACAACTTTGTACTAACTTACTTCTACATCAGTACTAAATACGATCTTATACTTAACTGATCTTGCATATATTTTGTATATTGTCATGTTGTCCTGCCTGTTTGTATCCGTATGCGTGCCTCTCTTTTCTATGTGTGTGTGTGTGTGTGTGTTTTGTTTCTGCATTCGCCTTACATTTTCCATATTTGCTGCATATGCCCACATTTTTTCGTATGTCTACTATATTTTGTACACAGTCTGTTTACATTAACAGAACCTGTATACTACACAGCGATACTTCTTCCATGTGTACGTTTTATAAACTAATTATTATGTAATTGATATTGCTTACAACACAAAATTGTAACTGTATTTGTAGATATTAATTATCTGTAACTACATTTGTCAGCATTTTGATAAGGGCTCTGCCTATCAAACCTAGGGAAATACATACAATCTGTATCATTCATCCATCAATATCCTTTCACATTTGAGAAAACTAGAAGCGATTAGCCAACGTTTTTTCTCTATTTTGCTTTTCAAACTAAAGTGCAAAATAATACTCAGCAAAGCTGCATCTAGTACTTACTGCATTTGGTATCACTGTGCCTTCAAAGCCATATATTTGGAAACCATACTTGAGATCCAAAAAAATTGAGGCACAATTCACGGCATGGGCAACTAAGCTCAGCTTGAAACGAAACACAAGTTACTGAGACTTTTAATACTACAAAAATTCTGTTGCCCTTTCCTCGGGTTGCTAAATCTAAGAATATAAAAATTTGAAATTTTACTTATGATTGATCCCCAATATAAGTTCAATACTTTAGGACCGATATATCAATGGCCACATAATGTCATTCATGTGTCACATATAGCTTTTTTTTTGGAAAAATTGCATGTGTGCCAGGGAAATCTGTTAAATCCGAATTCCAATGCTTAATTGGTAAAGAAATTTCTTTCATTTCGTTTGAAGTTTTCGTAAGAAATTTAGTAAAGTACACCTCGATAAATATTTTTAAATAAAATCACTTATATAATAATATATAAATTGTCTAAGTCATCTATATTCATTTCTTTATTTATTTGTATAAATAGTAGAAAAGATCAGCGCTCTGTGTGTAAATAAACCTCATTAGAAGAGCTGATCTTTTGTATTTAAAAAGAGAGCCGAAGAAGCAAGCTTGCATTTTTTTCATGATTCGAATTCAGATCTAGAACTAGATCTCTCGAAATTCTGTCGTTTTCAAAAGATTAGAGTCCTTTTTACAAAAGCTAAGAATCTCTTTAAACTGTATTGCATCTGGAGGATCATGTGGAAGACAGAATTAAGTACTTATGGATGGATTTTCTTAGAAATTCCAAACGAAACCTTTGAAACCGTTAAAGGATAGAATTGCAGAGATTGAGTTGTAGAAGATAATTTATCCAACTGATTTGGGGCTTATGTCTTACGAGCCAATTCATACTGTATAGTTAATGATGTTGCTGCTTCCTTTTTGCTATAAGACGGATTACGTTCGAATCATCTTTAATATGTAAGAACAAAGTACTTTGCGCTAGTGTGAGCGGTTAAATGTGAGACTCATACAAATTGATAATTTCTTAACATTAACACTTCCTATTTTAATGGGTATTTTTTTTTGTTTTTTCTAATAAATGATTAATTGAACAGATAAATTAATTATTAAAGTTGTGAGATTTTCACAAAGCAGTTTCATTCTTTATTCATAATTTGTCTCTAAACCAATTATGTTCGGTATTATAAGCACATACAAATTTTAGTGTTACGATCATGCATATCGTAACGACATCTTGGGCTTGTGCGATACATTTGACATATTTGATCATTGAGAAATCGGTTATTATTTAATTATTTTGGCCAGAAATACTTGCATTTCTTGTGCGCAGCTTGCACTTTTCTATATGTACTTATGTTTACGTTTTTGCCATTTACGCACGATCTACAGACATACTCGTACAATTTTGTTAACGTAGTTCACTTATGCAGGGGCACTTATGCACCTATATGTGTGCATTTTTCGGAGGGGCAGCAGTTGCATGTACCGTGTTCCAATTCCAGGTGCATGCTCATATTTTTCTAATCACAATACACACTTTTACACACTGTAGTTTGCATTCAATGGCCATCAGAGATTTGGAGACCGCAGTTAGCGGTGCTGGGTCACCTCGAAGGCGTGTTTCTTGAGTAGTTGTAGTTGAGTGATTTCATTCGTATTCGCAATCACGTGTTGGTATTTGGTATAATTGCAAATTTTATTATTAGCACCAGCTCTGTTTTCTATCTATGTATTCTGTACTATTCTATTCATCTATCTAACTATTTATCAGTCAATCTATCTATCTGTCTATCTATATCTATGTTTCAATCTATTTATCATATCAAAAATACATTTTTGAAATTGAACAATCTACAAGTTCTCGTATTTTTCATATTTCGAGTATTTTCATATTTATTATAATTATTTGATTTTGTTTTGGTTGAACAAAACTCGTACTCGTAGCGTAACGACAAACACTTTGCATTTTTGGATGTAGCGTTTATTTTATTGATTGATTGATAATCTGATATGCCACGAAATGGCAAAAAGAACATAGAAATTGAAATGAATATTCATATCATATCAAAGATTGTAAAGAGCACAGACCGCCTCCGAGCTAACGCCTATCTATTATTTACTTGCCATTGCCTCCAGGCCAACGAGTCGCAGCTCCGGCACGGGTACACAGAATCAAAATGGTGGCGTTTCATTGCCCGCCGGCATAGCGGACGATCAGTCGAAGGACTTTGATTTCGAGAAGACAGAAATGAAGTACGACTCGACGGGCATGTTCCACTGGAGTCCGGCGAAGGGCTTAGAAGACTGCATATTGGTATGCCTGTGACCTTATCCAACTCATTGGAATTCCTCAATGTGATCAAACTATGATTTTCTAATTGCAGGACCGCAATCAGGCGGCCATGACAGTGCTGAACGGCCATGTCGTCGTCTGCCTGTTTGCCGATCCGGATTCGCCGCTGATCGGGCTGCGTAATCTGGTGATGCCGCTGCGCGCCTCCAATTTTCACTACCACGAGCTCAAGCATGTGGTGATTGTGGGCTCGGTAGATTATATACGACGCGAGTGGAAGATGCTACAAAATCTGCCCAAAATATCGGTGCTTAATGGATCGCCATTGAGTCGAGCCGATCTACGGGCGGTCAATGTCAATCTGTGTGATATGTGCTGCATATTGTCGGCCAAAGTTCCTAGTAACGATGATCCCACGCTGGCCGACAAGGAGGCCATCCTGGCCTCGCTCAACATCAAAGCCATGACCTTCGATGATACGATTGGAGTGCTCAGCCAGCGCGGCCCGGAGTTCGACAATCTGAGCGCGACAGCAGGCAGTCCCATAGTGCTGCAGCGTCGCGGCTCAGTGTATGGCGCCAATGTGCCCATGATAACAGGTAAACTGCATCGCACTAAGTTGGCCGAGTTTCCAAACGACCGAACAGCGACCGCAAGAGGCTGGCCAGGCAGGCGAATGTAGTTCTGGGGTTATGGGGTATGGGGTATGGGCTTGGGTATACATTGCCTATGCCTAGGCCAGCTTCACGCATCCAAGCCAATTGCTTATGCTAATTCAAATGCTAATAAGGTGTCGCCCAAACTAATTGCGCCCTGTGTTTTGTGTTTTGTTGTTGGTTGTCGTTTAAAGAACTGGTCAATGATAGTAACGTGCAGTTTCTCGATCAAGACGACGACGATGATCCAGATACAGAACTATATCTGACGCAGCCGTTTGCCTGCGGCACTGCGTTCGCAGTGAGTGTGTTAGACTCGCTGATGTCCACGGTAAAGTTATGCCCCATTCGAATTAGTCCCAATCCCAATATATTAAATGTATTATTGCCCTCTTTCAATCAACTGCCAATTTGCCAATTAGACATATTTCAATCAAAACGCCTTAACGCTGATACGCTCACTTATAACGGGCGGAGCGACGCCGGAATTGGAGCTGATCCTGGCCGAGGGAGCGGGTCTGCGCGGTGGATACAGCACTGTGGAGAGTCTGAGCAATCGCGACAGGTAAAGCATACACACATACAGCCAGCCTGCACTCTCTTAGGAAATGTTAGCTAGTTTGAAAATGCCTTGCAAAATATAGCCTAAATGTAGAGTTCAGTTTTAAGAGATGTTTAATTTAATTATATTATCTCTGTGGTAGATGTCGCGTGGGCCAAATTTCGCTTTATGACGGCCCTTTGGCCCAGTTTGGCGAATGCGGCAAGTACGGTGATCTATTTGTGGCTGCCCTCAAATCCTATGGGATGCTATGCATAGGTCTCTATCGGTTCAGAGATACCAGCTCCAGCTGTGATGCGAGCAGCAAACGCTATGTAATAACCAACCCACCCGACGACTTCTCATTACTGCCAACAGATCAGGTAGGTGATACTTGCACATCTCTGTGTAAATGCCCGCATAAGTATGCTACAATATTTACCGCTCATAAACTATTGCCTTTCCATACACATACGCAGGTTTTCGTTTTAATGCAATTCGACCCAGGCCTGGAGTATAAGCCGCCAGCGGTGCGAGCACCAGCCGGCGGTCGCGGAACCAACACACAAGGCTCCGGGGTCGGTGGGGGCGGCTCCAACAAGGATGATAACTCTTGATTGTTACTGTGTAGCGCCTTAACTGATGGTCCTTATTCGTACATTTGAACGATGGAAATGTTAATTGTGAAAGAGCATCGCATTTATGGCACACTGGCACAAAACTATTGGCATAAGATCTGGTAAAAGACAAAGAATATATTTACTCATATAAGTACCATGTACAAGTACTAACATAGTAATTGAAATCAAAATCAAAAGCAGCCAGGCCAATTGGCATAAGTACTCGTAATACTATTATGTAAGTAGTTAGAAATTTATAGATGCGTGCCATCAAATGCCTTACTCTCTACTTTTATATTTGTCGAGGCAATGTCAACGAACAATTTGTGTATCCTGTTTAACAATCCAGGGGATAGGTACGCTTTAACGCGTATTGAACACCAACTAAAGCGGCAATGTCTCCACAACTATAAAAGCCACACATACACATTTATGAAATCCAACAAATATTAAAGAGTAGTAATAACAACAACAACAACAACTAAATTCTTTGATATCCATCGTTCAATTGCCAACTGATTGCTTCCCACACCATTCCGTATGCCTTTTTAGAACCTTGAAATTAACATTATTATGTATAATTGTATATTTGATTTATAATGAAATTAATTTTATTATTCTTATTTTCTATTGAATTATGTAACTTAAAGTTTACTTCCATTTGTTTTTAATTATAATTGCCTTTGGTTTATTTTGTCATATATTTCCTTTTGTACCCCAATAAATATGCCTTAGAACGGAGTACGTTTATGTTATTACATTTTTACTTTTTAATTTGAAGGCAACAATCATTAGTTATATTGAAGTGGGTATGTATGTATGCATTTATATATCATTATATCATTTACATTAACAATTATTTCTGATCAATTCTGTTTACATTTTGAGTTCAGTTTTCATGGCGCTATCATTGCATTACAAAATCCATTGATTAATTCAAAACGAAGAAGATCCATCTTAATGGTGTGACGTAAGCAATTGGGAACCATTAGTGAGGTAAGCTACACATTAAACAAGGAGAAGCGAAAAATCAACTTCAACTCAATTCAACTTTAAGTTGACTATTAACTAGAAGTGCATATACATATGTATATGCACAATGATTTATGTATATACGAGTGCTACACTACTCTTTGACAACTGTCTCAAAAAGTACTTGAACGACATATACATACATACACATATGAACACACACACACACACACACACATTCAAACAATAGCTACGCCACCATATGCATAAAGAAATTACCAAGGCAATGCTTCTAAAGGAAATGCAACGCTTCAAAAAGATATGCAATGCTTCAAGCGAGCAGAAAGGTGTTTAGCGATATGCAAGTACATAAATATTAAAAAAAAACAAACGAACTAACCAACCAACATGTTGATGCTGTTGATGTGTCAACATACATATTCAAAAACTGCATTTAGAAGTTTCTGAGCATGCGCAAAACGATTTATATAAGCATACTTACTTATTGTAAAACATCATTTAACTTTAATAAAAACAACAACAAAAGAAAAATACAATTGAAAACACCACAAATACGAATACAATACAAATAATTACATACATGTTAGCCATACTTAAAATACTTAAAAGAGAGCCAACAATCAGCTAAATAATGAGTACTTACTTACTTACTTATTTCGAACTCGAACTTTAACTCGACTTGACATTTTATAAAACCAATCTTAGGGCGCAAGCAAAATCACGGTTGTTAAACGAAAAACAAATTTAATTACGGATTAAGCATTAGCGTTAACTAAAAACTGTCGGAAAACATTAACACAGCCATGTGCATGTGCATATATATGTCAGCGAAGCTTAGGTTTAGTGAGTAATATTCAATGAAGCAAGAATGGATGCAGGCAACCAGATATTGTTATCGTGCTCTAAATAAGCTTAAAGGCACAGTGTGGCGTCCTCCTCCTGACTGACATCTATATGTAGATCCTTGTACTTTTGAAAGCCCGCGCTAAATTTTATTCATATTTCGTACCGCAAACGATATTCAACATATTCAATACATACATACATATGTATTCATGTATAGTGCATAGAGATACTTTATGTTTAAACAATAGCTAATGAGACGACCTAGTTAGTAATACATATTTTTAGCGTATGTGTATGTATGTGTGTGCGCTTTTTACGTGCGTGCAACTTACGAGCAGCAGCTGTGGTGTTCTAAACAAATTTTTTGTAGATAAACCAAACGAAACGATATGCAAATCATAAACTTTAAAATAGGATCAACCTAATGGTCAGCTATTCTCTAGACTATTCTCAAAACAAAACAAAAAAAAGCGACGAAAATTTCTTAAATATTTCATGGGCTTGCGCTCAAGCTGCTATAAAGAACGCTCTTGTTTTTTTGTATATAATATGTAAATAGGACAAAGGAAAACGTGAATCTAACTTACACTACAACTACAATACAAACTCGATAGTTAACCCGAACAAACCGATATGGGTGAATTAAAGAATTTGTTAATTCATTCAGAAATCAATCATTCTCGCTCTCAATTCTCAATGAAATACTCTGAAAGTTAATACTTTCTGCAGAACTGCAGATAGAGGCCTGCCTTTGTTATGTCAACAGTCTTTCAGCATCTACCAAGCCATGAATTAAAGTGCTTTTGTCCGCATCTGCATCTGCTAGATGATCCGAGTTTGAATAATTTCCATAAAACCTAGGTTAAAGCAGGATATGGCTATATCAAGTCGGCTTTTAATATGAATTTCATTTATTTAAACATTAATTTAACTTAAACAGTTCGGAATTGTGAACAAGGACGATTGATTTTAATTTTTTGTTTGTTAAAATTGAATATATGTCAGCATCGCTTCATTTGTCGCTTATAGAACTTTCAATATACAATTACAGACATATAAACCATACAATTGTATTTGTTCAAATGAAAAACACTGCCAAAGCGTATAGAAATCACATTTAATAAATTGTATCCAAATAAACCCAACAACTGCAGCATATTCCATATAAGTAAGGTTTTATTTAAACATTGTGTTTCCAAACAAAAAGCGTAACAATCTGTGTCACATGAGCAGCATTACAGTTTTCTTTTACTACTACAAGCAGCAGTTTTAGTTTTTTCACATAAATGTAGCTAAATATAAAAAGAAAACGAATTCGAGCTTTTAAAATTAATAACAAAATATTAGGTTAATTAAGTGTAAAGTTAATAAAAAAGAAATGAAGGAAAATGCTAAGAAAAACAAACTCATTAGTTGAATGACGCGTCGATTTTGTTTGTTTATTTTTTACCTGAGTTTGCCAACAATTAAAACAATTAAATTTATAATATATTGTGAATATTATGCGCCTTCAAAGTTAAGTATGTATGAGTGTTCATAGTTGTGCCATGCGAAAGAAAATGATCAAGAAACATATTAGCTCCAGTAATGTGTATGTAAATGTGAACTACAATTGAAGAGTAGCTAGCCTAGCTTAGCATATACAAGGTAACCTGTTCATTTATTGTTAGACCTGTGTATGAAAACCACAAATCGATTAAACACAAAACGCATTTGCTATTCTAAAGCATTGGAAAACAAAAACAAACAGAAAACTGCGTGGTAAACCGAAAACCAAACCCAAAAGTTAAACATAATTTGTAATAGTATAAAATAGTTAATAAATTTATAGAAATTAGTTACACATACACACAACCCAACATATACACCTACACTGACACAACAGCGATAACCCTACAACAGCAACAACAACAACAAATGAACTCTCGATGTTGTGAAACTTGATAAAATCATGTTTACGATAAAGGAAAGAAAATCATTTTAACGTAATACTACATATGCATATAATAATATCCTGCAACATACAATTTTCAATCCATAATGAGTTCCAACCACATGATAACTCTTTTCATTTATACTTTTAATTCGACTACAAACAATCTATTGTATGAGCTGCAGTTAAATCAACTTCTGGGTATCCCAGACAATATACATATGTATGCATTCAAGCAGTTCTCTGCCGCGCTCCAGCTTTGTTTAAACAAATATTATAATAAGAATTGCAAAAAAAAAACTAAACACTAACAAAATCTCTATTATATCGCATCCAAATATTCAAATGCCGTGTAACTAAAATTAAGTGCAACATTTTGTAGAAAATCCGTGGCTAAAAATTAAAAAAAAAAAAAAAACAAAAAAAAACAAGGAAAAGAATATCATACTCGTAAATGTGAAGCTATGCAGCATTTTACCGTTGTTAGATTTTTTGTATAGAATCAAGATTTGCAGCTAAAAACCAAAAATGATAATTTTACAAATTTAAGCAACAAAGAAATGTTCATTTTTTAAGCCTAGCAAACGGTCATAAATATGGAACACAAACGAAAATATAGAAGATTAAAAAATAAATAAATAAAAACAAATATGTAATAATACTTTTTATAATTTCGCAGCACTTTCACACATAAGACACACTCACGCAACCACACAAATGTATAAAATATTTAAAAATCGAAATCCATCGTAGACAACACATTATTGTAATTAAAGTTTTTTTTTAGTTTTTACTCGCTTTATATAAATAAATTTACAAAAAAAAAACAATGAGGAAACAAACCCCAAGAGCCGTAAAACCCAAACGTAGACTTATAAATAAGTTAAAAGGCGATAAACAAATAATTTACTTAATGAAAGAATTAATAAAACGAGCGCAAAGAACGCATAACGAGACGCTAGTTTAGTTAAAGCAGCAACAAAACAATTGCAGACAAACGTAAAATGAATTTTAAATAAACAAAACCTTAACAGCTAATATGTAAATGCATATTTTAAATATTCGTCTAAAAAGCAAAACAAATGATAAACGCATAAAATAAATGATATAATAATAAAATTATGTTGTTAATGTTTAAAAACCTTGTTAAAAATAATATTTCAAAATAAAACCAAAAAAACAAAAGAAATTTAAAGAAACCTTCCGCCATGCTGACCATTGGCTTGCCTTATTAAAAGTGAAATTTTGAATTTTGACACACAAGACGGACACGTTTACAGACTGCCCAAAAATTGACCCAAATATGAGGGCGGCCCAGGTGCGTGGTGGCCCGGGCTTCGGCCCAATGTCGAAAATTCCAACGACCAATTGCGTTTAGAAATTTGCGTTCGCGCCTCGCATAAAACGCACCCAATTACGATGCGTTTCATAAGCGTAGTTGTAGTTTTAAAATGAATGTCTTTTGCATGTCAAATCAACCCATTTGAGTTGTATAACCAATGATATCTAATATTGAATCAAGATATTCATCGATATTATGTTTCAAGATATTACGGTTTCGACTTCAGAAATTCCTTTGAAGAGCGAGCAAGCTTATGATTCTCTCTCTTTCTTCCCCGCCTGAACGCATCGGCAGATTTATCTATATAATCCTATCCAGCTTATACCTTTTTACGGACTAGGCTATACCGATTCAGTTCGTCATCCTGTTTAAACTGTGAATTACAGAAATCACGACTTTATGTGCATAAAGCCATTGTCTATGCCCCACTGTGACTGTGCATCGTAATATTGACCACTTTGCTCCTGCAGCATCTGCCAACAGGTGGCAATGGCACTGGCAATCGGAACATCGGACCAATCCCATTTCGTGTGTTCATGTGCGCCTGGTTCACATTGCTTTTTAAGGTAAAGACGACCGAGTGTTGAAGACAAGTTCGTTGCCTAAGTCTTTTGTTTGACGCAGGCTGCCAAGAACAGTCCAAGTCAAACACTTTCGTTTATCGGAGTGCTGCTATACTTACAGGTGCACTTGCTGGCATTTCATGTGGCCTTAAACAAGTTTTTCGTGAGGCAAGACGATGTGCAGAGACGACGAGAAAAGCCGATCACTTTCTTTGCCCAGCCAGAGCTTCCAGTGATTGAAGCTCTAAGTACGTGTGCTTCCAGTGGCGCTACCTGGCCAAAGTCAAAGCCAACCGTCCGTTGATATTGGCACAATGCTTTTGTCTGGTCGTTATGGCCCAGCCGCACTCAGTTGTCTGCGCGACTTGAACAAGTGCAGACGTCGCTGCTGCTTTAGCTTCGGCCCAGAGTTCGTGATTGTTTTGTCTGTTTGTCAGAAAGAAAGCGCCGCGGCGCACGCTGATATGAAGTTAATTGATGTGATTATCTACTTAATTGCTATTTTGATCTTCATCTACTTGCTGCTGGAGTAAAAGAAGCCATAAGTCACTCAACTATTGCCCCAAAAGCTTTCTACATTCTCTGGCACTTGTTAACCGAATTTGCCGGCAATAAAACCAAACAAAAACCAAAAAAGGAAAATCAAATAATAGAAATGAAGGTAAGTTAATTAGACACCGCAGTTCAGATAGTTGGTTGGCCACAATTATCTACTATTAAAAAATCGCTCGCTGTGCGACAACAGCAGCAGCATCATAAAAAATAAAATTTACTTTGAAACTTTTTTTTATGCAAATCAGCTAACGTTTCCTTTGGCTGCGCGTACAACGACTCTCGACATTCACCTTCAACTTGAGCTTCAATTTCAGCTTCAGCTTCAACATCAATTTCAATTACCGTTAAAATTACAATTACAAGACAATGCCACATAGTCGCGGTGTCGCTGAGCCGCAGTGCTGCTCATCCTCAGCGTGAATTCAATTGCTGCTTTGGATATTTGTCAAATTGTGATTGGCAGCCAATTGTGAGCACTTTCATTTGCAACAACGACCAGGGGCGGTAACTGAAATGCAATGAGAGCACTTGATGCGCCAAGTTTTCGCTACTGGCTGAAAACAATGAGCGCAGAGTGCAGCGCTACGTGCACCAATTACTTACACTTGCCGCTCCTGTTCGTTTCGCATTGAATTTGCCTCAATGTGCAGCGGACTTGAAAATAAAACGGTGCGTTTAGCTAACCGCTAAATAAAAGTTGCAATTCGAGTTACGATTTGGGTTAACAATAACCAGCCTGATTCATTATGGTCTCAACGACAGTCGGCTGAGTGATAGATCAGTTAATGTGTGTTTTTGTAAATCAATACAAGTTCCGTTTAAGGTCTTAGCAAAAATTGAAGGCAAAACACAACTTAAGGAGCATCCAGGGTGGAAAAAATGGAATTAATAGTTCTATAAAGTCCCTTAAGATCTTGAATAGCTACAGGCCACTTAATTCAGTGTTTCCAAGAAAGCATCTGCAAGTAATGCCATAGACTTTTCAAGGTGGTGAAATTAGGTTTTCGGCATTCAAAATCTGTGAAATAGTTGCAAGTTCACTTATGTAAGTGAATCTACCACTGCCACAAGGGAAGAACAGATAATCTGATTAATCAATATAAGCTAACCAATAACATTCAACTACAATCGGTATAGCACACTTCCTGCTGTTGTTTGTGACTTATATCAATATAGTCCAGCTCGACAGTATATTCCAGTTATCAGTAAGAGTCCTTAGTTTTATTTCATATATTGTAGATGTATAATTTTGTGGCTTAGCTTACCATGGCTTGATTTAAGGTTTTAGTGTAAAATTGGGGCTATGCATTCTGGAATTCCTCTTTTATCTTTCCATTAGTATTCCCAAATAAGGGTGCAAAATTCAGCTCATTCAAAAGCTATTTGGCACATAAACACTTAAGGTAAAAACTCTCAAGGTAAAAAGATATTTAAGGATTGAAAATGAAGCGACATTTCTATGAAACCATGACTTTGGAGAAGCAATTGTATCACGTGGAAGTTGGTATTCCTATCCTAACAACGAAAAATTGCTCTTTATAATCGGGAATACTGGTTTCCAAGTCAGAAACGGGGGACTCGAGGGGAGAAGTAAATTTGTAATACAACAGCAATATTATCAACGGCCTTTCGGTTATTTAATATATATTTTTTTTTTGATTGAGTTAGTAGGATTACATACAATCCACAACCAGTAATTTAGGTTAATTTATATTCGAGTTCTCAATTTGAACAAGCCAAATCTTTACGAGGGGAGGCAAACAAATTGAACATTCTGTGGAATCCTGGTGCATTGCACTTTGCCAAATTATAGGCCAAGCCTCTACGGAATCATTGAATCATATTGATTTGCCGTCTAGTCAATATTTTTTTGACTTTCTTTAAACTAGTTGCCGCAGGCCACTGCTTCAGCTACAGCTACAACTGGAACGCCCAGCTCCTGGTTCGACGACGCTCACTTCGGTTCATTCACCAGCCTATCAACTGTGATTATGCATATTATGCTCAGGCGACAAACTCAACACCCAAATAACTGAATAGCTGAATAATGAATAACCACCACTCCGTAAACAATAAGCCAACAATTTTGTCTCAATTACGTCTGCCTTTCTGTCTGTCTGTCCGTCTGGCGATTAAGCAAACGCGGCACGTAATCAATAACTATCCAGCATTGGACACGGACTATCTGTTGGCCATTGGTCGGCCGTTTCACCCGTAAACCAAGCTTGATTGACGCACTAACGGTGCACACAACCGACAATCTAGACAGACACAATGCACAACGACAGCCAGTATTGTCATTGTCATGGCCGCTGCCGTTTGCTGGACAAGTGAAATTGTTGGCCACAATTTAGCCAAATTGCTGGCTTCCACAATAAAAGCAAAAGTATCAGCAAAAGCTAGCCACAGCTCTGAGTATTACAGAACCAACGGCTATCACCTCCACTCCGATATCGAAAACATATTCACTTTCATTCTACGACGCGTTGCATGGTTTGCAAAGTAGGTATTATGGCATAAATAAGTATGTAAAGTGTACACACATACTAACACACATGCTGATGTATGAGTACTCAATGTGTAAACACTTTGTGGCTCGTTGGGCTTAAGCAGCTTTGGCTTTGGTTAATTAGCCAACGGCAGGCGACGTGATAAAATTTGTTGTCCAACGATTAAACGCCGCTCCTCATTTGTCTTATCGTAAGTCAAGCTTAGAAAGTTTATGCTTATATTTTCATTTTTAACGCTTTGTTCAATGCGCTCGTAAAATAATTAAAATTTTGATTTTCACGAGCCACAGGCAGGTCAGCAATTATAATTTCTTTGCTAATTGATACTAAGCTTAAAATATTTAATAATTTTCTATATGAGTAGGTACCGGTACCTGTAAAATTAAACTTGAAAAGCTGTCCATCATTTTGTTTAAGGTTTTTGCGAGGTTCTTAGGGTGAATAATCTGTAGTGTTCATAGCTTTCACGAAATTTTATATTCCATATGTCTTGATTTGCATGATTAGTTCGGTTAATATGGCTTAGTCTATTCGTCTGTGTGTGTTTATTTCCAAATCTTCAAATATCTTAAATTATGAGGTTGAAATTTCATATTGATAATTAAAACTACAGTTTTTTCTTTTGTTTTTTATTGCTTCATTGCAGCCTTTCGTATTGCTTGCACTGCTCTTGACGCTGGCCAACTGTGAACCACCACGTCCACTCGTCTTTAATAATTGGCCCCCGAAGAGTGCAAAGCAAGTGTCCCGTCCTGCCGGCAATCATGCTGCTGCGTCTGGCAAGCAACGCACCTTGGTGGTTCAGATTCGCAGCGATCAGCCTGTGCCACTGGTGTTGAAGGGCCGCGCACACAGCCATGCCCATCAGCATCAGCATGCAGGTTATACACATGCGGCTCTTCCCCATGTGCTGCCTCATCCACATACTCATGCCCATCTGCACGCTCACACACATCTTCTGCATGCACCACAACACTTGAGAGGACCACGTCCGCTGAAGTTAAGTGCTCCTGTCTATTTAAAGCCAGCTAGCTCGGTAAGGAAACCTTTGAAAATCAAGCTGAACAACTCTAAGCCAAAAACGAAACCCGCTTTCGGCTATGACAAGCCCTTCAAGTACGAAAAGCCCACGGCGCTGGCCTACAGTGAGCTGCAAAATTTGCCGGTAAGTTTAAGTAGGCTGAAAGTTTGTTTAAAATTCAGAGATGAAAATGTTCAGAAAATATGTAATCTATGGTCTATTATATTAGGTTGAACACTAAATTGTTTCATTGAAAACATTTTATTGGATTTATCTAACAATTGAGCCGTGTATTGAATATATTACGAACATTTTAAGCATTTTCGTTTGCAAATATCTTCCATCTCTTTTAATTAACTTTACAACTTTTAAAGTTTTGTTGAAGTTTTCACAATGTAATCAACTTTAACAAGTAAGAACGCTATAGTCAATATTCCGACTATAAGATACTCGTACTCTGCATTTATTCAATATTCGACACACTCAAAAGTGTACAACAAAAATTCTTTTTCTTTTTCTATACATTTTCGAAATAATCCCCTTTGTTTTTGGCTCTTAACGCGATTGCAATCGTCAATATATAATTTTCATCTCTGAACTGTCCACACACACGCACATATTACGCAATGAATCGCTCACTCACACTTAAACACATCCATGCACAGTTGGACACGCACAACCATGTGAACACGGAACCTTTTGCACCCATTTACACGGTACCCGCACCGAATTTGGCACTCCACGACGACCGTGACAATCAAATTGGCAATGACGGCGCTGGCCTTGACACCACTTACCTGCCCCCACAGCACCCTCCCTCGCCACCACAGAGCACACTTCGCCCTCAAACGTATTTGCCACCAGGCACTGCTTACAGCGTTCATGAAGATAACACGAATGACCAAACCATCCGCGACCCCATTTCGGGCTCGCAGAAATTTTTTGCCCCAGATCCTGATCCATCGCTGGCAACGACCAAAATACGTCCAGCCACGGAGTCTTTTAACACACCTAGCAACAATAAGCCGCTTCCAGCTGATGTCCACAGTAATCATCTACACGCACCTGCCCAACCTCTGGTCCAGATTGTGGGCGCCCAAGCGGCAGCTCAGACGGCGCCGGAGATTTATCCTATTCAGTTCACGCAACAGGCTGTGGCACAGCTGCAGCCGTCGTTCTTAGCTGCCGCCGTACCGGCAGCCAACATTCCCATCTACAATCCCACTTACCTGGTAACGCAGTCCAATCAGCTGTACACCCACCACAAGCAGCATCTCTTTAAGCCTAGCACGGAGCAGGTCGTAGAGGCGGGCTATGTGAATGCCGATCTAACGCAGGAGGTGGCCAGCAACGGACAGATCTTGCAAGCTGCTAAGGATCCCCATCACAACATCCATCCTGTGCTGGATACGGCTCCTCAGTACGCGGCCCTGATTGCCGCTCCCGCTTTAGGGGAACCCGATGAGACTCTCTACGAGACAGCGCCGTTCCATTTGCCCAATGTTGCCTCTTCGGTAACATCGACGGCACCTGAAGGAGGCTTTGTGGTGTCCAACTATTATGGTAATGCCCATGATTCCTCCCAACTGCTGCAAGCCTATGCAGAGGAGGAAGCACGTCGTCAGCAGCTAGAAACTGAACAGGCCGCGTTGGAGCTGCAAAAACAGCAGCAATACCACTTGGAAGAGCTAAAAGTCCAGGCTAAGGAACAACAGCAGCAACAATTGCAGCATCAGCAGGAACAGCAGCTCCACCTAGAGGAACTTCGCGCACAAGCTCTATTACAACAGCAGCAGCATCAGCAACAACAGCGTCTGGAGGAGTTGCAGGCACAGGCCCAAGAGCAGCACTTGCAACAACAGCAGCAGCAGCAACATCTTCAATTGCTGCAACTACAACAGCAGCAACAACAACTACAACAGATTGCTTCCGCTCAGGATCCCGCAACAGCTGCCTTTGAAGAGCATCAGCGTCTGGTTAAACAACAGCTGGGCAGCAATACGCCATTGCGTATCTTTGTGCCGGACGAGGAGACTGCACCCGAAACGGTAAGCAGCCTATATTCATCAACAATTACACCCAGTGTTTACATGATTTCTATCTTTTCAGCAACGTCTCCAAAAACGCTCCGATGATCTAAAGCTTAAGAAGGGGACAATTGAAAATGTGCATGCATCAAAGGACTTGTTCGAGGTCTCAACTTCAGTTGAAGTTGCTGGCGATGTCGAGCATCATGTCGACAATGAATAGTTATTTGTTATTGCTCTTATGGCGTAAGTAGTCTATTTAGCGCTCTCTTCGAATATTTATTTTAGAAACTTATTTGTAAATGTATTACTTATAGACCGATCAGTCGATAGTTAATAAATCTTATAATGTATTTAAATGGCTCTTGTGGTATAATAAGGAAACGAGAGACAACTGATATGGGTTAGGTCGAAGCAACGAACAAATTACATGTTTGAACTCTGAACTGCCGCTAAGAGTTTTTGGAACTAGTTCGCTCATAATTACTATCTCAAAGCAAGTTGCAACACTGAATACTAAATAGCTCTAAATAACACTAAAAAACCTATAAGTAACACTGAATTACTGTAAATAACACTAAAATAACAATCGAGACAAAGAATCGATGTTTGAAACAATTTGAGCGATGTATCGATTTAACATCGATGTTTTTCGAGCACTAGCAGAAGAGGAATAGCCGCATTTCCATTTCCTAAAAATAAAATTAAAAGTAGCTCAAAATGATAATCCCAATACGTTGTTTCACTTGTGGCAAGGTCATTGGCAACAAGTGGGAGTCATACCTGGGCCTCCTGCAAGCCGAGTACACAGAAGGGTAAGCCAAGGGTCTTGTGTTCCGCGCAGAAAATGCTAACCGATCCCAATCCACATTAGTGACGCGCTCGACGCCTTGGGCCTGAAACGATACTGTTGCCGACGCATGCTCCTGGGCCATGTGGATCTGATTGAGAAACTGCTCAATTACGCGCCGCTCGAGAAATAGTCGAAACTATGTTAGTAATATATACTTGGAAATAAAAACGCTAGATTTATTGTAAAATTACAAATTAAAGCTTGACTTAAACCAAGTAGTGGCTGAGCCTATAGCTAATAGCTGATCCATACGGATGTATGCTATGCTGGGCAGTGACTTCTTGTTTCGGCTTAGCGTTACACCTTGTCCATAAACCAAGGCTGCCCGTTGTTTTCACGGCGCTTCGTTAGTATATCGCAGCCATTGTTTGTGACTAGCAGCGTTTGCTCGAACTGCGCCGAGTACAGCCCATCGGCCGTAACGGCTGTCCAGTCATCTGGCCAAGTCTCAGCCTTCTGGACTCCCATGGATATCATAGGCTCGATGGTGAAGCAGTGACCAACGGCCATAACGCCCACGGCAGAGTTTTCTGTGAAAGGTAGGAAAATATATAGATTAAATAAGAGGTGGATAGCTAGCCTCATTCAGTCGACTCACTGGCATAGTGCGGCACATTTGGTGCAGTGTGGAACACCCGATGAATTCCATGTCCACAGTAGCTACGGACTACGCTGAATCCATGTGGCGCCACGTATTTTTGAATTACATTGCCAATCTCGCGATACTTCACGCCTGGCCTCACCAGCTCTATGGCCTTTTGAAGCGCCTCGTGGGTTACACGCACCAGCTTCTTGGTTTTGTCGGAAACATTGCCCACGAATAAAGTCTCGTTGAGATCGCCATGGAAGCCACGATGGTAGACAGTGACGTCGATGTTGCAGATGTCGCCATCCTCCAGGGGACGCTTGTCGGGTATGCCATGACAGATCACTTCGTTAACTGAAGTGCAGCATGACTTGGGGAAGTTGTAGTAGTTGAGTGGCGATGGATAACATTCACGGTCAATGGCTGCCTCATGCACCAAGCGATCCAGCTCTTCCGTGGTGATGCCTATATCCACGGCCTTGGCAGCCTCATCTAGACATTCGCGCCCCAAACGTCCAGCTATTCGCATGCCTTCAATTTCCTCGTCATCGAGCACCTTGATGCTAGTACCGCGCAAAGCTTCCTCAGATAACGAGCGCCCGGCTGGATGATCAGCGTAGTCAGGTCTGGCTATAGCTGCCGGCACCTCGCGCTTGGGTGTCTGTGGGAAGGGGCGCAACTTGCCGGTAAAACGATAGTTTGGCCAGGGATTATATACACCATCTTCAACGGCGGTAGACTTCTCTGGTCCCACTAAATTGTATAAAAAACTCCACATTTTGTATTGAATCACTTACACTTAAAGCTGAAATAAGACTCAAAGATCCGTATCCTTATGTACTCTACATACCCGCCAATGCGTGAATCACCTTGTGCTCCTTCCAAAACCCCTTGAAGCACGTCTGCGAACAAAAGAACGAACCCTTGATGCCCAACTTCAGGCAGGTGGGGCACTGCAATGTCGCCTCCTTGCCGCAGTTGGTTGTTTCACATTTTTGGGTCATTTTTCGAAGTATTTTAGAAAATTTCTATTTTAATATTTTTCGTAGCAAGTGTGAATGCATAAGGAAAAGTCTAAAATGCTTATTCTTAAATGCGGTCTCACTAACTATCGAATTGCACTCAACTTTAGCGCCATCTGGCATAATGCTTTATTGTCAGAAAAATTAGGGCGCTCAAATTTTAATTCAAAATGTTTTGATATAAATATTTGGTAAGCTAGGGATAGGTATGAAATGTATAAATCTCTATCTTGTATAGATATTATTATATATTCATATATGCCAAAGCCTTTGCGTGTAATAAATATCAAAACAACAACCTGTTGGACTTGACTTGTGGCTAACACCCTGTTAGTGACTCTGTTCTCTTGTGCTGCAACCAACATGGAGCAGTGCTGATTCTGTCAGAAACCACAAAAGATGGTTGAAATGGAAACCTGAGTAGACATTTTAATGTGAATCGGTAATAGTTTACTAAATAGATTTAAAGAGAGCACTCAGTTAATGAAGGGGCGCAGCTTGCTGGCAAAACGATAGTTTGGCCAGGAATTATATACACCAGCTGCAACGGCGGTGGACTTCTCTGGTCTCTCTAGTTGTACTCAACATTTTGTATTGAACCACACACAAACATTTAATGGTGAAATACACACCCGCCAATGAATCACCTTGTGGTCCTTCAAAAATCCCTTGAGCACGTTTGCGAGCAAATGACCAAGAATCTTGATGCCCAACTTCAGGCAAGTGGGGACAGCAGGGTCGCCTCTTTGCAATAGGTTGTTGTTTTACATTTTTGGGTTCGTTTTCAAAGTATTTTAGAAAATTTCTCTTTAAATGTTTTTCGTAGCAAGGTATAAATGCTTATTACATTATTTTTAAGTACGGCCACACTAACTATCGAATTGCTCTCAACTTAAGCGCTGCCACCTGGCATAATGTTTTGTTGACAGAAAACGAAGAGCGCTTAAATTTGAATTCGAATGTTGTGATGTAAAAATTTGGTAAATTATGTTTACACTAATGTTTTTAATAGAGATATGTATGAAAGTTATAAATCTCTATGTTGCATAGATATATTTATATATGCGAAAACCTTTGCGTGCAATAAAAATCATAGCAACAACCTGTTGGACTTGACTAGAGGCTAACACCCTGTTAGCGACTCTGTTTTGTGCTACAATCAAGAGGAGCAGTGCTGACAATGTCAAAGGCACAGAATATTGCTGGAGTGGAAAGCGGAATATTCAAATCGGTAATTGTTGATTAAATAGACTTAATTATAGCACTCACTTAAAGAATCTTTATGCAAAACTGGTTATCTTCATGTCAATTCAGAACATTAAGGAACCATACCATAAATCAAAGGGTGTTATATTGACAATCACAATGTACAAAACTGCAAAACTGACTATACTTATAAATACAATCGTTTGCCTAGTTATACTCGTACTCTAGTAGAGTAAACGAGTATGTATATTGTATTCGTGCAAATGTATGTTACAGACAGAAATAAGCGTCTAAGACCCCATAAAGTATATATATTCTTGATCAGCATCAACAGCCGAGCCGATCTCGTCCGTATGAACACCTAGATCTTAGAGATTGTAAGAGCTATGTAAACTACTTATGAATTGTTGCGAATATTGAACAAATGCTGAGCAAGAGTCTTATAGTTGGAATTTCGACTATAGCGTTCTCACTTGTTTTGATTAAGAAAATTTTAGTTCTTATCTGTAAACCTTATCTAAGTTAAAACGAAGAAAAGGTTAAAGATGTTGCACTAGCATTTACAGAATTCCGTATATATCCGTATATAGTCTTAGATGAGTTTCTATATTATATTGTGTCCTTGTAATTTAATATATTCCAGCTACCTGCTATTTTATAATCATATAGGCGATTTCAGTTGAACTGATCATGCATTGCTATATTATTATCACTTCTCGGAAGGAGGACGTACTTACAATTTTTATGAACATATTTCCATACCTATTTAAAACAAAATAATAATACTATTTAGCTCTGGTTTTCACAGCATCTGCTGGCGCGGTATCTGCGTCTGTCCGCCTCTCAGGCGCATGCTCTTGCTTGAGAGCAGTTTATTTTTTGAATTTCTGCGCTCTGTTTATGCCTTTTAAAACGCGAGCAACTTTCGTCGTGAACGGACGTGTGTGGGTGCTGTTCTTGTTCTATAAAGCGGCATCGGCTATTTATTTTGTGATGTGAAACAAAAGAATATTGGCAACAAACTTGCTTAAATCAAATGACAAAGTGGAAATTTTGTTATTAAGCCGTATTAAGGATACGAAATGAGACGAGCCGTTCTGCTGTGTCTGTGCTTGTTCATAAATAAATAAAATATTAAGTGGCAATGAGAGAATAAGGCTTAAATATTTAATGATAAACAGCTACAGGTGTAAAACGTAAGCCGGCTAAGCTCAAAAACAATCGAAATCGTAATACGGCATCGTTCAACAAGTGAAGAAGCGTTCACAACAAGACTGAAAGGTATGTAAATACATATATTTGTATACATAGGGATACATACCATGATTCAGGATATGTTTAGTCTATCGCACAGGCCGTGTTATGAACGTTAATTGTGCCGTTTGTCAGTCTGTCAATTGGTCAGATTGTTGCAATCTTCGCACTTTCGTGTTTTACTTATTTTTGTTGTTGCTTTCTTATCAGTTTTTTTGTTGTTGTTTTGTTTAAAAAAACAGACAACAACGCCGCGACAAATGTGAACACGCTGTTTGTTGGGTTGGTTGTTTTTGCTGCTGGTGATTGCTGTTGTTTGTTGTTGCTGTTGCCACTGATAGAAGCGCAAGCAGCAGCCGCAGCATCAATGGCAACGGCTATAAATAACAAACGGCACGCGGCGACCGCCTACGTTCATGTGCATTGCCGTTGCCGTGCCGCCTCCACCTCCACCTCCACCTAGCCCCCTACATGCCACAACTGTGATGGTGATGCTGCTGCCTCCATGTGGACTCCGTGCACGTTGATTTACGCTGTGGGTGTTTTGCGTTTTATGCTACTCAATATCTAAACATATGCACATACTCACATGTAGACGTATCTGTTTGTTTTGACTGTGCCTGCTTTATGTGCGTTTTCCGCTTTTCATTTTAACACGCGTCGAGGAAAACAAAAAATTAAACAAAACGCAAATCGTAGTCAATTGCCAATCTAAAGGTCGCAGCGCGTAATTAAAATAGCAGCCATAGCTTTGTTCTATGTGCGTGTGTATTTGTGTATATGAAAGTGTGTGTACGTGTGTGTGCGGCGACTACAATACGGAACAACGGCAACAGTCAAGGTGCCACAGCCAAGACGATGACGACCACAGATCGACGGACAGACGTTGGCACCGAGAAGCCGGAGCCTGCGGTAGCAACGAACTTGCTCTGCTTTGAACTCAAACTTGAAGGCAGACGATCACATTGCGTCTTGTTTTTGTGTTATTTGTTGTTGTTATGGCTGCTCACTGGTTCCTGCCTGGTTCTGGTTGCCTTTTTTTGGCCAACTAACTTGGGTCTGTGTATTTTGTCTGGGCTCTGCATAGCACAGCGTAGCCGCAATTAAAGTTAAGCACCCGAAAGGCGAACCTTAAGTAAATGCAGGTTTGGCATACCGCGCATTAGACTTAATTGGCTTTGGCTGTGGTTCAGATTCAGGCAGAGGTTGAGGACTTTTGCCTTTGAAATCTCAGGCGGCGGCATAAGTTCATGGCAAAAATTTCATATGCTTCTGCTGCCCAATGCTGCTCCGTCAGTTAGATGAAAATTTATGCGTTGAAAAAAACATAAAAAGCGACCAAACAAAAAAAAAAAAAAAAATGAAAAGGGAAAATATGAAATTCAAAATGTGCTGATGCTGATGCCCCAGTATACCCTAAGTTGCCCCTCTGCAACGCTTCAACACTTCCGCTTGCCAGAAAATCAACTTCCGCTGGCAAACAATTGTCAGCAGGGGGTATTTTTGGGGGGTTCGGGTTACTATGTAGGCAGCGCTGCTGCTTCAAGCAGCAAACGCAGCACAAAAGACGCATATTGATATTGTTGCCCAGGTTGCTTACGCTCCGCTGCACACGCACACACACAGGACCACCACACAGAGACAGAAGAAGAGCGACAAGGTTTGGCAACTTGAAGCTGCAAACGCATTTCACTTTTGCCTCACTGGCTGCCCTTATTCCTTTAGGTCCTGGCAACCATTTTGCGGCATCTTCTACTCTGCCATTAAGCATTTGAAGTAAGCTTCTCACCGCTCACCGCTCACCGCGCATCCCTCACCACCACCACCCACGCTCACACCCGCTTCCTTTTCCGACTCGCACAACTGCCACGGTCTTAAAAAATTGCCAGCGTATGCATTTCTGAACAATACTTTTCGTCCTCGTCCCGGACCTTGCCCCACAACGCTTGGCGACATTTCATTTCATTTCATTTCATATTTTTGCCAACTACGTTTTGAATAGAATTCATTTTGATATCATTTTCCCTTGCATCCCCATCCCCAGTCAGGACTCGAAACGTTTCGTTTTCGGGCGCTTTGCACGCACTTTACTCTCAAGCGCGTGCTTAACAAATTTTTTGCTGTATTTTTCTGTTCTTTCTTTTTTTTTTTGGTAATTTTTTCTCCATTTCTTTTTTCTTTTTTTGTCATGTAGATGGAGAGTTTTCACATTTTTCTGTCGCAACAGCACAGAAATTAAAAGCGAATTAAGTGCTACGGTGAGGTAAGAGCAATAGAATTGGGTCGGCAGCGGCTTAGAAGCCGTAAACCAGACAGCTCCAGATAGCACTGTTGACCACTCAGCAGGTAAGGCTAACCAGGACTGGCACATATACCTATCTAAAAATCGGGCAACGAATTCAAGGGGAAAACGTACTTAACGAATATTTGGCACTTTCATTAAATACGTTTGGTTTGTCTGCAGCAGTTGGAGTTGCAGAGCGCAGAAAAAGGGGGAATCGCTTGTTGACAGCAGCTGAGGCGGTAACATAGCATGCCGCCACTCTGATTATATTCCCACATCTTTTTTCCTGAATGCCCAACTCCAGTAATTCCTTTGCATACTTACACAGTATCCACTTCATCTTTTGTCATCGCATCTGGCAGTTGCTTTGAATTTTTTCTCTTGCAGTAGCACGCCCCCCTCGTCGACGTTATATATATTTGTTGTTATTATTATAAAGCAAAGTTAATGATACGTCGCAAGTGTGTGTGTGTGTGTGTGTGTGTGCTTGTGTGTTAGTGTGTGTGACTGTGTGTCACAAGTGCAGCTTCTTCCGCTCGGCTGAGTACTGTCTACATGGCAATGGCGTGTCCTTATATTCTGCTCCAAGCAACAACTCTCACCCCCAGCCACCCATACCCAGGATCCCTCAGCCAGCACCATGTGTAATTAATTGAAGTCTAAGCAGATTTTATTTTTTCGCCCACTTTGCCTTGGCTGCCGCCGAGACTAATTTATGTGTGCCAGTTTATTTTTTTGCCATATTTATTATTATTTTTATGCCACTTTTTTTGGGAACAAAATTGGTTTTAAGGATACTAGAAGACTATATATGTACAATGTGCGAATACATGTACAATCTGCTTCATCATTAGCTTAATTAGCACATAATAAGCTTAATTAGCACATAAGCGTTGCTACGCTGTAGAAAACGAGTAGGGTTAGGGAATTGGAAGAATTTAATTTTGAAGCAGCTGCTGAACTCGTTTACTGCGAGGAGTACAAACTTATCAAGTTTTTTTTATACCAAAATAGCTCAAAACTATACATATCTTCTAGTGTGTGATTCTGAGCCTGCTTTGCTCACCTTCTTAGCTTACTAAGATCTGGTAGGCAGCATATTTGTGAATTTATTTGCTTAAGTTTAAAAGTGTTGATGATAGCCAGCAAATCTTCTGTTAAGATAATGTTTTCCCGAAGAAAGTATTTTACTCAATTGACCTTGAAAGGGGTAGCCAAGGTTACACAATTGAGATTTCAAAAATATATATAGTTATACTGAACAAACGGAATAGACACAACTATTTATAATATCGTTATTCAAATTATTGTCAAAAATTGTGGGAGATATACGCGTTCTGATCCTAACTATCTTCACCACTGTAATTGAAACTATCTCTTGCATGAACTTTTTTGTGTCCTTTGTTGTAACTACAATAATCTCTTTAACTTTATCTCTAATAATAACTCCCTTAACTCAAGCAAAACATCCATACTAACGCAGCTAGCCAGCTAGTAGATAATGTAAATTGTTTATGGCTTGTAGTTTTTCCTTTCATTGAAAGTGAGCGAGCGTGTCCTCGTTATGCGGCTGCGCCCCTTGGCCGGTTGGACAGGAGGTGGGAGCTTCAGCCAGGGCTTTGCGCGTAATAAGTCCAGTGGTCTGGTATCGTGGCTTCACTTGAACATGCATCACATTGTACGTCAACGTCCTGATAAATACTAAGGGAGTCTACATACCAAATTTCTTGACTTTGACTCTTATAGTCCTTATTGGCCATGATCAAGAATATATATACTTTACATACATCTACAAGAACACGAGCACAATGTACACTTTAAGAAGTACGCAAGTAAGAACGCTATAGTTGAAAGTCCGACAAAAAGATACCCTTATTCAGCATTTATTCTAAGGAAGAATTTATATTGCGCGAATTTTCATACAAAATTTGGTAGCTGCTGCTCTTGTAGCCTTTGACATCAAGGTGTTCATACAGAGAGAGGAAGACTTTCTCTCTTTCTCATCACACAGCGCAACGTAGCCTAGAAACGGGCATTAAAAAGGACAGATGGCCAAGGCTAAACCGAATATATATAGTGTGTGATCAAGAATATATATAGTGTTGTCATATAAACTATTCATACGACTTAAGTTCCTCATTTTCAGTTAGAGAAATGCAGTATAATTTTGAATTTCCCCTTGATAGATCATTTCCACTAAAATTTCATTCTACATGCGATTTTCTTGCTCTGGGGAAATGCTGTGTTGCTTCGTGCCAAAAGATAATCCTTCAATTCCTCGGAATATCCTGGCCTCCATTTTTTGCCAGTTATTTTTATTTGCCAAATTAAAAGGATTTCGTACGCTTTTCATATTTGCATTTGCATGGGGTTTTTTTTATCGACGTTGCCAGGCCAGCACCTCCATTACAACATTACCAGTTGCCAATGCTCGTCGACGATTTTCCCACGCAATCACCATAAAAAGAAATCTGGCAACCATATTTTTTTTGCCCTCTCACTTCCTTCCCGTTGGCAATTGTTATTCATGCCCCAACAACAACGTCGCCAGTAATACAAGCAGCAGCAACAGCAGCAGCAGCCACAGCTCGCTGCAGGGTGCCAAAGGTGCAGCCGGCAATGGCCCCCAGGATACATGACCAGGCACAGGCCGCTCGTCATTCCTCATTCCTCGTTGTTAGTATTAATTATTTCTTAACTTTAGTGCTGGCCCGGATTTGGGGCATGTTTATGCATAGCCAGGCAATGGCTTCGTTGTTCTGCCCTTGGTCATGGCCCACTCTACTATCTGTAGACGTATTCGGCCTGCGGTTCTTTGCAACTCCAGCTCCCGGTTTTCCTAACAGATTATGGTGCACAGGATGCGGATGCGGCGTCACCCTCAACGTTGGCTGTGGTGGCTGCCTATCTGTCTGCGGTGTATTTTATGGTTGAACTTTATTTACATTTACATGGCAGAGCCGGCTGGCCGGCGGTCGGACGGTCGAGCGGCCAGGCTTGCAAATAATCAGGGACAGGAATTGGACTCGACTCAACTTGGCGTGGATACAGTTGCAGTTGCGAAAATGTGGGGGGTGCGAACACGAGTCAAGGGCCACAGGTGCTATCTAGCCAAGTTTAATTATTTGCTGTTGGTTTTGGCCTGCTGCTGATTCTGGTCCTGATGCTGGCCTCGTGTTCTTTTCAATGGTCAACCGTTTCACTGTCTGTTTGCTCCTGAAAGCCCGCCCCTGTGCTGCTTGCGCGTCTGCCTGCATTTTGCGCATGTATAGAGCATTTTAAATCGCACGAATGTCGGCCTGTCTAGATGGAAATTCATGGTGGGTCAGCACCATGGCCAGGCCGGTCAGTTTCTGGGCCCGTTCATTATGCCATTTCTGCTGTCAGTCGGTGGCATTGGGCGCTCTTTCCTTTGGTAATTGAAATTAAGTTGTTTTGCAAATTCATGCACGCCCAGCTTACACTTGTTTGCAGTTGTTTGTGCTTCGCAGGGCATCGTTGTAGTTGATCCAAATGCGGCCATGGTTGTGCAATGAGAGTACATTTAATTTCTCTTTTATTAAGCCAAGGATAATCAGGTCTTAAGCGGCATATATATGTATATAATATGTACGGACTCATATTTATACATCAAGCTTATGCTATATTTGGCTGTGGTTCTCTCCGCCAGCTCAGCTATCTAGTCTCCAAGTGGAAATGTCAACTGCCAGAACAACAAAGCAAATCAAAATGAGCCAACCAAAGTTCAAAGGTGGCGGAAAGTTGAAAAGTGTGGGTCGTGTCAAGATTTGTGCTTGTAAAACACTAAAAATGCCAAAAACTAAATGAGCAACGAGACGAAGAGCACGGCTAAGCCTAACTCCAACTCACCCCCGCCTCAGCTCATGCTCACGATGTGATTCCCCAAGCTACTTGACGCTTGTCATTGTCAGCTCATGTAGTTTGAAACTTGCGCGCACTTGACAAGCTTGATTGATGACTGAACGTCTGACTACTGCAGAGGAGGACTGAGAAGGATGTCGCTGTAGTCGTCCTTGTACTGACTGAATCTGGGTGTTTATCTCGTATAATTAAAGAGGAAGCAAATGGCGTGCGCCATTTGAGAGTGACATTTAATAGCCTTTAATATTATATGTGCTAAGAGCGAAAGAGACAGATTCTGAGATAAAGAGAGAGAATTTAATAGCAGAAATCAAATGATTTGCTGTCTCGATTCTAATTTCGACTTGGCGATGAAAATATATTTTTGTTTTGTTTATAAAACATTACGTAGCCAGTCGTGCAATGAAATGATAATATGTTTACGTTTCCAGAATTACTCAAAACACTTCTAAAAAACAATGACCCAGACCTAGAAACCTAGAGCTCTACGCACAAACACACATACACATACACAATACAGATAAGTGCGCCATGTGGGTGCGATAAGCAAGCAGTGGGGGCAATGGCAAAGTAAAAAGCAAAGTCGAAGACAACAGTCAAAAGGGAATCTAAATCAAGAATGCGACGAAGAGATGCCAGAAGGCAGGAGCAGTCTGCGGCAGTTTTATAATGAGCGTAGGTAAACCGGGCGGATAGCCAATTAACATACTTTTCAACGATTTTCAATTTGCCATCAGCGCTTGGATGGGGAGGGCTAGGGTCTGACTGGAAAAGCGGGGAGCACAATAGCTATAGCAGCAGCAGCACCAGCACCACCAGCAGCAAGTAGCCTACTTTTTGCTTATTTAGTTTGGAATTTATCAATTGAAATTTTAATTTCGCTTAAATGAAAAACGCGGCACTAAGCAGAAAGCGCCAGAGCCCTGCGAGTTTGGGGTAGAGGAGCTTAGGGGGTTCATTATCATCATCGTCGTCGTTGTTACCATGCGGCGTATACGTAATTATGCGACTACGGATTATGGAAATAGCCGGCGCGCGCCACTGTAGCTGCTCGCCATTTGCCGCTTGCCGTGCACAGGAAATGAATGAAATTAAGAAAATATGTTGCACTTTTTGGTTGGCTTTCACAATTGTTTTTGCTTTTGTTCTTGTTGTTGTTGTTGCTTCTCTTGCTATTGCTGTAACAAAGTTTTGCCCAAGGCTGGGAAAATTGTTTGTGTGGCTTTGGCTTGGCTTTATTTGTTAGTTTGCTTAAATCCCACTCGCTGCCTCCGTTTGCCGCAAAGCCAACTTAATTTGCCATAAAAAGCAAGGACAGGCGTTGATTTGCTTTCTTATATTGCTGTTGTTGTTTTTCTAATTGGTTTGTATGTATGTAACTGTGTATGTGTGTGTGTGTTTTTTTATATTCGCTTTAATTTTGTGTGTGTGCGAGTGTATGGGAGAGCGCGGAAGTAAAATGATTTAATGAAATGGCGGCACACAAAGGCCAGCTACCATTTTTAGTACATTGAAATGGTTTTTGAATTGTAAACGGCCAAAAGTTTTGCTGAACAAACGGGTAGGACAGGCAGAGGCAGTTGGGGGCGATCAGGTGAGCCGGCAGGACCTATGTTAAGCGTTCTTTTATTATTATCTAACATTGTGCATAGTCAAAGCGCGAGTCCTTTATATACCACCCGCGGGATTTTTAAGCTCTAAGTTAATTGAGTGCGAAGTCAGGTGGCTATAATACATTTACCAGACTCTGACTGTGTCTTTCAATTTGCCTGCAACCATCTCGCTCTGGCTGTTACTCTTTCTCACTCTCCTTATCTTGCGCATGCATTGCTTTGCGTGCTAAGGCTGCTCGTGGAAATTGAACACCTCCGTTGATTTGAATGCTTCATGGCAGCACCTTCCCAAGAAGCGTTTTCTTAAGTACTCGTAAATGGATGCGAGTCTTTACGAGAACTGCACACAGCTGTGCACACTCTCATATATTTATGCACGTGTATGTATACATTTTACATACGTCTATGCATATGCAAATTAGTCGCCAGCTGTGCATTGATATTGCCAGCATCGACTTCTGTTGCAGCTTGTTTTCTTCGGATAAAGGTGGACTTAGTTCTAAACTCTGATGAGCAGCTCAATATTGTGGTCTGCCTGGTGTAATTTGCATTAAAATCATTGCATATAATTAATGCAGCTGCCACAAACAGCTGAAATTAGCATTCCAAGGGAACAATTTTGTCAACTTTGAGATTGTAAATGTACACACATACATACATTCATATCAGATAAGAGAGTATTTCATGATGAGATTAGGAATACCAAAGAATTTCCTTGTCTTAAGCCTTTAGTTTTCAAACCTTTATTTATATATGCATGTGTGTGCATATATTGTTGCTTCTACAGTGAATGATGTTAGCTTTACACACTTCCTTTTTACACTACTCACAAAAAGCGTGAAGGTATATTAATTTTTTAATGAAGTTTGCAAAGCACATAAGGAAGCATTTTCGACAAAAAATACATTTAAAAAATTCCTGTTTGGTTTGAAATATTTCAGAAATATTTTTTATGTGTTTTCCATCTGTGCAACCAAAGACTTTTAACCAATTTGTAATTAAGAAATCCAACGGAGAAGTATCTCAACATTATAACCGATGACAGTTGAACAAATTGTGATGAGGAAATCGGCGGGGATAGTACTTAAACTACAAACCTGATAAAGGGTTTTTTTTTTAAGATAATCAGGCACATAAGATGGCATGAACAGCAGTCTATGTACGTATACTGAGAAACGATACCTGAACTAGGGCAGACCCAGAGGCTTGGTGTAGTAGTTCAGTGTAGCATAAGGCGCCCTGCACATGACCGAAAGACGTGTGTCATGGTTTGCTTAATATCTTGTATATGTATTTATTTCATAGATGGCAAAATAGTTACTAAAAATAAAAAAACAAATGCTTATGAAAGAAGAAAATAAAGTTAAGTGAAACTAAATATTATATATTTGCAATGTGAATGGTATATAAGCTTCGGCCAGCCGAAACTAGTCTTCCTTTCTGGTTTAACATTGTTTCGAAAAACTCTAGCGAGCTCTCCTCGTCGCTAGGCTAAGAATATTCAACATATTTTATTTCAGCGATCAATGCTTAGTCAAGCTAATAATGCAAATGACTTCGATATTTTTTGAATAACAATAAAAATATTGAATTAAATAAAATATAAAATTCATTCCATTGCCTATGTTCGATCAAACAACGATGAGGGCATTTCAGTGCTGCTAGTTAATATTTATTAATTTTCAATAGATCTGCAAGGGAATTTATGAGTCTGCTAGATCAAATATGATAAAAAAAAAGTAAAATAAAAATGTCTTGATATTTTATCTATTTAAGCATTTTGGCAACCTCAAGGACAAATGCAATTTATAATTGATTTTATTTCCAATTTGTTATTAATAGAGCATTCAAGCTGTCAAAAATGCAACTATTTTAATACTATTATAAGCAATTGTATGCATTTTATTAGTTATATGTAACTGAGGGAGATAGCAGCCCAGATTTTGGGGAATAAGCCAATAATACAATCAATGGTGACCTCATTTTTCCAACACCTGTCAAATAGCAAGAGTTCATTGAAGTAAATTTGCACTTGCGCTGCGTCGCCGTTATTGGAATAGCAACATTAACGCTGTAAAAGTGGACCAAGGTAGATGACAGGTGTGGCTGCTATAGTTCCTTAATACCTGCCCAGGTGCACTATCAAATGTGTTGTTGTTGTTATTTGCTGTTGCCACAGTGGGAAGATGGGAAGAGCCGTATATTGTCTGTCAGCATATCAACGTTCTTCATTCACTAAAGACGTCCAGCTTGCTAAATGAGAAACATATGAAAATATAAATGTTGTTACATATGTTTATTGAATTAATGTGCGATTAGATGATTGCTTTATCTTTCAGTAAGTCACTTTTGGGCTCCTTTTTACATGGACTTCTTAATGGTATGGGTTAATGGAGTCCTTTATAAGGCTTAGTAACTTTTACAAGATTTATGATCTAAATTAAAACATGGAAGTTTGTAATTTGTAAATGATCATTTTAGAAGTTCGAAGATTGTGTTTCTTTAATTTGTAAATATTTAACAATTATTACTCATGCTAATTCTTGTTGATTGATGACATGTTATGGGCATTTGAATGGTTCTTATGGGCACGGGTATGTCAACAGTACCCATACAAATTCCGCACATATAAATCTCTCCACAGCACATAAGCCGTTCATATAAATTTTTTTGAAAACAACTAAGACGTTATCAGCTCAACCGAAGTGCGTACTGGAAAACAGATCATCAGACATCAGTTCCCTAAACCAAATTCAGCCAGTTTTAGCCAATTTCAATTTAAATTTCACAACGCTTACAAGTAGCTTTACATTTCTTATATTTTTATTTCGTTTGATTTTCCTTTACAATTTTCTATGTCAATTGCAGGCCACGTGCAAAGCGAAAATGCAAGGCCATTGAGATTGAGCTGTACACAAAACCCCGCTGATAAGCAGCTCCCAGCACCAACAACAAAACAGCATCGAAATATACTAACAAAACAGAAACCGACTGACTGGAAAAAAAGTAAGCGAAACAACAGCCGGATGGGGATGGTCACCACAGCAGCTTCAGTAGCTGCACCAGCGAGGCAGCGGCAGGCTAGTGCCAACTATGTCCTACTGTTGGCTACTGCACTACTGGTGCTAATCTCGGCACATGCCAAGACCACCAAGCCACATGAGGAGTTGGTGGAACACATTAACGCCGCAGGGCCTGGCAATCACGATACCGATTCTCATTCCGACTTGGACTCACCTGTCGCTGGGCATGGGCATGCCCGTCAACATACGCCGCATCATCACGGTCATTTACATTTGCTGCGGGCCTTGCACAATCGACCCGTCTATCACAGCAAATACACCATCGAGCAGCTGCTCCACTTACATGTGACGCCAAAGGTTTCCAATGACATCGACATGGATCCCTGCAAGGCTGGTGAGTTACAAAAGAAAGATTATCGCTCTGCAGTTGCCAAAGATGCAACCTCAAAAGATATCAGCTCTAAGTTGTCGCCTCTTTTCTACGGCAACAGCATAGCCACGATTTAGCCGTGAGCCAATCTATAAGCTATAAAGCTGTATACACTCAAGAAAAAAGGGGTCCAATATAACCGCTAAGAAAACAAATTTTTCAAAATGTACCAAATTCACCTTAGTACGAAGTCTTATACCATGAACCATGTTCTCGATTTCTGATCGGGCTTTCGTTCTCACTGTCCGAACGCTTTGGGAGCATTATAGGAATGTTCTGGGATCACACCAAGAAAGATTTGGACTCATTTCAATCACGTTTTGGTATAAATTCATGAAAACTTTCAAACCTCATCGTTCTGAAAAACAACGTTTGTTCTCATTTTAAGAACCGTTGTGCTACTAAGCTACTTCTCACAAAAGCAAGCCCCACTTATCCCTCCCCCCTCTCGCAAATTTGTAAATAGCTGAAAAACTAAATTGTATTTTAATAAATACCCAAGCTGACATTCGATCGCCAGGATGAAGTGTGTGACCACTAACCTACACCGAACTTGCAAGTTCAATGAGTGCTGAAGCTAAACTATGTATGTGGCAAATCGGATTTATGAACGCTGTGTATAAATATGGTTAAAAACAACAACAACTCAGTGAAAAGGACCGATTTTGGAACATCGTTTTTATACTCGCCCTCTAAAGAGTAAACGAGGCGGCAGGAAGTGTCTAAGACCCATAAAGTATATATATTCTTGCCGTCTGCCCTTCCGCATGAACACCTAGATCTCGGAGACTGTAAGAGCTAGAAAGACCGAATTTGGCATGTAGACTCCCCTTATAGGGCGTCAGATCAAGTCTGTTTTTATATTTTGCCACGCCCCCGTATTTGTGTGAACTGAAATATTCGAATTTTCCAAAGTGCAAAATTTCTAAAAACCTTTTTATAAGAACATACTCTTATATTTGTTTCAGTGTATATGTTTTTTGTTCGATTTTTCCGTGGCATTCCTTGGCACACAAAACAAAAGCTTTGAAAATTGTGTTAGTCGCCTCATGCCGGAAGTTTTGAGCAAAAGCGAAAAGTCTTGTTAACTTGAGACGCAAGGCCCCACACACGCACACACACACACACACACACACACATCCTACTCCTTCTCCGACCCAATCCAACACGCTACATTATTTATAGCCAACGGCGACGCCCGACCCACTGCGTCCCTCTCCACACCCTGCCTTCCACAACACTTTTACGTTGCAGCGTTGAAAATTAAGCGGCATTGTGTCACTTGGCGCTTAGCTTGCCACCCAGAAGATCAGCTCCACTTTCCTCTACTTTGCCGACTTGCCAACTTGACTGCTGCTGCTGCTGCTGTTCGATTCAATTGAATTTACCTCCGTTTGCAATAAAAAGCAAACGAAAATTGACTGAGCAACGTGAATGCGTTGAGAACGAGCATATCAATGACTGCCGAGGAGACAGAGACGCAGACCGACAACTTTGACTTTGACATCGACTGCAATTTGTCTGCCGCCAAGTACGATGAGATGAAGCTAAAGCCTTGGCTGCTGATTCTGTGGCCCCGGGCCAAGTTTATCTGCGGGTGTGCGTGTACACTGTGCGCACATATCTCAGTTGTACATACTTATAAGTATGTACGTATACTTATTTGAGCACATCGATTGTCAAAAAGTTGACTCCATGGAAGATACTATAAGTACGAGTGCTCTTATGGGGTTCAAATCATCCCACTTGTGAATGTGCAATGCACAATGGAACCAAGGGCACAAAGCAGAACTAGCTGTTTACATAAAACAGAAGTAGATTATACTTAATGTGTGTGTGTGCTATCAACATAAATGGCAATATTATCATTAGGTGCTTATAGAAAGGGACTCAATTTAAAGATTCGATACCCTCTCTCGTATCTTATAATGAGATCCTGATCAGGCTTATGACAAACGTGTCTAAGCTGAAATGGCCAAAATGAGCAAGCAACATTCAACTTTTGTCTTGTCAACTTTCTATATTAGCTCGTTATATGTGCGGCAAACTTATTGCTGATAAGATAAGCTTCTGTTGAGCACGGATTGCCCGGGTTCACTTTTTGTTTCATTTCAAATGTACTTCGCAAACGTAAAGTAGTCTGTATATTGAATTTGTGTAGATGAATGCAACAGGGTAAAATTAAACGTCCATATATTTTTTGATCAGCATCAACAGTCCGTCTGTTCGTCCGTCTGTCCACATGAATACTTAGACGCGAATAAATGTCAAAGAACAGAACAGACGAACATATAATATAGCTGAAACCAGCGGCATCAAAACGCAGAGGCAAAATCACGGTCTTACATACACATAAGCACATATCTAGTTTGCTCGCTTGCGTGAGAGTTCAATAGGCACCTGTTGAAATACATGTGTGTACATTTTCAATGTACATACATATTTATCCTGATCACTGATAATTTTCCCTCTTAGCGAGAAAAAACGACAGTTTGCATTTGCGTGTATGTGTGTGACAGCGAACGATTCGTATTATGTTCCTGACAACACCTTGATATGTGTTCTTGTTGTGCTGTTTTCGATGAGTAGCCGCCAGCGGTTAAGTGATTTTGTTGGTGTCGTTTCTTTTTCAAGAGCGTCTCTCATCTGATAACAGTCTGAGAACGATATTTTCGAACAGTTTCGGTTCTCCACGCAGATATATAGCTTTTCATTAGTACATTGTACAAACTTTTGCACACTGACATACATCGATACTTATCCTTACATCGGGTTTTTTGTATCTCTACACAGCTCTTGATCTTCCCCTGGCCGATATTAGTTACTATAAATGATTCAACGATGATCGGTGATCTATATGTAAATCGATATATTTCGATATACCGACTTGACTTCACCTTTTGTTAGGCGGTATTAGTTCACTTAAACGTTTTTAGAAATTGTTGATACAACGGTTTTCCTATACCGATAAATAGCCCTTGATTTTCCCTTAGCCACTTTTAGTACAGTGTAAAAATTGCAATAGCTTAAGTGCTTCCATGCAACCTTTGAACTCCATTTTTACGCACTTGTAGTTACAACATGGCTTTAAGAGGCCTAAGGCTCGCGCCTAGGGCGTACGAGGTCCTGCGGTCCTGCGTCCTGCCTCTTTCTGTTTGAGATTTTCGAGAGATAACCAAAAAATAATCAAATTAAAATGTCTTCTTGCTCTTACCTAGAATATATTTGGATATATATTTTTTTCTGCAGTGCTCTTAAAGATTGACGCTCTTTTAATATGCATTACAATATATTGGTTGAACATTTTTTCTATATATTTTTCATACATTATTATAATTGGGAAACATAGCCACTTTGCAAATAAAACAAGAGAGGAGGGCTAACTTCGGGTAACCGAAGCTTAAATACCCTTGCAGAAAGTATTTTAATTTTGTCACCATATTTGTAACTTATAGAAGGAAGCATATACGACTCCATAAAGTACATATATTCGTGACCAGCATCGATATAGCCATATCCGTCTGTCCGCTATCTGTTCAAACTATTCGGTTTTGAAGCTATCGATGGGTAATTTTCACCATCTATATCATATAGCCCCCATATAGCTGGCCGATTCACAGTGAAACTGTTAGAGCACAAAAATGTCTCGATTTGTACCGCGATGCAGCGAAATTTAGTATGTGTCAGTTAAAGGCCTCCATATACCTTCCATATAAATTGTTAATATCTCAACACAAATAGTATTGCAGGTCGCATTACGCTGTGTGTGTGAGAGGGAGGGGATGTGTCTTAAGTTTAACGAATTCGTTGACAATCAAAACAGCAGAAGGCTATCTCTCTCTAACTTCCAAAGCAAACACAAAACAGATATGTATATGTGCTGTATGTACTTATAATATATTTGTATATGTTTGTATGTGTATTTGTATGAATGAATTTAGCATTGTATGTAGTACAAGTAAATGTATGTATAGGCGTGTTAGAAGCCTCCACGTCCCTTGCTTAAATTTGATCTGGATCGCGCTACAAAGCCATCCTTCCTTATTTAAGTACATATTTTTGCAAGGGTATGTAAGCTTCGAGTATGCGAAGTTGGCCTTCCTTTGTTGTTTAATTACAAATTGTTCAGATTCCAGTTGTCTCTAAAAATTGGGTCACTACTGATTTATACAAGTATGTATATGTATGTATATGTGTATAATGTATATGCATTAATACTTTATAAGTGCCCAATCTGCTTTGCACAGTCTAATGTATGCAAATGCACGCAACACCCAAAGGGCGACCTTTACAGACACAGACACATCTATATATACACAAACACAAACACACACAGAGAAACGACAACAAATTTTTCTTTGGTTTTAGTCTACACAAAGCAAACTAATTGAATTTTGAAGTGAGCTCAAATTTACGATGCCATAGAGGATTGACTAAGCATGGAAGCAACAGCTTCCAACAACACAAATACCAACACCGCACAACAACAACAACAGCTAATCAACTTTCCATTCAAGAGTTGTTGTAGTCCGGAATTCGAGAAATTTAATTTTCTAGCAAACTCTCGCTGCAGACTTAGAAATGCGTATACGTCTAGTGGTACTGACTTGGCCATAATTTCATTTGGTTTTGCAGTGAAGTGGGTAATTTTTGTACCTCAGTTAGATTTTTCAGTTTGCTGCTCCAGAAAGTATGCTATATGATTTAGAGTTGAGGAACTCATGCAAGGTTTGCCAGCAATTTGTGGTTAAGCGATGCAAACGAAACAGAGCAGGCAAGGCAATGCATGCGCACACAAAGTATTGCGCTAATGAATTTGATGGTACAAATGTATCAAAGTTTTATCAAAGGAAAATGTCAGTAACGACGGTTGTCAAGAGACCCAACGGACGTTCATAGGGAATGCCTGAGATGATGAGGCAGCCACACATAATGAATCAAGCCGCAAATGGCACTACAGATGTGAAAATTATGTACGCGAGCGGGTAAACAAAACACTCAAGCCAACCGACAACTAGGCAAAGTTTACGACAGTAATGATGCCACAACAGCAACGATAACGAGGCAACAAGCAACAAAGTTAACTTTGTCTAACCGAAACTTACATACTCTAGGAGATATATATATGTCTTTCGCAATTATAAAAGAAGCTTAAACAATCCTTAAAAACAAAATGCTTGAACATTGTTTTGATTACTGCATTCTTTAGGCTAGAGGGCGCCAGCTGTTGGCAAAAGTTTGAAATTGAATTGAAACTCCGATCAAGTCAATTTTGAATTATTATAAATTTATCGTAAGAGCCTTAAAGTAGATGAACAGACATTAAAATAATATCGACTCGGCTATATTCTACCTTCGCTGCTTCATAAATATACAATGCCCTCTGCAAAGGTAAAAAACAACCGCAGTCAAAGCTCGGCGTCTCCGTCAACGGCTTGTAATGTAGCCTGCCAGGTAGTATAAACAGCCTGTCCAACTTACATCAGAAGAGCGGAGGGCTCTCCTTCAAAAACTGACACGAATTTGCCGTTAACTATTTCGCTCCTCGCGCTTACATATAAAATACCACTTGGAAGGCTTGGCAATGATAGCGGGGATAGGGAATAAGCGGGCAGGGATAAAACTACGTAATGTCAGAAACTATTTACAATTCACACTTTTGGCGGCTCTGAAAGCTGAGGGATTGAGTTAGTTTGTTGCCGTAGCGGTTACTGCAACCGCAGGAAAACTGACAATATGCAGACTGGCAAGCGGGGAAGAGTCAAGTTCTAGATATATATAAACGTATACAGCAGCACCTGCCGTAAAAACAAAAGAAACGCGATTCAGCTTGCAAACCCACAACAGCATGAAAAACAACGTTCCAACTTTAGACAATTGAAGATTGAGTGCTTAGCGGCAAAGTCTTGCTGAGTTTTGTTTTCTTCCAAATTTAAGATTATTACTTCTTTATTTGTACCTCATTCACAGTTTAAAGTTGTAGAAGGAAATGTTAAGAATGTTGTTAGATTCTGGCTTGAGTAATTTTATAAATAGATTAGCTAATATTCCCATAGCAAATGTCGCATGGAAATAGAAATTCTTAAAATATCTAGATCTAATGGAAATGAGTTTCAACATCTTTCACTTATTCTATGAAATTATGATATTTGGCTCAGTAGTTAGTTCCTTTATGTGAAGCTAGTCCACATTCTAGGAAGCTAGGCACATTCAGGTTAACATATAACAGCTTAAGTCGGTATATTTAGCTACATTATTCAGTTCTTTATTTACTTTATCATCATTAAGCGTATTTAGTATTAAAGCAGAAGATAGTAGTATATATATATATATCTATTGTCTGCTAAATCAGTGCAGACTGAAATGCTCATACTGGCTTCATCGAATCCTCTTAAAGTTCAACCATGCTTCTTTGCTTTATAAGCTGCACGTCAGACTAGACTCAAAAAGCACTTGCTTTTATCCGTAAACCACTTGAAAGGAATCGCAAGCTTTGTTTCTTAGTTGTTGTTGCTGGATGTTGCTTCTAAAAACAGGGGCAAGCTCTGTTCGTTCAACAAAAGTAGAAAGCAAAAGATGCGAGCGTGCTTGGAAGCGTTACAAATATCGGAAGTGCTAACAGCAAAAGGCAACCGTTGCCGCTGCTCATTCAATGGCAATGGCACACACTTACTCCTCACAGTCACATCCTCACAATGGGGATTTTTATCGTTTGGTGTTTGCGTGTGCGCTAATTTTTTGGTGCAGCTTTTAGCTACTGAGAGTCAGACAGGTCTGTCCCACATGCGCCTCTGCCTGACCACAAAACACGCCTGCATACACACACATTCTGGGTAAACACTTTAAAATTTATTGCACTACCAATGGAAAAACAACAGCAAGTAAATATTGTCCTGGCTGTCCTACTGGAATTTTGCATTTTTAGTTGCATTTATTGAAATGTACTTTGGCTGGTATACGCCCCCTAGCTTCCTACCTCTTCCCTATCCATGACAAACATGGAGCAACATGTGTAAATAAAATAAACTTGCATTTAAAACTGTTTACATAATTAATTGTTGCCAGCAGGATTGACAGCCAACACAACTCACAGACACACACATGCATGGCCACATATATTGGGTGGGTGGGTGCGCGGGGGTGAAGTGGCACAGCTTACGCACAATTGCAGGCAAACATTTGCAACACTTGCAAAATGACAGAAGCTGCGCGGGACGAAGGACGAGCGGAACATAACTGACAGTCAAAAGGCTTTGCCTGAACTTTCAGGGCTGCAGTTGGAATAGTGTAGATGAATATATGTGTGTGTATGTATATATATGCCTGCATGTGTGTATGCTTTTATGGCATTGCAAAAGTTTTATTTAAACAGTATGTTGCCAACAAATTTAGCATGCTCATATAAAGCAGATTGAGATAAACGAAACAACCAGTGCAAGTGTGAAAGATCGCAAATGTACATTTGCTGATATCCTTATTCAGGAGTATCTTAACTTTGCCAGCTTACAAGTGAGCATCTGAGACAGTACACAGTAAATAATTTATTTTTTCCATACAAAGAATGTTTATGAATGAGAAGGCCACCGAAGAAAACACGTGCGCCTCTCTGTCAGTTTCTGAGCAACAATTTTCTTAGCTTCTTAAACGAAACTTTTAAGATCTGTAACTAATATGAATTAAATTGTATATTTGTTATCCGAATGGAATATATAATAATATGTTTATATAAACAGATTATGCTCATAATAGGAGGGTTGTGTGATAAGTTCTTGATTTTCGAATAAGGGAAATTAATTTCGTTAAACGAGCATTTTATTTCTCAAGGTAGTCTCCTCCCTTTAGCTCGATACACTTAGTCCAATGTTTCCTCCATATTTTTCCATCGATATGGGAGGTTTTTTTTCAAGGCCTTAAGATAGGCGTTTGTTTCATTGATGACTTCCTTAGTTGACCAAAATCTTTTACCTTCCAACCATTTCTCCAGCTTTGTAAAAGGGAAATGGTCATGGATATGGGTTCTTGCATTGTTGACCAAACAGGTCGGGGTATAGTATAGTGTAAGCAATTGCGGCACCCAGCGATCGGGTATTTTCTTCTGGAATTCTCTGAATGTTCTATATCATTCCATGAATATTAATGACGTTTTCTGTCTTTACAACTTCTATTGGCCAGCCTAGGCGTTCGGTGTCATTGTGCTGGTACGTCCACAATGGAACTCAGTAAGCCACTTCATAGCCATTGAAATTGATGTTTCAGATTCTCCATAGTATTTAGCAAGCCTTTGGTTTTAGTAATGGTTTTTGAAGCAAAAAATAAAAATTTCACTGTTTCCATATTTGCCAAAACTCCGTAGTTTGTCTGCTTAGAATGGCTGCTGTATGTAAAGTTACTACTTGAGAAATACACAAAGTTATGGACCTCTCAAGCAACCATCGTATATTATAGCATACATATTTATATATTTTAATGTATATTGACTATTGATCTAATGGTGTTAAACTCTCTTGAACTATTTATCTTGATCCAATGGTGTTAAACTCTCTTAAACTATTTATCTTCTTCGATATCGATGTACACACTGTGTCGTATATCTAAAAGGATATGCAAGATTTCTGATTTGGTTTTCGTTTTTTTCCACTTTTTGTTAATTATTAAATTAATTGATCCTTATCTTCCAAAACTATCACCGAAACGTAACATATGTCGAGAGTATACAAGTTTCAACCGAACTTTTTGGCACAGCCACACTGGATGCTGTTTCATGTTTGTTGTATACTTCGCGGCGCTGTGCTTTGCTTAGCATACTTATCTGGGCAGCCATTTGGCAAGTTGCTTGTTGAAATTCTTGTTATGTTATGCACAAAGAATTGCGTACGCAAATCGGCATAAATAAGCAAATATCTTACAAACGAGCACAAAAGCCTCTTTCGGATACTTCTACGAAATGAAACTTATGATATTACCGCTTCTCTGTACATATACATATATAGCAATGCATATGCATTTACTAAGTGCAATTATTTATGTATGTATATGGGAACCTGTGCAGCTGCATTCGGTGTCGGTGAGCGTGCGTGTATGCATAATTTATGCAAATCGTCTTTTAACTTGCTAATGCCATTTTAATTGTTAAGTCAACAATTGCACAAATGTGCCAGCGCAAAGGCAAACAGAGCAAGGCTGTGCTATATTAAGAATAAACTAAGCCATTGGCTAGCTAACGCAGCCTTAAAGGCCAAAGCTAAGCGGCAATTTATGAGCACAGAGCACAGCCAGAGTGTCATGCTGATTTCCAGTCTGTTGCTGCTCCTAGTCCCAGCATGCGAATGGCAAACGACAGCCCAAAGACAAATTGAATACGTTTTGGTTTTGGTATCGTTTATTTTTTTCTTTCTGAATTTTTGCCAAGGAAAATTGTAAGACTTCGAAATGGAATTTATGTGCCATACGAAATTGAATCCGCAATGCAAAGGGCAAGAGCAGAAACCAAACCAAGCATGTGCCGAGAGCTTCATTTGCAGCGATTCGAACCCTTTTTTGTGCGAACTCATAGAAGTAGAAGGCATACAGACATACTAGGTGTCCCAAAAATTAATGCAACAAATAATTGAAATTGAAAATGTGTACATATTTCGAAAAATAGTAATTTTCTCATTGGTTTGTGATTGAGCTTTATTTTGAAATATCACAATGGGTGTGCTGACACAAACACTTCTTGACTACATATTATATCTGTTATTGGTTTCATAAGTTTTATGGCATGTTTACTTGAATCGATTGCACTTTGGGGCATGTGACCAGGATGTAATGGGCCGTAAGAGCGGGAGAGTTGCAGAGGGGGCAGTTTGGAACACTAAGTCCTTGGAGAAGGTCCCATTTTCCAGTCAAAGAAATATATTGCTTTTATGTGACTATTTGTAAGGCCAGCTAGATAAGTTTTTGGGAATCTTTTGTGCCGAAAATCTACAATGGCTTAATGTATTTCTTGAGGATAATAAGGTCTCCGATTTTGGATATAAAAAGTTCGTATTGTTAAGGTTTATAAAATAGCTTCAGCAGATACTGGAAGAATATGTATAAGCATCTATTTCAGGTCCATCGGTCCATAAAATTGCACATTTATCTTTTCTTCAGCAACATTTTATCACACACATTGCAAGGGATACAAATCTTTCTTGAAGCTTGCAACACCCTGTATATGTATGCAGCTTATTTATGCTGTTGATTAGCATGATGAGATGGGTCGTTATGGACCACAATTTTTTCTACTTTCAACTTAATCCGAAGGAGTTCACCAAGCATTTTCTATTAAAGTTTGCTGTGCCTATTGGCTGCACAGTGGGATTTTGTGATCACCCACAAGTGTCTATCGCTCTCCCACTAAAGTCTCTATGGCAAAAATGTGCGTTTCAAAAATAAACTCACAACAGTCGGGAGCATTGACAATTTTCGCTGTTCTTGGCAAGACACAATTATCAGATGCAGCAATGAACGACAGACGGAAGCTGTCAAGGGGGGCGTGCAGTGTGTTGATGCATTCACCGGAATGTGCACGCGGGTGCTGGTGTTGGGGTAAAGATATTGTGGGTGTCGAGAAGGTGGCGCACTGTGCATTGAGAGTTTATTGAACCCCAGCAATGGTGGACTGAAGCTGTTTCTGCTGCTGCCAATAATTACCCTGCAAACATATTCTATAGTGGGAGAAAAGTGTGACATAGCCTTGTAATCGAAACAAACATGGATCGATTAGGATGACCAAGAAATATAAACAAGAACTCACTTCTATTCTTCGAAGTCTAACAGCCAAACCATCTCTTAACTATTTCAGTGCAAAAGTCTTCAAAATGTTTGTTGGGTAACACTCATATGTATGTAGTAATAAACTAGCAGGGCAAAAGTTATGTAGCAGTAGGTGAAATATAAACACACATGCTCCAACACACGCAGATAACATGTGGCTGCCACACACTCACAGTCATATTGTGTAGCCCCATTTAAATTCTGAGAAAAAAAAATATATAAATAATAAAACTGCGCGCAGCATTCCTTTTTTTGTGCATTCTGTGGCAAAGTTTCTCCCCAAAATGCTTTTGTGCCAAAGAGCAGTCAAATCCGTTCTGCCTGTGAACTCTTTTTGTATATTTTTTTTTAGCCAACAGCAGCAGCAGCAATGGGAATATAGTTTCTATATTTTGCGGTGAGTGAAAAGTGGCCAACAGCGAGGTTGGGTCAGCTGCACACACAGCTGTGTAAATATTTCGACGCCGTTGTCCATCATAAATCTGTTGTGGCTACTCAAACGTTGGCCCGTTTTTGTTTGCTCCTAAGTTCTATCTGCCATTTGGGCTCAGATTCAAGCTGGCATGGATGTGAGCAGTTCAGGGAATGCAGTTAGGGGCTCCAAAGCTCTTGAACATATATATATATATACATATTTTCTTTTTCCAAATTACATACTAATGAGCTTGTAGGAAACCCCTATTATTAAATGCTAGAATGATGATGATGCTTCTCTACGTTTATAATGCTTAAGAAGTTCTATTACACAAATAATATTAATAAATCCGTGTTTGCTTAATTTGCTGTTATTCTCCTATGCGGACTCCCTCTTGAGTTCCAGTGCGCTCCTGGATATGTTGTGGTTAGGAGGTTGGCATGGTCGTATGTGCAGATAATCGGCAGCGGTTTATAATCTCATTCGGGTCTATTGTGTGCCATAGAGTGATAGGCAAATGCTTTACATACACAAAATCGTTTTGATTTAAGGGCCTAATCGTTATTGGAAGCATTCAGCAGACATTTCGATAAGTGAAAAGTATTTTACGCTAGCTGAAATGAATGAAATCAGAAATCATATGGGCTGAAACTTAAGATGTATCATATGAAATATAAGAATATTGAAAATTGGCATTAGTCATGTCTGCTTAAACCGCAATAAAATGAATTGAATTGAATCTCTTTTTAATCTTTGAAAAGTTCAAAATTTACAATGAATATAAAAGTGATTCGGAATACCAAAATTATCAGGCCTGTTCGAGTCTCCGATTCTTTAAGTTGTTGGCTTATATATAAATATTGCCTTGCCGGAGTCCGCATCAAGCTGCCTTTGAGCTCGTTTATGTATAATTTCTTAAGCTTGGATACCTTGTTTAAATCTTTCTATCATCTTAATTCATTACAATTCTGTTTACTATAAAAAAACTATACTATATTTGAACTCCACACAAGATGACTTCGTTTAAAATGAAATCATTTATTGAAGCAAACCCGTCGTTGCCATTCAATTGAAGAAAAAGTGTTATTCCATTGTACTCAGGCTTTAACAAACAAACACAGTTAGAAATCGCAAACGCAAACAGGACAAGAGCATAAATCGTTCACGACTCCAAAAATCGCCTCGCCCTGTCGACCGCTTCAATTTTGACCAAATGCCGGAATTGCTGATGCTTCTGCTGCGGTTCACTGGCTGGGAGTGGTAGAGGAGCCGGTGAAGGGCATCCTGCAATCTCAAACTCTGCCACAGCTTCTGCTGTCGGATTAGTTGGTCTGTCAGTTACTGGCCTGTGTCTGTGTGTGCCTCTATTTGTTTTGATTTCATCTTTAATTTTAGCCAACGCTCTATGTCTATCCTTCCGTTTGTCTATCTATTTGTTCGTTTTGTCTGCCTGTTTGCATACCAACCGCTTATCAAAACATAATTCCTGCCATAATAAATTTGTATGTCCGCCCATTTAGCGTGTCCACGGGGCGCAGCACCATAGATTGAATGCCTTTGTTGTGGCTGCTGTAATTAATACACACATACAGGCACATACACACACAAACTACTGTGTAGAAACACACCCATATACACAAAAGCCCGCATACACCATAACATAGTTTGTAACGAGAGCCATTGTCATGGATGTGCATTTCCGTATATCATCCGTTCATATGCATCCGTACTAGTTTTTGCATAATTACATCCATATTAATAGAGCTGGCGGCTATTCATAGCATTCAGGAGCCAAGTTAAGTTCACTCGATGAACTTTTTTAGCGGCTTTCACTTCATGTAAATAAAACTTTACCAAACATATTGAAATGACAAATTACATGCGATAACTTATGAACATATGATTCTAGAAGATCGAAGCGAATTTCCACAAATGCATTGACAAATTTATATGAAACTAAAACAATCACCTCAAAGTTTTATAATTTCGTAAGTGGATTTCCACTTAATGTGGAAATTCCGAAGTTTTGAATGCTCAAACGAATAATGTTCGAGCTTTCAATCTAAAGAAATTTTATTTCTGCCATTGTTTTCCGGTGTAATCGCTTGCACATATTGTGTATGACTGACTACCTGACACAGATACACAGACTACCCACACATACATAAATAAATAATTCTATTTTATGACAACCTCAACCTCATTTGGCTATGACCCTTTGGGCTTAACAAGGCAAAACAAAGAGAGCAAAAAAATCCGTAAACGAATTCCACACTAACCTCCACACCGGTGGCAATCAGTCGACGCAGGCTCTGGCTCTCTTCAATTATTTGCCTTTGACCGCAAAATGGTCGATGTCGATGTGGCTCCTGTTGATGCGTGAAAATTGCCGTTTTTGTTGTTGTTGTTATTGCGCGTACCACAACCACACGCTGCCTAAAGCACATAATCAGTTGTATTGTTGGTTCGTAGGGGGTGGGTGGTGGGAAAGTAGCGGAGGTAGGGTTAGTTAGAGCTGTTTTATTTTTTTAATTAAAGTCACTCACAAAGCATCAGAGAGAGGCACATAAAGTTGGCAGCTTGTTGACGGTGTCCGTTACGTATACGCCAGATGGGCCGGCAGCGGAGCGGCAGACGAAAGAGCAAGTTGGCAAATGTGTTGAACATTTTTGTGGTCGTCATAAAAAGGGTTCACAACTGGACCCAGAACCACGCCCACCCCACACGCGCGCAATGAGCAAGAGGCTGCTGGCTAACACGTTTGTGCGTCAGTTCGTTAGGTTAGCTTGAATGATGTGGGTGGCGTGAAGTGGCGGGAATGGGCTGTGGAGAGCGAAGGGTCGCTCAAAAATTTAATTACTTTCACTTGTGCGAACTGTTTGTCTGGCAGACAGGCAGCCATCCACGTCCACATTCATTCAGCTTGGACAGCCAAAGGCATTTAGCTTAAATGTAATGAAATTGCAGACGGACTAAGAGTGCGAGCAGCTACGCACAGTGCTCTTGGCGTTTGCCTGCTGCTCGGTTGAGCAGCTAGCACTTCACTTGCTGCATTTGTGTGGGCACCAAAGCCTGGCCAGGACGATTGCCACAACAATAACGAGTTTTTCAGTCAGGGTTTGAGGCAGTCTCTAGCTTAACTCTCCATCGGCTTTGTGACGCATTATGCTCCAAGATCTCTCGCCTGCTGTGCTTTTAAGTGCAGCGCCTTTTGACTGCTGCCATTGCCTGCTTCAGCTTCTATTTCCACATCCGTTCTGTGGCGATAGAAATAGGATTAAATGATGACTGCCAACGAGTGCTGCTCGAGTTACTCGCACTTTTTGCCAGCTCAGTTACAATTTTCACGCAACTAGGGCTTAGTTTTCTGTTTTGCCTTTTGCTGCAAGCACATCAAGTATATAAATCAATCATACGCCACGCTGTCCCGCCCGCACACCGTCTAATGTTTAAATTTAAATTCAGCATGCAGTGTAAATATTTTGAATTTAAAACAGAGCACACGTATGCACGTAAGCACCGCCGCACTGAATTTTTGATTGTATAAATATTTGAGCAATGCCAGAAAATTGTTTGGTCGCAAAATCAAATACAAATACGATACGAGTATGTCTCTAGGGTCAACACTCTGAGCAAGTGTGTCGGAAGAAATAACAAAGCGGTTGTACTATTTTCAGCAAATATGTAATCATAAGCTTCTTTTTCTTTCTTCTGCACAGATGCATGGTTATAACACTGTGCTTTATGACATAGACGAGTGTTCGATTACATCCTGATGTTGCACAACTTTTTAGTCTGTCCTTTGATTGAATCTGGAAGCCATATTATACGTGCATTATATATATATATGCAATACAAAGGTTTGCGGGCGTGTCACTGTCATTCACACACAGTTCAAATTGCATTCGATTTTTGGTATCTCGACGATTCTGATTGCCGGATACTTTGGCAGAAAAGCAACCGCACTGCGGTGCGTATGAGTGACATTGATTGAAGCCATACAAATCGAAAGCAAACAAGGCAATGTCCATATTTTGTGTATTTTGTGGTTTCGTATGTGTGCATGCTGTGTGCTGCATTGGCATGCTACAAAAGTTGGAAACCAAAGCAGAAAACGTTTCAACTAAATAAATATATAATTTGCAATTTTTCAAGCATGGCAATCAAAAACAGAGCAAAACTACTTTTTCAATGCCCTTCAGACATTTTTGTAGGAACTACATCAGACCAGAGAGCTGCCTAATACAGATTTGAATCTAGTTAATAAAAAAGCTGATGATTATATTCATTATAATTGCTAGTGTTTGGGCTTTAGGATAGGGTGAAACGGGGCCCAATAAAAAATATGATATAGTAAATAAGCTAGGCTTAAGTTGATTATGTTTGAAGTTTACTTGATAGTTGCCGAGCGCATCATATGTTTCCGTTCTCTTAGTTTGATCGCAAAATAAACCAAAACAAAAAGCACAAGTTCTATTTGTGTCCAAAGTCAATAAGCATAACTATATAAACTCATATATTTGTGCATGGCGCCCGAGCAGGTACAATAAATATAACAGTGACAATAAACAATGTGACAATAAACATTTATATATTTTTTGTGCTTGCATCGTGCCCCCGTACTCTTCAACACAGCCCACAAACAAAACGCGTCAGTCGCGAAAATTTAAATACTTAAAAACTTTGCTGCTACTCAGGAGAAATGCCCTGCAAGTGTCTGGAGTGCGAAATGAAAGGGGCAGCAGGATTGCTAAGTGCTAATCACGAACCAGAAGTACTGTGCGAAGAATTGAAAGTCCCAAAGTCAATATTCTTTGGCACTTTCGACACTTTCAATTCCTGGCACATTTGAAGGTAGTAGAGCGCATTTAACACTGCATGCACATAGATACATATATACATTCTTTAACATACGAATCCATTTGAACCGCTTGGTTAATATATATTTATTGTGCTATATATTTATGTGTAAGTTATGTGTTAATAATATATTTACATATATATTAAAATTAGTGTCAAAAGCAAGGAACCGAAACACCACGAAGAGACAAAGACCGTAGATGGTGATAAGAAGACACGCAAAATGTGCTTCAAATGTAGATTGGAAATGCTTTTGTCACATATTGAAAATTCGTTGAAATATCAAACTCGTATGGAAACTCTGGAGAGCTAGAAGACTTATGTGTACATACAAAAGCACGCACAATGTTAACAAATACTACTGTCGCTGTTATTCCAACTCACTCCCAACTTCCCAAACTGTCGCTCCCAAAGTGGAAGTATTTGGCGTTTAAAAATTTTCTGAGTTTCCTTAAAACACTTGTTCATAATAATCCCTCTATTCCGAACATCGAGAAATTCAATCAAGGTTGAAGCTGAGCTGCCCTGCAGAGCTTTTGACCGCGATTGACATATCCTTGCAGAAGTTTTGGTTAATAGAAGAGTTGAAACAGGAAAGCAACAAAGTTGAGAAGAACACTTTGTTAAAAAATATTTAAGTTTCGCCGTCAGGTCGTTTCGCATTAATGCTGCCTTTTACGTCGGATTCTCATCGGCTTGGCACGTCGTTTGACGTTGCCACGCGGCGGTTTTACACTCGCATTCTAGTAGAGTAAACGAATATATTGTATTCGTGCAAATATATGCAACCGACAACATAAAGTATATATATTCTTGATCAACTTCAACAGCCGAGTCGATCTAGCAATGTCCGCCTGTCCGTCCGTATGAACAACTAGATCTCGGAGACTATAAGAGCTAGAGTCACGCTCGTGGGGCGCCCCTCACGCCACACAAGGCGGGACCCCGGACCAGGAGGGTCTCAACCTAAGCTGCTTGAGGCGATGGTGAGCTGTCGTCATTTTAGCGACAGTTTTGGCAGCGATGGTCCTAAGAATATGTGCTGGGCTTTCAAATCCAAGGCCAAGTGACATCAGCAGTAGAGGATACTCTGCAACCACAGCAGTGGCTGGTGGACAGAATAACCGCCACACACGTAGGAAAGGACGGCATGGTCACGATCGTGGAGCAGTAGCGTAAGGACCTACAAGAGGCCAATACACAAATTGCCGCCGTTCCCAATAATTTGAAGGGTTGCAGCCCTCCAAGGGGGCCGGTGTTTTCGCATATCTTAGATAAAGATTACATAAATTGAATTTTCATGAAGTATAGTGTAAGTTATGATAGGGTGAAACGGGAGCGTATACCCACAAAGAACATCAAGTTGAATATTCAAGCACTAATATATCTGCTACATTTTCTTTAAAATGCAGTAAAAACTTTTCATATGCTTGAATTTTTTAATCTAAAATATATGCAACTGAGATCGGCATGTAATTGTAAGACATGTTTTATCAGTTACTAAAATAATTATATATACCTCTGCCTGTCTATTTTTAACACCTACATCTCGGCGACTATAAGAGCTTGACACATACAATTTGGTATACAGACTAAGCTAGTGGGGCATAAATAAAATCTTTCCCACTTTTGAAAGTTCTATTTGTCAAATGTTAAATAAATGCTGAGAACAAATATATTATTTCTTCTCTATGTTAAATTTGACAATCGTCAGATGGTGCCAAGAAATGTTGATTAAATATAGCCACAGTGTCACAAATCACGCTTTGGAATTTGAACAAACGACAAATCATCGATCAGTTCTTATGAGACCGAAGCAAATCAGCAATCTAATAAAATTTATTGCGGACAAAACACTTCAAAGCAAATATTGCCGCGTTTCTCGTTAAAAAAGTTGGTCGAATGCAACCATTTGTTTCTTCTGAACTAAAATCATCCGCCAAAGCCGGGTAGTCCCTTATCACCAAATGAACACTTGAATTTTCCACCCCGACTCAGATTATAAAGAAGAATTGCTAGGTGAACAGTTGTCCTTTTGACCCCAGAAGAGGTAGTTCTAAGCCTTTTAAAATGTCGCTTAGAGGTATAAATTTTATGAATGGTAGAGAAAGCGATTCTTTACTTCTACCCCTCTTCACTACTCCTACATATCTCTCTGTGCCTGCCTTCATTTAAATGTTAAAATATTTTACATACCCAAGTCTAGCCGCAAATATAAAATAATATTTCGTTAACTTGATTCCGCAATTTTTCAATTTGTAGCTGCGGAAGTAAAGAAACAAATATTAACTCATTACGATTCATGAACTATTACTTTCGAATCCAGGGGCAATTCACTTTAGAAGCGTTTCTGTATTGGCAAATCCTACGTATTTTATGAGTTGCTCTCCCATAAGGGGTGACCTACTTGCTCGAAAGTTGGCATGCCGTCCGCTTCGGCTTGCCCTTACTTATTGGATTTGCTGCAGCAGTTGCAATAATCAAATTGCCAGCTACCGCATCAGAGACACCGAATAAATGCTATACCAAAAGTAGAACACGTTGAGCGGACTTCAAAAGTCAAAAGGCGTTAATATAGCTCTGGTTGCGTTGCATTTAAGAAGGTTTCACTGTGCTCGTGCCAGTACAAACGGCATAAATGCAGTTTCATTTTATTTATGTTTAAATTAAGAAGAGCTCAAAGGACAGTTGGCCTGTCTCCATTCATTATTTCTGCTTATTTACTTAAATGACTTTTATGCTCATGTCTGTGCTGGTTCTTGTTATTATACGCTACACCAAAAAATTGGGAATATAATTTTATCAAGCCATTTGTCAAGCATTGAAAGAAGCGTTTTAAGTAAATTTATGATGAACGATAAATTTATGATGAAACAAAACTCAAATTGTTCTGTCCTTCAGTGTCATTGCAAGGCCGAATTTGGCCTGACTGCCTGCGTTAATGTATTTGACCGGATCTGTATGTCATTTAGCTGGCAGAGAACCGATTGGACTAAAAATTGCTTTAATGATGATCAGTTAATCGGTCTTCGCATTGTATTACAGGTCACAATCGTATGACATCATTAGGCTTCTATAAGAAGAGGTTCATTGCGAACTAACATTTTATAAATTGATTGATTTGTTTAATTGATCTGCTGCCACACATATAATAATGCTAACATGAGACAGATCATTGCAATAATATATTAAGTGGACCTAAAGCTAGCTAACAAACAATCTTATTAGATATTTAGAAAAGAAACAAGAAGGCAAGGGCTGTATCAAATGTGGTCGACGGGATACAAACCGAATTTGGTTTAATTTGGATGAAAAATAGGAAAGCTATGCGACTGTTCATTCAGGAACAATCGGTTATATCGGGGGTATGTGATATAGTTGCCCGACCTGAATCTGAATCTTAATCTTAACTAGCATGCAGATATAAGAAGCTCCTGGTTAAAATTTTAGCTTTGTAGCTCTTAAGACTTTTGAGATATTTGAATTAAAACAGAAAGACGGACGAACGAATTATATAAACTATATAAACTGTCCTTGTCATGCTGAGCAAGAATATGTATACTTTATAAACTGTTTCTTCTATGCATTGCAAGCTTCATAACAAAATAAATATATACATTCACATTTTTTGTGAATGGTATAGAACCTATGTTAAATATCTTCATGACCTAATCATGCCCATTATAACATATGTGATATGTGAGTGGTGTAAAACCTTTGGCAAACCTGACGATAGCTAACTTTTACTTCTAACCGTGTGAAAATAAAACTATAATTTTCAGAACGTTTTTCGTCAGTATCTTCCTCTCTTGGGCCATTCATTTAAACAGAAACAGAAAAGCTTCAAGTTTCTGCATTAACCAATTCGGACTAAATTATAAATAATATAACTTCTTAGATAATTACCGTTTTCTATAATTATAGAACTTTTTAAAGCTTATCAGCTACTTTAAACCAATCAATGTTGTCTTTGCATCATATTCATAATTCTCATAATAATTCCCTTATATCTTTAAGTGTATATAAGCTTTCGTCACCCTGGAGACAGCTCTTGCATATTTTTTTGTTGTTGTTTATTAATTAGTTCTCATGTTTGTCTGATGTGGAACTGGCGGCAACGAGTGTTATGTTTTTGCATTTTTTCCCCGCAATATCTTTGTTGTCACTGGCCAAGCAGCGCGGACGGATCACGTGCACATTGTGATGTCGGTTGCGTATACGCCGCATTTCGCTATCGCATCGGGCTGGCCGCAGAGAAAGAGTTGGCAACTGCTGCTGATGCACTGATTAAATGGATATGCAGTGTCTGTCCAACCAGCCATTCCAACAACTGGGCATTTAACTGCTCCCAACCCCAACCCAACCCTCTCCACAAGCCACACAACACCAACCAGCTGGCCAGAACGCCAACACCTAGTGTTGGTGTAAATTATAATTTATCAACAGGGCGCATCAGGCTCAAGCCCGCACCACATGAAATTTCAATTAAAATAAAAATTTATGCGCTTGTTGCCTTGTCGTTATAATGAAAACAGTATGTGAGTTATGGGACGGGCTAGACTCGCCAAGGAAGGGCAGGGTTGGGCTGAACTGGACTGGGACTCTCATTCTCTAATTTAAAGTGTCGCATATCGGAAATAAGTTGAAAGTAATTTAATTTTTATTACAGGCGGCTTCATGGGTGATATTGCGCTGCCCGAGGGAGATGCAGGTCCTGTGGTTGCTCATACGCCCATCGATGATGATGATGATGATGAGCAGCATAGGAAGCAAGTGAGAGACGATTTTGAGAAGGATGAACGAGAGCAGGCGGATGCACCCTTAGCAGAGCCAGCAAAATATAATGCCAGCTTTCAGCTAGATCTTGAGAAGCTCAAGCAGGAGGTCTATCATGAGGGCTTGCAGGTGGAGGAGGAGGGGCTCACCGATGTAATACGCAAGAAGACGAAACTGCCCAACACGGAACATATCAATCGCACAACGGGTCTGAGAGAAATTGAAAGCAAGCCCAATCTCGGCATCAATGAAGATGAAGCCAGCTTGGTAAATGGCCTCAGGAAGTTTTTAAAATATGTTTAACTAATGTCTACGATCTCTCATAGAGCTCCAGTGTCAATTTGCCATTGAAATCACGTCCGGAGAACCCATCGGACTATGCCCAGCAGTCCAGTTACAAGAACGAGGTGTTGACTCCGCCGGAACGACGACGAAGTGCATTCAAATCAGAAAAACGACCACTGGCCCTGATGGACACTGAACCTGCTTTAGCCACCGCTACCTTGATGCTCAATAAATCAATGATCTCCGCTTCGCATCGCCATGTAGATACGCGGAAGATACAATCGAATAACAAGGATATTGAGGATGATTCTGGCAATAACTTTGTGGCAGAGCGTCGCCCACCGCACATTCTGCCCACCACACTGCCCGAGCAGCGATCCACGCTGCCCAATGTGTATAGCAATGCCGGTGGCAATGGCATGCAGTTGGACGATGAGGTGGACTTCTTGCATGCACGTGGCGTGGTGCGCCGCAGGCACCGACGAGGGCCCAAGCAGCGGTAAGTAGTTTGGTATTTGGCCGCTCGTGGATTTGTATGTCAGCTTTGTCTAATTTAGTCGCAATCGGAGCCACTCTGTGGACTATGCTACGAAATTGGAACGTCTGCGCGAGGAACTGTATCATCCTCATGGCCAGCGACATAATAACCAGCAGCATCAACAACACAAGTCGCATAACAAGAAGCATCGCTCACATCGCCAACACCGTCGCCGCGGCCACAGCATAACGCAACATATCCAGAATCCCCTAAATTACTCGTCCATCCCGAGTCCTGAACCGCCAGCTGAGCTGGAGTTGTTATCCAAACACAAGCCTGCCATGGATGCGCTTAATGCTGAAGTGCAGCACTCCACGCTTGAAATGGATTTGCAGAATACAGAGTAAGTTTTTACTGTCGAACCCTAGCCGAACCTCACGCCAGACAACCGCATCCGTTTCCGTAGCCATTTCCTGCCCGCTCCAAATTGTTGGCCATTTCATTCAGAGGTTTCAGCATAAACTTTAAACAAACAGCCGTCATTTTTGGCTGCTCAACACACATGCACTCATACGTATGCGTGTTCGAGTCTGTGTGAAAGAAAAGTTATGAATTTTAATAGAAATTCGCGTAGCAAAAGTTGAAGCCCAACAGCAGTGGAAAATGTTTGAAAAACTGCTGGCAATTAAAATAACGCATACGCCACGTGAAAACCCACAAGTCTTGCACATAGACTCATATTCCCTCTCCCCCTCTCTCTCACTCACACACACTGCCCCTGTTTTGCAGGAATTGGAAGCAGGTGGAGCAGCGTCATCGGGTTGCTCGAGCCGTAACAGCGAAAAAGGAGCGCATCTGGGATTATGGCGTCATTCCCTATGAGATCGATAATAACTTTACTGGACTTCACAAGGCTCTCTTCAAGCAGGCGATGCGCCACTGGGAGAACTCCACGTGCATAAAATTTGTGGAACGCAATCCGGAAATACATCCCAACTACATTGTGTTCACCGTGCGTAGCTGCGGGTAAGCATAGTTTGCCTAGGATGATGATGCTCACTAATGTAATGTTTTCTCATCCCCGTAGCTGCTGCTCATTTGTGGGCAAGCGCGGCAATGGGCCCCAGGCCATCTCAATCGGGCGCAACTGTGACAAGTTTGGCATCGTGGTTCATGAGCTGGGCCATGTGGTTGGCTTCTGGCATGAGCATACGCGTCCCGACCGCGAGAACCATGTGGTTATTGAGCACAACAACATAATGAAGGGCCAGGACTACAATTTTAATATGCTGTCAGCTGATGAAGTGGACTCACTGGGCATGGCATATGACTACGATTCCATTATGCACTATGCACGGAATACATTCTCCAAGGGCACGTATCTGGACACCATACTGCCTATCGAGATGAAGGGTCGCAAGCGGCCAGAGATTGGCCAGCGTTTGCGTCTCAGTCAGGGGGACATTGCTCAAGCCAATCTGCTTTACAAATGCCCCAAATGCGGACGCACTTTTCAGGAGAGTTCAGGCATCTTTGCCAGTCCCTCCTACTATACAGCCGGTGCTCTGACCAATGAGACAGAGCACTGCGAGTGGAGGATTACGGCCACGCACGGGGAGCGCGTTGTACTTCAGCTGGAAAATATGGTAGGGCGCTGCAAGAATTCCCGTTCCCATATAGGAGCTACATAAACATCTACGTTATATTCTTAGAATATTTTCAAGACCAACAACTGCGAGACGGACTATCTGGAAATACGCGATGGCTATTACTTTAAGTCGCCGCTCATTGGACGCTTCTGTGGCAAAGTTGCCAAGGATGTGATTACCACCCAGTCCAGCCGCATGCTGCTAACATATGTGAACACCCATCGCACAGATAGCTATCGCGGTTTCAAGGCGGAGTTTGACGGTGAGTAGCATAGCCTAAAGTACTAACCTGAAATAGCCCTCCAAATTGACATTCCTGTTCATTCAGTTATATGTGGCGGCGAGCTATCGGTGGACGATGCCGAGGGTCGCTTGGAATCGCCCAACTATCCACTCGACTATTTGCCCAACAAGGAATGCGTGTGGAAAATTACAGTGCCCAAGGGCTTCCAAGTGGCGCTAAAATTCCAGTCGTTTGAGGTAGAGAACCATGACAGTTGCGTCTATGACTATGTGGAGGTGCGGGATGGCCCCGCACAGGACGCGCCGCTAATTGGCGTTTTCTGTGGCTACAAGCCGCCGCCGAACATGAAGTGAGTATGACAGACGCTGGCGCCCATCCAACATCCAGCACTGAAACCTCTAACCCATTGTGCTTTGTTCGCCGTCACTTTCAGGTCAAGTGGCAATTCGATGTACGTGAAATTCGTGTCGGACACATCGGTGCAGAAGGCTGGCTTTTCTGCCGTGTTCATGAAGGAGGTGGATGAATGCGAGACTCAGAATCATGGCTGCGAGCACGAGTGCATCAACACGCTGGGTGGTTACGAGTGCAGCTGCCACATCGGCTATGAGCTTCACAGCGACAAAAAGCATTGCGAAGGTGGGTTACAGTCCATGTTGATGTGGCACATTCTCTTTCTGTTCCCTATGCGAGTGTCAACAGCTGGCACAGGTGTCCGTTCATCGTCATTGCCGTTGCTCTAATCACTTTATCTGTGTTCCGTTTTTCATTTCACCCCGCCGCCTCTGCAGATGCCTGCGGCGGCGTTATCGAGTATCCGAATGGTACCATCACCTCGCCCTCGTTCCCCGAAATGTACCCCCTACTGAAGGAGTGCATTTGGGAGATTGTGGCGCCGCCCAAGCATAAGATCTCATTGAATTTCACACACTTTGACTTGGAGGGCACGAGCCATCAGCTGTCGGATTGTGGCTACGACTCGGTAACAATATACTCCAAACTTACTGAGAACCGCCTCAAGCGCATTGGCACCTTCTGCGGCAATTCCATTCCGCCGACGGCCACCTCGGATAGCAATGCCCTCCGGGTGGAGTTCCACTCAGACAAGTCGATTCAGCGTACTGGCTTTGCTGCTGTTTTCTTTACGGACATCGATGAGTGCGCCATGAACAACGGAGGCTGTCAGCATGAGTGCAGAAACACGATTGGCTCCTATATGTGCTTCTGTCACAACGGATACTCGCTACATGAGAACGGGCACGACTGTAAGGAGGGCGAGTGCAAATACGAGATATCCGCCCCCTTTGGCACCATCTACAGTCCAAACTATCCCGACTCGTATCCGCCGAATGCGGATTGTGTTTGGCATTTCATGACGACGCCGGGACACCGCATCAAGTTGATTTTCAATGAATTCACTGTGGAGTCACATCAGGTTAGTCAATGGTTGAGTAGGTTGACTATGGAATTCAGGATTCACTTCCTCTCGTTTTACATTTCAGGAATGTGCCTATGACAATGTGGCCATCTATGATGGTGAATCCGAGGCCAGCTCTATTCTGGGACGCTTCTGTGGTGACAAGATACCTTATCCCATATCCTCCACCACCAATCAGCTGTATATGGTTCTAAAGACGGACAAGAACAAACAGCTCAATGGCTTCATGGCCGTGCACTCTACCTGTGAGTGGTGGTCACATCAGAGCAACACCTGAAAATATAATTTAACCTCTAATAACTTCTCTCTTCTTGTTCTTCCTGGCTACAGCATGCGGCGGCTACTTGCGCGCCTCGAACCATGTGCAGCAGTTCTATTCGCATGCACGGTTTGGCAACCAGGACTATGATGACAGTATGGACTGTGAATGGACAATACAAGCGCCAGCCAACAGCAATGTGCAGCTGGTATTCCTCACATTCGACATTGAGACCAGCGAGAACTGCACCTACGACTATGTGCAGGTCTTCTCCGGCATGGAGGACACCAGTGGGCCCATGTACGGCCAGTACTGTGGCAATGTGGTGAGTCAAGCGCAATAGGGTTTTCAACTACTGCCTCACAATGTGATTTCGCCTAACAGCTGCCCCAGGACATCATTTCGATGACAGACTCGCTGCTGGTGCGCTTTAAGACCGATAGTTCGGTGCCCAACAAAGGCTTCTCGGCCTCATACGTAGCCGTTGATCCCTTCGAGAACAGCGATGAAGACGCTGAAAACTCCTACAGCTCTGAGATGGTCACTCCATTTCCAGGTTCGCTTAAAAGCATCTACATAGAGAGCAACGAGGAAACGGATGAGTACAGCGATTTAAGCGGCAATCAGCTGGTCCTTAACGGCCAATACCGTGGCCGGTACAGCTTGCCCAACAGATACTACCAGTGGTCAAACTAGAGATACTCACATCCATCAATCCTCAAAACGCACAACAATGCATGACAATATCTTCAAATGGAATTTATTTAACAAAACAAATTAGACATATCGTCGCGTACATATAGCAACATTTATTCGCTCTTCCTCTTTTGCGCAGTAACTACGAGTATATTACCTATAATATAGTATAATCATACACCACTGTCCTTGTACCGATATCAAACCAATATTAGTCCTTAGGCAATCCGAATGATGAGGAAGGGTTATTCTTATCACATGCAAAAGTCGGTACTACATATTTATGGAAGGAGTGTGTCTGAATCTCAGTTGCGTCTATAAGGAGAACCGCCGGCAAACTAACCGATTAAATGTACGATACTGGACACTGTTTCCAGTTCTGTTTTAGTTTGAACCTATGTGAATACTAGATTCAGCTCAATATAAGTATTTAGAAATTGAGAACAACATCTAGCGGATTCAATCCGGAAAATATTAGCTATTTACAGAAAGCAATCAAATATTTACTCAAAATTCAGAATTGAAAACAAACTCTGATCCTTTTAAATCAAGCTCAATTCTTGCATTTTCCTTTAGCAATTTTATTGCATTACTCTGCAATATATACGATATTTCTATAAGTACGTGTTATGTATGTATGATGCCATATATACATACATAAGTCTGTATATATGGCTAAATCTGATGGTCTAGTGCATTTGCTTTACTTTTAATGACAATTTATATATTTAGTCTAAGATCTGGGGTTGCCAAATTTAAACAAAAAGTTAAGCTATAATGAAACAGATTTCTTCGGCATGCTGATGTTTATATATGCTTGCAGACAAAACTGTACATGATATTCCCATTACTGAAGGCTTCTTTAACTATATAGTATAGTATATATATATGGTCTTATTATTACTGCTATTTTGATTGCTTGTCAAAGGCAGACTGGACATAGCTTTAAAATTAGCAAAGCAAACGGAAAGGAATTATTTTTAGCAACATTTATCAGTTCTCAATGAAAACAATGATCATTATTTAAGGAATTTTATACTCGTACTCTAGTAGAGTAGACGAGTATATTGTGTTCGTGCAAATGTATGTAACAGGCAGAAGGAGGCGTAACATACATTTGCACGAATACAATATACTCGTTTACTCTACTAGAGTATGAGTATAATCATTTTTTTTTCATACTCGTGAGTGTGTCGAATATTGAATAAATGCTGAGTACGAGTATCTTATAGTCGGAATATACTTGTTTAAAATACCCAGCAGATTAAACCCTCGATTTTGTTGTCGCATGCGGGAGCTAGAAGACGGCTTCTCAACTTCTTGATAGTGTGACGTTTGTTGATCTGCCGGACAGGGCTTACTTGGCACATCGTTTTCAGATCTTCCACTTAAGATTAACTCTTGGGAATATTTCTTAAGCTGTGCGACAAAAAGTAGGTCGGCACTCGTGCAAATCTGGTCATCATAGTTATGGTTATTTCTGAAACAAATACGTTTTAGAAGCCTACACATTCCGTTGACGAAATCTGGCTACTTAGTTTTCCTTGCTTATTGCAGTTCTGCAAGGGTACATAAAGTTCGAATACCCGAAGTAGCGTTCCTATCTTGTTCTTTGCATATTTTGTCTTTTGTGTTCGTAAATAGTTTCATTGTGTTGTTATGGGCTTTTGTATGGATACTTTAATGTGGTTTTGTTCCTAGGCCTGCTTTTGGAATTACGAGATCTGTTAAAGCCAATTTCCTGGTCTACTTTCATCCGATTTTGGAATTAATGTATATTGATATGATCAGTCAGTTTAAAATTTTATTTTTTTTAGACAAATATGAGACGTGTTTGGTGTATTTCATGAACTTTTCCTGCTTGTGAGCTCGTCTGTCCACTTCCATTCTTGAAGATTGGGCCTTAGATTCTTTTCAACACATCCAGGTTTACCAACATTGTTTCTTGAAAATGAACATAAGATATTTTGTTTTTCTTTTAAGAAATATTAGGCACCTTTGGCTAAAGAGTTGAAACTGAAAATATTCCAATTTCCTGAATTTACCGGACTGCTAAAGCACGCTGTCCATTTTATGTTCTGACAATGTTCTCAATGTAATATTTTCAATTCACATTAATAACCCGAATAACTTCTAAATAAGTGCCATACAAATGTATCAACAATATTGCCATTTGTAGTTTTATATTTAAAAACATTCATACATTTCATATCATAATTGATTAATCTTCTGAATGAAATTAACAAATGCATTTCTAGTAAAGCAATGATTTGTAATATAAATTCAAATATTCCCCAAGTTCATGAAATGATAATGGAACTGTGTGGAACTAAACGGTAAAATAAACTAGCATTATAATTTCAAATTTATTCTATAAAGTTTTGCTTTAGCCAATTGAAAAGTCATGATCCACTGTCCCTGCCCGTATCCAAGGAAAGGGGAAGTTCGATATGTAATATATGAACAGATTTTGGACATATGCATATGCATAATAAAGCACTTGCTGCAAGGATATATACACTTATATTAACAAAACGACATACATATATAATTATGTAAATTTCTCAAACATTTGACTCAACTTAATACGTAATTAAATATATACACTGATAATTAGTATGTTTTAAAAGAAAACCAAATGCAGTTTAAATACTAATTTTATGTGCACATTTTTGACAGTTTGTTTGACATCGTCTTCATCAGGGGCAGCGGCAGCGGCTATTACAAATAATTTAATTTTATGACTCCGCTTGCAGCTTGCCACTTTTAAGCGGCTTGAACAGCCTTTATGGCGGGCATTGCCATGAAATGTTTCTTTCATGCGTTGGAATTTTGAGCGCCGAAACATTAATGACCTGCCCTAAAATATGCAGAACATGGACACCGACGGCAACACCTGATCCTGGCGTTTATAAAGCGCGAAAGCGAATGCGAGCTATGTGGCCTGATCCCAGGGCTCGGGTTCAGCTGCAGAGCGGTGGCAGCGGCTCAGGTAGACGCATGCACAGGTCCATCCACAACTCAATGTCAAGGTGTGGGATACCCAAATCAAACCCATTGAATGGGAACAATCAAGGCAGCACAGACAGACGAATGACAATGGACAACATGAATCGCCAATGAGGCACGAATTGCAGGGAGTGAGAGCGGCATGGAGATGGCACTGTAATTTTTCGACCGTCGATTCAAACTGGACCCTCAGCCAGACGTATGGTTCGTTCTGGGTCTGGCTCAGGTTCAGGTCGCAGTCGTATTGTTGACAGTTCCAGATCGTGTGCTGTTGCCAAAGCGGCTCCTTCTTTAAAACAAAACAAAAAGAAACAACAAAATGCTTCGCTCAGTCTTTCTCTGCCTCTCTGGTTATGAGCTCTTTACCTGCCTAATCCACGGAGCACACAAACCCTTAAGAATTTGTGTGCGTCTGAGTCTCCGAAATATTAATTCGGCAATCGCAGCATTTGAGCGATCAGTTAGAACTTTGCACTAGCGTGGCGCGGTTGTCCAACTCTAAGGCACCTGGAAGAGTAAGCCTGATAGCCTTATATATATATATATATTTTTATATATATGTGTTTGTATGTAAATACGATGCCATTCAAAGTGAGTTTGACTCTAATGGCCTTTGGAGTATTGTCGGTAACATTGATGGTGAAGCTGGCCATGGGCAACGGCATGATGGGCAGCCATATGCAAAACGATGACGAATACGATTTTGATTTTAAAGAACAGCCCACCGATTTCTATGGCATGGATGCGGATTCGGATGCAGTTGAGGTGAGTTCAACTTCAAAAACTCTTTCACTTTGAATTGTTATGTATTCCAATTTAGGCGCTATACCCAAAGGTGGAACAGAAACAGGCATGGGAGACTGACGAATCCACGCCGTCAATTCCCATAGCCAGGCGGCTACTGAGATGGAAAAGAAAGAAGCTGAGCACAGCTAGGAATGCGTTGAGGTAAGTCGAAAGCTGTGCGCTACGGAGAAAGAGAATGCTGCACAATTAGTCAACTGTTGATGTTTCTGTTAGTGCAGCATTCCTTTTGCCTGTCAGGCTAGCTAAAGGCCATGACCGGATGGCGTATAAATTAACCAAAGGTGCTCAGCTAACCGGTCCCCCTCTTCAGCAGCAATCAACGCCTTAAGCAGGGACACAAATCATTCAGCAACGAAGACCTGTTGGCTTCGAAGCCCAGTTCCCAGCCCGCACTGCTCTGGACGGATGCCGCAATGGATGTGCTTCAACCAAGTCCCTTACGAAGTCGACATCGACGTGGTGTTACCGTACGCAAAGATCGCATATGGGACTATGGCGTTATACCTTATGAGATTGATGATACCATCTTTAGTGGGGCCCATAAAGCTCTTTTCAAGCAGGCCATGCGGCATTGGGAAAACTTTACGTGCATCAAGTTCGTAGAGCGCGATGCCAAGCTGCATACCAACTACATTTACTTTACGGTGAAGAACTGCGGGTGAGTCCTAATTAGAGTCTGGAATAGGCAGATATGGACACCTCTCTAACTGCCACTGTGACTGCAGCTGCTGCTCGTTTCTAGGCAAGAATGGAAACGGCCGCCAGCCCATCTCGATTGGACGCAATTGTGAGAAGTTTGGCATCATTATCCATGAGCTGGGCCACACCATTGGTTTCCATCATGAGCACGCTCGTGGCGACAGAGATAAACATATCATCATCAATAAGGCCAACATAATGCGTGGCCAGGAGTACAACTTTGATGTACTGTCGCCGGAGGAGGTTGACTTACCGCTGCTACCTTACGACTATAACTCGATCATGCACTATGCCAAGAACTCGTTCTCCAAGAGTAGCTACTTGGACACTATTACGCCTATTGGAATACCGCAGGGTGCACACGTCGAGCTGGGCCAGCGACGTCGCCTCAGTCGTGGTGACATTATCCAAGCCAATCTATTGTACAAGTGCGCGCCCTGTGGACGTACTTACCAGCAGAATGCAGGGCAGATTGTGGGCCCCCACTTTGTCTACAACAGCAATGGCGTGTTGGGCAGCGCCAGAACTGAGTTCGAGGGCAGTGGAGATGCAGGCGAGGAGTTGGATGCCGAGTCGACGATGACGGGTGTTAATGAGTTTGATGCTGCACTGAGCCGCTGCGAGTATCGCATCACAGCCACCAATGGTGAGCGCATCATCCTGCATGTACAGCAGTTGCAGCTGCTCTACTCGGCGAACTGCAGCCAAGACTATGTGGAGATACGTGATGGCTACTGGCATCGCTCGCCGCTATTGCGCCGGCTCTGTGGAAATGTCAGCAGCGAAACCATCACCACCCAGTCGAGTCGGATGCTTATCAACTATGTGAATCGTAATGCAGGCAAGGGATATCCGGGATTCAAGGCGAAATTCGAAGGTACGGTTTCAATAGAGTGAATCATCAACAATATGATAATCTGGTTAGCTTTTTCCAGTTGTCTGTGGTGGGAACATTGAACTACGCAGGGATCAGTCGATTGACTCACCCAATAATCCACTGGAGTATATGCCCAACAAGGAGTGCATTTGGCGCATATTAGCGCCGCAACATCATCAGGTGGCCCTCAGGTTTCATACCTTTGAGTTGGAGAAGCACGATGGCTGCATCTATGACTACATAGAGATACGCGATGGCAACCACAGTGACTCTAGGCTGATTGGGCGCTTCTGCGGCGACAAACTGCCCCCCAATGTTAAGTAAGTGAGATAAATAATTGATGTAGGTTACAGATGCCTTACAGTTTCCGCTTCCTTTCAGAACTCGAAGCAATCAGATGTACATCAAGTTTGTCTCGGATGGATCCGTGCAGAAGCTGGGTTTCTCTGCTACCCTCATGCTGGACGTTGATGAGTGCAAGTTCACGCAGCATGGATGTCAGCACGTCTGCATCAACACCTTGGGGAGCTATCAGTGCGGCTGCCATGCCGGCTACGAGCTGCAGGCCAATGGAAAAACGTGTGAAGGTTAGTGTGGTTGGGGAATGGTTAACCATTGATTGGTTAATCATGCTCTTGGTTGTGGTCAAATGTATTTATTTCCCATTACACTTTTAATGCAGATGCTTGCGGTGGTATTGTGGATGCCACCAAGTCAAATGGCACACTGTATTCACCATCTTATCCCGACGTGTATCCGAATGCCAAGCAGTGTGTCTGGGAGGTGGTTGCGCCACTGCATCATTCAGTGTTTCTAAACTTCACACACTTTGATATCGAGGGAACCAAATTTCAGTATACCAAATGCAACTATGACTATCTTGTGATCTATTCGAAGCTGCGTGACAATCGTCTTAAGAAGATTGGCATATTTTGCGGCAACGAGCTGCCACCCATTGCGAACTCCGAGCAGAACGTTTTGCGCCTGGAATTCCACTCTGACCGCACGGTGCAGCGCAGCGGCTTTGTAGCTCAGTTCATTGTAGGTAAGTATACTTGTTATATATAATTCCCGGTCCCTCATACATTGATTACGTCATTGCAGATCTGGACGAGTGTGCTGTGAACAATGGTGGCTGCCAGCATAGATGTCGCAATACCTTCGGTAGCTATCAGTGCAGCTGCCGGAATGGCTATACTTTGCACGATAATGGGCACAACTGCACGGAGACCAAGTGCAAGTTCGAAATCACTTCGTCATACGGCGTGGTACAGAGCCCCAACTATCCAGAGGACTATCCGCGCAACATCTATTGCTACTGGCACTTTCAAACCGTTCTTGGACATCGGATACACTTGACGTTCCACGATTTTCAAGTGGAGAGCCACCAGGAATGCATCTATGACCACGTGGCTGTCTACGATGGACGTTCGGAGAATAGTTCCACGCTTGGTATTTACTGTGGCGGTCGTGAACCGTACTCTGCCATTGCCTCCACCGATGAATTGTTTATGGTGCTTAGGACGGATGCGGGCTTGCAGCGTAGAGGCTTTAGGGCAACGTTTGTGTCCGAGTGCGGTGGCTACTTAAGGGCCACAAATCACTCGCAGATCTTTTACTCACATCCGCGATATGGCAGCCGACCCTACAAACGCAACATGTACTGCGACTGGCGCATTCAGTCTGATGCCGAAAGTAGTGTCAAAATCAAGTTCTTACTGTTTGAGCTTGAGTATTCCGAACACTGTGACTACGACTTCTTGGAGGTCACCGAGGAAGGCGGTGCCATGAACACAATACACGGCCGTTTCTGTGGCAAGCGCAAGCCTCCAATTATAGTTTCCAACTCAGACACGTTGCTGCTCAGATTCCAAACGGATGAAAGTAACTCACTGCGCGGCTTTGCCATTTCCTTTGTCGCTGTTGAGCCGCCAGATGACGATGGTGGTGATGATTTCGATGCAGTCACACCATTTCCAGGTTACCTAAAGAATATGTACGCCACCCATACGGAGACAGAGATGGGTAGTGCCATCGATGAGATGGCACAATCACAACGAGCCCACATATTATCACCAAGCAGGCTTATTTAGTGCCTTTATGTGCCAAATGCCTTTATGTTTTGTTGTTGCAATTTTTAATAAAATAAGTAAGATAATAAACGCGTATTTGTTTAGCTTTAATTGGTATTAAAATTACGTTGACTTTGCATTTTCTTTTGAAACTGCCATTTCAAACGCGCCTTACCATTCACAACGAACTCTTCAGTTACAGGGCTGGCAAACAATCGGGCAAAAATATCAATAGCTAGAACTTTACAGAGGTTTTCCTCGCTATCTGGTCACACTTTTTGTTTTTAATATTAATGTTCATTAACGGCTCTGCATTTCTGCCGTATTTAGTTAGGAGGGTACATTTAGTGTGCTGAAATATTATGTTTTGGTATAGATTTTATTTAATAAAGAAAGTACATTTGTAATTTAAATAATTGCACTTTTCTGATTCGATCGCGGTTTAGCAGAGCTGTTAACTACTTTACAGAATCTGCGATATTTTTTTACATGATAGTATAATTTGGTAGTTTTTACGTTCTGAGCAAACATCAATGATTGTGTCTGCCCAACTCGATTTTGCGATGTTATCGATATTATCGATACAAGGGCGCATTTTTTCAAAAATTGCAAGCAGCAGAAGCTAAAGGATGCAGTCGTAAATGTTAATTTATTAAATATGCGGGTATCATTGAATTTTTAGTCTCTGTCTATGGTGCAAGGCTACATTAAAATGTTGCAATGATTGTAACACACAAAACAGAGCGTGACAGATCCGAAATTATGTATGTATTATCATATCATCTACGCAGTACTAGTTTATTAATTCCGTTTGCCACGCGCATTTTTTAGTATAGCCGCCATAAATACCCAAAAAAAAATAATCGATGTTTACAAAATGTGAGCGGAATCGATGTATCGATTTAGCATCGATTTTTTTCCAGCACTAGCAAGCGGCGTCACTTCATTTTAATAATCGCGCGCTATTGTTAATTGTGTTAAATGTTAAAGTTGCAGCGTTTGTTTCTGGCATGTCTGTGCTAATAGTGTCTGCGTTGATTGTATTGTGATTGTTTGTGTAGTGCATAGTGCCATTTTGTGTGTTCAGTTTTCGTTTGATCTTGCACGTCGTTGTCATTGGTTTTTAAACTCCACGGACAAGCACAAGCTGCAACAGCACGCCAAAGATGAGCGCTTTTGAGGTTTGTAGGGACAAGGCAGAGGCAGAAAGTCAACGGTTAATTTGTATTATGTATATGCAGATCACAGTTACGCCGTCCCGGCTAAAACAGAAGAAACGCATCGAAGGTCGCGAGCCGGCCGCTGTGGTCATGGCCCCATTCTCGGCCAAGGCAATTGTTCAATTCGAGGATGTGCCTATTACCAAAACGGCTAAACGAATTGTGCGCGTCATCAATCCCAGCGACGAGGATATTGAGGTATGTTGGCTTGCTGCTTCATGCACACACATACGAACACATGTGTGCAGATCAGAACAACTGCTGCTGCCTGGGTAACTATTTATTTGATCAATTTCGCCCAACTCGCTGGTTGTAGGTCAAAGTAACAAAAGCCATTAAGGAGGAGCATAATCTAAGTGTCGAATGGATGGAACGCATTGTGCCCGCACGCGATGAAGTTCCCATGGAGCTGGTATGGAATCCCCAGCTGGAGGTGGCGTGCAAAGTAACACTTCAGCTGCTGGACAATCGCAACTTTCGGAAGGAAGTCATGATTATACTCAAGTCTAAGAGCAACCAGCCAGTGAAGGTAAGTCCAACGCAGTTTGAAACATTATCCGCCAGACTCATGCACTCACCCTTAATTCTTCTCTACCTGAAAGGGTACACGCAAATTTCCCAGTGTAGGCAAAACCCTGCAGCTGAAATCGCCGACGGGTAGCTCAAAGGGGTCAAAGGGCGTCATTGCTGCAGCTGCTGTGCAGCAAAAGAGGCGACTTTCAAGTGCTGCCGCTGTCACGACTTCCAAGCAGCACTGGCGTAATGTGCCGGCCACAAAACCACGAGGAACTCTCGCATCAACTTCACAGGCTCCTTTGGCCGAGCGCAATGTCAACAAGGCAGCTTTCTACGTCCACGAACGTGCTGCACATTTGTCTCCCCAGACTGAGATCCACAATGCCAAAGAGAATGTCAGCCCCATGACACCTACTAATGTCTTAAATATAATTGACACCCTTAGGTTCACGCCGCTCAACGACACCCAAACTGCAAACGCAGCTACTGCACCTCTGCCGGACAATCTAGCCGCTTGGCCCACGCCCACCTTTCGCAAGGTGACGACACATACCGTCGGCAGTGAGATTCGGCCACGTAAGCTCACCACTGCTGAGTTGGGTGGCAACGATGAGGAGCAGCCCTGCCTCACCAATAAAACATTTGATGTGAAGCTCAGCGAGACTCTAAACATGTCTGTGGATAGTTTGGATTGCTCACGCTCGGAACACCTATTGCAAACGCCGACGGGTGGAATGCTCAACAAGACCACGACCATTGCCAATAGCTTGCACCCGCGTGCCCTGGAATGCATACACGAAGAAGATGCCAGCCCTCCTAAAATTGTGATGCTTCAAAGCCGAATGGAGGACCTTAAGCGAGACATTCAATTGGTGGGTTCACCGTTGCGTAAGTATTCCGAGTCCATGAAGGATCTGTCCCTGCTAGCGGTACAAAAGACAATAGCCATACAGGGCTCCATGCCGAACCTCAACGAGATGGTGCAGATACGCTCCATTGAGCAGAACCGTTATTATCATCAGCATGAGCAGCCGGATATTCGGCCGACGCCTGCGCCACATTTGCCACTGACAGTCAAGGTCAAGCAGCCGCCTCCATCCCTGAATAGTTCCACAAGCAGTGAGACAAGCATGATTTCCCATCATGATTTGCTGTTCAACCAGAACGAGATTCTGGCACAATCCAGTCGTTTCAACCTCCACGAGGTCGGCGTTGGTCGAAAGACCCACAAAGGCAGTCCCGTCAAATTAGAAAAGAAGGCGACGTCTTCTGGCGGCAACAATCCACAAAAGCGGCGTTCGCATGAGCTAAGCTTTTCTGATTCACCAAGCTCGGAATCTCTGCACCGCAACGAGACGCTGGCCATCTCGCCACCCAAGCGGCAACGTGTGGACGTTCTGGACGTTTGTGGTTCCGGGCGAAATGCACCGGCTAATGCTTCAGCTCGGGGTGTGAAGGCCTGGTCCCAGACGCAGCCCAAGAAGTTTAAGCTGGCGCAGACGATGTCACTGATGAAGAAACCCGCTACTCCTCGAAAGGCACGCGAAACAGCAGCTAAAGAGCTGCGCCCCGTCCGGCTCTACGACTCGGAGCTCTACTTGCAGACCTATATTAATCCGGACCCCTTTGCGGCCACGACGACAATAGATCCATTTCTGGCCTCCACCATGTATCTAGACGAGCAGGCCGTGGATCGGCACCAAGCAGATTTCAAAAAGTGGCTGAATGCCTTGGTCACCATGCCCGCCGATCTCGATGCGGATACCAATAGCAAGATCGATGTAGGCAAGCTTTTCAACGAGGTGAGGAATAAGGACCTGGTGATGGCCCCCACCAAGGAAGAACAATCTATGAACTACCTTACCAAGTTTCGCCTCGAGAGTCTGCGTCGAGCTGCCGTGGAGCTTTTCTTCAGCGAACAGATGCGTCTGCCCTGTTCCAAGGTGGCTGTTTATGTCAGCAAACAGGCGCTGAGGATACGCAGCGATCGCAACCTGCACCTGGACGTGGTTATGCAACGCACCATATTGGAGTTGCTACTTTGCTTTAATCCCCTCTGGCTGCGTCTGGGCCTTGAAGTGGTCTTCGGCGAGAAGATCCATTTGCAGTCCAATCGGGACATTGTGGGTCTGAGCACGTTTATCCTGAACCGCCTGTTCCGCAACAAGGGTGAGGAGCAGAGATACAGCAAGGCCTACACCCTCACTGAGGAGTACGCCGAGACAATAAAAAAGCACACGCTCCAGAAGATACTCTTCCTTCTGCTTTTCCTCGATCAGGCAAAGCAGCAGAAGATTGTTAAGCATAATCCGTGTCTCTTTGTGAAGAAGTCGGCGCACAAGGAGACCAAGGACATCCTGCTACGCTTTTCCTCCGAGCTCCTGGCCAACATTGGGGATATCACACGTGAGTTGCGCCGCCTGGGCTACGTACTCCAGCACAAGCAGACATTCCTCGACGAATTTGATTATGCCTTCACAAACTTGGCCGTGGATCTGCGCGACGGCGTCCGGCTCACCCGTGTTATGGAGGTCATTCTTCTCCGCGACGATCTTACTCGCCAGTTGCGTGTGCCCGCTATTTCCCGGCTCCAGCGTATCTTCAATGTCAAGCTTGCCCTGGGCGCCCTTAGTGAAGCTGACTTTGAGCTCGGCGGCGACATCTCTGCCGCGGATATTGTGGACGGACATCGGGAGAAGACTCTGTCTTTGTTATGGCAGATTATCTATAAGTTCCGCTCCCCCAAATTCCATGCCGCAGCCCGCGTTCTACAACAATGGTGGCGTCGTTGCTGGCTCGGCGTCGTTATCCGGCGTCGCATTCAGCACAAAGAGCACATACGTCGCGAGCGCGCCGCAACGAAAATACAGTCCCTATTCCGCGGCCACCAGATGCGCAAATTTACGAAGATCTACAAGGAAGAGCGTATCCAAGCCGCCATTATCTTTCAAAAATACACGCGTCGCTATTTGGCGCAAAAGCAACTCTTCCAGGGCTACCACAGTGTCATCACTATTCAGCGCTGGTGGCGTGCCCAGCTCCAAGGACACCTTTGTCGCCAGCAGTTCCTCAACCTACGACAGTCCACCATCTTTCTGCAGCGCATTTGGAGGCGCCGCATCTTTGCCCAAAAGCTAATTGTGGCGGCGGCCACGGCGCGTCTGCAGCGGGAACAGAAGCTGCAGGCGGCAGCTGCCTGCATACAAATGCATTGGCGTGCGCATAGTCTGCGTGTGAAGCAGCGCCAAGAGTTCCTGGAAAAGCGACGGCTTATCGTCATGGTCCAGCAACGTGTGCGGGCGAAATGGGCCATGCGAGCGCAAAAGATGCAGTTTGGGAAGTTGAAGAGAGCCACTCAGGTACTGCAAGTGCGTTGGCGCGCGTTGATCCAGATGAGGAAACAGAGGCTACACTTCCAGCAAATCCGCAATACTACTATAAAGGCGCAGCGACATTGGAGAGCCGTTCTCCAGATGCGATCAGTTCGCGCTGACTATTTGGTGAAAAAACGCTCGGCGTTAATCATCCAGCGGCATCTGCGTGCCACTTGGCAAATGAAGATCTCTCGCAATCATTACCAACGCCTTCGTCACGCCACAGTGGTCTTGCAGCAACGTTATCGGGCACGTTTGGCGATGTTAACGGTGCGCCGCAACTTTGAAATTACTCGGTTGTGCCTTGTACGATTGCAGTGGCGCTGGAGAGCCACATTGGAAATGCGTCGACAGCGGGACAGCTACCAGCAACTGCAATCCTTCGCCAGACTGCTCCAGGGTAGGTTTCTTGCCAGGCGTCAGATGCGTAAGGAGAAGGCAAATTACCAACAGCTTAGAAACGCTGCATTGGTACTCCAACGACGTTACCGCGCCCGACTGCTGATGAGGCAACAACGCAAGCAGTTCCTTTGCCTGCGCCAGGCAGCGCTCGTCATCGAGCACCGCTTCCGGGCCTACAAAACCATGCGCTATTTCCGAGCCAAGTACCACGGCATCCAGGCCGCCGTCAGCTTCCTTCAGATGCACTGGCGGGCACATTTGTTGAGGAAGCGCCAGCGTACCAGTTTCCTGCAATTACGTCAGGCGGCCATCACAATTCAGCAACACTATCGGACCCGTTTGGCAATGCTGAAACAGAAGCTTAGATACCAGCAATTGAGAACTGCCACCATGATTGTCCAGACTCGATATCGCGCCCAAGTGGCCATGCGCAAGCAGCGCTCTGTCTACCAGAAGCAGCTGAGCCTCATCATTCAAGTACAGCGACGTTATCGTGGAAAGTTGGCCACCAGAGCGGCTCGATCAGATTACCAGAATCAACGCCGGGCGGCCATTCGCTTGCAGCAATGGTGGCGAGGCCACCGCCAGATGCTTCGAACTCGCCAGGAATACAGGAGACTGCTGGACAGTGCCCAGGTTATGCAACGCAAATGGCGTGCCATTTTACTGGGGCGACGGCAGCGGCAGATCTTCTTGGATGTCGTCCTCAAAGTGCGCCTACTGCAGAACTATATTCGCGCCACGCTTGCCATGCGGCGACAACGCGAACAGTTCCAGAGGGAGCGCCACGCGGCGATCTTGTTGCAGCGTTCGTTCCGTGCCCGTCAAGCTATGATCAGCGCGCGCGCACTTTACCAGCTAGTGCAGAGGAGCGTGATCTGTATACAGCGCAGATTCCGTGCAAGGCGCTCCATGCTCCAGCAACGGTTTACATACATCCGACTGCGCTCCATCACTATTCATCTGCAGCAGAAATTCCGCGGGCATTGGTTAATGCTCGAGCAGCGACAGCATTTCCTGCTGCTACGCCGCTCGACATTGGATTTCCAGGCAAGGGCACTCGGTTTTCTAGCTCGCAAGCGATTCCAGGCCCTGATGACGCCTGAAATGATGGAGTATCTGCAACAGAAGAAGGCTGCAAAGGTTATTCAGCGCTATTGGCGCGGCTATCGTATCCGTCGTCGGCAGCGTAATCAAGGATTGTTGGCTATCCGCCAGAGACTCTTGGCACTGCGTGTGGAGGCGTCGACCATGAACTCGGTGCAATCGAAGGTGAAGGAAGCTGTGCGTTTCCTGCGGGGACGTTTCATCGCCTCCGATGCGCTGGCTGTGCTCAATCGATTGGGTAAGCAGGAATTTCTCTCACAGAAGTGTTCATGCCTAAATTTTCTGTCTATTCATGCAGATCGCTTGTCCCGCACAGTACCGCACCTGCTCATGTGGTGCTCCGAATTCATGTCCACATTCTGCTATGGTATCATGGCGCAGGCCATACGTTCCGAGGTGGATAAACAGCTCATTGAGCGCTGCAGTCGGATTATTCTAAATCTAGCGCGATATAACAGCACCACGGTGAACACCTTCCAGGAGAGTGGCCTGGTGACCATTGCTCAGATGCTGCTTCGCTGGTGCGACAAAGACAGCGAAATATTTAACACGCTCTGCACGCTCATCTGGGTTTTCGCCCACTGTCCCAAAAAACGAAAGGTAAGTCAGATTTATGTAAAGTTAAATCCATCTTCGATATGATTATTCATTTTTATAATTCAGATCATTCATGACTACATGACCAACACGGAAGCCATTTATATGGTGCGCGAGACCAAAAAACTCGTTGCCCGCAAGGAGAAAATGAAACAGAACGTGCGCAAGCCGCCGCCATTATCGATGTCTTCCTCAACTGGTGGTCGCCATCATGCACTATCTCAGCCCGCTGGATTTTCACAATGTGCACTGCCCAGCCTGGAGCCCGACTATGGCATCATTAGATACAGCCCCTATACGTTCATATCCTCGGTCTTTGCCTTCGATACGATTCTGCGCAAACTGGACATTGATGTCTTCTAGTTAAGGTTATCTTTAGTTGAATGTTTTAAGCCTTTTTTTAATTTGATCTTGTGTTTAGTTTGAATGTTAATCAAAATTGTTAATGGACTCGAATGTTCGAACCAATAATAAACTATGATTTGTAAATAAACCCGTAAATTTGTTCTGCCTTGATCGGATCATACAAATCCATTGAAACGAAGTCAGAAAAGATTACAGCTTTAGCGTGGCCATCTTTTAATGTGCGCCATTCCAGTTGAAACATTTATCTTTTACAGATCCTGAGGAACAGCCTTGGCAGTCTGATGTGAGGTTCTATGTACTACGATGAAGTCTAGAGAGAACCAGCCAAAATGACGGAAAATTAATGGAAAACCACAATAACAATAAGAGCTAGAGACAATTTGGTATGTAGACTTTGACCTTGTGAGGCGTCAGCTCAAGTTTGTTTGTAAATTTTGGATTTCAAATTCAAGATATTTGCCTTTTTCTCTTCCGAAAAAGTTCTTTTTATGCAAGCTTAAGCTTAATCAGCGTGCAGATATAAGGAGCATCTAGTAGCTATGTAGCTCTAAAGACTCCTGAAATATCTTAGGACGGGCAGACGGATAGACAAACGGACATAGCTATATAGAATCCGCTCGTCATGCTGCTCAAGAATATTTATATTTTACTTTATATGGTCGGAAACACTTCCTTCTGTACCGTGCAAACTGCACAGCACACAAAATATATATACACATTTCTTTGTGGACACCGCCTCATCCTAACCGATCATTCCAAATGTGATGCTGGTGCAATCTGTAACTGCGGAGATGCTTATTGCAAATATCGGAAAGTAATTGTAATATCCAAGGATTACGTGCACAATTTTGTCTGTGCCAAGTTGATCAGCGTTTATTTAGGATTTCACAATTACATAAATATACATATACATAGTTAAATTAATAATCACTGTTTGTTTAAACAATTTGTGTGTATGTATGTATGTAAGTAATTAGTTATGCATTAGTTAAGTTTGTACGCATTTCGATTAACGATTACAACGAATATGCCGCCGCTCGCTTGCCTAGAGCTGCTCCTGCTTTACAAAGAGAGTGCCCCAAAAATACTTATATAATTGTCTGTTTAGTTTTTAAGTTACATAAATTGTGTTTTTTGAGTACTCCATTGAAATGTACATATATGTACTTGCATATATATGTGTGTATATAGTTAATTGAATCGAATATGCTTTATAAGTACGTACGTAGGTGAATATGCCTATGCCAATTTAATAATTTAATTGTTTGGTAATTGCACACGCCAGTTGGTAATTGCTATTTAATTTTCATCTTTTTTTTGTATTTTTTGCAATTTTTTAATTGCTTTTATCAACTAAATTTTTGTTTGTATTTTTAAATAAAATTTCAAGGTTTTATTGTGTTGATTTAACGAGTTGAAAGGAGTGCAAAAATGTCAGAAATTGCATTTAGTTATTGAAATATAATTCAAGTGTGGCTCAAACCAACAATTTGTTTTAATAATAATTTAGTTAATATGGGTTGGTTATATTCATTTGTTAACTCACAAATGGCACACGACGGCTGGATTTGTATGTATCTATGTGCCATCCATAGCTTCATCTGTGACAAGTGCCGCCTAACGCCGACCCAGTCCAAAATTAAAGGGCTGCGGGCGCGTCGTTCGCTTGTTATGAGGACCGCGGCCAACTGCAAATTGAGAATGCACTATCTCCAAGTTATTAAAAGTTAACCAATTATCTGCTCAAGCTTTGCTGTGCTCACCTGGGCCACCCAAGTAGCTTAGGGGCGGTGGTACCCTGTAGTCAATCTCATTATCCTGCTCGTAGTCGTAGTCGCTGCGCTTGCCCAGCCCAAAGGAGTAGGGGCGGGATCGTTTACCCAAGCCAAAGTTATACACCGGCAGACGCTTCATGCCTGCTCCTCCGTTCGTGTACATATAGGCGCGCCGTCCCAGACCAAAAGCATAGCGTTCCACACGCTTATCAATGTCGCCACCATTGTTAATCTCATCGTTGGCATCGAGCAGCAAATCGGCTGCATCCGCATCTGAAGCTTGATTGCGCGGCTCACCGTCTTGGCCGATAACTGGCGAGCTGCAAACATAGCCCAGGCAGCAGACTGCCACCAGCAGGATGTAAACGTGCAGCGTATTCATGACGGTGGGCTGCAAGAGTGAAAGCCAAAAGTAGCTCAACCAGCGGAACATCAATTCATTTCAAACCAAGCCCAAACTCAAGTTCAACCCATGCCAATGCCCATGCCTCCTGTCGAAAAACATAGCATACATAGCGGCTGACATCTGCCACTGCCGCTCTATGTACATATATTTATTTATTTGCAAATGCAAATACTTCTATGGAAAACAATGTAAAATAAATAAACAAATAAGCAGACAGGAATTTTGCCAGCACACACGCACATGCTCGAAATATGTCAACGGCAACAAATTTCGCCGAGTTGACAAGTGGGAAAAAACGCTCAAAAATGCGGTTTAACTTTAAGAAGCTCAAGTGCCACTCTATCTACCTTTCTGGTTTTGCTCTTAAGGGAAGTTTTGTGAAACCTCAATTGCAGCAGGCAGACAGTCAGGTTTTTTGTTGGGCTTGCAAGTTTTGCCGAATGTTGACGGTTGAACTCGTTAAAATTAAACTCTAGTGCCGTGAAATAAGATGGCGTCGTGGCACAGTGGGGTATTTGAATCCTTAAGGAATCTATCTGTCCATCAATGTACAGAAGCACACAAATATCCATTTAAGTAAAAATATTGTTTTTAATTTCTGTTTTTTTGTTTTCTTATCAAATTCAGCAGAAACGTAATTAGGGTTCTCACGATGTCGTGCAAGCTTAAACAATTTTACTGAAAATCTTACACAAGCTTCATTCGTAATAGGCCCAACCTAGAAACTCGACCATAAAATGTTGTAGTCACTTACATATTTTCAGAGATACAGAACAATTGTGGAAGCCCTAAATGTACCAGAAGCTTATATACCCTAGCAGAATTATAGCAAGGAATTAAAACTGAGTTAACGTACGTGTAAGCTTCTAAAACGTATTTGCTTCGTTTCCACAGTACGCCCACCATTACTTCTCGAGGAACTCCTGAACAGCTATTGCTTACTTACATTCATAAATGAAGATAAGAAAATCTGCGGCAATATAAGCTTTGAATGATGCATAGATAGACAGACCACGAGTGAAGGTTCTACCTCTCTCTCTGCCTCACACTCAGCGCTACTAAAAGCAGCAGTTATTACTGTTTGGCCTGCCAAAATAGTTCCTAAGATAGCTTATAATATAGTTATCCGATCCGAAGAAAATTTGGCCTACATATGATTACAATATGCCAGCCTGATATATGTTAAGTACTTCTTTCTTGTTCATTCTTGAGAAACGTTAAGAAGGTAAATAAGATTTTACAGCTTTAGTTAACCTTAGTTTTATTTTGATGGCTTCCTTAATTTTCAAAGTTGTCGCAGAAATCTACAAGTTTATCTTGAGCAACAAATACTTTGACAACGTGTCACTATTTCTCTACGATTTTGAGTAGAGTGGCGCAAAGATCTTGATTTTGAAGTTAATGAAAGAACTAAAAGTTTGATTCAACTCTGACAAGTGCAATGCTAGTGTTCGGTCACCTAAGACAGCATTTGGAGCTACAGTACCCACTGTGCTTTCGCGACGTTGTTGTTGTCCTTGTAATTGAAGTTACTTTGCTGAGTAGCTTAATCCTGGCATGAAGGCAACAATTAAGTATCTGTTGGCGTGTGCTTTAAGTCAAAATTTAGTGGCTGGTAACAATCACAGTCTTTCAGCTTGACACCATTAGGGGATGTTGCCTTTTCTGGTGCTCCTGCTCCTGTGTCAGTCTGAGTGAAAGTCATGCGGCCATCAGCTTTTCTATTATGGCACTGTCAATAATAAAAAGCGCATTCACATTGTCATTGCCATCAACTGAAAGTGCACAATAGCAGATACTCGTATAACACAATGCAGACTGGAAGATGTGATGCTTTGCCACTCGTACTGTTTGCATTGGCTGGCGCTGGCTGCATTTCCGCCATGACTCACATTTCAGACAGTGTCAAGCCAAGGCCTTCTGGAGTTATTTGAAAGCACTTATAAGTACAAGCACGCCAACGGCAAAGAGTTCGCTTATGGACCAAGCAGTCTTGCTTGCTCTGCCGGCCATGGAAACCAAAAACCGAATAGCACCCTAGCCGGCCACTTGTTGTTTGCCTAAGTAAATGAAGTCGCCGCTTAGTTGATAACAAGTTTCCATTAGACCAACAGCTTCAACTGCTACTTTGACTTAATGCCATGAGGCTTAGTTGTCAATGTCAATTGAATTTCCCCGGCTTCAAAGTGCGTCTGGTCACATAATGATGTACAAACAGCGTTGTTGCCGCCAATTAAGTGTAGCACACGCCCAGGCGCAAACGCTAGCTAACTTTTTTTAGGCTAAAGAAATAACGCATACGCAACACTGGCTGGTCATAAATTACACAATGCATGTGCAGCACGACAACATATCATGCAACAGGTTCAACAACGTCACCGCAAGCAAGCGAAGGCCACATGTGACCTGTCCACATCCATGATTTACAATCGTGAGGCGCAACAGCCGCATCAACAACAGCAGCTGCAACGTTTCCACGCAGGACAATAAAACCGACCGCGATAATAGGCGGAAAATCGTCACATTTGTTAGACTTTATCTAGCAACAGCGAATACTATAGCCGAGGCAGGGGTCGGGTCGCATCGATGTTTATATGAACATGGATATGGCCAGAGGCAACTTGCAGCCCAATCGTAAATCTGAAAAACGTTCTTTTAAGGGTATAACCCTAGCAGAGGGTACTATAATTTTGAGACATATTTAGGCAACATTAGGTGAGCTTGCTATAACTCAAATTTGTCTAGATTTAACTATTAGAGATGTCAACGTCATTGAATCTACGTTAGACTACTATATCATATGGTTGTCATTAAAATAATCAGCTCTAATGAATGACCATATCAATGGCGACAGTTGAGTTGCAGAGAAACCTTTCTCTCCCCTGGCTCCACACTAGAATGCATTTAAGAACACAGTATTCCAGCAGTTTGAAGAAGTTTGAATTAGTTAACATAAACATTATTGAAGCAATCTTCATTCTAGAAAGTTTGATTCATCTGATAGTGTATAAGAGTTTCGATTAACCGAACATAGCTTAATGTCTAATAATTTTTGTTTGTTTTCCAAAGTGCGGACACCTTTGTAACATGGCACATTGCCGCTGTCCGAGTGAAAATATTCATTTGCTGGCAATAAAAACTTGTTTGCTGTTTTTGCCATATTGCAAACAATAAACCTTTTGGCCCTGCCTTCACACCCTAGACGCTGCAAATGAGATTCTAGCATTATCAGTTTATGAATTTAAGCGTTAGACATAACTTGTTGGCCCTGGCCACATCTGCCTTGCACGGTGTCCCAGGGGCATTCTCATATCCGTTGCGGCGATTACTTTTGACCGCCAGCAAAATGCAACGGAAATTCGCAGAACGCCAAAGACGTTGGCAGCGCGCCTTTTGCCATTTTCTAATTAAGTTTGAAAACTTTGCAGCCACACAATGAGCATTCTTTTTCTTTTTGCAATGCCTGGTAAATTGAACCAAGACGCTAAACAGGAGGCTGCGCTGGCAAGGGCGCCGGACCAAAGGATATGCGCAAAAATTGCTGCTCATGAGGCGTAACAAAGCAATTTCAAGCGATGTTGCGAAATGTGTATATTTGATGTGTGTGTGTGTGTGTGTGTGTGACAGTGTTTGGGTGTGAGTGTGTGCACTTAGAAAATACAATGTGCTAAAAAATCGATTGAGAAGAACATTATAATTACTTTGAAGTAATATTTTATATTTCTTTTACAATTCTGTATAAATATTCTATTAATATCCTGTTTCAGAATCATTTTTGTAGCTTTCAAAGTATATTTGGGAAAAGTAGAAAGTCATTTCCACAGTTCTCTCGAAATGTTTAGACGAAATCTCGGTATTTCAAAGTCACCAACAGGAGAAGCTTCCATATGAAAAGGTGGCCACAGATATTCTACACCAAAAGCGAGTTTCATTCCTCACAATGTCTGTTAGCTAATTTCCACCATTAATCCCCTTTTTCTAACGGTATAAGCTAGCCGCAGGTAAAGCTGCACAAATGAGCAAAAAATTAACTTAGCGCTAGCAATTTGTGCATATTTCTTGAAATTGAAAACGCTTCTAAGGCCTTTGTACCTGCTCAGAATTTTAACTGTATCCTCCCCTTTGTACCAATCCAAATACCAACAGGTAGCTTAATTAAGTTATGCCAAGTTAATGAAGAGTCTAACATCTTAACAGCAAGTTATGGCGGTCAGCCTTGGAACGATACCAATAAAATGGTAAAGTTGCGCAGCTCAGAAAACTTTGCCAGCTGACCCTTGTACGAGTGTGTTTTTATTTAATTTGACAATAAAACAAATCAACAATGTATCTAAGTTTTTTTTTCTAAAGAAAAATCACAGCTACTAGCTTGAGGGCAAAACTAGCATATTGGCTAGCAAAGACCCTCCTCTAGGCTGCCATCAATCAACAATTGTGTTTATTTAATATTTTCGATTTGTCCTTTGGGCTCTTGGATTCAGAATATATATATATACATATATGCGTGTATATGTGTATATCTGCACAGCGTTGATATTTATTTAATTGCAAATGTGATTGAGGCTTGTCTTTTGTTTTGTTTTTTTGAGCACGATGTTGCTTTGCTCCTAAACATCGCGTTGTTGTTTTCCTCTTGTGCCATATGTCATTTAGCGCTGTAAGCGTTTTATATATAAGAATGTATGTGTAATTAAATCAAATTTGTTTTTGTCAAGCAATTGTGTTGATGTAGAGATGTAGGGAGCCCCAATTGAGTTTGTGACTTTTTCCTAAGATCTTTTTAGTGAGCAATAATATTGCGTTTAAAATGTTGTTGCATACTTTTAAGGTTGAGTGCCTTTGAATTGAGAAAACAGAGTTACAAATATAATTCGAAAAGAAATATAAAAGTCTGTTTTCAATTCCGAACATTTGAATTTATAAGACATAAGTTGACCTACGAAATTTTCAATATACAAAATTTTGTTTTCGAATTTTGCAGGTAAACGTATAGAATTTGTATATAAAATAACCAAAATTTCTAGATAAAATGATGTAAAGTAACTGTAACCTGTGTAATATAAATAAATAAAGGGCTCAATTTAAAGTAAATTAGCAATAGAGTGGCGCAAAGAATAAGACAATTATTTTCAATCTGCCATTTTTTTTATTATGCTGAAAACTGTTTAGTAATTTATATATACAACTCTTTATAGGGACTGACCAATCAATGCACAGGTAGAACTGAAATAAATAATACGCTGACGCTTTAACACATGCTACAAAATCGAAAATTCCAAATTCCTATGTAAATAGACACCGGTACATACTCAAAATCTCTTTAAGTCGCTTTCTGAAATTGAAATTGATTTCAATCAGACCAACTGCATTTCATGACCAAAGTCAAACTATTATAACTTTTAGGCAATTGCCTTAACCTAAATGTAAATGTGGCAAATAAATCCATTCCATTTCCATTCCATTTTCCCAAAAATTCATTAAAAATGGGAAAGAAGCCCACTTAAGTCAATGTTTTATAAGAAACAAAGAAGTTTAATTTAAGTTAAGTTTATCTACCGAAAAATTAGAAAATTATTTTTGTAAATACTCAACTTTATTTAAGATTTTACTTGCTTTACATTTATTACTATAAATAGCACAGACACAAGGGGTTTTCTGAAATCTCTAAGGATTTGGCGTAGTCATTTCCACAATTTGAGAAGATTCAGACTAAAGCCAACTCTCAATAGCTACTTCATTCATTAATTTTCTTAGTTGAAAATTTAGCCTGCCCATTTCTGAATTTAACTGACATTTTCTCTATCTTAAAAACAGTCTTTATAAGTGTCATAGAAATCTCTAGAGATTTGGAAAATTAAATGAGCAAACAATTCAATTAAAGGTTGGATTTTAGATAGTCACAGAAATGCATGGATTCTGTATTCATTTCTGTTTTTGGGTTTGAAATTATTGTTTAAAAATTTGGCCTGCTCATGGCTCAGAGATTTCCATCGCTTGACTTTTTTCTTTATCTTTGTTGAAAGTTAATCAAATGAAATTATAAGCTGGATAATATTAACTCTTGTGGATCTTTACACATTGACACTATTGAATTATATGCTCACATCTCCAACTAAATAAAATACTTACAATTACAAAACGCTCTCTCAATGTATCTATAACTTACATTTAAATAGCCACGCAAATATCTTTGCCCGATTCCAATGCACAACCAAGGCAAGCACACAAATGTTCCTTAAATTTCACAATCAACTGTAATTTGGCAATTTTACACTCGTTGACACAGGACAATGCCAATGCACGTTTCTCAGATATTTGAAATGTTTAGTGCTTCAATGCCACAGGAGGCAGGCTGCTGTAACTGCTACACGTTGACAGATCAAATGTCGGTTAAGTTTTGAATCCGCATCCGTTGCGGCGCTTGTTCTTATACGAGCCAGGACAACCGAAGCAACGCGCTGTTATCAATATAACAACACCCACGAGAACAACAACAACACCATAAGCAGCAACAACAACAGTAGCGACTGTGGTGAGTTTTGTACTGCGCGGTTATTTTTCAACATACTTCACCGCCTCCCTTTTGGCCATGGCCCCTGTTGCTAGGATGAGGATGTTGATGTTAACCATGTAACAAGTGGCCATGGCCGTGCAGCGTTTTGGCAGCGGCTTCTTGGCCTTGAGACAGTTGTGGTTGTGGTTCTGGCTGCGGTTTATGTGGTAATTGCAATGCAGTAATAAATAGCGCATCGGTGTTGAGGGGTCCTGTTTAGGTTCTGCAAAATCGCACCGTTATAATTAGACTTACGCCACTGGCACTCACAGGTAGGCCATGGACTGCTGCCACTTGTTGCGGCACAAAATGGTGCTTATGACGAACGTGATTAAGGACTAACAGCAGCGCCCACGTGGTTGAGAAATGGAGCACGCCCTCGCCCACATCTGCATATGTGTCCAACTATTTCTCATTTCAAATTGAATGTTGACAACTTGGTAAGCACGCATTAGTCAAGTGCAGGAGCTGGCAGCAGCTATCTCTTTCTGTTTCTTTGTGGCTTCTTATCCAACGGGTTGTGGGCGGGGCTATGTTAGTTTCCTGTGGCAGGACCAACTGACAGCTTAAATGACATGCAAGCGGTTTGCTTGTTGCTCTGCTTGACTTTTTGTGTGTGCGCGTCCTAGTCGAGTCCTTTCTTTGCCGATTGCGTATCCTTTAACTGTAACATTTCAAAGGGCGAACGCCAAGGAATTTTATATGCCATGCCAGCATTCATTTAAAAATGTCACAGGGATCGGCTGAAGGGGATATTATTTGTCTTATGGCCACATTTGTTGTGCTTCATTCTACGACATTTTTCACAAGATGTCGTTCAGTTTGTTAGAGACGCTTTTCGGTGACATTGGGCTGCCAAATAGGAGCATTGCGCGTTTGTTTGTTATTGAAGGCCAGCAAAACTTCATCGACTGTCAGAATAACATCATATATTTTTTCAGATCGTCGATTTGGTATTATATATGATGATATTCATTTCTGATTAACTTGTACTTTTCCCATTTGCTTTGTAGTTTTCTTTTCCTATGGATGCTACGAATTTGATTACTGTCGGGAACAGCCTAAATGCGAAAGATGTGGCCAGGATTATTGAACTTATTCAAAACACTGCCAAGAGAAGGTATTTTGGTATTTTCCAAGATATGATGAGGAGCAGGAAGACAACCATACACACTGTTCCAATTGCCAAGGGCACTCGCCACCAGCTAGCCCCGCAGAAACCCAATTCATTACAGATGCAACTGTGCAACAAGGACTCTCCTTCTTCGAAGCTGCTCGTTTAAAACAGTATGGAGGTAGTGGGAGGCCAGGAAGTCACAAGCAGCAAGAAAGTTCATCTGACCAGACACAGACCAGCCACACAAGAACTAAATAAAACGGATCAGGAAGAATCTAACAGTGTCAGTACTTATAGGGCTTCAGCATCCCATTGCCTCCCCAAATACGTCTGTCATCGAAGGAGTTGAAGGAGGCACAGGACCTTCAAAACCCCGATGAACTCAACGTATATACATGACGGCTGCTTAGTACCATCTCTTGGATCTACAAAGCCTCAAATGGTATTTAGAAATCACTTCAATAAAGTTTTCTTGCAGGGTAAAAGCACACTTGGAAATTTTTTGAAGGAATGAAGGAAAAAGTAAATAAACCAATTTTTACACCCTTGACCTATAATTTTGTCAAGATATTTGTAACCCAGAGAAGGAAACATCTCCAACTCCATAAAGTATATATACACTTGATCAGCATAACAAGACGAGCATCACAAGCCATGTCCGTCCGTCTGTCTGCCTGTTTCTATGGGAACTAGTCTCTCAGTTTTAGAGTTATTCAGTAACTTCTTTCTTCTGTAATCTGCTCGTATATGAAAATCGTCCAGATCGGACAACTATGTCATATAGCTCCCATATAACCGACCGATTCGGAATGTACTCTTAGTACAGCAAAATTGGTTGTTTTTTATCCAAATTGAACCCAATTGAAGAAGCCTTTTCGAAGTCTGCTTCCCGAAATTTATCCAGATCGGACAACTGTATCATATAGCTCCCATATTACTGACCGATTCGGAATGAACTCTTAGTATACCCGATTTTTGTTTTGTTTTTTATACGAACGTTATCATTGGCATTATTCCTAAGAGTAGGAATAGCATAGGAATAGAATAGATAAGTATTCGGGGGTGTAAGCCCCCGAAATAATGATGCCTCTGCCTTCAACCAATGACATTTGCACGTGTGCACAAGTTCGACATTCAGATATCACCATTACACCGCTGTAACTATTTCCGTAACTATTTCCGTAACTAGCTTCATACTGCTTGCCGTTCGGCGAATGTTCGTCTTCGTAGGAAACTTTTCTTTCAACGCAAAATTAAATAACGATTGCTCAAAAACGTCAGAGTGTATGATAGAGAATTTGGCATACAAAAGTGACACACATACAAACATACATAAATAAAATGTGATGGCAGGTATTCACTGCCCGAAACACAAAGATACTAAGCTTTATATGAAAATATAATATTGAAAACAATCAGATTATTCCTAGCCCTTGCCTTGCCACAAGTGAGTGCATACACACAGAAAACAATGTAAATCTAAGTACTTACACTTGAAATCAACTGTATTCGGCTATGGTTTCTTATCTAATACGAAAGTAGTAAGCCTAAAGTGCAACAACTTTAAAATTTAAGTCAAATATTTCCGTATTGAATTAAAATATTTTCGTATTAAAATTAATTACGTTTCCATATTAAATTTAAAGATTTTCACATTTAAATTAATTATTTGCGTACCTTACTTATTTAAACAATTTTAATGTGGCTAAATTTCCAAATTAGGAGAGGAAGGCTGACTTCGGGCACCCGAAGCTTACCTATCCTTGCAGATATGTGTACTTTAATAAGAAGGGATAGCTCCTTCTAAAGGAACGAGCTCCTTCTAAAAGACTTTTGCTGCACGCCCATGTATACATTCACTTATACATACAAACATATATTCAGTTATACTAATATTCATAAATACATACAGCATACACATGCTTTAGAGAGAGAGATAACATTCTGCTGTTTTCATTGTGAACGAATACGTTAATTATCCCTCCTTCTCACACGTACAGCGTAATGCGAGCTGCGATACTATTTGTATTGAGACATTGGCATCTCATATGGAATGCAGATGTGGAGGTTTCTAAAGCTGACACTTACCCAATTTGTTTCGATTTTGGTAGAAAACAACAACATTTTGTGTACAGTTTTCTGTTCTCATTGTAAGTCGTTCAGTTATATGGGAGGTATATATATATATAGTGGTCCGATTTGGAATAATTTAACATATGAGCAGCTTACAGCAGAAATAAGCAAATGGTGATTTAAAACTTTAAAACTGAGAGACTAATTCGCATAGCAACAGACAGGCATGCAACCAACTTCACTTAAGCGAGTTGAACTGTTTACTTGTTATATAGTTTCTAATATGAATAATACTAATGTATAATACTAATGTATAACAAATCACCTTTTGATTAGGGTAAAGTGAAACACTTTACTTTGAAGTTATTATTTTAAGTTATTATTTATTATATTAAGTTTGAGAAATGTATGTAACAGGCAGAAAGAAGCGTTTCCGACAACAAAAAGATCAACAGGACAAGTCTAGTCGATCTAGTCTGTATGTCGGTCCGTCCGGATGTATGAAAATCTAGATCTTTTAAGCTACAAGAGATATATATTCAATTTGCATTTCCATTTTCCAGAACAAATTTATTTTATATTTTTGTCAAGCTCACTTTTTAGGGTAGACATAGCAACTACCGGCCATTTTAGTGTTTTACTTAAAAATTTTGTTGTTTTTCATTGGATTTGTATCGAATTTAGAGGCATCTACATCAATTGATATGGCCTCCATAAAACTGATTGTTTCAAAATGAATAAAACCTTTTTGTTCACATTCATCTTACAAGATACATCTGATTCTGACATAGAAGCTTATAATCGCTGCAACTCTAATTCATAAAGCACATTGTGAATATGTTTAATTTACAGTAATTAAATGAACCCATTGCCATATAAGTTGCTGATCTTCAGATATAGTATTTCCTGCTATTACCTTGCTTAGGAGTCACCGCGTGCCTTATGTTACAATGTAGACGTATCAAATGAAAGCCAATTGGCTCAGGCCAGAAGTCATCAACAATCACCATTTACCACCCGCTGAGTCGATTAAAGCTTGGAGGGACTTAGAGACCCTCTCCTAAGTACATTATAGTAAGTATTTAGTGCAATTACCCAATAATAAAAATCAGCTAATTGCAAAATATTGAGCATATTTGTGTCAGGCATTGCCCCCCTCGCCAAGTCCAACAAGCGACAATTATCGCCACGGTGCTTGTGCTTGTGCTCGCAGTCTCTGCTGTGATGTGATGCTAATGTTAATTGCCATCAGGGCGTATACTTAATGTCATTTTGGGCAGCAGAGAGAGCAAATTAAATGCCCCAGCATGAAATCGTTTGAGAGCATAGCGAAAATGCATTGAGATTTACGTGGAAATTACGATATAATGTTTGTAAGTCTGACGGTTATGGATATTAACAACAACTACACTATGGTGTGTTAAGCTAAAAAACCGTTGATGACGTCAATTCAGCTGGCGCCAGTAGAAATGCGTTGGCTTTCCAATGAAAAGCGCTTGCTGTTGCGCAATTCACCAGCCCTTCTGCCGTTTCTCAATATGCCCCACGGATCATAAATCCCATACTGATAGCAATGGCGCCCACCCAAATCCTAAGTGTGGTGTAGCTTGGTTGGAAACATACCATGTTGATGACATTTGACACTAACATGCGCCTAAGCGTGGCCAGGCTAATCAGTCAAAGAACCGTCGAGTCACTCACCGGAACAGGTTAATAAATTTCCCAGCGGCCTAATCTTGGCTGCGAGTCACTCGCATTGTCATTAGCTCTAGTGCCAGGTTGGCATATGGTGCAAACGCTCCAAGCAGCTGCAGCTGAAGCGTTTGTTGAATTGAACACATATGGATATCTTATGACCAGGCCGCAAGTAATTTCAATTTGGTGTTCCAGAAGACAAGTTCAGCCATAAATCATCATCTGCAGCGGCTGCTGCCAACCTGCGCAGTTGGCCAGGCCGACGAGCACCCAAACCCAACCAGTTTAACCCACACCTACTCCAAGACATACGCTCAAAAACACACAAACACACACACACTCACACAGGGCAAACTTCCCAGCTACAACAACAACAACAGCAACAGCAACAAAATGCATAAACAGAAACATAAAAAATCACCAAAGAAAACATTTTTGTAGCTGGCAGAAACCCAAAAATAACAACAGCAACAAAAATGAAAATCACGATTTTTATGCAGGTTTTTCGGAGATTTTCCCACAACGAGTTTTCGTCTGGGGCTGGAGTTTGCTTTAATTGATTCTGCGCATGAGAAAAACGCAGCGCAGCGCAACACAGTGCAATGTGCACTTGAGATCCAGATGAACTTATGTGACGTTAGATATCAGCAACAACAACAGCAGCAGTAACCACAAAAGCAACTACAATATAACAACAACAGCAACAACGAAAAGTCAGCAGAAAACTTTATGTATACATTTATAATTAGAAACCGACACGGCGCGCAGAAAAGCCAAAAGCTGACGATATTAACATGGCAATGCTATGCATAGGCGGCATATGTATAGTTATTGGTAATGGGTATAGGTATGTGAGTGTGTTCAAGTAACATGACTAAGTACGAGTACATGTGTTGTATCTACGAGGGTGGCAACAGAAGTTATCTATCTTGACACATATATCAATCCACCAATATGTGCATATCTATGATGGAATAAAACAAATTGAAAAAAAAAATTAGTCCTTAGCTTTGAAGAATTGAGTCTTGAATTTAAAGAACTTTATCTTTTGCCTTTGAAATGGTATTCTAATTGTCTCTCAAAGCACGAATGTGACTCACTTTACACTGGTCAATCCAGCTACTTGGTAATTTACTTCATTTTTCAACAGCTACGTTTTAACATAATTTCTGCAAATTCTTTAAGATAAAGCTCACCGGCAGCAACCATAAATATTTAAGGTGATTTCCATCCAGAGCTTCCAAGAAAAGTCGAAATAGTATGAAAAGTTCCGGATCGTATGCTATTCAGAATTGACATAATATAACAAAACAAAGAAAATTATGCATTCAATAGCTTTTAACATTTTGTTGCAGTTTTTATTCCATTCACAAAAATGTGCATGTATATTAATTATGTCATGAAGCTTGCTATGCATAGAAGAAAGCGTTTCTTGATATAGCTATGTCCGTCCGTTTGGTCGGCTAACCGTCTGTCCCCCCATAAGTTTCAAACCCGAGATGTTAGAAGTCTTAAGAGCTACAGAGCTGAAACATTTAACAAATGCTTCTTATATCTGCATGCTGATTGAGCTTGAGACTGTTGCGGATTGGAGGATTCGGTTTGGACAACAATGTCATTAAACCATCATAGAAGAAAGAGCTCTCTCAATTAATAGAGAGCAATGCGCAATGCGCGCGAAAGCACTGGAATAACACAAGTACAACGCGATCATACTGCAAGAAACTAATGCCAGCGTCGCCAGATCTTGCAATTTTGTGCCTGTACCTCGGAACGGGAACGGATTACATAAGCCCACTCACGATCTAGAAAGGACAATTGCAAAATACTGCTGACCACTTTGTCCGAATGAGCCCTTAATATTGTGGTGTGAGCATGTGCGAAAAGTAAAGAAGTAAATTGCAAAATTCTGCTGATTACTTTTCTCGCAGAAGGAGCCTTACATATCGTGGTGTCTCTCAGTTGCTACGAGAAACTTTGAATGGAATAAGTGCAAGAAACGCTAAGTTAAATTACACCTTTGTTAATTTATAATGTGAATGGTATATATTATATATGATTCGACAAGCCGAAACTATTCTTATTTTCTTCTTTTGTATATGATTTCTGGGAGATCTTCTAAATAAAAGTATTCAAATTCTTGTAAGAAATGCTATGAAACCATGGTGCGTGGATTATTTGGAAATAATAATCGAAGAGAGATTGTAATGGAATGATATTGCAGCCATCGCAAAAAGGAGTGCTCGTAGTAAATATGCTTTATCAGAGGGAATATAAGATGTACAGCTTTACATTTAAAATAAATATGATATGACGCTCAGAAATAGGATTTTCCAACAAAATTCGGATCAATGGTGAGAAATATAAGATGTATATATCCAATCAAGTATTTATACAAGAGAATACTCGATGAGAAATAAATAAGAATAAAATTGTTGTATCAAATATATATAAGTATATAGATGTTCTCTTGTCTTAGCCGACTACTTTTCAGTCCACCCTCGTTAGCAACGAGTGCTGAGACAGAAAGTTAGCTAAGAATGCTGCTCACTTTGGCATGCTCTCTTCCATACAACACTGCCGGTTTCTGCTCAGTGACACACTTTGCTGGCCCAGAAGTAGGTGAGCAGTCAGCGTCAGCCAGAGTCTGCAGTGCTAAGTGTGCTCCAAGTATGTTTGTGCGTGTGTATGAACATATTGTAAGTTCTTCATTCTACGCTTGGCTGCATTGAAATTTCTTTTTTCGCTTTCTTTTCGAACTCTACCACTGTGCTCTGCCTCTCTGTTGCTCTATTGCTCTCTTTCACTTCTCACTCTCTTTGAGCCTCATGGTTCCTGCTGTCCACCCACTGCGAGTGAGCTGACGGCAGCTGAGCGCGTATATGGGTCAGCATTGTGGTTCTTGGAGAAAACTGGTACTACAACTCTCTGCCAATGGACGAAAGTGATATGGCCAGCACTTGATCGAAAGCGAATGCGTCCAAAGCAACCAAGCAGCCAAACGACGTTTGTGTTTATGTTATGCATTCTAAATGATTTCTATGCTTAGGGCAACAGCTAGGCAAATAGGGTCAGGTTCAGGCAATGTAAATGATTTCAAATGTTTTAGTGCCTCTGTGTGTGGGGCACAGTGCGTATGAGCAATGTGCAAAGTGCATTTATTTGCCTATTTTGCCCCTCAATTATGTAAATGAAACGATGCCAACAGCAACAGCTGCTTTGCTGCATAAACAACAGTTTTTGTCTGACAAATAATTCATTGTTGTTGCTGCCGCGCTGCAGCTGTCTAAAAGGTGAATGAAACCTGACGAATGCGAGAAACAACAACAACAAAAAAGGCAACAGGTGATTTTCACCTGACTTGCTTGCTAGCTAGCTAAACCGCAGCAACTGCCACTGTTGCCGCTGCTGTGATTGTTTTTGTTGCAGTGAGCGTGCGCTTGGAATTCGCAAATTGTTTTAAACAAAAAACAAAAAAAAATAAAAAACAAAACAAAAAACAAAAATATACCAAAAGGCAAAGCAAATTGCTGTCAGACAAAGACGACGACGAAGTCGACATAAAGATTACACAAGCTCAGCGCCGACGTCAGCAGCAGCAAAACAAAAAATTACACCAGCTGAGTGGGAGTAGCTGGAGGGACCGTGTGGAGTGAAGGGGGCAGACATTAGAAACCGTACTGCAATCAAGAAAGCTCTCTGAAGCTGTCGTAGCTGCGAGCTTCGTTGAGCCAAGCCAATCCAAAGCGAGCGCACCACGATCATGGCCTGCAATGTGTAGAGAAATTTATCATTTCACTGCAGCAGCAGTTACAGCGGAGACAACAACATCAGCAACATCAACAAACAACAAGAGCAAAAGCAACGATCATAGCCAGTTATTTGGTGTGTTGGCGCTCACTTGTGGCTCCCATGCGGCTCCGGTGCGCTCAACAGTCGCTCACTCGGCTCTCTGGCACGCTCTCCGTCTGCTCATCGTCGTCGACTTCGCTGGCTGCTCCGGCTCTGGTCTGGCCTGGCCTGGCCACAAAAACAACACCACAATTTTTCGAAATTAGTTCTAGTGAGTCTGTGAAAGTGTGAGCGACTGCAACTATCGGACGTGCTACAACCGACAGCGATATTGCCAAGCGGATCCAACTGGACAAGTGGACAACTGGCCAACGGACTACAGATTGTCATTTAGACTGAGTTTGAGATTAAACGCAACCAAATTGACACAGCTTCAACTAACACTTGCGCTAACACGTCATCAATTAGCACGAACATGTCGCATCAATGCAGCTGCGGTCGCGATTTGAACAACAACTACGTGTCCTATACGAGCGCCTACGCCAATGCGAATGCTGGTTTGGATCGCGATGCCAACGCAAATGGTAGCGGCAAATCCACACAGCTGACGGCCAAGGTGATGTTTGGTACGGTGGGTGCCATCAAGGAATTGCGCGACAAGGAGCAGCAACAGACCCGGCATGCAACGACGCGTGCGGGCGAGCGACGCAACTGAGAGTGATTGCAATATGTAGGCGTTGGACGCTGGACGCGCTGGGCATGGCCATGGCTACGAAAAGGAGCCGAGAATGTATGTAAATGTTAGGAACAGTGACAGAGACGAGTATCAGCACCAGCAACAGGAGCAGTTGTGAAGGCAGATCAGCCTGTTCTTGGAGTAATGTTCGGGAAGTTAAACGCATTCATATTTGGTGGCAACCAGGCAGACGGCCTGTTTCTTCCTGGACCTCGGCCCGTTTTCGTGTCCTGCATATGGTAGATATGTGTCTTGCCCGGCTTGGTCGTCCTGTTAGAGGCTTCAAAATGTGTTTTGCGGGGAGCGCAACATAGCGATTGCAATTGTGGTCAAAGCAAGATTTGCAATAATTATAATAATCAAAATAAAAACCTTAATAATTATAATCAATTTATGACATTCCGTATCTAGAGGGATTTTTGTCTATCGAAAAAACATCAAACAATCAAATTGAGACACCAATACAACCAAGCTCTGTTGTTGCGCAGCCTCTTAATATGTGAAATCTACAACAACTCTATCTAAATGAAATCCTTAACTCTCTATCTGTAGGATTTCGAAAACTGTTAAAACCCCTAAAATCCTTAATCTGTTTATCGAAAAGTTACTAACTACATGTGCAACATCTATTATACTCAGTGACTTGTTTAAATATTGTAAAGTTTTCCATAATGAACATGAACAGGGCTGTTTTTATGTTAATTTCTATAAGTAATCTATAAATGTTGATTATTTTAAAAGTTTTCGCTATACATTTTTCTCAATCTCAATTCAAAGTAAATAAGAAACTAATGTATATGAAATTCACAAAAAGGCTTTTGGTCAATTTGAAAAAAATGCAAATTAATAATTATTATATTTATATATATATATACTTCATTCATACTTATACTTATATAGTGCAATACCTTAGCTATATATATATATATATATATATATATAAATATATTACACGCATACACATACATACATGTGCATAGATTTAAGTTTTGTTTTTAGTTTTAAGCGCGACTTACACACATATATACAGACACACATATACACAGGCATCACAACATATCGCATCACACATCTCTTATGTCGTTTTAAAAACTTACTCGAGTTTGCGCAGTTGCGTTACGGGGAATACCGCCTCTCGAATTTTCCAGTTGCAGCTCAAATATGCAAATGCCTGCGACATACACATATAATATCTTTTATATATAAATATACAAAAATTATATTTAAATATATATTTCTACAACTGTTGTTAATTTTGTTTGTTTTATTTAAAAGCCATATTGTTTTGCAACTTAAAATTGTTCCCCAATATTGGAAAGATAAAAAGTAAAAAAAAAACACACACACACATACACATGTGTATGTTTCACATTTCGTGTTTGCTCAAGTGAATTTTGTACTAAAATGGCAACGAAATGATGTTAACTGCTTGGAAATGGAAAAAAAAATATTTCAAAAATTGAAAATTAATCATACGCAGTGTTCTCCTCAGACGACCATCAAATTTTCTAAGCATACTCATTCTATTGACAAGCCTTAGAACTTAGCGCTTTCATCAAAAAATACACAAAAGTAAAAACCTACTAAAATGCAGGTCTGCAACTGTCTATATGCTATGCTATTTATTACCAAGCTATATATATATAGTATATAATTATAATAATAATTCTATGTTAAACTTAACATAACGCAAAAATGCAAATAAAAATTTCAACTTTGAACCTTTAACTTTTTTACGGGTTTTTAGGTTAGGGAATTTCAATTAGCCCACACAATGGATCAGAGCGAGCAAAGGCTTATGAAGTGCTATTCAGCTTAGGGCGTTGGAGTGTTGGGGGCGTTGACAAACCGTTTTGCGTGAAAGTTCCAAAATCAGCAAAACTTTGGGAAAAAAGAACACAACTAAGAATAAAGAAAAAAAAATAAATTATAAATTACAATACAGCAGGCGGCAAAGCCAAAAGAAAAGGAAAAGATTCGAAATGAAAGCGAAGTCTGCCAGCAGCAAATATCGCAGCGCGTGTATTTCAATGATTCTTTTTGTGTGCGGCGGCGGCGGCAGAAGCCTCTCCACAGCCAGCCCCTTTTTCTCCAATTAAAAGCGTGTGTGCTTGTATTGGTGTTAGCGCTGAGCGAACGGTTAAGTTCTTACGCTCGTAACAGTGACCCAGTCTCAGTTTCAGTTCTCCGCTGCTGCCTGCCGCTGTCGTCATCAGCAGCCCCAAACGTTCCATTTCATTTTATTTCATTTTTAAATTTACGCCTACGCTCCCCCATTCTCATTCTTGCTGTACTCTTGCGTATACCTCTCTTGCTCTCAGCGCGATGGGCTTTTGTGGATCAAAGTCAGTTGTTATTTGTTGTTGTTCTTGTTCAATTGAATTCAATTGCCCAAGTGCGTGGCTATTGTCACGCAAATTTATTTGCTTACGTATACTTAATTTAAATGGCGTATACGTAATGCAACAATGCCACCCACTGACGCTCGTCATTCATTGATTGAACTCAAAATGCAACATTTTTTTATATAGAGATCTTATTCATTAAGCTTCTTATTAGTTTGATTATATACAATTTTCTATGGATTTCATTCTTCAGGTAATATCAACTTACACATTTATGTTTAGAACATCATATTTTATTGAGCCGCTAAACTTAGTACATATGCATCGTAAGTTGGCTTTAGGAATTGTCAACATAGATCAAATGTACAATTTATGGGTCGAAAAATGTGGGATTTAAATCATACTGTCCAGCATTCGGCAAGCACACTTACATTTTTATACCTTGCAGGTTCCGATATAGTAGAAGCAAGTGTAAGGTGGTTATATTTATGGCTCTGCGGAACATTTGTATGCTATTTCCACTGGTGCATACGTAAATTACAAATAATAATAATAAGTGGCAAGAAAAGAAATAGTCAAGTCAAAGCTGTGCTTAATCAGTCGAATCGCAAATGCGAAAACTATTATTCAAATATGTGGTTCAGATATTTATATATATATCTATATATATATATATTACTTTTTACAAATTGTTACCTTGAGAACAATGAATACCTTTAGTATCGGTTCATGGTAATCGCACTTAATCATTTAAAGTAAATTAAGATTGATAACCATATCGATAACAACAACGTTTTTACCATAATATGTACATAAATGCTTTGAAGAATCGCAGTTCAACTATGATCCCTTCGGTATGAAGGACCTGATTTATAATACACACTCTCCCCAGCAAGATTTGTAAGAATAATACAGTGAAGTTAACTAATAAGGATGTAAGCGAAATCATCAAAATTGAAAACTCCAAAAAAAGAACAAACACCAAAGGAAGAGCCCATAGCATCAGCTGAACATTAGGGAGTATATTGCTTACACATACATATGTATAATTTGAGAATCGCTTTAAGCCATACTCATATTTTGATTGGCTTCAATAGACAACACCTCATGATGAAGTGTGTTGACTTCAAAATATGCAGTTTGACCAAAACACGTACAGAATTACATCTAAGTAGGAATGATCGACTCCAGTCCTTGTTTTAGTAGAAAATACTACTTAGTTGAAGCATTCATTTTCTTTCTTAGAGTGTTTCCTTCTTAAGTACTTCCAGTGCAGCGCCCCCGTCAACTAAGTTGAAGCTACTCGAATTTTATAGCGCATTTCTATTTCACATTTGCAAGGTGATGTCATTCGCTTGCCATACAGTTCAGTTGGTCACCTTTGCTGATCTCCAGCTGTACAATTGCTCGTATATAACCGTAACTATGTACATATGTAGTTACTTATGTACATATGTACTTTCAAGTACCAGATCAGACATTTAACTATTTGATTTATGAGGTGCAATTTTGTACAAACTTACACTTCTGCCCGGTGTGTTATTCGTGTTCGTGAAGAGTAAAAGCATATTTGATGCTGGACAACATTGCTTTGTGCTCTCTTGAGTTGTTGTTGGCTTAGTGTTGCTGTTATTGTTGCTTTTTTCACTTTTGCTTGCATGCGCTTGTGGCAAGAACTTTCTCTTCTAATTGAAAGCAGTTCGATGGCGGCGGACGATAAGCGAACGGGCAGCTAAGCATCCAGCTGGGCATCTTTTGATGAACCGGCTGTGGCTATGGCTTTGCTTATGGATGTGACGGTGCTGTCCATATATGACGATCGGTGATCGGAGTCGTGCCCACAATGTAGTAAGACTCTTGCTTTAATGGGAACTGTATGCAGCCGCAGGGCATTTTATCTCTCGATTTGAATACAGAAAAAAAGTCACAGCTTGCTGATAGCAATGGCGGTGGAGGCGGCGACTGTATCGGCGGAGTCGGCCGGAGGTGGCAGTACTGATGATAAACAGCAACAAGCTGAAAATAAATAATAAATATTTAAAAGTGTAGGAAAAAAAACTGCTACCACCAGATGCTGATGCTGAATGAAAGCCAACATTAGCCAGCGGATGCGATGGATGATGAGAACTGGTCGCTAGCCTGAAAGTCTTGGTCTTGGCTTTGCTTTATTTATGTTTTTTTGTTTCTTTTTTCTGATTTTTTTTTACTGGTGTGTCGCTCAACAGCCGCAGCTCATAGAAGCTGTGGCACGGCTCCAGCTTCACCTTGGCAGCTGGAGTGCGTTTTGGCGTCTGAGTCTCTGTCTTTCGGCTTCTAATGGCAGCTGTAAGGCGGGAATCGATTTAGTTCGGTTTACGGCGATCAAAGATACAAACGCGAAAAAGTTTCTATTTCGTGAGTGCGGCATTGAAAAGTGTAACAGCGCACGGCCCAAGGAAGGAAGAGGAACAACTGATACAGATTAAGATCAAAGTGCCACAGTGAGTGGACGAACAGGCCTTCAACTAATTACAATTGCACCAGGCTTAATCACTTAATTTGGAAATTGAATTTCTGGTAAATTGCAATCCATTTCCTCCTTTTGCAAAACCAAAAAAAAAAAAAGACGAAAAAAAATTAAATAAAAACTAAAAGGAAAATCGGTTAAATTGATTAATATTATTGTCTGGCTGCCACAGTTGGTTAAGTGAGCGTGTCTTGAGGCATTTGCACAATGTGTGCAGCTTTGAACAAAACGTTTTGGCGCTGCATTGGAAAAATTTCTCTATGCCAAAACAACTTCCTGGCTGCCGTTTGAATAAGAGGGCCGAATAGGGCCTTATGCAAGGCTAAAAAGTGCATAATTTGCTTATGAACGTTTTGAGAGTTGATGCAGTGCGTTGTCAAGGGGGAGCTCACACAAGAACGGGGAATTCCGTGATTAAAAAAATAAAGTATGTGAATAGTTTCTCCGGAGTGTAAAGCATGGATTGTTTGTATCCGATGAGGCCTTCACATCCAAACTCAAACACAAACACTGACAGTTTTTGGAGGCACTAGAATTTTAGACTGTCTTAATCAGAAATTATATGTTTTTGAACTTACGCAAATATACAAGTGTAAAGTAAGCAGGGTTTCCTTAATTAAACGCAATTGTCTTTATATTTCCAAAGCAGTGTTATGATTGATTCATTCTAAAAAATTAAAACTATGCTATAAAAACGCTTCAAGTAACCCATTTTTTCAACCGAACCCCCCTTTCATTGACGCCACTGGGAAGCGGGCAGCTGCAGTTGGGTATAAACATTATATGGGGACGTTGACGTACAATGCGCTGCACGTTCATGTGGACCAACGATACCAAGCCACGGGGCTTGTTACGCGCGAAGCCCAGGCTAGAAGCTACCACCTCCCGCCCAACCAGCCGAGGGGCGCAGCCACATAACGAATCAATTATCACTATCTGAGTTAGTATATAGATGTTTTGTTTGAGTCAAGGGAGTTATTATTAGAGATAAAGTTATATAGATTGTTATAGTTGCAACAAAGGACACGAATAGGTTTATGCAGGAAATAGTTTAAAAACTATCACCATTAATCAGCTTATGTATAAAGATAACATTAAGCATAATTCTACGATTTTCAAGAGATGGAAGGTTTATTAGCAGGAACCTACTTGAATATGAAGGGAGGAGGTTATTGGTGTCCCAATTCAACCCACGGAGAGCAAAAAGTAACAATTTCTTTTGAACAGACTCACTGCGGTCCTGGTGATTCCTGGTGATATGGGACAAAGCCCCTCGGATAGTTGGAGATGGATGCTTTGCGCTTGGGTTTCTTGCAATGGCTTAATGTCTTTGCGGGGCCACTACTGAACCTACTGCACGTTGTACTTAATGTCCCGATATTATAACATGTTGTTGAAATACATCTTTTGATTAAAAATATTTTATTTATTTAGCAATTTAAGATGTTTTTCAAGAGAAATTTGCACTGCAACTAACATTTGAAAACGTCACAAACAAATTATGGTATGTGCTGCAGGCCATTACAGATTATAAATATTGATTTCGATTCATCGCCGAGGCAACCTTGATGATGCTTATGATGGGAAATAGCTTGATTTAATAAGCGAGCAAATTAATTTTAATTATTGTCGGAGTTGCGTTGTGGGCAGCCAATGTAATACCAATGTTGAGCGCCTTTTATTGCACATATAGCAAAAAATATACCACAATCTGGTAATCTGTAAGCCTTTTTTTGCAGCCTAAGGCCATTACAGTAAATTTACAGTAAATTGCAATAATAAGGGAGAACTTCGAAAACTATATAATAATTCTATTACATTTATGTTTTTCTTTTCAATATTTTTTCTCTGAATTTTTCGTTAACCCTGTAGCCATGGTACAAAGGTAGATTAAGTTAGTTGCAATGTATGTAACATGCAGAAGGAAGCTTTTTCGACCCCATAGAGTATATATATTCTTGATCAGCACTATCAAGCTATGTCCGTCAGTCCGACAATCTAAATCTTGGAAACTAAAAGAGGTAGAGATTTCAAATTTGGATTTTCTTTTGCTATAAATATGTACCCATTTTAGTGTTTTTATTTTATAACTTTTGGTTGTCATTGGAATTGAACCAAGTTTGGGAATTATGTGCTCCAAGGGCATCTACGTCAACTGAGCAAATTTGATCCGGATCGGGAAGTTTTATTCTGTAGCCCCTATAGAAGTAGTTTTATTAGATTGAACACTCAGTAGAACAATGTCTTTGCTTTCCATTAAAATCAATCCAAAATCGATTTGTATACATTTTGAGAGGCCCAAAGTCCGTTGGAAGAATTTAACCAAGATCGGTCTGCTATATGATATTGCAGTTCACTGGGTACGTGGTATTTAACTGTAGAGCAAGTTCGTTCTAAGTTCATTTTTTTTTGGATTTGCTGTGCAGGTGATAATCGGGAGATTGCGCGGCACTTATAAAATGTATGTCATACAAATTATTATTCGCCTTGAGAAAAGGGTTTAATGCCTTTGTCATGAGCTTTGTAAATTGAAACCCTCTTAAAAAGGTTCACTTAACATAAACGTTAGTGTTTCAATTCCAACATTCCCCGTTTCCATTTCAGCTTCTCTTAAATGCATTTTTCACAGAGGTGTGAGATGGAATGAAATTCTATATATATGTGCAAGATAATTGATCTATTTTTAATGATTCAGCAGATTCAGTTTTAAAGCTATCGCTGTAGGCTTCGTTTTGCTGTAAGCTGCTCATATGTAAAAATCATAATGATCGGCCTACTATAACATATAGTTCCCATATAAAGACAAATTTTGTACAATAAATGCAAAGCAAGCAGCGTTATATGTGCCAGATATGTGCTATGTCTCTCTAACTCACAAACAGATTTCTTGGAATGTGAATGTATAGTATGTATGTGCATGTATAAGTATATGAAAGTTTGTGTCTTTGTATATCAGAATGCACGCTCAAAATATGTGAAGGAAGTTAAAGATGCTTTCCTGCCTATTGCTACAGCTGAAGGAAAAACATGTATGACTTGTATTCTCATATATAAGGGTATATAAGGTTCGGGTATCCGAAGTTTGCCTTCCTCTCTTGTTCCTTTTAATTTTTATGTAATACTTGCACTTTATATGCTTCAATGGTTGCACGCCAGGCATGAAGAGTAACTTTTTCTTGTACGAAATTATTATTGAATATCTGCAGTTTATAGTTTACACAGTGTATTTGCACTGACTTCAGCAAAGCATATCACTCGGCAAGCCACTGTTTTACATATTCATAAGTTAGATCTCCTTGGCTTCCCATCCCATCTTCTTAAGTGAATCCCCGACTACCTTAATCTCAGAACTCAGAAAGTTCTTTTTAATAACTCTTACACTGGCCCCTTACGGTTACATCAGGGGTACCGCAGGGTAGCCACCTCGGTCCCCTGCTCTTCACCTTATTTATCAAAGAACTGCTTCAGGTTCTATCCCACTCTCGTGTACTTATGTTCGCCGACGACGTTAAACTTTGCTTGTCCTTCAACGACTCTTCTTCCCACTTCAGGCTGTAAGATGAGCTCGATTCTTTGCAATTGTGGTGTCAGGTCGACTTATTAAATCTCAACTGTTCTAAATGCAATATTACGTCGTTATGTCGTTGCATACCGCTTCAGACATCGTACCTTTTTAACGATCTGCCTCAGTTGTTGACTTGGGTGTTCTTACATTAAAATACTAAATTAAAATTCGTCTTACACATTTCAATTACTGTCAATAAGGCTGTGGGTGTTCTGGGTTTTATCAAGCGATGGTCGAAGGAATTTGATGATCCTTATATAACCAAACTACTGTATACTTCTCTCGTCCGACCTATTTTAGAGTACGCATCCTGTGTCTGGTGTCCACAATACAGGAATCACCAGGACCACAGTGAGTCTGTTCAAAAGAAATTTCTACTTTTTGCTCTCCGTGGGTTGAATTGGGACACCAATAACCTCCTTCCTTCATATTTAAGTAGACTCCTGCTAATAAACCTTCCATCTCTCGAAAATCGTACAACTATGCTAAATGTTATCTTTATACATAAGCTGATTAATGGTGATACTTTTTAAACTATCTCCTGCATGAACCTTTTCGTGTCCTTTGTTTTACTTTATCTCTAGTAATGACTCCCTTAAGTCAAACAAAACATCTAGTAGATTATGATAATTGATTCGTGTCACTCGTTATGCGGCTGCGCCCCTCGGCTGGTTGGACGGATGGTGGTAGCTTCTAGCCTGGGCTCCGCGCGTAACAAGCCCCGTGGCTTGATATCGTGGGTCCACTTGAACGTGCAGCGCACGTGAACGTCTACGTCCCGATATTGTACAATTTTGATTGATTAATGGTAAATCTAAAAAAAAAAAACTATTACTTCTAGTCTGATTTTCTCTAAGTGTAATTCTTGTACATCACAATCACCTACTATTTTCAAATGCATACAAATGGTTTAATAAAGTGTAAGCAATGATTCAGTTTATTCTGTTAGATTTGGAATGTTGTAAACATATATCTGTATATTAATGTCTTCAAGGTTTTATAATCTAATCAATGTCATGCAAGAATTTCAAGCTAAGTCAAGTAAAATGCATTATCATTATGGCTCTGTGACTGTCATTCATATTTCAATAACTGAATAGTGTTTGCCTTGTGGAGAAGCGGGGGGCAATGACAACTGCAAGGGGGGGCGTGTGTAATTACAAGGTAATATATGTAACAACATTCTCCACATTTAAGCCTTTGGGAATGAGCAGCGGTCATGAGTAATGGACAGATTTCCCATATCATTGTCTAGCATTCAACTAAAAACTAAACTCACTTGAACTTGCATGCGACAGGCAATTGGAATGTTCCAGCTGGAACTGCCATTGCTGCTGGTGGCTCTACTGCTAACGGTAGCTGCCGCCAATGAGGAACAGCAACAGGAGTATGCCCACAGCAAACCGCCCACAACAGAGCTACCCAGACCGCTGGTGCCGCTTAAGGAACTGCTGACATTCACACACAGAAATGGACGCTCGCGTCGGCCCACACTGATGGATGTGGCATTGCAACAGAGTGTGCGACAAGGACTCGATGCCATGGCCGAGCTGTATGGCAAAATCCAGCCGCAAATGGTGCGCAATGGTGTGTAGTCTGTTGATTTCCTGAAACGTAAATTATTTACCCACTCTGAAAACTTTGTAAGGTCAAATGCTGCAGGACAATCATCCAGCTGCCCTACTCTCCCGCTTCAATGCGCCCCACATCGACTCCGAAAGGCGAGAGATGGCCGCCTATGCAACTATAGCCGCGTCCAAGGCCTTTCACAAAAAGTAAGTCCCTGAATCACAACAACTAGGGAGCCTTTGTGGGCGAGTTCATCAGCCGCAAATATGCGGTCTATGACAGACATATGAAAAAAGTTATTGCCAAAAGCCGAGGAACACAATTAAAAATCAAAGTGTATATCAATGTGCGTGAGTGGAACGATTGTGTTTCAGGATACAAGTATAAGAAGGTAGAGCTTAAATATCGCTATTTTCAAAATAATACTTGGATCGTATTCACAAAATATTCTTGATTGCAACGGCATAGGGAAAATCTCAGCTAGGGAGAGGCCAGATTGAAAGGAAGAAAACATATATTTCTAAAATGAAAAAGTATGTAAAGAATCCATAATAAATTTCCATTCCATAAAATAGATTAAATAGGTTAAATCTTGAGACATCATAATAGGATAAGTTAATCCGCTCAGACCTACAAAATATGTAGTTTTATCGTAAATTTTGTGCGTCGAAAGAGAACCTAAGCTATTCTAGGAATAATACTCTTATGGAAATATTTCATATATAAAGAATGATCTTCAAATCAGAGATTTTATCAATATTTACTTAGCAGCCCTCGCATTCATATACGTGGTCATGGGAAAAGTTTACCGCTCTCAAGTGGCAATGGCGGACTTCTGGCAATCTAATGCGCAGAAAAATATAATAATATACCGATTTTAGCATGAGTATGAGGATGTCCCTGCCTCTGTCCCTGTCTCTGTCTCTGTCTCTGTCTGTGGAGTACACTTGCTACTCCTGTTAGTAAGCTGCGGCAACTTTCTCGCTTGATTAACGAGTTCTACAGCTCCATGGCAGCGCCAGCGATGGCTGAGTTGAAGTACGCCACCAAAAGTGCTCCAAAATGTGGCCAGCAACGGCAAAAATCGTAGCCAAAAAGACATTCGACTGTCTGTACGGTTGATTGTGTTGAATGTTGAATGTGGCGAGTGTGACTGCTGCTCATGACTAAGAGTCAACTTTCACTTTGACATTGAAATGCCGTATAATTGCAGCACGGTCCAGCTTGAGCGCGCTGCCCTAACCTGACCGACAGGCTAAGCCCGGCCAAATTTAATGCTAGGTGAAGGTAAATTAAAGCTAAACACGTTAACACCACATGGTTGGGTTAAACGAACTCTTGGCAGAAACAAAGCTAACGGAAATGTACATGGCTGTTAATGCTGCTGCTGCTGCTAATACTGCGGTTGCTGGGAAGTTTTTCCAGCTGGCAAGTTTTCACTTTTCACAACGGCTACGGTACAAGTTCGTGTATGGCCTGCTGCTATGAAAATCCGTGCACTTTTCAACGCACACACACACACACACATAAAACGCACTAAGCCAGAAATTTCACCCAAAATGAGTAGACATTACGAGTGTGACCACATTTACTCAGGTGCAATGAGCTCTGACGGAGCCAAAAACTCAAAAGCTGCCAAAAAAAAAAAAAAACGAGTACAAGTACTTTTATATAATTGCAATCAATGAGGCGACAACGACAATTGTTATTACTCGTGTTATTATTATTGTTGTTTTTATAGCAAACTTAAGACGCAGACAAAGACGCTGGCCATAAATACATTCGTAAAATGTCCAAGCTTAATAATATTTGTTGCTCAAAATCAAATTACGAAATAAGCAACATGTTTAGTTTAATGAAAAATCAGCGGCCATCAGCATCATCGTTGTCATAATTGGCGATGCTGATGCTGATGGTGATGTGATGTGATGTGATGAAGCGCAATCGGGCTCGTTAATAATGCCAAAAACAGCATTTAGCCAAATTAGAAGAAAGCGAGTGAACGTCAACTCTTGTAATTATTTGGACAGCGACAAGAAACGCTAGAAAAAAAAAACAGAAAAGAAACTTTCTGGCTAACCGAAGCTTACATACCCTCACAAAAGAATATGTAGTAGATCCACGCTTCTTATTTAGCAATCAGTAGTAAGGGAAGATCGCAGATTGTTCTTGAGCTAAGCTCATATTTATAAGAAGTTCAACGGACAACTACGGTAGAGCCGCTTTTCACATATTTTAACAACATCGAATAGCAAAAATGTTTCGAAAGCGAAAAGTTCGTCGGGTTTAACAGCTGTTTCGAGTGCAGCCACTCCACTTTTTTCATATAGATCGTTTTATATCTGTTTTAAATTAAATCCATGACAATTGCATATTATAGTGTCCAATGGACGATGTTTTCATATCAGTCACATAAATTATTGCTGAAATTTCAACTGAATAGCTTTAAAAATATGAAATTTTCACACTAGGAATTCCAATTTCAGCAAACTGTAGAAATGCTAGTGTGTCTACAGATCTTTACTTTGTTTTCGTTTCCTTCAGATCAGCAACTTTAAAGGTAAATTGGCTAAAGAACATAATTATATGAAAGGACAGTCGGTTAAACCTATATCAACTCAGTTTATCTTACTTAACATTAAAATACAATTTCTATATGGTCCTAGATGACATAATTATAATATACATCCTTATACTGTCCTAGATGCTTCTTGGTATGTTCAAATTGTAATACCTTCTCCAAGGGTATCAAAAGCAATGCTCGTACCCTTTCACACCCGCTGGCCAGAGTTTCGCTCTAAGTCGCTACATTCGCAATTTGATTACATCAAACACTGCCAACAACAACAGCAGCAACAACAGCAACAATAGCAACAACAAAACACAGCAATAGCTTCAGCTTTGAATGCGACTCTAACTGCGACTGCTAACTGATATGCTGAAGAAAGATCCAAAAAAGAGACCCAACAACAACAACAACAAAACCAAAAAACACAAAAAAACACAAGACCCGACTTTCGTTTTCAACAAGCGCCAAGCGTCACATGAATTCGGCCTCAAGCTTTCAAGTCAAGCCATACGAAAGTTATGGTTTTTTGTTTTCGACTTTACAGAGTTCATTGAACGCGCTACTGCGGCTGCGGCTGCGCTTTTTGACTGCGAATGCGCGTGTGTGTGTGAATGTGTGTGTGTGTGTGTGTGTGTGTTATGAAGATTGCGCATACGCCGCGGGTACGCAAGTCAAGGCGAATGGGATTTTTTTATCGCCCAAATAATGAAAAACAGAAGGCGTTAAAAAAACGTTGTAGCTTTAAGCTAACTAGTCTGTGGAATGCATTTTCCGCTTTCACCAGTTAACAAATATAGATGGAAAAGCTTAGACAATTGCAACGAGCTCAACGTACACAAATTACTATGGTGTGCAGATGTAATGTTAAATTTTTGCACTAACATTCAAAGAAAATCTGGAAAAATTAAAAGCAGTATTTAAGCCTAAAACTCGATATTAGTTTTGCTGAATTAGAAATTGGTTCTCGACCACTACAGTATGTGGTATAGACTCCGATCCCATTCGGCTCTGGTCAGAGTATGTACTTGTAAGAGCACAGTACTTATTTCGATTAGGGTATTGTAGATACTTTTCTACTTTGAATTGGTAAAATTTGTTCAAATTTTCACTTCCAAAAAGAAATTTTAATTTAATAGCTGATGTTAAATTATAGAAACGATTATTAGTTCTTCTATCGATCATTCTAGGTCAATGTGATATGACGAATTAGTTATCGATTTCCATTCAAATTCAACTAGTCAAAACTAGGCCAGCCAGCAAATTTTAACATTTTATTAAAAGCGGCCCTAACTAATAATGATATGATATATAATAATGGTCATGAATTTTGCACATGTGCGCAGATAAGTTCGAAATGTTGAAACGCACCTGCCATCATACCGAAATTTGTTTGGCAATCTGTGGCCTGAATACTTCCCAAATAGCTCACAACAAGAAAAATATGAGAAGTACAAAATTTGTGCCCTAGAAAATGTTGAAAAAACAACGCTTTCAAATGTCTCAGTAATCAGCAAGCGCTTCTGTTTAACCCTCAAAAATAAATGATTTTAGTAGGAAATTAATCGTTTCTCTATCTTCGTAAACAAATTCCCACAACTTCATAAGTTAGTAATATTAGAAAAGGTTTTCAAAAACGAAATATATCAAATCTATAGTGACCAGTATAGACTAATGGAGTAAGGTGTTATTGTAGTAGTATAAGCATAAATAAACAAAACAAAAAAACACCCAAATGAAACTATTGATCGAAGTGTTTACATATTAATTTATCCAAGCCTCTAGAGATTTTCATATCGCCCCCTATATAGCCAGATATTCAAAGATTTTAAGTAGAGCTTGTGTTCTCCCTCGGAAAATGTCATCTCTCATCTCATCTCATCCGATTCAATTGTAATCTGATCATAGATCATAGATCGTAGATAAATATAGGGTAGAAAAATGTCTTTTGTTTTACTTTCTACTAGAGAGTTTATACTTCATGATCAACTTATTATGTTCCCCATCCATAGAAAAAGAAAACCAAAAAAAAAACGGACTTGCTAATAACTGCAACAAATGGAAAGCAAAAGCGAGTAGATTAAAGCTTTATGGGATTTCTTATGCGTTTTCCCACCACAAACTCTCACACACACACACACACACACACACATACAGACACCCGCAGGCATAGCAAACGCAACTTGCTTTAATTTTGTTAGTGGATCCCATCTTAGCGACGAGCTCTCTTGAACTCGTTTCCAACTCCGCGCCACTTCAGCGTTTTATAAATAGAAGCCGACACTGATTTCGGACGGCACTTGAAAACAAAGTTTGAACGCAACCGCGTCGACAATGGCGACTAAAATGTCCCCAGTGTCGTCAGGATCAGGATAAGCTAACACTGTGTATTGTCATCTGTCTAGCTTCCAACACATAGATGAGCTGGCCAGGCAGTCGCATGCGCATAAGATCTCGCTGCGCCGTACGGCACTGGAGGGCTTATGCCCGCCACGTGATCCCCCCGCCTGTATGCCGGCCTCCGAACGTTATCGCACTCATGATGGCACATGCAATAACAAGCGGCGTCCAAGATGGGGCAGCGCTCAGATGCCATTCAATCGCTTTCTGCCACCGGAATATGGCGACGGAGTGGACAGTGTGCGCAGCTCCGCTGATGGTAGCAACTTGTCGTCCTCACGCTTTGTCAGCCTCCTGGTTCATGGCGCCCGCGATGGCGAGGCGCCCTTGACTCTGATGATTGCCCAATGGGGGCAACTGTTGGACCACGATATGACCTCCACAGCACAGCCGCGGTAAGAGCATCAAGAATTCACTCCCCATTCCCAAGCCACTTAATAACGCAAACTTTGGGCAGCTCCATCAATGGGTCGATTCCCAGTTGCTGTGGCGGCAAGGACTTCCATCCCTCATGTTTTCCCATTAAGGTGCCTCTAGACGATCCTTGGCTGGCGCCGCTGTCTGTACGCTGCTTGGAGTTTCTTCGCTCGGCTCCCGCTCAGCGTCGTGACTGCGTGCTGTCTTGGCGCGAACAGACCAACCAGGCCACATCATATATCGATGCCTCGCCCATTTACTCCAACAGTGGCAAAAGCTCAGATAATGCGCGCGTCTTTCGAAATGGTCTGCTAATCTATGGACGCGGCAATCCGGCTGAGGATGTTTGCCAACGTGGCGCCATAGCCACGCAGTGCATCAGGTCGGGCGATGGACGCAGCGGTGAGCAGCCCGGCCTACTGGCCATGCATCATGTCTGGGTGGGGGAGCACAATCGTATAGCAAGCGAGCTGAATGAGCTGAATCCGCATTGGAGCGACGAGAAGGTTTACCAGGAGACGCGTCGCATTGTGGGCGCCATGTTCCAACACATAACGTACAGAGAGTTTCTGCCAGTGGTACTGGGTAGGGAGGTGTGCAAGCTCTTCGACCTGGAGCTGCTCAACACGGGCTACTATGAGGGCTACGATGCAAAGGTGAATCCCACTGTGGCCAATTCCTTCGCTGCCGCCGCCTTTCGCTTTGGCCACTCGCTGGTGCAAAACTCCTATATACGCTGCGATCGTCACCACAATGTGATCAATAATAGTGAGTCGAACTACTTCCAGAATGGATGCACGCCGCCAATAAATAAATTAATTTATTAATTCACCCGTTAGATGTCAGTCTGCATGAGGAGTTCCAGCGCGGGGATATTGGCTCGGCGGGCTCACTGCATCGCTTGCTGCGTGGATTGGCATCCCAGCGTGCTCTCAAACGCGATGAATTCATAACGCCTGAGTTGACTAATCATCTGTTCCAGACGCCAGGCTTTCCATTTGGCTTGGATCTGGCAGCCATTAACATACAGCGTGGCCGTGACCATGGCATAGCACCATACACCGCCTGGCGGGTGCCCTGCGGCCTCAGCTCCATTGCCAGTTGGGATGACTTTGGTGAGTTATTTCTGTCTCGATCCCAAGCTCAGATTATTAAGTATAGATCTCTTCTCTCACAGCAAATGTCGTGGGTCCGGAGTCAGCCAAGCGCATTGGACACGCCTACCGCAGTGTCCACGATATCGACCTCTTTGTTGGCGGCATTGCAGAGCGTCCGGTTGTAGGTGGTTTGATTGGACCCACCTTTGCCTGTATCATTGCACAGCAATTCAGCAACTCTCGACGCGGTGATCGTTTCTGGTATGAGAATGGTGGCTTTGAGAGTTCCTTTACGCCAGCGCAGCTGCACTCGCTGCGCCATGTATCACTGGCTCAGGTTCTGTGTCGAGCTGTGGGTGGAGGCACTTTCCAGCCGCATATCTTCATACCAGCCGAATTCAATGAGAACGAACGCTTGAACTGCGGCAGCGGTGTCCTGGCGCCCATAGATCTGAGTCCCTGGCTAGAACAGGATCCGTTTACTGCAGCACAGCCCGAGCAGGTGTTTAGCATCATGCAGCCGGCACAGGGTCTCAGCGCAGTCCACGTTATCAAAGAGGATAAAGCTGGCTTCTCCAATCGAGTTAAGCCCGCCAAGCCGCAAGTTGAGTTTAGCGCCAACTCCAGCAGCGGTTTCCAACGACCGAACAATGCCACTCTTACCAAAGTTAGTGATAAACTCGACCTAAAACGCAAGACGCAGACAACGACCAAGACGCAAAACAACAACCGCAATACCACACCCAACCGCAAGCCAGTGAAGGGCATCAATAACAAACTGGACAAGTCCCCGAAGATCACCACAAACATTAAGAACGTAAATGGGCGAAAGCCCGGAAACGGAGAGACAAACCCAAAGCGCACTGTGATCATTAACAATGTGCCCATTGAACTACGCAGTGCTGTGACTGATAAAACGGGAGCTGAGACGGACACACAGACACGGACAGAGTTAGAAACGGATATGGAGACAGAGACAGAAACGGATACCCAACCGAGTGGCAATGACTTACCAGAATCACGAAATAACGACGAACCATTGCAAACGGGACCTGAGTCAAACCCAACAGACGCACCTTCAGACTTGATAACGAAACCAGTTGAGAGTAAAGTATCCAACACAAACCTAACTAAGACTTTAGACGTGCAACACGATAACTCAATAGATCCAATAAAGCGTACAGTTGAAGAACCCAACCATGCTAATGCTAAACGAGTGCAGCGTTGCCTGCGGAACGCCAAGCTACTAACGGAAACGGAATCCTTAAACAAAACACCTGACTTCCGACTACTTCATATACAACGTAACCGGACGACCACACAGACATCTGCCACACAAGGCACAAGTACCAGACCCAGCCAAGATGTATCCAAACGTACGACAAAGTCTCCCAAGCTATCGAAGACAACCAAACGTGGCCTGGAGCTGCGCCAATACCAAAACCGACCCATTTACACTCGACCCCAAAAGGTTGTGGTCAATGGTCCGAACGCCGACCAATATGAGATTGAAATTAACATACGACAGACGAACAAGAGTCCCGCAACAAGACCAGACTATGCCGAATACACGACAGTCTACAAACCCTACAATAGCTATGACAGCAGCTACGCGCCACAGTATGTGGACTATGGCAGCACGACACCCAGTTACGCTTACTATCAACCGCAACCGGGCGGAAGTCTGCAGTTGCCGAAGACCAAGCCGCCCACCATAATTTACCTAAGCGACAACGACGACAGACGGACCACTACGCGGGCACCGAACATATTTCAGAACTTCTTGACCTTTGCCACGAACAGCTTCAATCCCAATCGACGGCCCACGCCGTTGCCAGCGACGATTTCAACAACCCCTCAGCAGAGACCCCATTACGAGACGACCTATGTGGTGAATAGCCCACTAAGTGGAGGCAATACACACGTTATAAGCAGCCCATCATATGGGCCAAGACCCCCTTCCGTGGAGTCATATCCATCCGATACGAGCAGCTCATCGTATGGGCCAAGACCTCCTTCCGTGGAGTCATATCCACCCGGTTCGAGCAGCTCATCTTATGGGTCAAGGCCGTCTTCGGTGGATTCATATTTCCCCGGTTCGAGTAACTCAGCGTATGTGCCAAGACCTCCGTCCGTGGAGTCATATCCTGTGTCAAGTACCGCGCAGTTGGGCTTGAATCCTCAGACAGGTTATCTGCACGCCTCCAGTAGCGCCGTCAGCACCGGACATTTTGGCAGCATCTCTGGAGCAGCCAGCGCAAATGGTGCCGATAGCACTTTTAGCTTTAACATACGTCCACGTCCAGATACCAGTCCCGTAATAAGCTCTTACCCGCGTCCGCAAAGCCAAAGCAATAGCTATGGTTTGGTTTCACAGGCTCAGTCGCCATATAAGCCGGATTACACGCCAAGTCACAGCGAGCTATTTTACGATCGAGAACTGGGCCAAAGCATCAATTTGAGTCCCTTCTCCGATTCCACCTACGGTCACCGACCACAGTCACATACGTATTACGCTCGCACTCCTGAGCTGAAACAAGCCGACATCGATAGCAACAATGTGTTATCCAAACCGGATCACAAATTGGACATAAATGACTATGACTATCTAAGCCGTACTCTATCCAATCTGACCAAGGATGACACACGAACACAGAGCGACGATTACATTTACGACGAGGACGAAACGGACAATAACGTGAACATGGACGACAAGGAAACAAGTAAGCAGGCTGCAGGCCCTAGTCTAGTCACGCCTACCAAAAAGTACGACAAGGACGGATACCTAAGACCCGAACTGATGACCAGCAGTCTCGATTTGGGCAAGAGTGCACCTAATGAAACAACAGCAACGAACGTTACCTACCCGGACGACAACTACGTAATGCCTATGCTCGAAAACAAGACACACATGTTTGTGACGGAGATGCCCAAGCCTATGCTCTCCACCTCCTCGCGCAACATCCTTAACAGTAAAGTGACGGTATTCCCAGACAGTTTAGGCAAACAGCTTGACAATGACATTCTGGCCGAGAATGAGACGGACACGGACACAGAAGCTGACTATGAAGAACGGACAGCTGGCGCCTTTGGGCAGGCAGCTAAGCTCAAAAATGTGATGAACATGGCCTTTGCCCCGATCACAGTACTGACCAAGCCGGACAGGTGAGCGTGCAAGTGGCATCATATACTACATTTGATGCAGCTTATATTCTTTTGCAGACCTGACAACTGGGTGATCTATGATACAGCCAGTGAGGAACCGCCCTTGCCACAACCTCCAGCTGTAAATATGGAGTCCGCAGCGGCTGGAGAGGTGCCCATGCCTTTTAAAATGTTGCACAATATGTGGCGCAAACAGGACATCAAAGCGGTGCCCGAGACACTGAAGATACATCCGGTTGCAACAACAACAAGAACCACAACAGAAGAAACAGTAGCGATTTTAACAACTGTAACGGAAATTGAGTCAAGAGAAACAACCACTCTTCGAGACGAAGCAACAACACATATGCCAACAAGAACTACCACTGTGCATTAGGAATCTCAAATTAGTCTAAATTACTTAATATTAATGTATTTATTAAAACAAAAAATGTTTAAATATCAAGCGGCACATGTTAGCCAGACTTTGTTTGACATTGCGTTCAGCATTACATACAAAGTTCGATAAAAAAAAAAAAACTAAACCAAATTAATTTTTACTGCTGATTTTATTTAAACAGAATTTTAAATTGGTAGAATTGGTTATGTCAAACTAAGATACTATTTTTGTATTTCTTTAAGGCTCATCTGTATTTTATAATACGCTCACAACAGTTTGCGATATGTCTCAACACGATATTTATTTTCGAACAAAATGGAAATCGATAAGATAATAACCGCGGGCGCCATTATTCATCGACCGGCGATGTTTTAGAGGGTCTTGAATGTGTCATATCTAACAAGATAGTTTATCATGATACATTGTTGAAGTAGGAGATGTTCAGGAAAATTAAAGCATGTACGAATTATAAATTAGGTTAGTGACACGCAGTGGAGGTAGCATATTCTGGCTTATAAACAAAATGTTCACACTTTCTTCAAGAATATAAATGATTGATCGAATGGCATAACGATGGTGTCACATGATCGCCCTTAATCGTTCAAACTAATGTTATGTGTGTTTACCAAAGGGTAAAGAAATGTCGGCAATGCCTAAACATAAACCCTGTCATGTTTTTGTTTTGTTTTTGGTGGAGCGCTGATTCACCTGCAGATATTTTTCTTCAAACTCAACCGACTCTGATCACAAATAAAATACAAAATGTCTTTAAGCTTGGAAAATCAAATGAATATTGCCCAACTAGATATGGATGCAATGGATCTAATATATAGAGAGATAAAAGACCTTAAAGACCAAGTGAGCCTAGCACGGACTCATCCAAATCTGAGCTCTGGATTTGCTTACCATTACTATCGTCGTTTCAAGGACATAAATATTGGGCAAAAGGAGCTACAAGAAAATGAAAACTGGAGATCAATTTTGAAATGGTGTGGTGACAATGTGACTACCTTGAACAGCGGATTTTCCGGCAAATCGAGTGCTGGTCAAATGCTGCAAATGGCCCAAGAGTTTTGTCCAAATCTAACGACCATTACTCTGTTCTTGAAAGATGATAATGTCAAGGATGTAGAAGACAGTTTACCAAAACTCAAGATGCTAAAAGAAGTTACCATAAGGCACTCACCAGATTTCACTACTGGCGATTCGGGCCACATAATAGAATCACTTCAACAGTGTCCCCATTTGCGGAAGTTGCATTTGGAGTTTACACTGAACGAAAGTGAAAGTAAGTATGAGTCTTGAAATATATTCAGCATAAGTTTTAATGTTTCTATTTTTAGGAAAACAGCTAAGCAACTTATTACAATTGGAGCATTTGGTAATTAGATTCTTAAATACAGATTACATAGCGGATCTGTCTGATTTGCTGAAAAACCTGCGAAAATTAGAAATATTGAATATGCCTGACAATGATACTTTCGACAAACTGAGTGCACAATGTACAACCTTGAAAGAACTGCTTTTAGCCGACTACGATCTGTGTAGTTATAAAACACCCGCGCCTATAGATATAGGATATTTTGAAAATTTGAAGATTCTATCTATAAACAGTGCCAGCGAGAGTGCTCAGGGAATTATTAGCTCATTGAATAGCCGATACGATAATCAATTGGAGAAACTTGATATACGTGGTATATTCATAAAAGAGAGCCAGGCTAAGCGAATTGTAAAATTGCAATCCCTCAGAACGCTCTCGGCCAGGTCCATAGAATCATCTTGTCTGCAGTATATTATTCAAATACCGCTGGAACACATAACTATTGGTCTATTTTGTAAGCTGAGCAATATTGAGATCTTAAGACTCTTAAGGGAATGTAAAACCCTCTGTTATCTCAACATCCATGTGGCAATCGACGAACACTTTATATTGGCTGTGCTCGATATATTGAACGAGAGAGGTGTTAAACCAGAGCAGCCATTCGTCTTGCAAACCCACAATTCAGGCATTAGCAAAGACGTTAAGGATAAGGTAATACAATCTAAAAAGCATTCTGTTATATAAAATTCTAAGAACTTAACTTTCATCTAAATTACAGCTGGCTTGTAATCCAAATTGGAAACTTCTCGACTTTAAAGATGACATTACCAAGAGAATATTCTTGGGGACCACAAAAAAGTGAACATTTAGTAAAACCCACGTTTATAAATAGTATTCATTCCTTTGAAAAGGTATTGCTTTTGGTTTCCAACGTATTTTACGTATATTTTTGTATTTGTTTGTATTCAACCTACTTAAAGTAATGACAATTTTGTATAAAATAAATTACAACTTTCGAGTTTTATAAATCGAAGGCAAAAAGTGTACTACAAAATAGTTCTTGTGATGCACTATACAGACTTATGGAGTGTTTCTTCCTTGAGATGTATGTGTTTCTGTGTGAATGTGTTGAGAGATCGTCTGGGCGCAGCCCAGAGGAGCTATGCACAAGTATTTGGACATTTGGCATGCGTTGTCCACTCATCGCTGCCATCGCAGCAATCACAAACCTTGTCATTCACCCGACTGCTGAGCACATAAACGTCCAGTCCACGTCCGGTGATGTGACGCTTTTGGTATTTGCAATAAAAGCGACCATTGGCGCAAGCATTTGTGCTAGGCTCATCGCTGCCATCGCCATCACAGTCGCAGTAGTTGTCATTCACATGGTCAAATGGCATCTCCTTGCTGCCATCCAGACACTTGAATTTGCCGTCAAAATTTGGCTTATACTTGTCAAAGTCAAATAGACGTGTGCCCCTGAAAATATGAAAATATTAAGTGCAAGGCATTGTATTCATTTGGCTAAAATACCTTATAATCCTAATGGACTCTGTCTCGGTGGCTTTGTTAGTGCTTTTCTCTACTGCAGCACCACCTCCACCCCCGTCAAAATCATCCACGTCAAGCTGTTTGCTACCCAGTGACTGCATCATTTCCTTGTGCTTGCGCTTCAGCTGCTGCAGATTCCAGGGCGATTTCACGGTGGGCAACTGATTCAGCGAGAAGGCCTATTATTAATTCACACATTGTAAGTAACATTTACAAGTGCTACAGAAACATACATTTACCTGATAGGCAATAAATGAGATTCCAACTAAGAATATGAGCAGCAAAAACATTTTGGACTTTTGCTTGTAGAATGGTCTGTAGTATATGTTTTCGCGCTTCACCCATGTCTTACGCATTGTTTATCTGTTTGCTTCTGTTTTCTGTTGTTTATTTGCAATTAAATGCATTTCTTGTTGTTATTGATGTGCGATGTTTGCGAATCGCAGTCAATTCCGTGAAAACTATCGCAGCTAACCTAGGCAATATGTAGTGTTGGCAATGGGACATTTCATGTTCAAAAGCAAGCTTATAATTTAATTAAAATTGGGTTTTCTAATTAAATTGCACTCAAAATTGTTTAATGACATAAATACATTTAACAACTTAAATGTGGGCTTGCATAAATGAGCCTAGATATCATGTTATTTCGATATGCTTAATGCAGAATTATTTTGTAACAGCCATACATTTTTATATCGATACGTAACGATATTTTGTGCCAGCCTTAGGCAACAGCAACAGTGCATATACAAAATACAAAAAATTCAATCGCAATTTGTAAGTGTTCAATATTTTATGTTTAATGTATAGTTGTTAGTGGCGCCATCGCAATACACATAAGTGTGATCGTTTTGAATTTGCAATTCTGATTGGATTCCTTGCAATTACTTTTGAACACAAAGAATTGTCGACAAACGCTCGGGCTTCGGAAACGCAAATAAATTGGTGCCTCAAAAAAAGGGACATATACACGGACACAGTGCTCGTTCACAATGAAGGCAACCGGAACCAAAAACCGTGCAGCTCGCCTAACAAGCTTCACTGAAGATATAGGAATTATACCAGAGGATGCGCCATTTCGCTCTCGCCTTCACGTTCTTTTTGCCCAAATCGAAAAAGAATTCGAACAGCTCTACTTGGAGAACCTCAATTGTGAGTTTACATGCATAAAGCACGAAAGTTACCACTTAACCATTTGTCTTTGTTCACAGTGCAAGAGAAACTTGAGAACGCCATTAGCAACAAAGACGAGCAACGGGCCTTAGCCGGCGGTGCAGGTGGGGGCGGTCTGGCCACCGCGCTGGTGACTACATCTGCCTCTGCAACACCTTCATCGGCCACACAAACTGTTGACGAGGTTGGCGCCAGCCTGTTAGCTGCCGCTTCCATCACACACAAGAGTCTTAAAGCCAAGCTGAGCAGTGCAACAGGCGGTAGTAAGGCAAAGGCGAGCAACAAAATCAAGGCGCAGACCAGCCGCATTGTGTCGAGCTTCAAGGCACAAACGGTGGTCAGTTCAGTGGTGCGTGAATTCGGCGGGCATAAGGATGGCATTTGGCAGGTGGCTGCCAAAGTGGGCCAGCCGATTATTGGGACAGCGTCGGCAGACCACACCGCCTGCATCTGGGACATAGAAAGCGGGCGCTGCCTGCTGCAGTACCAAGGACACATTGGCTCCGTCAACTCCATCAAGTTTCACCAGAATCGCGATTTAGTGTTGACCGGCAGTGGCGATGGCACCGCCCACATTTGGCAGGCGGCCGTCAATTGGGAGATGACCAAGTGAGTAGCTACTTAATTCTGGATCAGGCCCAGTTCTTGAGTCTTGTCTATTGTGTTTTTTAGAAAGGGTCACTCGTCCGAAGAGGAACTTGACGACAGCGATGAACAGGTGGAGGATCGGGACCGCGTGGATACTTTACGCACGCCACTCTGCGAGTTCTCTGGCCCTGGTGGCCACATTTCTGTAGTTGTGGCTGCCGATTGGCTATCTACTATGGATCAGATCATCACTGGCAGCTGGGATCGTACGGCCATCTTGTGGGATGTGGAGACATCGCAGGCGCTACAACCGCTGACCGGTCACGATCATGAGCTTACTCACGTATCGGCGCATCCCACTCAGCGACTGGTGGTCACCGCCTCACGTGATACCACCTTTCGTTTATGGGACTTTCGCGATGCGATTCCTGCAGTGTCTGTTTTTCAGGGCCACACCGAGACAGTAACCTCCAGCGTTTTTGCCCGTGATGATAAAGTGGTGTCGGGGTCGGATGACCGCACCATTAAGGTATGGGAGTTGCGCAATATGCGCTCAGCCTTGGCCACCATTCGCACCGACTCATCAGTCAATCGCTTGGCCGTTTCCAGCGGCGGCATCATTGCCATACCACACGACAATCGACAGATTCGACTGTTTGACTTGAATGGACAACGGGTGGCGCGTTTGCCCAGAACCAGCCGGCAGGGCCATCGACGCATGGTCTCGTCCGTGGCTTGGGCTGAGGAGCCGCTATTAAATTGTGATTTGTTCTCGTGCGGATTTGATCGACGCGTCTTCGGCTGGTCCATAGTCATGCCGAAGGACAATTGAAAATGACTTAAACATTGAGCTGCAATGCGGCCCAAACCCAAACAGACAGCTGTATGGAAACGCAAATCTTGGCTTGCCTAGAAACAGGTGCCAATCATATCTCGAACACATAAATTGTGGACGCAAATATCGGCGCTCGCTATATATCAAGTATTATATAGTATAGGCAATGTAAAACAGTGCAGCCCCACGGTGTGCAAATCGCTGATCCAGCTTGAATCTTCTTGCTAAGTAGATTCGGTTGGAAACTAGTCAATCGGATCTCGGTTTGTTCACCTGGTCTCAGCTCGCCCGCTCCACATCCACAGCATGTTCCACTAATGTTGCTTTTATGCCAAATAATAATCGACTTAGATATATCATATACACTATATACGTCTTCGAATATTCATTGTTATTTGTACGATTATGTACATTATACATACAAACTCCGTATTGAGGAAGAGAGACCACAGAATCTCCACTCTGTTGTTTTATCTGTGTTTTTATTAATATCATAGCATTATTATTACTTATTCTACGTGTTTAAGTATTGGAATCATATTCATATATATTGATGTTAGAGAATATGAATAAAACAATAATCAATCGTATCAGAAGCCCAGCATGGGCATAAATACAATCTTTTTTTTATTATTTTTTTGGTATGAAAACTCCTTAGAGTCTGGCGAACTTCAAGACCAGCAGGCCAATGAGTATGCCCACTTCCAGTATGATGATTAGTATTAAAACTATCTTATTATAGAGGACCTCACGGCTAAGTTTGCGTATGATTGCGCGTGACTTTGACAAATCCTGATCGGCGTCCTCCAAACGGCGTGTAGTGCGCAGCAAGGACTCTCGTTGCTGTCCTAGTTCACCAAGCACCTGCAATTGGCAGAGAAAAATGAATTGGCATAAGCATAAAACCACTTTGCCATTTTAGGAACGACACATCTCCTGATGTATGGATATGTCGTTACCCCTGCATGTTGAAGGAATATGAGTTACTCACCTCGGCCCCCAAGTTTTCCGTATCGATGGCTATTTGATTGCTTCGTGAAATACTCTCACCAGTGCGTTGAAGCACATCATAAGTGCGATCCACTAGTTGGTCTTGGTTGCCGCTGGGCAACGGACTATATCCAGAATAGGACATGACTTTTCCTTTAAAGGAACTACGAGCAACAGTTTTCAGTGAAAATAAAAACAAAGCAGTAGTATGACCGTAGGCGCACTTTGTACAAAAACCAACCGCAATTGATTTGATATGTGCTGGTGAAATATCGTTTTTTCGATATATGGAAACTGAGTAACCGATATTTATGATATATTTGAACAGCTGCTTGAATTACAAATTGACCTGCAGCTGAATTTCATTTTTCAGGCTTGGATTAGGATTAGATTCATCTGAGAAAATAAAATTATAGTCAGTTATAGTGATTAAAATCATATAAAATATTTCATTTATCGATAAAACTTGTGTTTGAATTTTACGCACTGTTGCTAGGCCTCGGACTCGGCCTCTTTTATCAATGTCAACGGCCAGCTAAACGAAAATTTAAAACGATTTATAAATATGACACAACCAAAACAAAAATCTATCAATATCAACTAATATCAACAAGCTTATCACGCCCAGGGAATTACTGTTTTAGAAGTCTTATTAATTAAAATTGATAGTGTCTGATTGAAAGAGGCACAACTAGCTATCATACATATGTACACACTTGAAAGTTTTTGGACTTTTGTATTTCGATTTTTGATAAGAGACAAAAATGATCATACATACTTAGCATGCTTGCTCTCACCATATGTATATTGTCGCGAGAAACGGTAAGATATACATATATACTTATATAGAGAGAGCGAGACTCACCCTCAGCTGGGCTGAATCTGAATGCTACAAATTAAAAGCAAACTAACGCTGGTATTGGCCAGACGTCTGTTTTTCGGGTTGTGATCGTTGTTCAAAGACCTACAGAGAAGCGCAACGGCTAAAACAAGTTCTAAATATAAGACACGTACGCTGGGGCATCGAAATCTTGTTATATCTTTGGCATAAAATCATTTTCGCAGCTGCGAAGGTAAGCAAAAACAAGATAAAAACAATTAAGCAACAGAAATAATTGTGAACACGCGTGTGAGTTCAAGGTGATCTGGAGTTTGAGAGTTTGAATATCTGTTAAGAAATGTGCCAAAATCCAGGGGATTCTCCGCGTGCCACATCTAGAGTTTTTTCATTGTCAGAGCGCAGCACGTGATGAGCCACAGTAGTTGTTTTGTGTTTAAATTAGTTACAGCTTCGAGTTCTGAGAAGTGCGAGTGTCATGCGACCATTGTCAAAGTGGCGCTCCCAGTTAGTTCCAGCTGGCAATTGCCCGCCGCCACCAGCACCTGCCCCGAGATAGATACTGATACCTGTGACTGTGTCTGTGTAACTGTATCTGTGTATCTCTCGGTCACGCACAGTGCCTGTGTGTGTGTCTGTGTGTGTAGGTGCGAGTATGACTCCGGCAGTGGCGTTACAGTCTTGAGTTAAACATTTTATGCAATCGTATCATGTGATCTAGAAAACTGCAGCTTTTCTTACAGTTTCCTCTCAAAATCCTCAATATAGCCTTAGAATTTTGATTTTGGAGAATGCTCAAGTAGCTTTAAATATTATTGAACTTCTATAAAATCCATTTAATTGTGATTTATGAGGCTGCCAGTCATAATTCGTCAAAAACACTTCAATCAATCTTTCTGATTAGTTTGCGTTGTTGTTTATGAATGGAAATCTAGGAAATTAAAGTTGTCTAGAAATGACTACATACTTTTTTTCTGTGGCTTTTGGGGATTTCAGGCATTATTAAATGCTTTTGAAACACTTGAATTGTACTACCAGTCGAACACCACACTCTGTCTTATGTAACGCAGGCTATGGCACGTTATCAACATAGCATAGGGCGGGGCACTGCAAAGACTTTAAGCTGTAGCTCCGCCACTGGAGACCATGGGGATGGGGACTGGCAGGCGCACAGGCAGTCAGTCATAGTCAATTGAGGCCAGAGCCTAGCCAGAAGCACTTTTAGAAAATCAAACGACAATTGCCATTAATGAATGATGAGCGAGTGAGTTCCGACTGACTGTTCCGATCGCCTTAATTTCGTTATAAATTCTTAATTACCAGAGCCTAATGGATGAAACGAATGAGCAATGTCATAAAAGCGAACACAAAAATACAATGAAAATAGAAGTACGTACATATTACATATAAATTAAATACAAATAAAACGTTGCGCGAGAGACATACATACATACACCCAGAGACTGTGAAAAAGAGAGACACAAACAAAAATACAGACAAGAAAAAATAAAATTCAACGAAACTTCAGTCGTTGTCGTAGTGATATTAACTGCGCTGACAGGCACATGGGCGTGCTTAAATGGGGGATACAGCTCACTCTCAGTGGGCGAGGGCGAGTTGTATATATGTCGACTTCGACTTGGACGTGGATGATATGTGAATGTGATTAAGGCTCACCCATGTCTTGCGTGTATGCAGTGCCAATGAGAAATAAGCGACAGGGACATATGGAAGCTCCCCAAAACCCATACCCACAAACAAGCACCCGCACACAAGCAACACTATCACAGTTAATACAGTACCGCTAAATGTATGTTGACACATTATAAAATGTGATATGTACACTAAGGTGGGACTAACATAGATATCATGTGCCTTATAGGCCTGCTCCATTTGCTTTGCTTATCTTTTCCATTGAGGTGTTTTCCAGTTGTAAAAAAATATGAGGTGAATGCAATCATATACTAAAAGGATTTTTTATTAAGTCACACTCAATTTCTTCACTCAGACTCAAGCTGAAGTTGATGAAGAGCATTATATGAAATCAAATTATAAAATCTGATCGATACTTTTCTATTTATTTATTCTGACGCTACAAGTTGAATATTTGTATACTCTTGCAGAGAGTATTATTATATGTCACGATATTTGTAACGCATAGACGGAAGCATCTCCTACCCCATAAAGTATATATTTTCTCGATCAGCATTTCTGTCTGTCCATGTCTCAGTGTTTCTAAGCGAACCACTCTCTCAGTTTTGAAGCTATCGACTTGTAATTTTCACCGTAGTCTTATTTTTGCTATTAGCTGATTATATATATAAAAATCATAAAGATCGGGTCACTATTACATAAAGCTCCAATATATGTTATAGAATTTGTAAAGTAATTTTTCACATATTAACCAACCTCCCGTACCCGTTCTTCTATTATCGTTTGGCTGCTCATTCTCACTTATATTAAGTGAACACACCAAGCCGATAAAAGCGATACAAACATTTGCATTAGGGACCTAGGCATATTATCCTAATTTCTTTGTCAGCATTCAATTGATAGGCAGTGTACTTACACACACACACATATACCCCGAGATACACTTACTTACACATTCACACTGCGCACAGTCCACTCAGGAAAATGACCAGCAAAGCAGTAAAACGCCAAAGCTAACGACAACGGCGGTTCAGTTGTTGTTTTGGAACTGGTTTACAGTTGATTTTTGTTGTTTGTGTCGGCCTCCCGTGCGTGTTTAGAAATTGTGCATATTTTTGTGGAATTATTCATTAATATCGAAAGCGAATAACAAAAGGCAAGTTTTATATGCAATTTCAAAGTCATTGAAATTTAATTACAATTAAAGTTGATGCCCATAGTAGAGTGCAAGTAAGTGCTAGCGCCTGTGAGTGTGGCTTGAATGCACTCTATTTCATATACATAAGTATATAAGTGGCTATATGTATGTTTACTTCAAGGCAGTCGGCCGCAACTCAATTACAAGCAAATGATATAAACATTGTTAAGTATAAACACCTCTAAAGTCATTTATTACTACACATGTACAAACGTGTTGCTGTTCGCTTCTGTTCTTAGCACACCATTACCACTACATATGCTATTTACAAGGCCATAAACAGTTTCGAAAATATATTTTTTTTATTGCTGCCTTTTCAAATTGTCCCATTAATTGGATGCAGTAATAATAAAATGCTAAATTAACTTGCATTGATATTATTAAGTGACCAAATGCTCATACGATACTTGCTAAAAATAACCAAATCTTTATAAAACAGACTGGGAACAGTGGTTCACAGGCTACTTTCTGCAGATCAAATATTTGTACTTATATCACTTTGGGAGGCCACACATGTGTATGTAAATATAGTACTTTGTTATAGCTCATGACGGAATATTGCGCAACGATCACGCATACTCGAATACAAATACATATTAATTTGTATCTAGTATACATTTTTCTAATTGATATTCACGTTCTCACATTCTCGCTGAGTTTATTTGCTATCACAATAGCAATTGAAATACATATACCCGATCAAATTTGGAGCCTTTTTAAATGTATGCACATATACCGATTTGAATTCAATTTTGACAGAATGTGAAGAGTGCTCAATTTATTGAAGTAGTCCGATCAGCATCATATTTGGGCAACAGTCGAAGAGACTTCTAAAGAGAATTTATACGAAATTTGGTTCAATTTTGACAACACACAAGAAACTTTTCTAAGCTCAATTAAAAGAAAGAGTCTTTTATATGGATATAATATAATAATCAAACCAGATGACTCCATGGACTCAGTTTATTTTGCTTTTCAAAAATGTACTTTTCTATCCGTTACACATATAGTGATTCACATTCACGATTCACATTGCAAACATGTAACAAAGGGAAGGTCTAGCCTGTGAGCGGCGAGCTACTGCATCTTGTTTCCGTTCCTCGGCTCGATATTGCAAGCTCCTCCGATGCTGTGATTGTTTTCCTGTTCCTCAAAGATCGTGCATTATTCTAAACATTGCATGCGCGATGGTATTATGTTTGTTGTTAGTCAGCAATAGTATACGGAGTATACTCTTTCACAACGTTTTATATAACGTCTGCGTAAAATGAGCTGTGGGCCACATACTATACAGTAATGCCTTTCGCGTCGTATATCCAGTGTGAAGTTGATAAAATAAATGCTCAAATAAGCATTAAAAATGCTTGATACATTCTTAAGAAATGCCGCCGTATTCGCATTTCATTATAAACAATTCGTAGCACTCGATATCAGCGATACAAGATGCTTAGTAAGTGCCCCAAAACAAAAAATTCCACTAATCGGAAGGAAGTGTGTATTTGAGTTTTTAATTTTGCATTTGGACTAAAATATTTTTAATCATCACCAACAGCCAGCATATCAGAGAGAATTATTTTTATACACATTCCGCAAAATCTTTGGGGTAAATGCAACTAATCGGGGATTTCACGGAAATCTCTAGAGACTCAATTTATATGTACAGTTGTGTACCCTTGCACAAAGATAGAGAAAAACTCAACGGCTACTGGATAGATTTATTTTTTGAGGTGTTTTGGGGGTTAAACTAAAGTGCCCGCTGATTTAAAAAGAACATACAAAAGAAGCTTTAAAGCTATGTTCACACATGCAAATGTTAAAATCTGCAGAGTTTTCTGTGACACCTCTCTATATAGTTGTACAATCTCTTGTATCTCAGCGTTCAATTGGCTCGTCATGCAAACCACCTTTTGGTGATGTTGGCTAGCTTCCAGCCAACAATCCTAGAACCCCAAGCAAATTTGAAGCAGACGCCAACAGACAACAGACATCTCCACAAAGCAAATTTACATATGATTTGAACATGCCTCTATATTTAGAGGTACATCATACATTTTATACACTATAAATATGTAGAAAAATATGTATGGCGAACGTAAAAGCTAAAGCTAATTCCTGGCCGGGCCATTAAAGTTCGATAATGTGCGACGTTGGCGGCGGCGTTAGCATAGTCCGTGTCGTTGACTGTTTGGTGTGATGATGTCACAATGAACCTTGGTGTGTGTGTGTGTGTGTGTGTACACACATTTTGGGCAAATATTGCTAACCGCAAAATGTCGATGGAAGGTCGACGACCAGCACAGGAGCGCAGGGTTCGGGCTCGGTACTCATTCGCCATGTGCCACAAGTGTCGCGCCCTAATTAAATCAAAAACATTAATCACTTGCCTCTTATCTTTAGGTGCCACCGATTTTTAAAGGCAGCCAAACATTTGCATAATTCGATAATGGACATTTGATAAATTTATTAGTTAATTTGGTGAACAATAGGTCCTTGCCATGTTTATATCATTTTTGTTGTTTGGTCTTAGTCTAAAGTTGTAGAAGTTGGAGTGGTTGGGAGGGGACCATGCCTATAATTAGCATAATGCATTTAAGACCGACAAAATTGATAAGCATTTCGCTGGCAATGAAGCAAATATACAGACTATGTATGTATATCTGAGTACACTTTGAAAAATTGCTGTTCCATCTAAATTATTATTTTAAAGTCGCACTGGAATCGTACTTATGCCATTGTACAATATTTGTAAGTGCACTTAAATTTAGAATGCCTTAAACTCAACTTCAAACTGATTCATAATCTGAAATAAAAACCGAATGGAAAAGTTTAACATATTTAATTTCACTACAACTAATATTCCGGCTTGTTTCCGATCAGCATGACGAGGGGATTCTGTCCATCTGCGTGTGTTTCAACCCCGAGATCTCTGAAGTCTTAAGAGCTGCAGAGCTACAGAATATCTGCACGCTGATTAAGTCCTAGATTCACCCAGATCGAACAAATATATTATATAGCACCCAAACCGATTGTACCGGACTGAACACTTAGAAGCATAACTTTTTTGTTTTTCATCTAAATAAAATCAAATTCGGTTTGTATAAGTTGTATCCCATGTAGCCCCACGTCAGCCGACCAGATTTGATCGACATCGGTAAATATTTAAAATTTGAATGGTATATAAGCTTCGGCATGCCGAAAGGAAGGCTTTCCTTTCTTGTGTTTTCGGTTTTGCATTCACTAATATATGTCGTATGTAGTATATATTTGTCTAGACACTTATAGATAGCCAGACAAAAGAAGCCAATGGTTTTTTTTGATTGTTCAATGGCCAATGGCCAACCTCAGACCCAGCGCCAGCAGCACGAGCAACTATGTACGGGTTCGTCCCGTTGTTGATTTCTATTTTGTATTTGAATTTTAATTGCATGTCTGCGGAATGTTCCGACTAACACGTCTCCAATCCTCTCTCCCGTTTGGCTTTTGCAGGGAACCTGAGAAGTCGCCAAGATGGGGGACATGTTCCGTAGTGAGGAAATGGCACTATGCCAGATGTTTATACAGCCAGAGGCGGCGTACACCTCCGTCTCCGAACTGGGTGAAACCGGCTGTGTGCAGTTTCGCGACGTAAGTCGAATGGCCCCATCCTTATCCACCCCATTCTATGCTAATTCTGCGTTCTTGCTCTGCACAGTTGAACAGCAGCGTGAACGCTTTCCAGCGCAAATTTGTAACTGAGGTGCGACGATGCGATGAGTTGGAGCGCAAGATCCGCTACATCGAAACGGAGATAAAAAAGGACGGCATTGTGCTGCCCGATATTCAGGATGACATACCGCGGGCGCCCAATCCACGCGAAATTATCGATCTGGAGGCCCATTTGGAGAAAACCGAGTCGGAGATGATTGAGTTGGCCCAGAACGAAGTCAACATGAAGTCCAACTATCTGGAGCTAACGGAGCTGCGCAAGGTTCTGGAGAATACGCAGGGCTTCTTCTCTGATCAGGAGGTGCTCAATCTGGACTCAAGCCGTGGAGGTGCCACCGGCGGGGATGAGCCTAGCGCCCAACATCGCGGTCGTCTCGGTTTCGTGGCCGGCGTCATCAATCGGGAGCGCGTATTTGCTTTTGAGCGGATGTTGTGGCGCATCTCGCGTGGCAATGTGTTCCTGAAACGCTCCGACCTCGACGAGCCGCTCAACGATCCGGCCACTGGCCATCCCATCTACAAAACCGTTTTCGTGGCTTTCTTCCAGGGCGAGCAGCTGAAGAACCGCATCAAGAAGGTCTGCACTGGCTTCCATGCTTCGCTGTATCCCTGCCCCAGCTCTCACAATGAGCGGGAGGAGATGGTCAAGAATGTGCGCACGCGCCTGGAGGATCTGAAGCTGGTGCTCAGCCAGACGGAAGACCATCGCAGCCGTGTGCTGGCCACCGTGTCAAAGAATCTTCCCTCGTGGTCGATCATGGTCAAGAAGATGAAGGCCATCTACCACACGCTCAATCTGTTCAATATGGACGTGACCAAGAAGTGCCTCATCGGCGAGTGCTGGGTGCCTACTAAGGATCTGCCCGTTGTGCAAAAGGCCTTGTCAGACGGCTCGGCTGCCGTAGGTAGCACTATTCCGTCGTTCCTCAACGTGATCGACACCAACGAACAGCCGCCGACTTTCAATCGCACCAACAAGTTTACGCGGGGATTCCAGAACCTGATCGATGCCTATGGCGTGGCCTCCTATCGCGAGTGCAATCCGGCTCTGTACACTTGCATTACATTCCCCTTCCTGTTCGCCGTGATGTTCGGCGATCTGGGCCACGGCTTAATCTTGACTCTGTTCGGCGCGTGGATGGTGCTCAGCGAGAAGAAGCTCGCTCGCATCCGCAATGGCGGCGAGATCTGGAACATATTCTTTGGCGGCCGCTACATCATACTGCTGATGGGATTGTTCTCCTGCTACACGGGTTTCATCTACAACGACGTCTTCTCCAAGTCCATGAATGTGTTCGGCTCCACTTGGGTCAGCAACTACAACACATCGACAGTGCTGTCCAACAAGCATCTACAGCTACCTCCTAACACATCTGCTATAGGTGTATATCCTCTGGGCTTGGATCCGGTCTGGCAGCTGGCTGCCAACAAAATCATTTTCCTGAACAGTTTTAAGATGAAATTGTCCATTATTATTGGCGTGCTGCACATGGTCTTTGGCGTCTGCATGTCCGTTGTGAACTTCACCCACTTCAAGCGCTATTCCTCCATCTTCTTGGAGTTTGTGCCACAGATATTGTTCCTGTTGCTGCTCTTCGGCTACATGGTCTTCATGATGTAAGTCATATGGGATTGCCTGATGGCCTATTCTAACATCGTACTTTTGCTATTTTTGATTATCATCCTTGACAGGTTCTTCAAGTGGTTCAAATACAACGCTCAGACTAACTTCCAGCCCGAGACACCTGGCTGTGCGCCCTCCGTGCTGATCATGTTCATCAACATGATGTTGTTCAAGAATACCCCGCCACCTGCTGGTTGCGATGAGTTCATGTTCTCGGCGCAGCACGGCCTGCAGAAGACGTTCGTCATCATTGGCCTCATTTGTGTGCCCTGGATGTTGCTCGGCAAGCCACTCTACATCAAATTCACCCGCAAGAACAACCCCCATGTGAGTGCAGAGCAACTGTGGTTTATGTGCAGGCTAATCTTTACTCCTTAACCCACGACAGGCCAAACACAACGGGGAACTAACTGGCAATATTGAGCTGGCCGAAGGTGAAACTCCACTACCCCTTGGCCAGGAGGATTCCGCCGGTGGCTCTCATGGCCACGATGACGAGCCGATGAGTGAGATCTACATACACCAGGCCATTCACACCATCGAATATGTGCTCAGCACAATCTCGCACACTGCCTCCTATCTGCGTCTTTGGGCCCTATCCTTGGCTCATGCTCGTAAGTGCTTCACACAGTTCCATTTTATTGTCATCGACTGTTCTAACCGTTGGTGTTTGTCCTCTCATTGCAGAACTCTCTGAGGTGCTGTGGAATATGGTTTTGTCGCTGGCCCTGAAGAGGCCAGGCATTAGTGGCGCGATTTTCCTGGTTTTCATTTTCGGCGCCTGGTGCATGTTTACCCTGGCCATTCTCGTGATGATGGAGGGCCTGTCCGCCTTCCTGCACACCCTTCGTCTGCACTGGGTGGAGTTCATGAGCAAGTTCTACGAGGGCTTGGGCTATGCATTCCAACCGTTCTCCTTCAAGGCCATTCTGGATGGCGAGGAAGAGGAATAGGCTGGCACCAAGTGTTCGCCCCTCAAGAGTATGAATAATCCAACGAACTCGTTTATTTTACACTATTCGCCAACCTTTGTTAAATGTTTTTGTTTATCTTTGTTCTTTGTGACATTGTCAGTATTGTGGTGCTCTTCCCACAGTTTTTTTTGTTCCGTTTGAAATACCAAATCTGCCTTCGTTTTCCGTTAGAATTAGTCTTAAAGATCGTTTGAAAGCAATAATTTGATATTCATTGTTATAAATTTACAAACACATATACAATTTGTAATAAATATTCAGCAAAGAAGAGAGCAGCAACATGGGCGTTTTTGATTTGAAAACATCAATAAATAAAGATTAGGTAAGTTTTTCAATATGCCGATATCAAAAATATTTTCAAGAATTCCGTGTTTAAGGAATTGTCAATAAGTTTCACGAAGATCGCTTAAAAGTTAGGTGAGAAATTGAAGTTAAAAAAAAGTTGTGTGAATATTCGCATTGATAATTGATAATTTTTCCAGATTTTATCATGGTGGAATTACTTTCACTATTTAGTGATTCGATTTATTGAGTTGAATTATGATCATTGTAATTTGGCATCTTTATCACATCAGGTCTGAATACAACTAATGACACATTTTAGGGGTAGAACATAACTGGATTTGCTTGAATTCTGATTCCGAAAGAAGCCAAGAAAGTTAATTTCAAAAGAAAGCAGTTTCGTTTTGCTCTGAATTGCGATTAAAATTTAACATTTCGAAATTTCTTCCATGTTGTCTACAATCTACATGGCTGCCCTCGTAAGCATAAACAATGAGTCCCATATGATCAAAGTAAATGCATGTCTCTATTCAACTGGCCCCGATTTTTGGTAAATAATTTTGTTTAATACTTCAAGCTCAAGTCTCTAGCATGTTTGGTTTGGGAGCAGTGGGCGATAGAAAACAGAAGCAGTGTGCGCGTACAATCAGACTCAACATGCAGCGATGTGCTTCGTACAGCCAAATAATCATATTCATGCCGCAAAGTATGCACTAGAAATTTCTTAGCTCTTCAGCCATAGAAAAATTTGAGTTCTAGAACTTGGACTGATATTCTTATGGGATGCAGTAGAATTTCACCACAACCCGGTTAGTTCAAATTTGTTTGCGAATTGAAGCAGTTCAGTTATGTTACATAAGCATTTAAGCAAATTCAACAGTCTAACTATAATAAATTATAAACTGATAGAAGATTAGAAGCTTATGTTGAAACTAAAGATAAGCTTGGTACAAATTCAAAAAATATAAGAATGGGCGGAATCTGGTAGTCCGCAGAATGGTAAAAACTTCAGTAATACACATATGCTTTACTTCGGAAACCGAATATACGGTATCGCGGGAAAGCTAAAATCACAAGGATAAGCTAGATCAATAAAGTAAGCGCAGCTGGATCGTGTTCGCAGCTTAAGGATTAGCATTCTGGAGCTTCGTATTTTTAAATATACTCGTGTTGTAAATACATACTATACATATATACTATGTATCTGATGGATACCTACAAGTAAGTGTGCATGGTGATTTTGTAATTGTCAACTAATTGGTTTTTAATACCCATTGGCTAGGCTTTACATGCTGAGAAAATGATAAGCTGATAAACATGACCAAGGTGGCGATTCTCAGACTGCGTCGTAATCAGTGCTGTGGGTATTCCATCATTTTGATAGATGGCACAATTATGCACCTAGTTTTACGGTGCCGTCGCCTCATCAAATGTTGTAGTTTTATTTCAACCCATGCGACTTCTTGTGGCGTGCAGAGATAAGCTTGGAAGGTTGCCTGCGGTCCCGAAGCTTCATCGTCCAGGTCACTTGACTCCGGTGAGCAGTTAGCTTGAAACCTTTCAAACGAACGGAGCTCTCCACGCAATACACAACTAACGATGATGCGCAAAGTGTTTTGCTGCGGCTCCGAGCCGCAGGATAACATTTTTCGTAGTGAAAAGATGTCGCTGGTGCAGATGTTCCTGCAGCCTGAGGCGGCCTATGATACCATTGCCCGAATGGGTGAAGTGGGCTGCATACAGTTTCGCGATGTAAGTGGCGCCTGCAGCGAAGTCTTGGAACTATGTCTATGTCCTTATCCATGTCCTTGCAGATGAACGAGGGCGTTAATGCCACACAGCGTAAGTTCGTCGGCGAGGTGCGTCGTTGTGATGAGTTGGAGCGTAAGATTCGTTATGTCATCAATGAGTTGGATAAGGATGGACACAAGGTGCTTGATCTGATTGATGATTTTCCACCGGCACCCCAGCCGAAGGAGATCATTGAACTGGAATCGCATCTGGAGAAAACCGAGACGGAGATCATGGAACTGGCTGTCAACAACGTTAACTTGCAAACCAATTTATTGGAGCTGACGGAAATGATTGAAGTTTTGGAAAAAACCGAACAGTTCTTCTCCGACCAGGAGTCACACAATTTTGATGTCAACAAGCATGGCACCCACAAGGATCCGGAGCAAAGTAACGGCCGTCTTGGCTTTGTGGCCGGCGTCATTAACCGCGAGCGCGAGTTTGCCTTTGAGCGCATGCTGTGGCGCATATCTCGGGGCAATGTGTTCGTGCGCCGCTGCAACCTGGATGTGCCGCTCAAGGATCCGCGAACGGGAAACGTGCTTTACAAGAGCATTTTCGTGGTCTTCTTTCAAGGTGATCAGTTGCAGACGCGCATCCGCAAGGTGTGCACCGGTTTCCATGCCTCCATGTATCCCTGTCCCAGTTCGCATGAGGAGCGCGTTGAAATGGTGAAAGGAGTGCGCACGCGCCTGGAGGATCTGAAGGTGATCATCAAACAGACTGAGGATCATCGCAACTGTGTGCTCAACGCGGTTATGAAGCAGCTTCCCAACTGGACGGTGATGGTCACGAAAATGAAGGCGATCTACCACACCCTCAACCTCTTCAACGTGGATTTGGGCAGCAAGTGTATGATTGGCGAGGGTTGGGTGCCCAAGCGTGATCTGGAACAGGTGGAGACGGCCCTGGCGGAGGGTACAGCAGCCGTGGGCAGCACAATACCCTCGTTCATTAATGTGCTGGACACGCAGAAGGAGCCGCCGACCTACTACCGCACCAACAAGTTTACACGTGGCTTCCAGAATCTGATCGATGCGTATGGCATTGCCAATTACCGTGAAGTCAATCCAGGTCTGTACACTTGCATAACCTTCCCCTTCCTGTTTGCCGTGATGTTTGGTGATATGGGCCATGGCTTGATCCTGTTCCTGCTGGGCTTTTGGATGGTAATCGACGAGCGTCGCCTCAGCAAAAAGCGCGGCGGAGAGATATGGAACATTTTCTTTGCCGGCCGTTACATCATCATGCTGATGGGCATTTTTGCAGTCTATACGGGCTTCCACTACAATGACTGCTTCTCAAAGTCGTTTAACGTATTCGGCACACACTGGGTAATGCAGTACAATCGGACAACGGTGCTGACCAATCCGACTCTGCAGCTGAATCCCTCGACAGACCAACGAGGTGTCTATCCCATGGGCATTGACCCCGTTTGGCAAAGCGCAAGCAATAAGATCATCTTCCTCAACACCTACAAGATGAAGCTATCCATTATCTTTGGAGTGCTGCACATGGTCTTCGGCGTGTGCCTTTCCGTTGAGAACTATGTGTATTTCAAGCAGTATGCCTACATCTTCCTGCAGTTTGTACCTCAGGTGCTCTTCCTGCTTCTCATGTTCGGCTACATGGTCTTCATGATGTTCTACAAATGGGTGAAATACAGTGCCACTGCTGAAAACTTGGCCGACACGCCAGGCTGTGCCCCCTCTGTGCTAATTATGTTCATCGACATGGTCTTGTTTAAGTCGGAGGTACCGTCGCCTGGTTGTGATGCGACAATGTTTCCGGCTCAAAAGAATCTTGAAATGATCTTTTTGGTGATTGCCATTGTGTGCATACCATGGATTCTGATTGGCAAACCACTTTATATTAAGTGCAAGAGAGGCAGCAAGGTAAGAGTCCCAAGCCAGGTCTTTCGACTTACCCTAACTTCCACTCCATTGTCAGCCTATCAAACCAGCTGAGGATGAAATCATTGAAAAGATCGAGATCACTGGCAAGGAAGTGATTATAACCGAGGTGGCCGGGGCCCACGAAACGGGCGGACACAGCGAGGAGGATGACGAGCCAATGAGCGAGATCTGGATACACCAGGCCATACACACCATTGAGTATATACTGAGTACCATATCGCACACGGCCTCGTATCTGCGTCTGTGGGCCTTGTCCCTGGCCCATGCCCGTAAGTTTTGACCTACTCTGACCTAATGATATATGTATTGATATATATTTTATCGCCCTTAGAATTGTCGGAGGTGTTGTGGACTATGGTGTTGTCGTTGGGCTGCCAGATGACTGGCTACACTGGTGCCATTGGCCTGTTCTTCATATTCGCCATCTGGGAGTTCTTCACCATTGCCATTATGGTGTTAATGGAGGGCCTATCCGCTTTCCTGCACACCCTGCGTTTGCATTGGGTAGAGTTCATGAGCAAATTCTATACCGGGGCCGGTCATCCGTTCGAGCCCTTCAGCTTCCAGACCTTGCTGACCAAAGTCGATGAAGACTAGGCGTTAGCACCTTATGTAACCTAACCTTAGTGCGTCACAGTCAGCGCCCATTAATAAATGCAGCATACCAAAATAAGCGGGTGGTGATTTCTTCGTTTTTTTCTGGCCCACTTTGCGACGACGTGTTTTTGTTTTCATTTCCATTTTTTGGACGGAAAAAGGTCATCTCATCGCATTGAGGGCAGCGCTCAGCGAAAATTCTTGCCAAGTGCAGCAGATTTCTGTGGAAGTGGTAGCCATCATATGCAACCTCACAGCTGTGCCATGGAATTCTAAACTGTGAGCGGCGGCCAAAGCGCCAGCTTAGGTTATTTAGCTGAGCGCACTGGTCACTCAGCGACAGTTGAGAATCTACAGTGCTCTGGGCAAGTCTGCCTCAAAATCTAAACCAAAAATGTTGGCTCTCTATCTGGCTTTGGTGCTGTCCGCACTGCCTATGGTATGTCTGGCAGACACACTGGTGCAATTGCATGTGAATCGTCCCTTCAACGATGTCAACGAGAACTTTGTCAGCTTTGCCGTTAAGCCGGAGGATCTCTATGATGCCTTGGATGGCAAGAACCGTCGGGCTGTCACCACCATAGCTGCCTTGCTGGGCGATTCCTACATCAAGTTCATTGGTGACTTTTATTTTGCCAGCAATGCACCAACACGGCTGCGAAATCCCACCAAGATCATTTGGAAGGGCTTCAACCGGTGGACGCGGTAAGTTAACCCCGGTAACCTGACATTGATTGCCATGGAAAGCGCTAATTCGTCAAATCATCAATTCAAGCGCCGTTAACTGGACCATGATTATACCTGTACCCTATGCGCCCGATGAATGGGACTCGATGCACACGCTAAAGATTCTCAATACCTCCTACATGGTGGGCATCACAAACTGCATCTGGCAGCTGGGCACTGATTTTGGTACTTCACGCGCCAAGGACTATGTGCAGGAGTTGAACACTTTGAAACTCATGTCGGATACATTCAAGCCCTACGTGGATGATTGGCGTATAATGGGCGCAGATATATCCGCAGGCAGCAGTGCAGATGAGACACGAAAATATGTGGATATGTCTAGGGATATAAATGCGGCATTTGGTTGGACTCAGTGAGTATGGAACAAGCGCCATCGCCGTCAGTCCGTATTTATGCGACCATCCCATTACATAGACCTGGCAATATGCTGCCCACCAGCAGCCTGGGCAGTTACATTTACGACAGTGATCCGGCCTTGAAGGTGCTGCAGCAACAGCGTGTGCCTCTTTGGTTGACCCTGCCGGAGGAGCGGGCCTCGGCGCAATCCATCAGCAAGCGGCTATTTGGGGATGAGACAACGGATGCCCTGCGTTGGGCTCAGACGATGGGAGATGCGGCCAATAGTGGCTTTGATGTAATCTTCAAGCGCATGACCCTGGAGGACTTTCAGAAGCCCAACTTCAGTTTCTATGTAACAGCCTTGTTCAAGAAGGTCATGGGTTCCAGGGTGTTTCCAGCGCGTCCACTGAATGTCTTCGCGCCGAGCAACAAACTGTACACGCACTGTGCCAATGCCGTGTCTGGAGGACTGGCCTTTATGGTGGTCAACACAGAGCAGCAGCCAACGACCATAACAGTTAGGAGCCTCAGCCACCTCGCCAGCAGCGAAATCTGGCAATATGTGCTAACAGGCCACGATGATCAGGTGCATCTAAACGATGTGAAGCTATCGCTTAACTCGACGCTGCGTCCACTGATCAAGTCCAAGAATGCTGAGAAGCTACAGCTGGTTACACCCAGCATGTCGGTTGGTTTTTGGGTGTTGCCTGGCGTCAATCTAGAGCATTGCCAGTACACGGAAATCGAGGCAGAGGACTCCAGTGCCGAGTCCTCGTCAGAGTCGCGCCGCTCTAGCGGCTACAGCTCAGCGGATAGGCTGTTGCAACGCCTGATTGAGGAGACCGCTGTCTCACGCGGCTCACTGCAGAGCTCCATTAACCGCAGCAGACGCTTTGTGCTAGACAACCAGGATGCGACAGGGCCCAGCTCATTGCTGGGTCAGTTTCTCCAGCCGTTTGGCAAAGGACAGGCCAAGTCTTCGAAGAAACGTCAGACGCAAGTCACACAATCGCTGCGCCCCCTGGAGGCCATGGCCTGGTTGAGACAAGTTCTGGACCAAGCCAGGGAAGTGAACCTGCGCCGGAGCAGACGCAGTGCCTCCGGCTATAATGGTCCCTACTTCTATAATAAGCATGGCAAGAAGACAACGCTGACCAAGAAAATAACTGAGATTCGCAAGCCAGAGCGCAAGACACCGCTTTTCGATTTCGAGGAGTTCGACGAGGAGAAGTTCTTCAAGAAGTTGGGTGAACAGCCCGAGGAGCCTCCAGCTTACTCTCGCCTGCCCGAGGGGGATGTTCATCTGCGGCTCATCGAAACCGTGGACGGCGAGGAAAGCGATCCCGACCAGGATCAGGACTCTGAGCCTATAACCCATAAGTACCGAAAACGGCGGCCCAAGTCAAAGACGCAGATGAAGATTGTGCAACGCTCGCAAGAGGATGAGCAGCATGAAAAGAAGGATGACCAACAGTCAGCCGCAGAGCAGGGGCACGGGCACGGACCCCGCAAGCTGCGTCTGCTGCCCACTGAATTTTTTGAAGCGCTACCCTCACCCCCAATCAAGCATACCAAGCGCTTGAACTTGGGCGCCACTCTAAACTCTCTCCTCTTCCCCGAACCCTTCTCCAGCAAAGCCAGCATAGGCAAGCCCGATGTGGATGTGGAGCCCGTGCAGGGTCAGGCTGGAGGCAATCAGCGCTCAGCCAAGGGAAAAGTAGTCAGCGACTTTCAGCAAGCTCAGCAAGAGCTGGGAAAACATTTCCTGAGTCACATCAATGAGCATGAGCAAGAGTTTTCGGTTGGTGAGAACCCTAGGGAGAGCACCCTGGAGGCGGGGGTGCTTGGCAGCGAATTGAAACGTCGAACCGGCTTTACTTCCTTGACAGAGAACGACAATGGCGAAGATTACTTTGGCGCAAAGCAGAAGGAACGTGCGGCTCCTCCTGTGCCAAAGCGTTTGCCAAAGAAGCTATTCGACGAGACTATTACGGCCTGGTGGGATATGCCATCATTGAGACGCCGTCGTGCAGTGCCCTTCAGCTACTCCAACGAGGCCTTGCAAACAAATGCGATTCAGGATGAGCAGGAATTATTGCCGCTGGGCAGCTACTCCTACTATCAATACAAAGTTGACTTGCCCACAGTCAGACCCCGTTCTCTCGAAGAAACTCTCGAAGAAACAAAAGAGTCGAAAATCATGAAGATCAGCCAAAACAGGGAATCAAAGTCAACGTCAGCGGCTTCTGAGATTTCGCTCTCGGACAGCATAGTTACCACAGTCAAATCGAAGGTTTCTAAGTTTATGAACATTATCACACGTCACATGAACGAATGGTACAACACCCTGACCAGCCATTTAGAACACGACGCAGCCAAGCCGTACAGACCCACAGCCAGCCAGAGTGTCGAGAACGCCATAAACAAGGAGTAGATATATAAAATGGACTTTGTATACTCGTAGTTAATTAAACTATTATGTAAATATGTATTTATGTACAATACAATTTTAATTTAGAGAATTTCCATTATTATACAATAATTATTAGTAATGATGCTTGAATTAAAACACAAAAAACCAAACAAGATTAAAATTGAATGCTGACTGTGGCCAGTCGAAGCTTACATACTCTTGCTGCTATAAGAGTATGTCTAAAGATCCGGTACGAAGCGAGTGAGTGTGACAGTCCAAATAGTAGTCCAAATTTGAGCATTTGTATATATACATCAGCATTTGAGCATGTGTAATTATATCAGATCATAATGATATGCGGGACTAAAATTGGGATCGAGCAGCTTCGTTCTTATAATAAAAGTAATCGCGTTTTAATCGCGTAAATAAATCTGAATTATTAATAAATCACAAAAGAATTTATTAAAGAGTATTTAAAGTGCTCAAATACACTGATAAACAAGAGATTTTATACCATCCAGAACCGACTATTATACATTTTTCTTGTGGTAAGAAAGTGTCATGTCTAATAATGAATCAATCTTGTGGTGTCATGTCTAATAATCAAGAAGAAACAGGCCACCATTTAGTTTAAACTTTAAAGTTTTTCGTTCGCAATCATTATTTGATTCAGACTAATATTCATTGTTCCGTAATGCCTCACCTGTAAAGATGTTAAGAAACTGTTTTAATGTCACCGTTGCTGTATTTTATCAACATTTATTTGCACCATCATAGTTTTTCAAAACAATTCACGCATAACGGCAATGTTTGCTGGCACCACTTTTGGACGACCTTCACTGAATGATGGTTATGAATGGAATCTTAGTACCAATAACATTGCTTAAGCAGAGTCCTTCATTGTTAAAGATTGAAGTAAGTTAACCGAAGCATAATTGCATTGATAACCTACGTTGAAGATCATAATAAATAAATAATAGAAATCTAAGCGGCAAATTTGACCTGCTTACACTTAAGAGGAATAACAAAATTCGGCGTTGGATGTAATGCTCGGAATGTATCTGCAAACTCGTTGAAAGCCATAATCAAAAAAAATTAAATGTATATCAAATGCATAAATGTATAGTAGTTCTTGCTGTATATCATGTTTCGATCTGATGATGATCTAGTATATAAACTAGGTTTTATATGCTTTTTCACAAATTTCTTTTAAATATCGTTACAAAATGTACATACCTTCTCTGCAAGAGTATAAAAACTGAAGACTTGAACAACAAACTTGCAAAGCTCTCAAAAAGAAAGCTCCGAACTAGACGTGGAGGCGCTCTTCTCCATACGTATATTCTCGCGCTCTCTGTCACATTTTCTCTTGTTCACGGAAGACCGATGCAAAGAAAAGTCATAAAATACAATCCAAGCAGCTATGCCGGCCTGGCCAACCTGTTGTTGCGGCCACAACAACAACAACTACTGCGGCTATAACAATAACAATAAGCTGAGACGATCGAGCCACAGTTATAGCCATAGTCGCAGCCACGACCATTTATCCAGCTAGTATCTGAGCAAGCGTTCAAGGCGAAGGTTGTGGTTGTGTCAAGTCTTTACTCTTCTGTCGGCCAGTCCAAAGTGCAAATCTATACATTCTTCTTACATATATACAAAAATCAGTTAATACACTACAAGGTGAGTGTGCAGAAATTGGCCAGAGGAAATACCTGACGCAGCAGTTTTTAGCCTGTTGTGTTATTTTTATTGTTGTTTTTCGAGCGAAAACGGGTCAGTTCTAGTCTGAGGCAACGGCAACTGCATGCATTCTGGGCGGGGCAGTGTAGGGGTCACACAAGCGTAACCAAAAAGCCCGTCTTGCTTCTTCTTTAAGCAGACAATATTTTTTGTGACGTGGACATTAGAAAAAATGTATATAAAAGTAACAAACAAACAACAACAACAACAACAACTAACACTGACTTTCTTTCATGCAACGCCAATGAACTTTACATTGTCTCAAACGAGCATTTCATAACGCCACATTAATGATTTATCTTGCATATATATCACTTATGTACATACAAACATACATACATATATGTATGGGTATCTTTAAAGTGAAAGTGTTAATTTCATATCGTGTTGGGTTAATGATTGCGTTTTTGACTGCTGCATCTTGAAAAATTGATTTCGCGTATAATTATTGGCCGAGTGAAAATGTATTGAAACTTTGTTAAAATTGAGCAACAGTCCTAAATAAAAGTCAAGCTCAAGGCGGCAAAACTTGTTTTGATTATGCCAGCGCTCTGTCGCTGTTGTTGTTGTCACCAGATTATATAAGCTGATTTGCATTTTGGAATATAAATAATACATAACCACTGTGTACATCAAATATCATTCATAGGATGGGTTTCATCTTGGGTTGGTTGCCAAGCGAGCACTATATGCGCGATATCTGCCTCATGACATTCACTGCGGCCATTGTGGCCACCCTGATGAGTATACGCTTCTATTTACGCATTACGGCGGGACGTTGTTTCACTGAGGTAAAACATGACACCCCAGTTCCCCCACGGCCCCCGACTAACCCAAGTGCCACAATAAAACCCACTAATAAATAAATAGCAGCTAGTTCATGGCCAAAAGTCTTAAGCTAGAGAAGCGCGGTTATCGTAAATGTTGATGGCTGTGTTAGTGAGGGGAAAATGATTTTGAATAGATTGAATTTGCCAGAAATCACAATATTATATATCAACTATTTATGAATAGACATACATATACAAGCCTAGGAAAATATTCTGTTTACCTTTGTTTGAAGAATTTTTTTGTAGATTTCAATAAGATTTTGCTAATTTAAAGTTTCAAGTTTCAGTTAACTTTATATTTTCGAAAAGTATTCAATAGAGGCTCAGCGCACCATCGCTTTAGACCGTGTAGCAATCAACAGGCTAGCCAAAATTCATAGCAGTCGCTTAGGCGCAGCTATTACTTGTGCCAGTGCGTTAAGGTTAGCATCTGATTCTGGTGTTGAAGTAAGTAGGTAAGCAGTTTTTAAGCCAAAACTTTTGATGAAGATATTGCGGCTAATCTTGAATTAATACTGCCAAGTTGCCCAAACTCCAAGCTCAAATTTTTGATTTTTAGCTATTTTTAATGCTGTTACACAGTGAGAAGCTGCCAATAACACTCAATGATTTGCAACTACTTTGACTTTGAGCCTGCTATCTCATAATAATATGAACTTATTATTTACTTACAATACAATTTATTAACAATTTTAGACTTTTAACAAGCGTTTTTAGGTTGGCTCCCTTAAAAGTTTGTCATACTTTGCAGCACTTCAATGACTCTCTCCACCCACTTAAGACTTTTTGGAAGGTTATTATGAAATTTGTCTAAGTCCAGGAGAAATGAAACGAAAATGTACCAGTGATTCAGCACTTTAAATACAATCTAGGCAAGCTAGACTTTTCGTCAGTGTTTTTTTTTATTACTAACGAAATTTCAAGTAGCCAATGAATGAGGGAAATAAAAGTGTCATCTAGAATTTATGATAGGATCTCGATTCTGTTATTATACCATTTCCAACAAAGCATATTAACTTGGTTAGTGTTTCCAAATTCAATTTGTTTCCATTTTATTCCCAGACAGTTTAGTTGTTTGAATTTTTCCATATAAAGTGTGTCAATATAGTTAACTATGACTCTTTGGTTGTCTGTTTTTGTGAACCTCGATAACTCAGAACTCACGTTTCCCCTTGTTATTTGTATGTTCGGATAGGGCTGCAAATTATATACCTACCATATAGACGGTTATTTCAGAATGGGAATCACTTTTCTTATCCGAATTTGACCAGATTGGGTATCTACTTATACCAATCAGACGACTACACATATCACACAGCTGCCATATATAGAAAGAGCTAACAATACAAATTTAAACAAATTTGTTAATGCTCATTTTAGATGCGATGAAAAAAGTTTAAATCTTCGGAGCCAAAGAAAGTTTTGTTTTTCTTTCTGGAGCATAGCCCTTTATCAGTAAATATTTATAATTTTGGGGCATTTTCGTCCAACCTGTGTGAGTGTATTAAAATAACTTAACTTCACGCCTAACACAATTTTAGTTGTCTGTGTGTTTGTAAATCAAGTAGAGACATTTGAGCTTCACATAATATTCGCTCGTCAAGCCATGACGCACTTGCACTTGATTACATTATTCTTTATATCCAAGTAGACATCGTCATAGAGTAGATTAAGACAGTATGTGACATCTGTAAGATATACAGTTACGAACACCAGGTGTGTTTGAGGTGTGAGTGTGTGCTTAGACACAGATCGCGTTTACTTACAAATCGCAAATACGAAAGCTACTGCACTCAGTTTCCACGGGGTCGGCAATTAAAAGCGCCGTTAATAACCATAAAAAATACTAAGCAATTCTACTTTCCGTGGAGATGTATACACATATGCATGGCAGAGTCTATGATTACCTTAAATATAACTATGCGATATTTAATTAGCATTGCAAACATCGAGCAGTATTTACATTTACCAATTGACTTTTGCCTTCGATTTTACATTTTGCAGACCAAAATGGAGGGCAAAACTGTCATCATTACGGGTGCCAATAGTGGCATTGGCAAGGAGACAGCCAAGGATCTAGCCGGACGTGGAGCTCGCATTATAATGGCTTGCCGCAACCTGGAGACGGCTAATGCAGTCAAGGGTGAGCTTCATAGTTGGCACATATTTAATATATATTATAGTGTACTAACAGCATATATATATTTTGTTCAGATGAAATCGTCAAGGAAACCAATAACAACAAAATCCTAGTCAAGAAACTCGATCTGGGCTCTCAGCAATCGGTGCGCGCGTTTGCCGCCGATATTGTCAAGACTGAGCCAAAGATCGATGTGCTCATTCACAATGCGGGCATGGCTCTGGCGTTCCGTGGTCAGACCAGTGAGGATGGTGTAGAGCTGACCATGGCCACCAACCACTATGGACCATTTTTGCTTACGCACTTGCTCATCGATGTGCTTAAGAAGAGCGCTCCTTCGCGCATTGTTATTGTGGCCTCAGAGCTTTACCGTCTCTCTTCGGTTAACCTGAACAAGCTGAACCCTATTGGCACCTTTCCCGCTGCCTATTTGTACTATGTGTCCAAATTTGCCAATATCTACTTTGCCCGCGAGCTGGCTAAGCGAATGGAGGGCACCAATGTCACCGTTAACTTTTTGCATCCGGGCATGATCGATTCCGGCATCTGGCGTAATGTCCCTTTCCCACTCAACTTGCCAATGATGGCCATTACAAAGGGTTTCTTCAAGACAACCAAGGCGGGAGCCCAAACCACCATCTATTTGGCTACCTCCGACGAGGTGGCCAATGTGTCGGGCAAGTACTTTATGGACTGCAAAGAGGCAACGCTCAATGCGGCTGCCCTGGATGAGGAGAAGGGTCGCAAGCTGTGGGAGGAGTCGCTCAAGATTGTCAAGCTGACGCCACAAGAACCGAAAATCTAAATTTGTTTAAGGCTTGGCATAGGGCTCTATGCTGATTGAACATTTGCTAATTATAACTAGGGGAAGTTAAATGTAGTATAAGTTTTGCACATGAATAAATAAACTTATTGTATAACAATTTTTAGTGTTATCTCCATCACTTTGGAAACTATAAAATTTGATTATGAAATTTAATTAAATATTAGATCTTTAAATAGAAACACATTGGACTACTTATACTGTCGAAGTGTAAGGGCGGGAATGTGATCATATTAAGGCCTGTTCCCATTTCCACTGCGAAAGGTAAAAGTTAATTTAATTGGAATTCCACTTCCACTTCGAAAAGTTTTGGTTTTTCGAACTTATGTCCGAATCGTGCTGTGACGCCAGTGGACAGAACGATGAGCATCAATCCAAGTCCATTGTTTTTTTATGCACGCTAGAAATGGTTTACATTTCTGTAAAACAAATTCTTAAATAAATTTACAGGCGAGGTTTATCAATTAACACTTAAAACTCTTCATGTTGAATTAGAAATTGACATAAAATCAAATGTTTGGTCGAGAAAATAGTGAATTACTTTTGATTCCGCAAGCTACAAGGCTAAAAGTTTGAAACCGAATATTTAAATGGGGTTCGGACATTGCGACCGTTAATCAAAAAGTAAACCGCATGATCGAAGTGGAAGTGGAAACGCTTACAAGCCTGAATATTCATATGATTAAACAAATATGTATTCTAAGAAACCCACAGACTCTATGTTATATGAGGTTCGCATGTTAAGCCTGTGAAGAGCAACAGATTTGATTCCTTAATGGTTTAGCAACATCATCTTTATTCTTTTATTCCAGCTGCTGCGTCATAATGATATAACTCGCTAAACTATATGTATATGGCTGGAGTTTATATTACTTTAAAAACAAGAAAGGAAAGGCAAGTTACATCTTTTCGAGGTTTATACACATTATAAATTACAATCAATTCTATGGCAGTTGCCCGATAGATTTCAAGTAAAGTCAGCCGACGCAAGGACTCCTCAAATGGATACAAACCTCATTTGGTTTGAATCGGATGAAACACAAGGAGTTATGCTAAAAAGCGTTCATTTTGGAAGAATCGGTTAAATGGTAGCTATAGGATATAGATGTCCGGCCTGGATAAATCTTGAAAAAAATGCAGATAATTTAAGCAAATGGTAAAATTTGCAGCTTCTTTTAGCTTTTAAGACTTCTTAGATATTGGGGTTGAAACAATGGGCATTGCTATATCGATTCCCCTTGTTGTGCCGATCAAGAATATATATACTTCTGCGCAATTCTGCGCAACCACAGCTCCGAGCATATACAATCAAAATATGTGATAAGAGACAGTTATGTGAATATACATATGTTTGCGCATATGCGCTGCAGGTCCGAATAAATTCCAGACGCAGTGCCAAAATGCGCACCGTCTGGGGTCCATTCAAATATGCAGCGCCTTCAGGACCGTTGCGTTCAGTTCAGTTGCGCAAAACACTCGTCCCAGCGACGAAAACTGGAACAGTAATTGGGATCCGAGATCTCGGTGGCGAGCTTTATCCATGCTGCAGAGAACTGGCAGGCCATCATAAACTTTGGCATGGACGTAATGGTTGACCTGCTGAGAGCTGAGCGCGAGCGGCGCTCTATGGCTTAGGCGGGCCGAATCTTCTGCGAAACAATGCTTCACGACAGTAGGAAAGCCCGCTTCATCCAAATATATAAATATATAGCTTATAGTTATACTTTTAATTGTCTGCTGTACATATTCAAAATTGAGATAATAAATGAATTAAAAAAAAAAACTTTGTGTGTGTGTACGAGAGAAAGACAGTTCTATGCAAAGCTAAATCTAAATACAAGAGATGTCACAGTTAAGGGGCGCTGTCGCATAACGATACTCGAAAGGGAAAACGGAAACGGAAGGCAACAACGCGGACTCACCTACACTCACATTCGTCGATTTTCCGACTATAAGATACTCGTACTCAGCATTAATTCAATATTCGACACACTGAAAAGTATGAAAAAAATACAAGTTTTTTTTATGATTTTGTTTGCAATTATTATCCGATCTTAACAAATCAGCAGATCGGTAGATTATGTGCTGATACATATACAAACCAAGTTTCAACTAAATGCGTAGAGATTTTTGGAAGATATTAGGCTTTGCGGTTTGCGGGGCGGGAGGAGGCGTGGCAAAATTTGAAAACAAACTTGATCTGACGCCCCACAAGAGGAGTCTACGCACCAAACTGGGTATCTCTAGCTCTTACAGTCTCCGAGATCTAGGTGTTCATACGGACGGATGGGCGGACAGACGGACGGACATGGGTAGATCGACGCGGTTGTTGATGCTGGTCAAGAATATATATACTTTATGGGGTCTTAGACGCTTCCTTCTGCCTATTACATACATATGCACGAATACAATATACCCGTTTACTCTACTAGAGCACGACAATTCATTCCAAGCGATATCTCATTGTAACGTGTAACTTACATTGCTTATAAAAATCGGAAATCAAAATCAGCAATGAGGGAAGGAAGAGTAAGGAAGTGTTTGTTAATTTTTTCTATATACCTGAAAACGATTTCTCAGGCTTGCTGCTGTAAAAAGGCTCCTAGTACATATAGGCTTAGCCGTAAAACAATCATTGCTTCCACTCACTGCTAAATTAAAATTTTTAAACATTTTGATGATCCATTTTGCAAATAGACAAAAATATTTGTTCAAAAATTTAATTGGAATCTAAAACAATTTGCAACATTCAAATGCATTGTCAAAATTGGGTTCACCCTAAAAGTTGACATTAAAACGGTGCTGCTGTTAGCAGCTAACAGAAGAGCTGTTTATTAACAGCGTGTTTAAAATAGAAAGTGTTTTCATTGAAAAGCAATTGCAGTGTGGTTCAGAGGCAGTTTGGCGTCAAAGTAACTCAAAAGGACTCTCTGCGGAGCTGGTTAAGTTTCAGTTCATGAGAATTAATAAAAGCGACAAATCACAGCGCCAATGGCGAAATCCGATACGGCTACTGAGGGCCAAGCTTAACTGCTAACTGTCAGCCAAAAATTCTCACACAAAGTTCGTTTGCTTCTCACCTGTTGAGGGCGTAGCGAGGCGAGGCGGGAGGGTCGAGCTCGAGCAGGCAAAAAGGATTCACGCTCACACTCAAGGGACCAGCAAGCGAGGGCTATAATCTGATGAAATTGCAGGCGCAACGACGCATCCGACGCATCTTCCGACATTGTCTCTTTGCCAGTTTTGGTTGCTGCACCCTAACACCCTCCTTCCCCCTGTTGCAGTGGCTTGGATCGATTATTATCAGCTCTTTGATGGCACGTGACTTCTGGTAGAACTGGTAGCACCGCGGCGCCAATGATTATGATAATCAGCGGCTAATAATATGTTAACAACTGTAATTGAAATTTAATATTTATCCAAAGGATTACAGGATAATCATTTGCGGTTTGCCAAAACTGTGGTGGCAAGCGACCGCATCAAGATAATTGCACAACAATGGCAATTATCAATATGCACTACATGTTCGCGCCCCTCCCAAGCCCATCAACTATCCCTGTTGCTGTGAGAAACTGTCAACGGCTGATCTTTAACGCGTTTGTTTGCGGAAGTGATTCCCTAATAAAAAACAAAGAAGCAGCAACATCATCACAACAAACCCAGAGTTCAGTGCGTTTTATTGCTGCATTGGTTTGTAGCTGTCACTGAGCCCCGCAGCCAGAACCAGCCTGAGCTAGATGTATCCATTGATAAGGGACGAACCCTTGCCCTTGCTCTGGCCAAAGTATCGCCTTACAAATTCAATTTGGCGCGCTTCACTCAAGTGTACATACTTTTCTTGTACAAACATATTGCTGAGTCGAGCCCTCAGTCAAGTTCAACTTCAACTGTAATTCAAGTAGTTTCCTTTTTTTCGGAACAGCTCACAGGACACTTTTGGCCGCTCAAGCTGTCGTAGCCACAGCAGTTTATTTTTACCAATAATACCAATAAGTTGCCATTGCCTCGCGCGTTTTTAATAAGCTGGCCTACGTTTTTAATAAGAAGTGCGTGGGTTACTCAGCCGGACTCAGCCCTAGCTCGTACAGCTGTCAGTCATGGATAGCTATATGTCAAGGCATGCCGGCTGCAACTGTCCAAGCCAAGTCATTGATACTTTTCAAAAACAAATGCGCCATAGCTAAATTGAAAATTTATGTGATATAGGTTACACGTAGCAGCAGCTACTATTATATAAAAGTTAAAAGATGATTCCTAAAATTAAACAGGATTTGGCAGCTTTAAGAATTCTTAAAGAAATTCAGCACTGTCTGTTTCTATACGAACTACTCTCTCAGTTTTGAACTTCAACATTTTATTTTAGGCTTTAAGATCGAACACTTATAGCATATAACTTATATATAAGCAACCGATTCAGAATGAAAACTCAGAAAAGTTGTTTGTTTCTTATCCAAATTCAACCAAGTTTGGAATATGGATCGGACCGATTTAGTGGTCATATAAGCGACCAATTTAAAATGAATACTTGTTGGTTTTTATATTGAACGTGAACCAAATTCTGTAAGTACTGGCTTGTAGACGCCACCCAGATGCGTTGGCTGAATTAGATCCGGATCGAGTACTAAGTACTGAGGTCTTCCTTGTGATAGTACTAATTTCTGCAAGGATATGTGAGCTTCGCATAGATGGAAGCGTTTCCGTATATATGTATACATCCTTTATAAGCTGACAAGTGGAGTTGATGTATGTATTTGTAATGTAAAATTTGATCAAAATAACTGGAGTGATGTAACATATCTATATAGTATATAATGATCCAAACACATATATTTGTGTACTACCACCAAAAATGTGTTAATCAGAATCTAATCTTTAGTCTCGTGTCTATGCAAAAACGACAATTGGGATGATGTCTTTTATATTTTTCTTAAGTTTTCTTCCAACAGCCTCTGATCTTTCACAAACCCCATTTTTAGCATATTTCAGCTACTATGAGTTAGCATCGTAAAAGACATCCAAAATGGCATACAGATACTGTAGTCATACTGAAACATGTTGAATGACTTGACTGACTGACTGCCAACAGAAAAGGCAAAGCGCGGCCAGAAGAGCGGAGAAGCCTCAAGAATGCCACCCAAAAAGTATTTCATTGATTTTTGAAGCCTCGCCAATACAGCCAAAGAATACAATACGGAATACGAACTGCAGAGCGTAGAATAACAAGAACAAGAGAATGAAACGCAGCTCAAGTGAATGCCTGGCTATATTTGAATTTGAATTTGAATTTGCGTTGGCGTTGGCAACAATGGGGTATGAAGAGCACCAGAACCAGGACTAAATGTAGCCGTTTAGCAACAAAAATACTTAAAATAAATAATGATTAAAGCTAAGCACTGAGCAAACAAATCCACGTGCAGGCCAATTGATGATGTGCAGGATGCGTCTGACCTCATGATGGGCTGCTTGTGATAACAAGTATAATGGAGGGCGGTGGGCTTGCGATGATAAGCCTGAGCCTTGCTTACCCTCATGCTTATCCTTCCGCTAAATTTGTAACAAATTCACAAAGGGGCAACATTTTTTGCTTGACTTTTTGTGGTGGTTTAATTGAGAGGCTTGTGCCTAGCAACCAGTCGATGAGAGGGATGTGTTCTACTTGTCTGCAAATCGTTTGCACAGCTGGCACCTGAGCATACCTGAAAATCGCTTGCCTTTGTTTCTAATCATCAGCACTAAATTGTTATTGATATATCAAAGCAGAGCTACCAGCCGCCACATTGTTGCTCCCTCTGGCCACACTTCATTCAAGTGACTAATGCGATGTGACAATCGGCAGCAAAACAAGGCTCAAACACAAGGGTCTGCTCATGTCCTGGCCAAGTTGCTGGCATGAAACTGATCGCTATTAAAACTGGTTTGTATCTCAGACTGACTTTGATTATGTTGCCAGCAACTTATGACACACACGATGTTCGCGTTATACACTACGTCTAAATGTATTGTCAAATTATCAACAAGTTTGCAAATCACGAAGGGAAACTTGCTCTATATATTTATAGAGTTAATATAGGGATAAAGGTCGTCCACATTCAATATAAAAATGGAACCTTAATAACGCCAGATCTAAGCAGATAGTTCATATTGTGGGCTGAAACATGGGATAAGAACCGGTTAAATTAGAAGCACAAAGTAGAAAAATTAGGGAATCTAAGCCGCACATACATTTACATGGAAAAAAATCAGAGCTTACCGGAAATTTAAGGAAAATGCCAAAGAGATATTTATCACAGCAAGAAATAACTGCATTCTGTCACTTTTTTGTGTCTCTCGAACATAAATATTTACAAATTATAAATGCTTGATCTTTTGCTTGGTAAATTTTAATATTGCAATTGTATATCATTTCCATTGCTTTGTCAATTTTATTTTGCTTTTATTTAATGGCAAACCAAGTTTCCTGGATGGTTTGTAAAACTTTATAAGACAAAATTATTGAAGCATTTCACTCAGTGTTTTTGCTTTTTTGGCTCACTAGTAGGAATCTCCGATATCAGAATATTTGACGCACTCTCAAAAGTATACATTAATTAGTTTTTGGGTTGGTAGTTTTCATACAAAATGTTTTCTTTTTTTGCGATTTTGTCTACAATTCTTATCCGATCGTTGTGAAATTTGGATATTTTTAAGTAGCACACAAGTTAGATATAATAAGATCTGTAAGGCAATTGGCATAGGTCTATAAATCTATATGTACATACATATATGTGTGCCTAAACTATTGGACAATCTCTTTTAAAAAAAGAGCGTAAAAAAAGTTAAGAATTAAAATTAAGTAAATACATACATAGAATGCTAAGCAAAAGTCAAATATTAAGAAATGTCTGGTAAATAATAATAATAATAAAGGAAAGCTTCAAAAATAATATGCCCCAAAAATGCGACTTGCACGGTATACACCAGAAGTCCGAACAAAAGGCCTGACTAAATACCGTTCGATTAGCTACCTCTCAAGCTCGGTCATCTGAAACAGTATAGCAACGAGCTGCTAGGCCTAGGCTAGAAGTCAAGCAAAATGAGCTGCTTCTACGTATCTCAATGATATCAACAGAAACAGTCTTTTATCTTGCATGTGCTATGATGACAAATCTTAAATAAACCGAATCTTAAGGCTGCAAACATACGTCAGTCGAACCTAAATATGGAAAATCAGCGTATTCTTGCATTGCTCAGGGTATAGAAGCTTCGGCTTATCAGCAGCTCACTTTTCCATCTTGTTTCTGTGTTTAACTCAAATTCCCACCAATAAGGTAAGCTGATCCGACTATGATTATATACGTATATACGTTAGTCCCATAGCGATCGATCCCTGCAAGCCCTTACACTTAAGTGACCCGAGCATCATTTCAAAGTTTGTGTCAAATTTTCGGCGTGTGAATTTTTGGAATAAATTGCAAAAAAATGAAAGAATGCGAATTACAATTCCAGTACTAATCCTCATATCAGACGCTACCGCAGTCTGTGAAAATTAAAATACATATTTCATAATTTACATTTTTTTTTTTATTATCTTCTATGCAGCAAACACAACCAACCACAAGGCGAAATATCGAATGACGCAAAAATAATTCACTATTGTTGGATTGTTCACCGTGTTCCGAGCAATATCTATGCGACAGTGCAACGATCGATAGACTTAAGAGGCAGAGCTCCAGCGACAATTGCCATTGGCTGAGGCGACTGCGCTACAAATCTTGTAGTACATGTACAAGTTACAGAAGCAGAGGGTTGTTGCTGTTGTTGTGGCTAGGGCAAAAATGGGATTGAGATGGACTGGGTCGGACTGACTGGCTGGCTGGCTGGACGGACCGTCTGATTATGGAGATGAACTGTCGCATAGCGGCAAACATGTTTAACCACAAAGAAAGGAACGAAGGAAGCAGAAAGCCAACGTTGCCGGCTAAAGACGATCAATGGTTGCAGTCCACATCGACAGCCAGTACCCTAACCATAACCCGAAGCCCAACCCCTCCTCTGCTTGGTGGTATCTGATGTCGAGCTGTAAAGATATTGGGTGACAAATAAAAACTACTGAAACTGCTGCCACTGCCTGGCTACGTATGAATGGGCCAGCCAAGCTGCCAAGACTGGTCGAGATTGGGGGTAGAGGTAGAGCCCTGACGGTTGCGGGGTAGCCATAGCCGCCGCAAAATGCCGGTATGCCGGAGACGTAGCGCATTGGTTGGCTTTGGTGAAGTGGTTGCTACCCGGTTGGCAGGGGGAGTGGTGCGGGTCAGGCGGTGAATGTTGTAAGGGTCGCTCATATGTGTAGCTGCTGTACTTGGCTCGGCTTGACTTGGTTTGGGCCTGACTACTTGTGTCATTGTATCTGCATCCACACCGGGTGTGAGTGTGAGTGCGAGTGTAAGGCTGTGCGTTGTCTTTTGCACTCTTTTGTCGCTTGTTTATAATTAAGTGAGCGTGTTGTAGTTGTTTTTCGGTAGTTGTCGCTTTGCCGCTGCTTGACGTACGGCCGATATTGGCCGAGACGCCTCAAACAGAAACTGACAATTAGTTGCCGTCTTATGCTCGTCGCCGAAAGTCGCTACTTGCCCACGCATCAAGAGACAACACCAACATTTGCACAACAAATTCTAAAATTTTTGTTGATTTCATATTTATGCAGAATGAAATAAAGCAGAATAACAATCAACATTTAAAAAGTGGCTGCAATTGAAAAACTAAGAAAAGCTGAGTGTCTGAGCCCAGCCTATAAATCTACTTTTAAGTGCTGCTCATTGAGATCATGAGATCTTTCAATTTGTTCAAAAGGTGCGAAAAGGTGATTTCACGAAAGTGCTCAGGTGAAAGCTGGATCCGGAGAGGCGTTAGTGTTAACATTGGTCGGTCATGGTCATGAAAAACTGTGCCTACTTCCGAAACAGATCCTTACTAAAGATTGTTCTTTGTCCTTTGACCAGACTTTGTGTTGTGTTCTGTAGATCCTTATTGAATGAATGAATGCGGCAAAGATTCAATCAATCAATCTATCAATCAATCAATATCATAAGGCTTTTGTGAAAAATTGTATGTGTACTTAATATGATTCGAGCAATTATCCGGACATGTTTTAGCGTACATAATTTTGTCAATGCAATTAAAACTAACAAATAAATCACACACTAAGCCCTTAACTCAAGTGTACCCTTAAAAAAAAGGATTGGCACACTTATAAAGTAAATAATAATCTAAGAAACACTTCAAAGATCAGATGGGCAATTTATTATACAAAATATTTGAGCCATTTTGTCTATACTGAAATCCTGTATTTGGAACAAAACCTGTAGTAAATAATGAAGTTTTTAAATATTTAACATTTGTTCTTCTTCACGGTTTTTTACAAATTTCTTGACAAAACGTAAAGCGTAAAGGGTTTTCGTGCAAAAAGTGCTGCTAACTTTTTTTCGATCACGAAGCAATTCTTCTTTTTACTTAATCCAAAATATTTATTGTAGTAACGAATATGAGGTTTAGCTTTGAGAAATATTTATCACTAAAGAAGAACTAGTTCTAATTCGCCTCTTGAATATTTTAACCTTATGGCATCTTAATTCAGTACAGAAATGAAATCATCTAGAACAAAAATTCCGAAAAATTAGGAGACTGTATGATTTCAAATACTGAAGGCTTTTATAGAATGTGTGCCATATAAGGCCCCTTTGTGGAGTGTTTACATTATATTTATTACTATAGCATTGCAGAGTGTGATATTTATAACGCATAGAGTGTATATATTCTTGATCAGCATGACAAGTCGAGTCGATATGGCTATGCCCGTATGTCCGTCAGACTGTTTCTATGCGAACTACTCTCTCAGCTTAAAAAGGACTTTTTAACATACTAAGAACGCACCATTGAGGGCGCTAATGATAAATGCAAGCCATTAGTGTGCTAGGTGGCCCTAATGAATGATTACTTAGTCTGACTAAATGTGGTTGTCTGCATTTTAAACGCTTCATGCGAATGTATCTTAGTTTCTGGCTTCTCAAGCTTTTCTTCTAAATTCAAAATCTGTCCACTAGGCCAATAACTGAAATTTGTGGCAACAGGCACAAAACTGCCCTGAAAGTTCTCATTCATTCAGTATGTGCTCTGATCTTTCACTGTATCTTAAATAGCATCTTAATAAGTGGATGTAATAGAAAGCCTCAGAAGAAGATGTAAAGGCCAGTCAGCATCAATTTTGCATTCTTAGCAGATTCCCATTGATTTCTAATTGAATTATCATAGTTGTGTGGAAATCACTAAAATCGAGAAATATCTAATAATCTGTACATATAACTGAAACTGTTACAACCAGTAGACCTCTGCACTAGAAACTATATTTTTCGGTGGAATATGCATTGCCGTTTTGTTCTGCGTCTTTTCAACTAGATGTTGCTTTAAGGAAAGTCTGTTGACAACAAAAGCACAGTTCTCCTTAAAGACAACTTTTGTCAATGACTGATTATGTTTTTTAATAAAGGTTAAAGGCTTATCACTAAAATCTCAGGAGAAATGCAGAAATAAGTGTGTAAACACTTTAATATATAGTTTTAGTTATTTGGCTTTGAACGAAGTTGGAGGAAACAAGTCAATGAGTCCGAGATTCATATATATTTTGGAGGCAAATAAATGTTAAAATTTAACGTATTTCAAGCAGTGACCGGCACTAAATACAATCACAAACGCTTCGGTCGATGTTTTGTTTGCTTGCTTGCGCATTGCCGATGCCAAATGAGAAATCTTTCATATATGTGTGTGTACCTTCAGACCGTATTTATAGACAGACTAAAAAGGAGCTTGCTTTACACTGACTTCAAATTTCAAATTCAAAGCTTTTGTATATCTAAATAAAACTCATGATAAAACTTTTCTAAATCTATATTGATTTCCACCATTCCCATCGCTTAAATCGTGTTTATCATTATCAAAGGCGCTGCGAACCCTTTGTTTTTTTGTAATGTATTTTGAATGTAACGAAAGCCAAGTTTTCAGTTAATCGACAGAAATCAGAAATCGATTCTTGGTCAGCCTTTATGTGACAAAAGTAATGTCTCTATATTTCCAAAAGTATCTTAACTTGCGCTGTGCATCTGGATCTGTCAGTCAGTGAATCAGTTGTTGTTCAAAAGAAAAGAGCAAAAACATTTCTTTACATACACACGGCAATACTTATATAGTATGTACTTATGCCATCAGTGCATTATTTCGTTTTGCTATTCGTTTTACAGCTGGAAATTGACACAACAAAATGAAGCGTAGGAAAAGCAGAAGCAGAAAACGCCATACGCTAAACACAAACGTTTCAGAGCTGGAGTCATGTCATGGGATTGTTATATAAACGTTCCAAACTCTTGAACATAATTCTGGGTAAGTGTTGATGTTAAATCAATCGAAATCCGCCCTGTATTGCACACACACACACACATATGTAAACGCAAAACAGAGATAGAGACGCAAACGCGAGAGAAAAACCAATTCCAAGGAAGGAAATGGCGGCCTCTCGCTCATCTAGCTGTGCGTGCGTGTGTATGTACGCGAAAAGGGCGGAGTTTCGCTTTTGCACAGTGGTCTGAGTTCTGCATTAATGCTGTGAAATGCATCTGTGAAGATGTATATACTATATGCTTGGCCTTCATTGGAAAATGTGCTTGATGCGTTTTATTTTTGGCACACCTGCGCAGATTCCCTGGAAGATCAAGAGGGTGGAGCTATGTACATATCGTGCGATGTCTCAAACGGAGGTCCTGTGGAACCAGAAACGGGCTATGTACCCAACAATCCGTTATTCGGCCTGGCGCTGGACAGTCCGCAGGTATTTTAACCCGCGTGCAAAAACCGATTTTTGGGTCAAAGTTAAATTTCTTGGGTTTGTGTTTCGTGCATCCGCAGCAAGAGTGCGCTGCATCCTGTGTCGGCTGTTTATCCTGCCAGGGCAACACGGCCCTGCCCATCTCCTCGCTTACCAGCAGTGACTTTGACTGCGGCAGCTGCTTCGATCCGACAATTGGCGTTGGCATTCTGGGCAGTAGCAGTAGTCATAGTCAGATCCAGATTAATACGACGCCGCCGGAGAGTAACCTAGTGGCCGTAGCCTCTGGGAGCAACAACACAGCAAACAGCAGCTACTGGAGCACTGACGAGATGGCCTCCACATTTCCTGGCCTTCCGCCGCTGGATATTGATCCGCTTCCCAGTTTGTTTCCCTTCTCGCCATGCGGCGCCTCGTACAATTTTGCAACCAATCCACACCAGGCCTCGCTCTCTTACACGGTGCACCCACATCAGATGCTCATCTCGCCCAATGGCAGCCAACAGCCACATCTCAACTCGCATACATCCAGTCACCAGCATCAACATCAGCACCAGTCCCAGCACCAGCTCCAGCTGCAGGCACAAAATCAGGCATCGCACGGTAGTAATGCGCTCCACAACAGCGCCGGGGGCAATCTGCCCACGCCCTCTGTAGGCGGCAGTAGCCTTGCTAGCGCCTGTTACTACGATGCAGCCACAAATGCCAACGGTCCCACCCCTGCCATGTACCCTAGCATGAGTGTGAACGTGAGCATGAACATGACCATGCACCATGGCTACGGAGCCGACGGCAGTGCTGTGCCTATGCAGTGTTCCCAAATGAATTGGACGCCACCTAGCAGCTCCTCGGCAGCGGTCAATGTTCTCTACCCACCCCTGCTGAGCCCCACACACTATCCAGCCTCGGCCACGTATTCCTTTACGGCGGATTTTCGGGCACCAGCAGCCCTTGGCGCAATTCCGTCACTGACCGACAAGGAATCGCAGTCGCCCTCGCCACCTGCTACCAGCACCGCCGCTGCTTTGGGCTACTATTCCTCTGGAACGGGAGCGAGCGCCGGTCAGAGCTACACGCCGCCACACAAGAGCCCCACCTATCAGGCAACAGCCCTGAGTCTGGGACTGACTACCTTCGACGATGAGGAGGACAGCATCGAGGATGGTGAGGATAGCGCCGGAGGCGGTGACATGAAGCCGAACCTGTGCCGATTGTGCGGCAAGACCTATGCCAGACCCAGTACACTAAAGACGCACCTACGCACGCACTCTGGTGAACGGCCGTACCGCTGCCCGGACTGCAACAAGAGCTTCTCCCAGGCGGCCAACTTGACGGCTCACGTACGCACACACACCGGCCAGAAGCCGTTCCGCTGTCCCATTTGTGATAGACGGTTCTCTCAAAGTTCCAGCGTCACCACGCACATGCGCACGCACTCTGGAGAGCGGCCCTATCGCTGTTCCTCCTGCAAGAAGTCCTTCTCGGACAGCTCCACGCTGACCAAGCACCTGCGAATCCACAGCGGCGAGAAGCCCTACCAATGCAAACTGTGTCTGCTCAGGTGAGCGCGATGCCATTTGGGCCACTTTTGCAAATATTTTGCAGATATTTTTGAATCTTGAAAATATACCTATTATACATATCTAAAAACTGTGAACTCTTTACAGATTTTCGCAATCGGGCAACCTGAATCGGCACATGCGCGTTCACGGCAACAACAATGGCAATGGCAACACCATCGGAAGCAGCGGCAGCGGCGTCGGTGGTGGAAGCAGTTTAATTACATGACAAAAGCCACGCAGTGCAGGCGGTTTTCAACATTATCATCCCCCGCACACGCACTCGCACACCCACAGTCACCCGCATCCGCATCCACACCACATGCACCACCATCATCACCATCACGCCCACCACATGACCAACTATGACTACGGGAATTACAGCATCAGCGACTATGCTCCACCCGGCGCTACACAAAACTATTCAGGGTATTATTTTTGCGCACTCAATAAGCCACCCAAGTTCGAGCGTTTCTATTAAAGTTCCAACCATTTAAGGACTTGAGGAGTTATGGAATTACTGAAAACCAGACAAATGAACGTCTAGTATAACTAAGCAAATATCTACGTACAGGATGTACCTAATACAATAACTTGCTACGCTAATTTCCTTTGGAGGTTGCGTTGAGTCCGGATTATGTTTTTTGTATAAGATACATTCTCTACGTAGAGCTTTCTTTTGGCGCTCATTCAGGTCCCGCCATCACATTAAAATGTAATTGAAAATGCTCAAATTCCTATTGAAAATCGAACAACAATTAAAAACAAATATCAGAAATTAGCCTCATGTGCTGTACTGTATATATATATATTGAATATATTCATATTGTATTTATTATTCACATTTAGATATTAGATTCATATAATTATGGTAGTTGAAAACACGCATAAATCTATTCAAAATTAACCAACGAAGTAGACATTAAGTCAACGTGAACCTAACCGTAAGATCAACTGTATTCATCCTTAACCCAAAAGATCCAACGAATTCCGAAATGGCCAAATCCATATTAACCACATAAATAATGTATGTATTTAATTAGAGAGTTAAGACAGGTGCTTTGACTTAAGCCATTTTTGAGTGTATTCAAATGAGAAATAAACACTTATCAAAACATTTACAGATCATTTAAATTGAGAAACAACTAACTAACTCACTGACTGAGCAACCTCACCACCACTATACGGAAACTTATTGAGCCACTCAATGGCTCATAAATACTTGGGAGTGACTCTTGATCGTTGGCTGATGCTTAGAAACAACGTGCCATTAGAACTACCTGCGTACTGTTTTTTCTATGAGAGCTATATGATATAAGAGTCCGAATTTAAGGATTTTTACATTTGAGCAGCTTACAGCAGAAATAAGTCTATGCTCTTAAACTGAGAGACTAGTTCGCATAGAAACAGATGTCATTCCGATGCAGAATATATATATGTAGTTTATGACGTCGAAGATGCTTCTTTCTATGTTTTACAAATATCGTCACACAATTATAATACCAAAAAACATGTAAGGAAATCTAGCTTCGGCATTGCCAAAGCTTATACATCAATCACATTCAAAAGATATATGAAAGGGAACGTCTAACCAGTGAAAGGCTACTGTATCCCGTTGTTCGGCACGATATCGCAAGCTCCTACGACGCTTAGATAAGTTTCTTGCATGTAGATCACGCAGTTCCTGTGTACTAAATCATTGACAACTTTGGAATCCAGAAATCATGCGAAATACCACAACGAAAAAGACATACCATCACATTCTACTTAGTGTGGATTCTGAAGTGGTTAGTTCTATGGCAGCTATATGATATTTGGTCCGCTCCGTATGAATCTACAACTCAATCAGCGTGCAGATATAATAAGAAACTTTTAAAAACTTAAACTCTGTATTTTGTGAGACGTCTGAGATGTCAGGGCTTAAATCAAACGGACCGAGCTATAATAAATTTTCTCGCTATGCTGATTGAGAATATATGTTCGTAAACGGTTTTTTTTGCATTCATATACATATATACTATATGATTACATATAATAAATGTGTCGAAAAGAGTGGGAGATATAACGTTTTTATCTATTTGCGTGGTAAAATTTAAAAAACTTGATCCGACGAAACACTAGTGGAGTCTACATACTAAATTTAGTGACTCTAGCCTCTAACCTCTAGGATACAATATGCTCGTTTACTCTACTAGAGTACTAGCGTTAATAGGAATGGAATTATATGTGGTATGTATGAAAATATCCAAAAGTCTGTATAGGTGATCTAACATAATCCCCAATCACTTAACATACAAACTTTTTTTGGCCGATAAGTTCGTTTGACTTTGGACTTATCCCTCAAAACTTGGATTTTGACGTCTAATTTACTTAATACTGAGTTGAGTTCATATGTTTATTTCACTGACTCTGGCTTCTTCTGAAGGAAACGGTAAAATGTTAGTGTTTAGAAATTATTCATTTCGTAAAATTCGTCCTCGCATTTTCATGAAATGCGCATATGGAAACTGTTGGATTCAACATTTTTAATAGAAGGTAGAGCATAATTTATTGAAGTAAAATTGAAAGATGAAACCGATTTAAGAGATCTAAGCCCAACACGACGTTGTTAGTAAGTTTAGTATAAGAAGTGCGCCTATATATATCTAAGCAATAGAGAAAAATAATACAAAGTTACGCGATCCTCAGAAGATTAAAGTAATAGAAGCAAGCGGAAGCAGATTTTTAATTATTGGCACGCACAACATCAATTGCAATTGTTTAATGAGGGGCAGGATCCAATGATTTCTAATTCTAAAATTCAAGACAAATCGCTGCGCTAGCTGCCTACACTATATTGAGAATAGGATTGTGGAATCCAGTTTGAGCGACTTGCAGTACAAGGAAAACTACTTTGTTTTTCCAGGAAGTGTCTCTTTAGGCCACCTCAATTTGGAACATCACGGCATAATATGGTAAAAAATCTTAAAAAATGGGATATTCCTCAAGTGGCATCTTAAATATTTGGGCACATCCACGTTGTAGTTAATAGATTTTATTTTGCAAATAACTATATAAATCTAAGAAATATGATCTGCTATGTATACGGCTTCAGAGTCGCCACCACAGACGAGGCGCGTGTTATGCACATCGAAGCTATTGACTGACTTGCGTATGTTGGTCACCACACCGTCAACATCAATGAGAGCGCGCACGCGATCGCCACTTATCCAGGCGCTGTTGCCCTCTCTTTGACCTGGCTCGGAGAGCACTTTCTTTTCGGACCACATCCAGACCTCGCCCTCCTCGGCAGAGCTAAATAGCTTTGAGGGATCCGTGCGGTGGAAGCCTATATCAGTTATGGGGCTGGTGTGTGCACTTATGTAGGAGGCTGGATACTGGTAGTTACGCAAATCCCAGACTGAAATGGAGCCCTCTTCGCTACCGCATATAAGTATATGTTGCTGCATGGGATGTGTGGCCATAGCGGAAACGAAGTTCGAGCTCTTTTCATCCTTGCTGGCAACCATAAAGGCAATTTTAGGCTGTGCCTCTTTTGCCACTCGAGCATCCAATATACGGATGACTCCCATGCGATTGGCCGTTACTAGTTCATGCTGGCTTATGTGGGCCACAGAAAACAGAGCCATGCTGTCTGCTTCTATCGTGCGCTTTGGCTGCTTAATGTTGTTGGCGCTCAGTAGATTCACACATCCGTCCTCGCCAACTGTAGCTATATCCGTTTTATACACAGATATTGAAGTGCAGGGAGCGTTTTCGTTGCTGCGTTTAAAATAATGCAGGCGCTCACTGCGTGCTATGCGCTCCATCTGATCTTCTTCCACAGCCCGCTGTAGGTTCATCAAGCTGAGATGGCCTGCAAGTTGAAGAGCAGCAATCTAAATGCAGAACAAATTATACACCAGGCATACATACTTACCATCAGCGCAACCCACGGCAACTGTATTGTCGTCCACTAACTCCAAGCCCGTCACATCGTCCTCCATTTTCAGCTTGTCATGACAGCGCACAGTTTCTTCTACATTTTGGTTAGAATAAGGATTTGCTTGCAGGCGCCATAGGCGAACGAAGTTCTGGTCCATATCGCAGCTGCCAGTAAGGAAGCGCTCACTCGCCTGCAACTTCTCCGGCAGCCAGCGCACCTTGGACACCTTTTCGGATATGTAGTGAATAGATACGTTAATGTCTGACATTTTATTTGGCAGTCTAGAATCGTTTGAGCAACTTGAAAATAAATGTAAACAATGCGGCTTTAGCGATTATCAACGAATGTCGATATTTGATATATTGTATGTCGATACTTAAGCGATATTTTTCAGACATATTTTTCGTTGACGATAGTTGCCAGTCACACCGAAACATATATTTGCAAATTGGCGGCAAAACGAGAAAAGCGGAAAAGAAGTAAATGGATAAATATATTATAAGGATGCCTATTAAAGCTAAAAACAATGGTACACCAGATCAGGTAACCCAAACCAATATATCTTTATATTATGTCTGTACATTAAATTGTCTGATTTTGCAGAAACCCGTTGCGAAAAAGGAAACACCAAAGCAAACAACCAAAACAGCTGCTAAAGAGACAAATAAAAGCACTCCAATTCAGGTAGCATATCGCTGCATTCACGTAAATTTAATAAAATGTACCTCAATATATATATACATTTGATTACCGAAGAACAAGGAACATGAGAAAACTGAGGACGAGAATACGCATGAGCAAGTAGGCGCCGCTAACGCTAAGGCAGCCAAGCCGTCAGATAAACGCAAACATCTGAACACACCTGAAGTGGTAAGCCGCTATATATATTTCTTTTATAACATAAGTCTAACATTAACCTCTGCAGAACATAGAGAAGGAAAATACAGAGATCGAAAATCCTCCCAAACGACGGAGCACCCGTCTAACTCGCAGTACCAGATCTATGGCTGATGACGGTACACCATCGCCAGAAAAGGAGCCCGAAAAGTTGCCATATATTAAGTATAAAGGTCGCATCCAATATTATACAGAAAGTCATGAGATTGCCGCGTCTGCCGATGAGGTCATGTAAGTTTTCATCCGCCAAAGTTATACAGCACAGCAATAAACTCTAAATCATGCAGGCAATGGGTCGACAAGCAAGCCACGCTGGATGTGGTGCCTATGGCATTTGATATGGAATGGCCATTCTCGTTTCAAACTGGACCTGGCAAGTCCTCCGTCATACAAATATGCGTCGATGAACGCTGCTGTTACGTTTATCAGCTAAGTAAACTGAAGAAGCTGCCAGCAGCGCTGGTTACATTGCTCAATCATCCGAAGGTTCGATTGCATGGCGTGAATATCAAGGCGTGAGTGGTCCAAATCTTCTCTATACAAGTATGAGTAGGAAATTTAAGGAATTATACCTTTCCAGCGACTTTCGCAAGCTGCAACGCGACTTTCCCGAAATTTCCGCTGAGCCGCTGATAGAGAAATGTGTTGACTTGGGCGTGTGGTGTAATGAGATCTGCGAGACGGGTGGTCGCTGGAGTCTAGAGCGTTTAGCCAATTATATAGCCAAAAAGGCGATGGACAAGAGCAAGAAGGTGCGCATGAGCAAGTGGCATGTCATACCCCTTGACGAGAACCAGTTGATGTACGCGGCCATAGATGTTTATGTAAGTCTAAAATGATGTAATGTCTGAATGGGAAGAGTATTACACAGAGGTATTCTTTTAGATTGGCCAGGTGATCTATCGCAATTTGGACGAACGTGAAAAGATCAAATTGAAAAACGAAGCCGAGTTCAAGGAGCGAAATGGTGAGAATGCCTTTAAAGCAGTCAAGGCTCTGGGCGAAACATTTCTGTCGAAGATCAATGAGATCACCTTGTAAGCCGGCTGGCTAACTGCAGACCTAATCAACCTAATTGGCATATTTTTCACTAACCTTCTGACCTAATCTTGTCACATATCTTAATATCTTATAATGTAAGGAAACTAAAGTTTTATGGCCCACTTTTAGGCATATTTTTTTCTAGAAAATTCTTTAAAATGTTTCATTGTTAATTATATAATTGTTCATATTGAGCATGTACGATTTGATTAGCCTAATTATATACACAAACCTGAACTGACTTAAAAACTCTCCGATATTACATTTCTCAACTTGCAATAAATTTTAATTTTGTAAATTCGTTTTAAACATTTCTAAACTTATTTGAACACAGTAAAGCCGCCAGAGAAGCTCATTTAAATATGGGACGGCGCGTGCCAATGGCCTCGAGCTTGCGTTTTAGCACATCGTTGTCCAAATCGATCTGGCGCTGATATTTCTTGCGATTGACTGCGGCGCTTGTTAAACGTGGAGCCGGCGGCGGTTGATTCTGGAAGACAATTGGCTGTGATCTAACCACGCATAGTCTAAGTGTGCATCGCGAGTGACTCACCTTGGCATGCAAACTAGTGCTGGACTTGACGTTGGGAGCGATCGGCTTGATGGTGGGCTTTATGGTCATCATTTTCTTCAGTAAAATGTGATTCTGTCGCTCGATCTCGCGCACCTGAGCGTTGGTGAAGCTGAAGCTTTTACGTCCCAGATTTTTGTAGCTGCAGAGGAAAATGGCCTCAGTAGAGGACTTCATAGCTGTGGCATTCGATACTCACTTGACCTTATCCGTAGATGAGGTACCGGGACGCATGACATCAATATGATAGCCACAGTTGTCGCTTGTGTAGCTGCTTGGCGTGACGCTGGACACGCGGCAGTTTAGCTCATGCTGCTGCTGTTGGTGTTTGCGACGCTGGGGTGGATGACGTCTTAGCCCATCTCCTTGTCCACACTCATCCATCAGGTATGACTCCAGCTCGGGATGCAGTTGCAGCTCTAGCTCGGACACTTGGTCTAGCGCAGGCTCAATGCTATCAGTGGCCGAAGGACAGCGACACTTGGGCCGCGCCAATTTGGGAGAACGCACTGTGCTCAAGGTTTCTTGGGAGGAGAAAGGATAACGAGCCTGCGGTTGCTCCTTTATATCACAGCTACGCTGGGAAATTTGTGCCGACTCCGTCGCTGAGCTGCACTCGGATTCATCTGCTGGCTTCATATTTGTCAGCTTCATATTGTGCTTGTGCATCAGATCTGTGGCCATACTGAGCTGCTCGAAGGCCTGATTACTTGGAGCACCGCCGCTGATGCGGAATGTCTTCATGATCATCTCAGACATTTGAGTCATTTGTTGCTCCAGGAATTTGACTGCCGCCGAGTCCGCTTGCATGCCATCCATGTGCTCTGTGTATCTGTCGCTGTGTTTCTGGCCTTGCTGTTCCACTTCGACCGCAGTAAGAAACTCTTCCAGCTTGGACAAAGGTGGTGGCATCGGCAATTTGAACTCAGGCTCAGCAGTGAGCTCTGGCACATGCACGGGCTGGTGCTCTGGCTTTGGTAACGCCTGAGAACAAGGCGGGGACGACTGCTCCTGAGGCGTGTGGGTCAGGGTAATGTCCGTCGCTGAGCGCGGCGAGTTGTCCTCCACGGTAACACATGGTTCACTGTCGCTGCTGTTATCGCTGGCATCGACCAGAGAGACTAGATCCTGCTGCGTACGCAACACCACTTCGTTTTGATCATCTTCTTCATCAAATTGGCTCTCATTGTCATTATCCTCCACCTCAGTGTGACCATGGCTATCCAGCTCCTCCTCTTGCTCCTCTTCCTGTTCTTCTTCTAGCTGACCTAATTCGATGTCTGAGTCATTCTGCTGCTCGTATTCCTCTTCGCTCTCGCTCTGCTCATCCATTGCAAGCTGCTTTGCCTCTAGTTCATCGTCATCATCATTATCAACAGTCGCATCGCTTAGCAGCTCTTCCTCTTCTTCCACTTCTTCCAGTTCCACATCCTCATCATCAATATCATCATCATCAATATCCCTGGCATTCGGCACCAAAGTGCGCACCGAAATGGCCTCATCATCTGTTAGATCTGGCATTTCCATCGACAACGGATTGACTTCGGCGACCGTCTTGGTGATCAATTTGCCTTCATCCTCTGAAGAGGAGCTGGGATAGGCCATTCTGCGTTCGCGATTGAAGCCGACAGGTGTGCGTCCGCCATAGATGTGCTGGCGACGTGCATGTGGCTGTGGGATTGAGGCTGGATGTAGCAAAGGGTCTTTGTTGGCCAGCACTTCGGGTTCAATCTCAGTTGGAGCATGAACCTGCCGAATTGGACTTGCTGCACTTACGTTGCCGCGCAAAAACTCCTCGACGTCACTCTCGCTCTGTGTGTCATCAGCTTCCTCGGCTTGCTCTTCCTCCACCTCTGACTGCGAGTCCTCCTCAAAGGACTCATTGCCGTAATAATCGTCTTCGGAATTGACAGGCACAGGCGGCTCTGCCATAATATCAACTATAGTTAACTAACGGTACTTGTACTATATAAATCTGTCTTTGTCTCTTGTCTGTGTGTGCGTGTTAATCCGCGTACCGCGTACCGCGTATAGAGTCGTATATCGGTTCGGTATTGCTTATTCAATGGGGTTGGTTCTACGTGTAAAAGCGCAAACTAAAGTTCGTTTCTGGAGATATATAATCGTTAGTTTTTTTGGTCGAAAAACAATGTGGAATGAACGTAATACGTGTGTCTTTCTGTAGTATTTGTCGAGAACTGCCGAAACTCCGAAATGTATGCTGCTTGAATACTAACAATTTTGACAGGATATGAAGTGTAAGGCGTAGGGCGACTTGCAGTTTACTGGGTTTACTAAGTTTGATTTCTTCTTGCGTTGGTTCCACCTGACTGACATGTGGCGCACGGCTGGGGTGATCGGGTGATGGTGCAAGCAGCGGCAGCAAATGCATGGCTATGACTCCTGAGTTAGGTTGAGGCAGGTGTAACCAGGTAATTGACTTCGTTAACTACATATCTATAGCATGACACGTTGACATAGAGAACTAATCAGACTTAACACTCTTAGCTTTAGGTACAATTTATTGCGTTGCCTTACGCTGGCGCTGCCACACTTTTACTGGACTCTACTTGGACATAAGCCTGGATCCACTTGCCACCTGGCTGGTGTGTGTGTTTATTTGGACGCCCCCACCAACCAGTTGCCGTTGACAACAGCGCAGACGTAGTAAGTTTTGTTGATTGTCCTAACTCTGAAGGATTTGTGAATGAAATGCAAGTGTGTGGATGGCTCACTTGTTGGTAAATAATAAACATAGCAGTGTTTCCCAAGAATTATAAGTACGGAGCATTTATTTCTACCCTTCTTTCCAATCTCTGATGCATTTGTGATATGCTTTTTTTTGGCATGGCCTAGAATACCTCCACCGATATAGTCTCCTCAATTGTGAAAAACTCCGTCCGTTCGTGTATCTTTTCAGTTTTGGTAACAATAAGACTCAGGAGTTATAGCCGGAATATCGACTATAGCGTTCTTACTTGTTTTTATTGATATGACCGTACAATGTTTGACAATAACTCACACAGCACCAATCCATTGCAATCGAATACAACCTTCACATTTGATGGTTTCGTTTTTCTAATGATCAGGCTTTGATTTCGACAATGACATACCAAATACCCAAATTTTCTTATTTAATGTTATAACCTGTTATGACCCTGTTATGACCGCTTTAGCAAATCTAGATCATCTTTGACTTTATTTAGCTCCTGAGCGATGTAAAGCAATTTTGGTAAAGAGATTTTCATATATAGGCATTGACTGATCTTGATCGATTAACGTGGTATTATCTATTGAATTTTTGTTGATTTAGTAAATCGTCTATAAAACAAAATGTCTTTCTTTGATTTAGCACAAGTATGAATTACAATTTTGAAAGGGATTATTGATACCATGATGGTGTATAGCTAGCAGCGCGGATATATCTGCTGCAATGGTACATACATTCTGCAAGAAATCATGCTGAACCCTAACCATATTAAGCACCCCGATCACTCTCAAGGAGTCGCACTGCTACCTTGGTGTCCACTTTGACAGGAAGCTCTCTTATAGGCAGCATGTGACAGTGATTAGCTTCAAGATAAAGGGCAAATAAAGAAGCTAGTTGTCTTTAGATACGCCTACTAATATGGTGATTCTGTTCCAAAACCCAGCTTAGAAGAATACAGGTTCTTTAAAATAAGACCGATTTGCGTGGAAAGCCAAAGGAAAAGGAAAAGCACCTTACAGAAATGCCTCTAAATATACATTTGAAGAAAGTCCTGCATCTATTATACAGCTTCTGATGAAATATGTGGTATATTACAAACATAAGCAAATAATATGTTATATACATCCAAAGATATACCTGATAGTTTATTGATATACATATATATATATGTATACATTTAACGACCCCATATTTCCACAAGATCGTTGATGCCATAACCACGTTCCGATTTGAACTGTATTGTGGCACCCTTAGAGCCAGGCCCACCGCTAACTAGCTCTGCTGTGGCACCATGACTCTTCTTTTTGTCTGTGACCTTAATAGCCGTGATGGTCAGTGCGTTCAGATTATCCTGCAGGACATATTATGGTTAATATACTATGAATACGATAATTACAGATTTCTAAGCCGACTCACACTTTGCTTAAAGACATATTTCTTCGTTTGAACAAGGCCGACAAAGAAGGCCTTCTTCACTGTATCTTTGGCCAGCTTATAGTCATTGGGGCCCACCTCGCCCCAGAGATAATTGTTCAAGGCATAGGTCGGCGTCAGCAGGTTGCTGCACAGCACAATGGCTACCAGCAGGGCTACGTAAAATTGCCTCATGACTTTGAAAACAAGAAAACTCTTGAAAACTACTGTGGGGCATGCTCAACTGCACCCAGTTTTTATAAAAAAAAATCGGCAGACCCATCAATTTGATATCTACTTGTGCTTGGGTGAGTATGTTTGTAAGTGTGCATGTTTCTCTGTTTGTAAGTACGAGTATCATTTAAGCCAAGTAACAGCCTTATTGTATACAATTTTATCTTATCCGAAAAACTTACGTGAATTCCAATTAATAGTCTGATATTGTCAGTGTCACATTTGCAGAAATGAGAATTCATTGCCAATGTATTTTGATAGCCAATACATGTGTAGGTTAGCTGTGTTTTTTAAACAATCAACATGCACTTTGAAAAATTCAATTAATTCTTTAATTACGTTTAGATATTTATAGAACTTATGTTATTATTTATACATACCCTGGGTGTTGCGACTTATTATTAGAGTGCGATGGTTGAAAGCTAAGCATGTTGCTTTCGAGATTAATACAGAACAGAAAGAGGTAATCGTTGATTGTAAGTTGCATTAGCATGCGTACTTAAGCTTAGAATGAAAGCTTACATATCAGAGAGAAAGCTTACATATCAGAGTGGACCCCATTAGACATTATTAGGTATTGTATATTTAAACACTGTTTCTAAAGGGGAATATCCGTATATAAGTATATATATATTAAGCATGAACTAATGTTCGTCCTGGTTAAGATGTTGCTAATGCATTCCAAGAACAAGTTAAGCTATCTCTCATTCTCTCTGACCTACCATATTTATAAATATCGGCTAAAATATGTAATAGCTCATCACAGCATTCACAAATCAGTGAACAACAGAAATTTAAAGATCATTAATGAATATACACATCCAATTTTACAATGATGTAGCTGCTAGTAAAGCATATGAAAGAAATACTGAAGATAGCGGTAAGTGCAGTTATTCAGCAAAGAGAGCGTCGATAGGGATTCCAGGCATAAATATTCATCTGCTTAACGAACGAAAACTCGCACCCTCTTTGCACTTTCATAATATTTCTGAGAAAACAATGCTGTGCTTCAAATTGTACTCCAAAGAAGTTAACATTTCCCATATATTGGGGATTCTCAGTAAGTTTGTTAGATTGCATCGAAAAAATCAATTGACTCTCTGACTTTATTGTGTTAAGTGTTTAATGTATGCCATCGCAGTGTTGAAATCATATTCATATTTGTTAATTTAGTCATAAAAACAATACTATTATCTGGTTTTACTCAAATATTACCACTTTAACCATTAAGACTGAGCTACTTATGTCGCAAACTTAAAACTGAATCCAAAATATTGTGGATTTCAGTGCTCCGTTGATATATTTTTGAATCCTAACACAAAAGCCATCAAAAATGAAAAGAAGAAGTTAAGTTAAGTTGATTTCTATGTGACTCGAGCTCAGAACTTTTGAAATACCACAAACATCGCTAATCGATATACTAGAATAAACCATATAAAATCCTAATGCAAAAGTTCTCTTTGGGGACTCTGATTACCTTAAATGGGCCCACGACTGTCTCTTTCTATGTTTTTGTTCGTATTTTAGACATGACTGGTTGCTGCGAAAGCTAGAAGCGCTAATAGAATATATTTTCTGTACATTGAAAATATAAAAAACTCAAGCCATAACTTATTTTACTTGTGGACATTGGAATGAAACTTGTGAACATTCAATGAGAATAAACTTTATTTGGTAGAAGGGAGGCTAAAGCTAAGTGTCTGTAAGACAAACTTCTGATCTAAATAAAAAGATATTTTTACTATATATCATTTAGAGATATCTTTAGCTGGAAGAAATGTCGTTTGACGAACCATTTGAGGGCTAGAATCGAAATTTCCTGCAAAGTTTTTACAACAACTAAAAAATTTCGGAATCGCCTTGTACCAAATCTAAAGAAAAACTCTTCATTTCAAAGTGAATTTATTCCTCCCAATATCTCTTAAAATTGCTTTAAAATCGGTTAGGAATTTTTTTTTTTATTGAATTGTTCTTAATTTTTTTCTTTCTTTCTAGCTTTAATTGAAATTGCGACTTAACAAGGCTTCTAAACATTCACCAGATGCCCGGTCTACCATAGGATTTGATTTCAAGGATTTGAAGCTGCAGTGCTAAGTAGATTTCCCAACTTTAATCCCTTTAAAAGCTTCTTGCTCGCCAGCCATGTGTTGCAAAGCTTTCTCACGCTTTCACTGCTCTCTACTCTTTGGCCAACTGACAGTTGAATGAAAGCCGAAACACCAAGTGCCGTTAACTGCCAAAATTAATTTGTAAATATTGTCAAAATAACAGAGACTCCCGGAGAGAGCGGCGGAGCACTGCGCACAAGCACAATCCCTTTGAAATGAGAGCAGCGCTAGACGGCACGTGCGAGTGGCAAAGAGCAGGAGCAGAGGCAATCGCAATCTGTGGCCAGCGGGCACTTCATTTGGCCAAGAAGCTTCGTGGCGTGCGGGCGTGTTGTATAGCCGGAAAATGCGCGCGTAAACGGATAAAAGAAATATCAAAAATAAAAAAAAACCACAAAACATAATAAGAATAAGGGAACAGTCCAGAAACAGTGCAAACATACGAGCGCCAGCCAGCTGCCGCCATTTGCCATCGGCCGTTCGCCCTCGCATTCGACGTCGCATACGCCTGTGCCGCGTTGGCGTTGGCATTTCCATATCCCACATCCCGCTTCTGTGCTGGCCATGGCGTTGTGTTTATGTGCGTGAATGAAGAAGTGCCAGAAACAAAACAAAAATCATACGCCAGGCAGCGCCAGCGATATGTTGGCCTAAAGATTGGCCAGCCAGCGCCAGAGCGGGTAATTTACAAGTCGAAACCAGCGTGCATCGGGCAAAAGTGAAAGTTGAAACTGCCTTAAACTGAAAGCCAATTAAAAGTTCAAAGCACCCCGGACACACAAGCTCAAGCACACACATATACATATACGCACACATAGACATGGGCGACGCAGGCAAGCGTGGAAATTGTTGCCAGTCTTCTAGTTCTTCAGCTTAACCAGCCCAAGGCAAGTGTCCTCCTGTGCGTAGCGCAGACGACTTGCGAGGCTTAGACGGTGGCTGTTGCTTGGCCTAAAGCATTGCTTTAATTTTAACTTGTTAAATCAATATGATATATACATATATATATAAATAAATATATATATATATATATATATATATATATATATATATTTATATATATGTTTTCATATTGTATAAATTTTGTGTTTTGTTTTCTTGTGGCGTGCTTTAGATTAATCACATACGCATTGCTCATACGCCGTGTGTGCTAAGTAATTCCGTGTAGACTTCACAAGTATTAAAACCAAGTTGCAGTTAGCCCAATGCTCGCGCAATTTGGCTAAAAGCCGCCCTTTGCCGATGGGTAGGTCAAAATGCGCAGCCACACGCCACAAGCAAAAGCCCAAATCCAAAGACGGATCCATATGGCTGTGGCTAGACTTGTTCTCGGTCTGAAGCAAGCCAAGTATAACAAGCAACAACAACAACAACAGCAGCAAGAGTAAGAGCAGGAGGACTAGCAGCAGCAGCAGCAGTCGCAAGTCAAATTCATTAGGCTTGGGCGTGGGCTCAAAAAGGAGTAAATATGCCAGGCTGAGGCCACGGCTGTTTCCTTTTTTTCGTTCCTTCCTTTCTGTTTATCGATTTTCGTTTTTTTTTCGAACGGTGGCAGAGGGAGCCGGGCCGGCTAATAATGCTCAGTAGGTCAGTTGTGGCGAATGTTTGAAGTGCGTTAGAAGCAACAGTGGCTGGACTGGCCCAGCGGCAGTATAACGAAATCGAAAACTGGCACAGGCCTGCTCTAGCAGCTGAGGGCAGAGAAGCAACTCCTCAAATTGAGCAGGATAAAAATAGCAGCCCCAAAATACTTACACACACACATATATACGAGTATACTTGCATACGTATATACAGGCAGTCAAACGAAAACTTCAAACGCGCTTGCCCTACTTTTTCTACATAGTCGTGGCTGAACAGCCAACCAGCTTATCCATGGCACACTCAGTCCAGTTGCACTCTGCGTGCTTGTCCAAGACCACAGCCAAGTTTAATGAGCTATACAGCTGGTGGAGGTACACAAACCAAACACCAAAGCAGAGACAGTAACAACGACAAGCTGGCAGGCAGGCAGGCAAGCAGGCAGGCAGACACACAGGATCACACAGAAGCCCGTTAATCATACGCATCGTATGCCAATCGCCCAATCCCCACTGTAAAGCCAGTCAGCGTTTAATTGACAGCTGCAGTCAGTGGCAGACAGACAGAAGCACAAAGGCTGCTGGCCTCGGCACGGTCAAAAACAAAAGCAAAATTGACGCACATGTCGCCACCATGACAGTGACCAGTGACCATGGAGCTGGTTTTATGAGCGTACGTCATTAGCGGGCAGTCGGGCAGTCATTGCCGGGCAATGCGGCAATACTGTTTGAATGCTGTGCTCGCAGTTGAGCTACGAGCATTCTAGATGGATCTTTGCATTTGAACGAAATTGAAAAGTAAGTTCAATATGCCATAAATTGCGAAATCCAATAGGAATCGCGCTATTTGCTAACATGCAGAATGACTTCCACATAGATGGATTTTATTGCACAGGCAGTTTGGCTTCGTCAAAGTGAGATTTCATGAGCAAAGTCACACAGGGCATGTGAATTCTGAACAATTTTATGGTGGAAATACTCAGAAAGAGTCAGTTTTTATGCTTTTAGAAGTCATTTGAACAGTTTACCTTGCCCAAATATGGAATTGGACATTGAGTCGTTTCGTGCTACTCAACAGGAATTGAAAGAGAACCACAGTATTAAAGAGATTGAAGGAGTACATATTGGCCTTAGCTTGTAAAGCGAATAGTCATTTATTTGGGAACAATTGATGCTGTTGAAACACAGACAACTTTTGTAATTGATAGAATGAGATTGAGACTTCCCTGGGTGACCAGCAGAATATATTCATTAGTTGCAGCCTTTGCAGATTATATAGAGCGTTTTAGGAATTGTGGAAAAGTTAAGTAATTAATATAATTTCAATTTCGCTTTAGATCTCTGACATCTAGTAGCCATTGAATATTTCCTTTAATCTCTTAAAAAGTTAACAAAATAAAGCTGTAAACTAAAGCGATCTCACACATGAAAATGTCAACATCTCTAGATATTCCTGTGACTTCCCTCATCAATGGAAGTGTTCACCCACAACAATCTCAATATCTCTACGGGTTTCTTCTTAATTCCTTTTCAAGCCATTTACACTTTAATCTGACATATAAATATATAATTTCTGCTTACAATGGTTAAAACAACACAACAACAATCATGACTGCGATGTGTTGATTGGAGTAACTTACCCAAATGTAAGATTCATTTAATTCAAACTAAATTGTGTAAGCTCAAAGAACTTCAGGCTCACTAAGCATAATTAACCGTAAGACATTAGTGTTTGTTATTGCTTTTTACTTAGTAATGGCGAAATTGCAATTTGTGTTCTTGACAGTGTAACTACTCTGCAAAGTATGCCACACTTCTTGGCATTGCAAGCCTGGCGCATACACATACTCTCCTTGCCTTTGCCCTGGCACACGCAAACCGCATTCCAATTAGAATTGCCAGCGGTGCTGTTATTGGTGGAGCACATGAGCTGAAAGGCAAAAGTCTACGACTCCCCATGTGTTCCTCATGTGCGTGTATGAGCATGTAAATTACGAAATCGTGCAAAAAGGAGGTGCCATTAAAAAGAGCGCAAAACACAACAAAAACAATATGCAAAAGGAAAATAATTTTTTTTGAATTTGCTGAAGTTGTTTTTTACCTTCACTTTCAGCAGTCAAATTCAACCCCACAATTGATATGCGAAATGGCTGGGAAATGAATATTAAACATTTCAGAGTTTTATAACGCCGAATAGCTAATTATGCATTGTGTTTTTAAATTAATTTAAAATAAAATAACAAATGAATTAAATAATGTTGTCATAAAAATAAAGCTAAATAATATAAATATATTACAGAATGTCAGCATGTGGCTTACATAATTTGGATAAACAAAAGCAAAAATTTAATTACAAATTTTTATTCATACTGTTTCACAACTGCGTTGTTATATTACACAAAGTTGAAAAGTGGAACTAAATTCAGTTAATTAAGGGTTATAAATTCAGCCACAAGAGTCTTCAAAATTTTCGAATTGAGTGTCGTTCGGTGCTATGAAAATGTTGAATATTTCGTACGATTTACCTGAAATATTTAAGGGTATATAGTTCCTTTTAACTTGAGATACTTGAAAGTAGGAAACTTTGCATCACACCGAATTCTAATATAATGAATACTAAATATTACGAAAATCTACTCCTTAGTTGTGAAACTGTCTTTATTATAGCGGAAATTATATACATATATATATCAGCACACTCAGAGAAACAAAGAGATAGCATATATATGTATTTTCGTGCTTGAATCTAGGAAGTTATGACCTTAAGAAAGTTCTCTTTTTTTAGGTAAATCAAGTTATTGTCGTTCTCCAATTGGGTTTGCTTATTTTTCACATCAATAAATAAGAATAGATGTTAGATATTAAAGTCAAGTTTGTTGTGAAAACATAATTTGGATATAGATTTGGATATACAGAGAAATAATCGCGGACATAGATATAATACTAGATCATAAACTAAGTGATTTGTCTATACAAAGAGATATTGGTATATTATCAATTATTGAAAATATTTCGGACTGTTGCTCCACATATATTTTTGGACCAATGGGAAATTGTTAGTTTAAGTATTTCAAAGCTCAATTTAAGGTTTTCATTCTTTTAGAATATTTACTGAGAAACTTAAATACACCAACAAATACGAGTAGTCGGCTTGACAGTTTCTATAAACGTTCTAAATGCACATAAGCATATACGTGTGTACTACATATCGTATGAGCAATATAACAACTCCAGCAGAAATATAATTTCTCAGAAATACAAATTCTGCTACAAACAAGGGTAACTTTAAGGATAAGTGTAGGGCTTCAATATGAATTTCTTCTTTAAAAACCTTAGCCAAGTGTGTTATGTATATGCAAAGGCCTGAGAGAAGATTAAGGAAGCAGCAATTTGAATTTTCACTTTACGCCCGTCAGGCACACTGCCTCGTCGCTAAGGTCCTCTGTCTTAATTTTTCGGTACGCGTTTCTACCGCGTTCGCTGACGCATTGTGTGTACGACGGGAAGCGGTGGTGGCCATTTTTAACCGCTCACTAAGTGCTTTTGCAATAATTGCAGGCGTGCTGTGCGGTTGTAGTCGATGTCGATGATAATGTGGCTGGTGCTGGCAGTGCCAGGAGCGGTTCCTTTGCCCATGCCCATGACCGCGCCCGTGTTCGTGTCCGTACCAGGCCAGGCTTGTAATCATAATCATAATCATCACCTGAATGCGTTGAATAACTCTAAGCGTAAATGCAATAACAATAATAATAATAACAACAACAACAACAAGAACAGCAACAGTAACTATCGTCATATTCGCTTTTGACGCATCAGTAACAACAACGACACCAGCAAAAACAACAACAATTATACCTTTGAATAGCAACAACCACAGCAGCAATAACAGCATTGCCAACAGCACCACCCGCACAGCCTAAAGGCACGCACATTGTGTTCGCGTCATGTTAGCAACAACAAAAACAACAACATCAGCAGAAGCAGTCACAGCAGCAACAGCAATAGCAACAACAAACGCTCAACAAACTGCCATATCAATAATCACAGTAACAACAACAACCACAACAACAAGAACGACAGCAGCAGCAACGAGAACGCCATGGTACTAAGCACCGAATGGTCTCAAGTGGAGGTTATCGATCTGATCAACGATGGCAATGGTGTGGGCTTCATTCTGGTGGGTGGGCGCAGCACGGGCGTGGTAATCAAGGCACTGACTCCGGGCGGCGTGGCCGAGCGGGATGGGCGACTGCAGCTGGGTGATCATTTGCTGCAAATCGGTGAGGTGAACTTGCGCGGCTTCAGCTCGGAGCAGGTAGCCACAGTTCTTCGTCAGACCGGAGCTCAGGTGCGTCTGATTGTTGCGCGGCCAGTTGAGCCGACGGCCATCGATACGCTGGCCAGCCATGCGCCAGTTATACCAACTAAGCTCCTCTCCGACCCGGAAGAACTGTCGCGGCATCTTTATCAGAATGCGAGCTTGGCCGCGTCGGCGGCAGCAGCTTCCCTGGATGTAACCAGTCTGGTTGGCCTTGTCAGGGGCGGGCCAACTGGCGATGGCGTTGCTTCAGAAATGGGCAATGTAACGGCTCCGTCAGCATCGGCGGTATCCATGCCGCCAGATCTTACCGAGCTGACGGAGTTAGCCGACTTGCCTCTGCCGCCAATTCCCACCAGCAATGCCAATTTGAACACCTCCGCCAGCAATATGGAGAGCAGTTTTCATCAAAGCCCGCTTGATTTGGATATTGTGCCCTTTTCCATAGTCTCCCCGCCACCGTCAACGACACGACAATCCTTACCCCTACACCTGCCGCTTGAACAGCTCTGGCGGAGCGGCGATGGGGACAAGTATATGGGCCAGGACCAGCACATTGAGACTGTGATAGCCGGCAGGAAGACGGCCTCTTCGAAGGCCAACGCTGCCAATGATGATGATGACGACTGCTGCTCACTGGGATCCGGTACCTCCTCGTACATGGAATCACCGGAAACAGAAACATATGTGGTAGAGTTGCACAAAAATGTCTACGGCTTAGGCATCACAGTGGCCGGGTATGTGTGCGAGGAAGAGGATCTGTCCGGCATCTTTGTGAAGAGCATCATCGAAGGCAGCGCCGCCGAGATGAGTGGCCAGATTCAGATAAACGATCGCATTGTGGCCGTCGATGGACGCACACTGGCCGGCGTCACCAATCACCAGGCGGTGGAGCTACTGCGCAACACGGACATCGAGGTGCATCTGACTCTGGAGCGCTTCCTACGCGGCCGCAAGTTCGAGCATCTGCAGGTGGCCCTCACGGAGATGAAAGGCGCGGTCGGCTCCGCTTACGCCGGCGATGGGGATGCGCAGTCCCAACTGTCCATGCCCGCCTCGCCTTCGATAGCCACCCTCAGCTGGCTTCCGCCCAAGTCCGTCGATGCGGACTCCATCGCCACCGAAGGCGATGGCGACGGCTGCCGCGAGTTTGCCGATCTGCCCTCCAGGGACACCGTGGACTCGAATATGTCGCACGTGCTGGACCGCAGCGATCCAGATCCAGACCCAGCGCCAGGTCTGACTCTGAGCAATGGCCAGGCCGATGATAGTGGCAACGACACCGACGAGCAGTGTCCAGAGCCCGAGGCCGATCACAATCAAGAGCCAAGGCCGGAGCCAAGGACGCCCACCAATGCCATTCAGGCTGAAACAACAACGAGTACAATGGCCAAGAGCAGCGCCACAATCACAGCCGCAGACGTGCCCAAGGCTGTGACAGATTCCACAACCAAGTCGGGTAGCCCCAGCGCCGCCTCGCTGAGGGTGGCCTGGAAAAGTGAGTTTCCCGAAAGTGAAATTTTAGTTGCCGAAATAAATAAACTTTCAGGTCTAGGAATCAGCCTGGAGGGCACCGTTGATGTCGAGTGCGGCATTGAGAAACGTCCGCATCACTACATACGCTCGATCCTGGAGGACGGGCCCGTCGGCAAACAGGGCATCCTGCGTCCTGGCGACGAGCTGCTGCAAGTCAATGAGCACAAGCTGCAGGGATTGCGCCACATCGATGTGGTCAAGATACTAAAGGAGCTGCCGACCCGCGTCAAGTTAGTGTGTGCTAGGGGAACACGAGTGCCATCTGTGATCAATACATCTCAGAATCCGGAGGCTTTTGAGACGCGCAGCTTACTGCCTGGTGGCCATCAGAGCCTGCAGAATTTATTAAGCAAGGCGCAATCGGAGAGCTCACTGTATACGTCCAGTACGGCGACGCTGACGGACGCAGCTGGGCAGCGCTCCAAGTCGCTAGAGAACGTGTCCGGCCTGGCGCTGTGGAGCTGCGAAGTGACAACTGTCGACATTTCAAAGACGGAGCATGGCTTCGGCTTCTCCATACTCGACTATCAGGATCCGCTTGATTCGGAGGGCAGTGTTATTGTGATACGTGGCCTGATACGCGGTGGTGCTGCGGAGGCAACAAATGAAATCTATCCGGGTGATCGCCTAATCAGCGTTGGGGACCACATGCTGCAGGGCCTCGACCTCGATGAGGCGGTGGCCATACTCAAGGGTATGCCGCCGGGTCCGACTCGCCTCGGCATTTGTCGGCCGCTCTCCACATCGAATAGCAATAGCAACATAGCCTCACCCTTGGGTGATTCGGCCAGCACATAGTGCAGTACAAACACGCAGGATGCGAAGCAACGAAAGCAGCTCAAAATGTGTAAGTACACGATGTATATAGTATATATAAATATATATTCCAGAAGTGTATATAAACGCTCATTGGTAAGTTATTGAGAAAAAGGCCCAAAGTCAATGCATATAAATTTAGTTATTTTCTTGGTGATGAACTTATAATCTCTCGAGACAGCTGTCGCCGTTGCATAGCAATGAATATGAATACACAACAATACACTCAACAAAATATTTCAAAGTTTATACTTAAGAAATATCCACATATTCTCTATACAATCAAAACTGGGTGATTGCAGATTCCACAAAAAAAACTAAATGAATAAATTGCAGGGAATGGACTATAAAGGCGTGATCTGATCTATTAAGAAATACATTTATGTAAATAAGCCACAGTAATTCCCTTGACACAATTCGGCATGTCGATTGTCACTTCGTAAGACCACAGCTTTACTTTTTGTCTTTACAACTTTCTATATCGAATATTTACAATTTAGTATTTGGGGCATATATTTTCGCAGTTATAATATGAAAACATTTTGGCACCGAATGGAGCTTTATTAAATTTTCAGCGACTCGCACACCTGCCGACAATTTGACTTATTTTTTCGCTTTCGAGAGTTTTTCACTAATCAAGCAGAAAGAAATATATATAGGCAGATGTGTCATATACATGCAGCAATCTCACGCTGAGACTGTGTCTGTCACTGACAAATGCCGCCGCATATGTAAGCCCTCATGTCCAGCTCGTTGCCTTTTTTGCACAACTCTCATCGCTGGGGTTTCGGTTTAGTGCGGCTTGAGTTTTTGGTTCTTTGTTTTGTTTTTAATTGCTGTCCATATCAACGCCCAAAGGCCATTTGCTGAACAGACACGCCCACTTAGGGCAAACAAACCACCTTTATTGCGGCTATCAAATTGATGGCACTCGTTGCCTTTTTGAAATCGATGAGTCGTGTAAAGTCTGTCTGTCCGAGGGGGCATTGCTCATACGCCCTGTGCTTTGAGCCTTGAACGAAAAAAATAAAAAACATAATTCCTCCTCAATATATCTCTAGAGACCGTAAGCTCTTTTACATGTTTATTTGTCTACTTATACTATGAGTATCATAGCAGTCTTTTGCGCTTTTGCCAGCGACTTGTTGGACTTCGGCTCTAATATGGTTTGATTGCATGCCATGGTTGAGGTGAGCGTGAAACTAATTTTGGCACTCTGACAAAAGTTTGAAGTTTTTGAAGTGCGGCGCTAAACAACGCACCCTTAGTTAGCTTCAATGAAATTGTTGCAAAGGCAGCACACCCGGAACAAGAAGGCATTGTCTAGGCAGCTCGGGGTGATGCGATATATGAACCGGAATATGCTTGCTGATTCAACTTATCATACCTGTATGTGGAGAAACACCCTGCTTCAAATATTTCAACACCTAAAACCTAAAACTTTTGCCTTGGCTTATTAACCAGGCAAGTGTGCACAGGTTTCGCTCACAGCACACCCGGTAAGCTGACATCATTGGCTATACCTACAGCTCGGCTTTTGTCGCATAAATAATTCATGCGTAGAAATAATATATGTAGATATAAATACAAAACTTTGACAAGACTTGCGACGCCTGGGCAGGACAAAAATGTCTTAGGACAGCCTGCAAATTGCCCCAAATCTCTGAGGTTTCAACATTATGTGTCTGCCTGTGTGTCTGTGTCTGTGTGTGTGTGTTTGTGTTGGTTTTTGTTTTTGTTCTATGTAAATCTCATAAATAGTAATTTTGTTAATTGACTGTGTTCCGGCATTCATATACAAATCCATTATTTACGTTGCCTCCGTTGTTTTGTTTAAAAAATCATAATTCGCAATTGTTAAAAGCATAAATGATGCGATATGCCGGCTCATTGCCAACGCTTACCATATATCAATGCCACAAATGATTTATGCAGCTGCCGATAGCGCAAAAGTTTTAATTTGTCGTATTTTTCGACCAAACATGGCAAGCTGGACGTGGTCGAGCATCAGCCAGCCAGCTGCTGGCGTTAAAAATAATAAAAGCGCTCGCTGTAATTATAAAAATGTTTGCCGCAGCTGACGCTGCTGATGTTGGCTTTGCAGCCGCTAGCAAAATTTTCCACAGCAACAAAAGAAAAGCTTCCTACAGTATGGACGAAACTTGTACGCTCTTTGGGTATATACAATATACCGGATCGAATAAGACAAAATTAAAAACAAAAATTTTAAATAAATTGTATGCTAAATTCTGGTTAGCCTGTTGGCTTAAATAATATTTCGGTCACTAATGAAGACTAAAATTGCACCTAATATACATATATGTATATTCAGCACTCATAAGTTTTGTCAGATTTTCTGTTATACTCTTAATCGCAGAGTAAACAGGAAAAGGAAACCTTTTCGAAGTATCTATATTGTTGATCCGAATCAAAATCTTGCACAAATTTTAAGCACATATGCGCAACCTAGGCCATGCAGTGTTTGATACTCAGAATACACTCAGAATTCACTAAAAATCATATGAACTGGTATATTTTGGTTTCATTTTATGAAAGAGCTCGACTTTTTAAAAATTTGTTGTTATTTTATATTATCATACTCGTACTCTAGTAGAGTTAACGAGTATATTGTATTCGTGTAACAGGCAGAAGGAAGCGTCTAAGACCCCATAAAGTATATATATTCTTGAACAGCAACAACAGTCGGATACTGTCTTTATAGCTATGCCATGCGGATTGAGCAACAATATCATATAGCTGCCATAAAACCAACTGCCTCAGAATGCAGCCTTAGTAGAACAATATGAGTAAAGAGCATGCCATGACTTTTTCTTCTTAGTTTTCAACCATTTGATTTTATTGTTTAAGAAATTTTAAATGATTTAGAAAGTATGAATACCTATTTAAGAGGGGGTCATGTGTAGGGCATGGCCGAAAAGCATGCAAGTTCTAGACTAACATAGGAACAACGCTAATTTCATGCAAGAAGAAAGAAGCTTCTGATATCGTGCCGAGGAATGTTAAAATCGAATGTTATTTAAGCCTTACCAGCGCCGAAGCTGGTTTTCCGTACTTGCTTTTTCAGATTTGTATGCTCTTTATAGATAGACACAGATTTTGTGGGATATTTATGTGGTCCGATCTGCCTTACAGGGTCAGACATGTTGACTTCCGCAGTATAACCTTATGTGAAGCGTATAAATATATATGAACGAGTATATATTATACATAAGTATGTATGTACCTATGAGTCTCTATATTTTTACACTCGCTGTTGTGTTCGGGCGCTTAATTAATTGGCTATTAAAAGTGTTGAAAATTGAAAACAAAATTTTTTGCTCCAGCGTGCAGGCATAAAAAAATAACACGCCATCTCAGACACGAGGCAATTTGTGGTGAGGTGTAAATACGGAGGAATGTGGCTATCAAAAGGTGTTCAGAATATTAATGTCATCAAAGAAATGCAACAAGAGCAAAATGCAGCAGATTACAATATGTGTTTTAATATTTGGGTAATTTCTTAATACAAATTTGTGCACTTTTGAGATTAGTTTAAAATTTTTAATATTTAAATATTTATATCTAAAATCAAATTAATCAAATATGTATTCCCTTTGCGAAAATTATCTAAAATCTCTTCTCTCATTCCTTTTTCTCTGTAGAAATATTCTGTTCTAACTAAAACATCTTGTTAGAAGCATTTTACGTATTAAATTTATTCACAATAGCAAAAAAGTTGCGGCTTTTTTTTGTGACTTTCTTTTAATTACATTTTAATGAGATTTATTTAGAATTTTCATACAACACTTGCCACACTGCCACCCGCTGATTTTCACACTACACAGACACACACACATAGCCTACGCTCAACGCGGCGTATGCTCAACGCTCATTTACAATTGATTTTTGGGCGAAAAAGCGTATTGTCGGCGATTTTAATAACATTTTAATTATGCCAACAGCTGACGCGCATTGAAAATCAACAGATTTCAAAAATTGTTTACATTTACATTTGCAAGGGAGCATGAGATCGAGCTGTCAAAGTGCAAGCTTTGCATTTTAAATCAAATCCAATTTTATGTCAAAATTTATGTAAACAATTACATAATTGGGAGACAGCCAGTTATGCCAAATGGTGGCATTGGGTTTGTATGAGGGATTGGGGGATTGGAGATGGGGTGGATAATGATTGCTAAAACCAATAATTGAAATATGTCCAAGCTTCTATTTATTGTACTGTGGTGCATAACCTCGTTAACACAACGGAACATAATCGGGAATATAATAACTGAAATTAGCTTATGTGTGTCATTAAAGGAAACGAATTTGATTAAAGAATATCAGCTAATTAAAATTAAATATGCAATGGCAAATATGTTCAAGATTTTCAGATTTAGTTGGGAAAATGTGCCTAGAAAGTATTCATCAAAATGTAAACTATCATAACTTATAGAAAACGCTTCAATTTAGTCAAAGCTTACATAGCATTAATATTGTAAATATGTATAAGCCTTCTTCTGCCTACCATATAAACCCGATCTGAATCAAATTAAATCATCGGGGGTGTGGGTTATATGGGAGCTATGTGATATAGTTGCCCGATCTGGATGAAACTAGAACTTAACTAGCGTTCAATCAAAAGAAGTGTCTGTCTAAAATTTCAGTTTATATTGGAACAGATGGGCGGACGGACAAGACATGATTATATCGATTCCTCTTGCCATGCCTTGCCAAGAATATATATACTTGGTACAGTCGGAAACGCTTCCTTCTGTGCGTTGCAAGCTTTCTGACAAAAATAATATACCACCACAATTTTGTGTGAATGAATTGCATATTTTGTGCTGATGCAGAAAGTATGCAAAATTTGAGCTCACCGACAACAATAGGACGTCGGTAAGCAGTATATATGGGCGGGAGATAAAAGACTGAACGTTTAACCGAATCTTATTTTCCTAGTGGTATACAAGCAGACACGTGACACATTAATTGCCAACATAACATAAAGCAACCACTGCAGATATTGTTGGTGCCAATGTGTCCTTGCGGCGCAATTAAAATTCCCTAGCTCAGCGATCATCTTCTGCAAATTTAATGAGTTGTTGTAACACATTTCAAATTTGATGATGATGCCGATGTGCACAATCCAATCTTATTAACAAAAGAAGCCAATGCACTACCATGGAACAGGATAGTTCTGATATTGAAGTAATATTTAGTATTTCCAGTCAAGGTCGGAAGGAACTTTCACTTACCGACGACTTATTCAGAGATAGTATAGGATAGATAGGATAGATAGGAGACTGTTGCTCAAATTAGTCAAATGCAATTACAAATAGCAATTGTCACCTTAAAAGACAAGGCTCGCTGCCATATAGCTGCACTTTTGAAATCAAGCGCAGTGAAAGATCTAAAATTATTATACATTTCCACATTGACATGACATATTGAACTTTCAATTCGGTTTCAATTTCACCGGGTACACAGATTTTGGTCTTTTTTGTCAATAAGACATTTAATAAAAGCTCATTTTATGTGTTGATTATTTGCTATATTGCTTCAACTGCAAATCACTAATTTAGGCCACGCCACACTTTTCTACTATTCGGAATTTGCTTTCATTCTCATTAGAACGATTCATTACAATGGTTTGAAGGATATTCTCCTCCGTAGCAGATATTCAGCCAACAACTGCAAAAATAATTAAGAAAGAACAAAAAACTCATTAAAACGCAGTGCATGGTAAACACACCCTAAGGCAGCTCCATTCCTACATGTGCATGTGCATGTGTCCTTGTCTATTCCTATCCTAGCCTGGGTCTGGCTCTGTCTGGCATACATGCAAATCTATCAACGTCTGTGTCTTCTTATCTCCTTTTGCATCTTTTTTGTTTCTATATCTTTACTGAGAATGTTTGCATGCGGTGCTGAAACACACAAAACATGTATCTAATGCAACAATTGTGTAGCTGCTAGAGATGCCAGCGGAGCCGCAACTCACATATTTTCCGCACTTGTGGAGGGCAGAAAAATGAAATGAAGAAACCATGCAAAACAACATAGTGTGCTGTATTACGAATAGTACCCACAGTATGCACAGTATATATATATATATATATAGGTGCTTCCGTGTTTCCTTCATCTTAGTCTATCGATATCGACAATGTTGCCATATTCATTCTTATATCCATTTCCAAGCAAGTTGTTTTTTGCCACATTCTCAAATATGAGTGTTCCAAGATGAGCTTGCTTACTTTTACGGCCAAGTCATGTTGACTTTGATAATGTTTAATTAAACGCTGATAGCAGAAAATTGTTGCTGTCCCGCTTATGAGTTTAGAAACATTTTCAAATTAAAGGATGCCCCAAAAAGATTCACACATTTGCTATCACCCACGCGTGTGTCCTTTGATGTGGTCGTGATATTCATGACTGCTTCTTAGAACTCTACAAGCCCTCGAGAAAAATCAGCTCGTTCCTTGGTTTCTAAAACTAGAAATCATTCGATGAGAAAATGTCTTAGGCTGTGATTCTTTTTTGTCTGTATAGGATGTAATTTGGTCTTGTTGAAAACACGTGTAGTCCTGGTAGTCATATTTAAAGGATGTCTATACTTTCAAATTCGTATATACTTATAGGCCGAATTCCACTCCAATCTGTGCAAGTTGTGAATGCAATACATTTTGAACATATATTTTCTGATCTACCAATGCGATCTACCTGTGCTCTACGTCTAAAAATATGTTTTTCATCAGCTTAAGTATGACAACATCTAATTATCTTGTGTTTTGCTGACAACACCTAACCTTGCCAATCTTCGAGTCAATTTTCGACACGCCCTTTATACATATTTCCATCATCATCAAGAGACATTGAGTACTTGTCTTGATGCTTATCTGCCTGTACTATGGGTTCGGGTTCAATGCCTGCCAGTTAATATGCCAGTATATTTTAATGCTGTTTTGGGACTGCGGGAGGGGCGCTGAAGAGGCCGACATCGCTTTAAATACATAAAAATGAACTGCTGACGCAATTGGTGACACTGTTACCGACAACTACGCTTCCAAGCCCTTCCCCACAGCTCATTATTGTAAGTCAGTAGGTATCCCGGTCCCAAAGTGAGGTAGGGGGACCCCATGAAATTTGTAACTTGCGCGACTCGACGCTTATAAATATTTTATGATTTGCGTTCGTCGACAACTGATTTACTTAACTGGCTTTAATACAAGATATTATCCAATGCAGTTGCCGCTTTCCCCCGCCCCGTCCATCCACAAGCCTTCGTATAGTTCCGACCACTCTTCGTTAAAAGAGTGGTAAATTATTTGCGGCCTACTTGCCTGCCTGACAGAGTTCCTTTTGTTTTTATTGATTTTTCGTAGCCTTCATGAAGTGGATATTATAAGATTTTTATTACGTTTGCAAAGCACCATAAAGTAACTTATCTATATCTTATTGTATAAAATTATCCTGACACGATGTTTGTGAAGAACTTTGAAACTGCTTAAACAAACTTAAACACCTGCAGGTGGGTCAAAAACCAGATTAAGGTTCCTTATGTAAATATAAATATCAAAGCAAGCAAATGGAATGCACACATACACACACACATCACCAGCTGCAAGCAAGAGAAGCATATATGAAACAGTTTCTCCTAATAGACTGATGACATGGATCAGTGCATAATGCGAGCTAGTTAATAGCATAGATGCGTCCTAGGCCGGCTGGGAACATCAAACCTTCCGAATTGAAAATTGAGGTCAAAGTTCGTATGGGAATAGATATAAAGAAGAGTACGCCCGCCACAATAACTGCTGTCCAAAGCTATAGTATTCTTTTAAATGAAGCGAGGCAACAACGATACCGCGTAGTACATATATTTTCTAATTCGATGAGCGTACCAGAATAACCTAGGCAACTATAATGTTTTAATGATAAGAAAGGAAAAGGACTTGTCCTGTTTGTCCGTTGTTCTCTGGATTTCCAAGATTTACTTGGATTTACTTTCTCCTTGTTCTGGATTTGAGTTTCATGAGAAACGTTTGTGATGGCAAATCAATGGAGTACACGATGCATCCATCGACAATGGACTGGTGACCAACAATAGAATGCTGTAGATCATGTGAAAGTACAAAAAGACACATTTGCATTTGGCCAGTTCTGATATAGAAGTAATATTTAGTGTTTCCAGTCAAGGCCAGAATGAAAACTATGCAGGCGTAGAATCGCCAAGTGGTGCTCGTATAACCTGCTAAGACTCTGAACTAATATACGATTCCAATTAGACTTGTGCAATTATCACCATATCAGATGACAGCAATTTTCAAATGAAAGGACTTAATGTATTTTAAACAAGAAAGGGTGGCTAGTTCCAGCCGAAGCCTAAGCTTGTATATCATTCACATTATAAAGAAATATATCCACTCTCATAGGCTTGCGTGAAGCACGTGGATACAAACCGAATATAGTTGGATTTGGATGAATAACAGAAAAGTTGTGCGACTAAAAGTCTATTCCTGAAAAGTCGGTCATACGCTAGCTATATGATATAACTCTCCGATCTGGTTGAAATAAACTCAACCAGCCTGCATATAAAAGAAGCTCCTCCTTCGCAGAATATAAATATAATTTAAATGGTCGGAAACGCTACCTTCTGCGCTTTGCAAACTTCATGACACCGTTTTTTGTGAAAGGTAGAAAAATGTTAAATTTAATAACTCTTTGTTGAGGTTTATAGTATATTATTAACACAATTTGGTACTACGTATATAGTTTTATCATCTATCATCTTAGTATTTTTAACTGCACTTTATAATTAAATTCTATTGGAGTCCTACATTAGGTCACCCTTAACAATTGTATTCAAAGTGTTTGGCTTCAAGCATCTTAATTGGAGTTGGAAAATGTGAAAAAATCACGTAATCTATGCCTGCTTCATTTTCCTCCTGGCCTTTACTGAAAATATTGAATATTACTTCAATATGGAAACTGGGGAAATGCAAAAGTTGCTATTTTTTCTTATTTTGTCTATTGCTATTGCTATCAACGCCAGTTGCGATTTATGGACTCATGATATTTCATACTGACTTATCTTCCAAATTCCAAATCATGGTTTAGCTTATCATTGACTACCCTTGTTGTTATCTTCGTGGACTGTGCACATGCGAATCTTTAAGATGTTTGGAGATCTGCTTAGATTGGAGCAGCTTGTTGATGAGCTGCAGTATTCGCCTTCAGTGTCAAGGACGCCTTTGAATCAACAACATCTATCCTGGTTGCTTTATGTTACCTTGACATATCTTAATATTCCTTGTGACTGTATGCTATTGTGCCCGATCAACGTTTGGATTACAGACGCCCTGGCCACTTCTAATTGAAGGCCTTTGATATTGTGCTGGATCGATGTTTGGTTCATAGATGTCCTGTAGTGGTCGGTGTTTTCCATGATTTGTATTCTTACTTGGAACATTTCTCACTGCGGGTTTCTGCTTCAATCTTCGCTTGAGAGATTACTTGGGGATTCCTGGCCATATGAAAATGATAGAAAATATCAGCTATTAGTATTATTTTGGATGTTTGCACCTTATTCATGTCTATTGGAATTGAATTCATATGATCGAACGAAATTATACAACTAAACTTATTCGGCCCTCTTTGATTCGATAGGCAGTATTCCTCATGATAGTGTGCAGGATATGTATGTTCGTTTAACTCGCTTAATTCTACAAATTGTTGTTTAAGGTCACATCTAAAGCTTATTTCGGCTATTAGTTTATAGCAGACCAATAATGAAATCATAGTCCATTAACAATAATGAGGTTTCCATTGCCCATGCACGACTCCAACTGTAATGCAACGGCATGCAAATTGCAGGCTTGCACGTCCCTGGGTAGGGATAGACTTTTAATTGCAGAGCAAACCATTCTGCTCTGGCCAACAAGCCCATGGCCATTTCTGCTTTCAGTTTGTTTAAAGTGCGTGCTTCGGCAAAATGTTTTTCAGTTACGTTGCCTGCCAGATAGGCTGCCGTCGAAAGCTCATTGAGCATGCAAAGATTACTGCGCAAAATGCACTTGCCACTTCAGGACAATGCCGTCCCTTCCATTCCCCTTCCAAGCGTATCCGCATCCGCATGGCCAACGCAGAGCAGTTCAAAGTTTACGCATTGTCAATACAAAAGTAATACTGATGGAGCACCAGCTGATGCGGAGGCAACACCAGCAGCTGTTAATACTAACTGGGAAAGTGGAAAATAGCATTTGAATTCACAAGTGGTGTAGAAAATTGAAAGGGACTTAAGCGAAGCTCACTTGCTGCTGCTTGTGTTATTGTGGTGTTTGCTTTTCGTAAGTTTGCTTTTGGCATGCAATGTTTCCATTCCTTTGTCCTTTTTTGCCTCTCGCACTGGTGAAGATGAGCACAGGCATGGCCTGCGGTGGCTTCTCGTTGTTTTCAAAGCACGTACGACTTCATCTGATGCTTGCGCGTGTTAAGTTGATTCTGGTGTTCCATATCAAATACAATATATTTACACAAGATATTTTTCAAAGATATTGCCGATCATTAGTATCCCAGCGTTATTCAATTTGATAGATCGATAATGAATAAGCTTGATCATAACTCTGAAAAATTTTATAGAAAATTATAGTTTTGTGCCCGCGATCTGAGGGCTTATGCAGGCAGATGAACATATACACATATACATGGCTATATCGACTTGCTTTTGATTCTGATCAAGATGTATATACCGGGCCGCTCACGTTTCCTTTTCACCTGTTTACATGTATTCAACATATCCTTTACTCTACAAGTACGAGTACGGGGTAAATATGATAGTTAACACTTAATCGTCCTTGTCCGACATTATGCTTGCCAAAAACATTAAAATTCCCGCATCTCTTTTCCTTTAACGCTGTCCTCCCCCTCACACTCGTACACACACGCACACTGCTACGCAGCCTTTTGATCCTGTATTGCTGGTAATGTTATTTCACAGTTACTGTTGTTACTATCAGCATGAAATTTACGGTCGACAATGTCACATGCATATTGAATGAAGATGTATGCGACTATGCGAATATGAGTGAGCTGGATAAATATGTTAATGCATACATACTACATATATTACGTATACGCAACGGCAAGTTCGATCAAAGCCACCGTACAACCACTTGACAACGAGGGAAGCCTTCCAGCTTCCACATTTCCGTATTTATATGCAATTTTTCTTCATCTTTTATGTATGTGCGCTGTCGTCGGCAACGCCTGCTTTCATATCCTTTCGAGTGTGCACATACTAGTATGTAGGAGCATACGAGTATGTACATGTCAGAGGCTGAGGCTGCCGTTTGCATATGTAAGTCGCTGTAATGATATTTGTTTGTCTGTTAGTTTGCATGTGCGTTGAAAGCATTGAAATGTTGTTTGTCAAACACGCCAAACCCGCCCGAAGCCTCACAGCCACAGCGAGGCAGATGGCATCGCCCGAGCTCCCACTCCGGCTACCATGCCTCAACTCGTGCACTTTTCTAATGGCTCGCCCGAGGCTGGCGCACAAAGAAGCCGTATTACAACTCGCTTACAACTCGCAGCACGATTCAATTACCACATGACTGGCTTTCGGGCCGCTTTTGGCTCACATTTGCATTTGCATTTGCCCTTTAAAGGCGTTTGCCAGACGGCCGCCAGTTGCCAGTTCCTGGCTGGAAGCAGGCGGTGGAAATTCTTAAGTGCACATGCACAAAAGCCAGTGTTGGTAACAGCGCAAATTGTGAAGATTCAATTTATTCTGATTTATGTATGTATGTTTGTGCGTGTGCCCAGGAAGCATTTTCTGACGCCGTATTTCCATTTCATTATTATCTTTTCCTACAAAGAAATGAGTCGCCTGAGAGGTGCTTTGTACTACAGCCTTTACGTTGCTCTCCAGTCTTACTTTGGAAGTATGATTAGCTTTAGGGATTCTGATTAGCACAGAATCATATCTCTAAAATCAAATATACCCTATAATCCAGGTGCGTTTGTCATCGTCAGGCTTCAAATTGTGTTGATTTTCAATAATGTTAAAATATATTCCAGAAATATTGCCTGCAAGTCCTCCTAGAGTACAATTTAAGTATCTAGTATTGGTCTTCCTCAGATAGTTTCCATCGTATAACTTTCTCAAGATGGCGATCAAAATGCTCGCAGGGTGTGTGGTAATGTATGAAGGCAAGCATGACTGTCTGATTTATTGTATTCCAACATGCATAAAAAGAAGCATACGATGGATTTGAATACGACTATTTCATTAAAACTACACATAAATAATGTTCATTGTTAGCTGCAGGTTGGTGCTTCTCTTGCATTGACAATAACAGGTCGAAGTTGTTTTTCTTAAGAAAGTGAGTGAATGCACTAGTGGCAAGTATAGATAACTGAAAAGGTGTGAAAAATCAAGTATAAATAAATGAGAGCCCCCATATATTATTGAAGATCTAAGCGCATAACTGAAATATATCACCTCAAAGTTTAAAGTACAAGACAACTATATATTAAGGATGAACCCCAACAAATATTTCTCAGCCAATGTACTTCACGAAAGCCTATTCTCACATTTCGCTTTTATAAGGTCAAGGTACGATTTGATTTCATTCACTTTGTAAATATTTAACTTTCTTTAACATCTGGTAATGTCCTTTTCACATTAATTGGCTAAGTTAATTATCATTGCCGCACCATAAAGTTATTTACATAATAGTTACATAATTAGTTCGCCCGACAAATTGCATTCTCTCCAACAAAACCCCACAAAAAGAGAAAAACGGAAATAATTGTTGTATTATTAAGTTAATGGTAAGAAATGTGAAGCTCACAAGTGTGGAAGTGTAGTTTTTTTAATCGTAACTTTAAATATCAAGGTATTAAACCGAAATGGTTATGATACGCACCGAAACTTAAGTTTTGGCAAAAGGTTTTGTTCTATCTTTATTTCTTTATTTGGTTTCATATCGGTACCTAGGAGCTTCTATCGATTTACGGGTAGACAAAAACAAGAGGGGAAGGTTAACTTCGGTTACACGAACTTTATATACCCTTGCAGAACTATAAAAAGAAAGAAAAAATAAGTTGCCCGATCGCTATAACATTCCGTCAACAGATGTGTAAGTCATCAATATATTGAGGCAGCAAACGATCATGCGTAAGCGAGTGTGCATGCTTGCGAGTGACTTTTTCTGTCACTCTCACTTGTGCGGATTGTCAAATACACTGACGATGCATTGTAGGCTTTGCATTGCGTTTAATAAATATGAGATGCTCTAGAGCAGGGATGGGCACTCGCACACACTATCGCAATGGAGCGCCGCGCGGCATCAGTGACTACAAACAGCCGAATTAAAGCACACCACGAAATACATATATATGTGAATATTACGTGTCCTAAATGCGCTGCCGGCGTTTTTGTTTTTGCTATCCCGCAGGATCCACTTTTTGTAATTTGCCCATCTCTGCTCTAGAGAATGCATAGTGGAAAAGTAGTGCACAAAGCAAAACAACATAAAATTGATACATAGAAATTAAAAACTGAACGAAAAAACAAGCAATGACAACGCAGAAATAGCCAGAACATGCACCGCTCGAAAATACATACATATTAGAAATGCGGCTTGGTAAATTGGAATTTTATATAATTCGTGTGTCATATTTGCGGCTTTATTGATTTTTATACGATTATAAACAAAGTTTTCAGCATTGTTTGTAAAATTGCATAGTGCGAAAATAAGCTATACAACTTCCCAAATTATTTAGTAATTTCCCTCAGCGCTTTCGTTTGTTGAAGCCCTCAAAGCCAAATACAAGTATGTATGTGCGAGCGGCTGCAGAGTTGCACATCTATGTATGGATATTTGTGCATTCGAGCCTCTTTGAGTAAAAGCAGCACACATACATATCAAGTAACGGGATTTGCCGATGCGTTGGTGTTGTTCTGTTTCAAGAGCTCACGATCTCAAGACAGAGACAGCATACGACTTCGCGATGGCAGCGGTCGGCGGCAAAGCTACGAATAAAACACACAAACAAACACACATACACACTCAGAACCGAAACTGTACTGGTACGATTCCAAGAATATCGGTTCTAGAATATAGGTTCCGGTTCCGGTTCCGGTTATGGTTCTGATCTGGAATCAGTTAATTTAGTTTAACGGTTCCGGTACCATTTCGGCTTGATTCCCAGTTGCATATACTTCATTTTCTATATTTTCAGACACTTCCTGCTAATCTTATATACCCTGAGACGAAAACGTTGATCAAGTTCGAAATTCTTAAGAATGTTTTTTAAAATTTACATCCGAAAAGTACTCGAGTTAGTAAAAAAACGTTCTTAATATAAGTATTCTCGGACTTACAAAAAAGTTCTTGCATTTCGTACTTTAATCAAGATTTTTCTAGCTTGCTCAATTTGTTTTTCTGAGTGTACATATATGCAGTTTCGATATGAAAAATTAATGTTAAAATATTGAAGAATATTGTTGAAATCACTTATATATAATCTGCCAGAAGTATTAAATTTTAAAGATGTTTCTCATTACATAAAACTTTCAATGTTTGCAATTGTTAGCTCCCCAACACTGCATGTTATATAGAATCTATTTCGTTAGTCAATTTACTAACTTTCTAACCTGAATATGGTTAATTCACCATTTCGATTTGGTTGCTGTACAATAATTGCTTGTACTGCGAGCATCGGACCCCTGGGCATATTGTCTTTGTTGGCGTTTACAAATTTCGCATCGCATCCCCAAGTTACACATTCCACTACTATTGCATGGATATCGCATACATATGTACGGCTCTTGATTGATGATACAAATATACATACAGATGTATATTTTGTTTGTACATATGTTTGATATATTTGGAGCAGGCACAGTTACAGCCAAACACCAGAGTTGGAGTATATGAGGCAGCAGGATAGACTGGCCTATGCTAACGTGCTTTCCATGTTCCATGCATAGTATCCCATGGCAGTTTCTGTTCCAGACAAATTTTATTATTTGTTGGCGCACATAGCACCATGACATTTCGCACACAAATACACAAGCAGAGCAACAAATTTGTTGAGCTTATAAAGCGTCGTAAATCAAAGTCGGCAATGTGCGTTGCTTTTTGGCTTAGTGTGCGTGTAAAATATATGTATACCATATCCTGGTTGCCTGTTTAGTTGTAAAGGCCTTTAACTGACATCGCATGATGTGCAACAATTTCAAATATTAGCCACAATGTGTTGAACAATGTGCATATAGACATGCGAGGGCTGAGATTTATATATTTCAGTATTCTGCGACCAAAGCAAATGTCTATGCACATAATAGCTTTGGTTTGGTTATCAAAACGTTCTCCATAAATATTAACAGCTTTGGCATTTTATGTAGAATGAAGTTTACCTGCCATAAAAGCCAACCAAGCCTTTTTGGTTATTTGTCCTGAAAGAACCATACAACCACTTGCCATTTGTCTCAGATTTTCAGCTCCAAAAACCGAATTTTCAAAAATTTCATCTAAAATAAAATCCATTGCTAAAAATTTCAAAATATAAATAACAACCCTCGGACTTTCGTATCCTTATCGGATGCCATTTTATGCAGACTGCAAATTGAAATTGATTTTGCGCAAATGAATTTCATGTAAATGACATTAAATTGCCTCCTCATTGTTGCTCTTTACGCTCACGCTCCAATGCCTGACCAAATTTTGTGCAAATAAATAGACATGTGCGCTTGGATGACGTCCCACTGCCGCCTGTGTTTGTATTTGATTTTCATATTTAAGTTCGTTTATTATGCGAATGTAATTAATTATATAGTTAAACGCGCATAATTTCAATGTTTCAATTTATCAATACGAGTATAATCATAGCTGGTTGCTCTGTTGCTGCGTAGGATGTGGGTACGTATGTGGGTTTGTCAATCCGATGACTTCTGGCGATAAAAAAGCCATTTTCACTGGCTTAAATGTGTCAAATGGTTAACTGCAATCAAACACTTCAATTAGCAATCGTTAGCCAATCATTCAGTGATTCACCCATTCAGTCAGCCAGTCAAGGCTGCCAAGAGCCATGTAAACACTTTCCGCTTCCGCCGTAGCGCCATGAATTCGTAATGCGCGCTAACATTAGCCGCTGTCATGCTCTACTGGAATCTAAATGATGGCACTGGGACTGTCGATTTTTTGGCTTTCCTGCTGCCACTCATAGTTGCTCTGAAGCCGTCATAGAGGCAGTAGCTGTAGCTAACACACACACAAACACAACTACATCAAGTCACAAATCACATCAGCAATACCAACATAGCACCATCATGCGCATAATGTGCCGAGCGTAGCATACTTTTCAGCGCCCAATGCAAAGGCAACCGAGCAAAAAACAAATCAGCTTCCCACAGTTGCCAGAGCGTAAATTATGCAACATGCTTTTAAGGCAGACTGACGAAATAAAAAAAAAACACAAATTGGAAAAAGGAAAGCAAAACCGTAAACGAAACATTGAACCAGTGCTGAGACCAACTGGGACAAGCGATATGAAAAGAGTATGCAAAAAATTTTGCAACCGAATAAAAAAAAAAACAATGACAAAATGCAAAATGTTCTACAAAGAAGTTGAAATACTCTGACCAGCTTTACTTTTATTAGTAAAACTGTTTTACAACTAACTAAAATTAGCCACCATCATTCAGGAGGTTAAACAAGAGTAAAGGGTAAAAAAGAGCAATTCTACATGAATCACAAAACCAGAAGCCTATTTGGTTTCATTTGAAATTCATCATTCAACTCGCCCTCAAGTATAACATTTTGAAGGCTGGTGGTATGGAGTAATACATATTTTCCACTTAAAACTGTGGTCAAAGAATTTGTAGGAAAAACACAGAAGTAGCCTATTAGATTACTTGTCTAGAAAGAAACTAATCTTCATATCAAAAACAATTGTTGTCTATGCTGAATATCAATATCAATTCTTACATATTAAATATTTGCCAGCTTAATTAAAAAAACTCTAAAACCTCAATAAGGCTGTAAAAGCATTCCAACAAATTCTTCTGTGGCAACCCTTTGGGACTTGCTTCCGTCTGTGTTGTGTAGGGTATATATTTGTATGTATGCCTTTGTTAACACGTTGATACGGTACATTTGGCTTTCCCACATCAACACACTGTGACACGATATATGTGTGTGTATTTTGGACTGTCAATTTTAATGCCTGTCCATGAAATTGAAATGCAAGCTATGAAAAATTCAAGCATTTCAACATGATGGACACTCTCATATCGCGACGATAATTTATAGCCAAGGCAATTGTATAACAATGCCAAACGAGTGCCCCTATAACAACAACAACAAAAACGATAACAATGCTAGAAAGGCCAGCTAACAACAATAGCAGTCTCTCAGTATAGAAGCTTTTTTGTGATATTTTTATACCCTGTACCCATGTTACAAGGGTATATTAAGTTTGCTGTAATGTATGTAACCTATTTTTTGGACTGTGAATATGTGTTTTGTTTCTCTTTATGGGTGCAAATGAGTATTCGAGACAAGATTGATGAAGGTCAATTATGTTTGACATCAATATTGTGCTCGGGTGCCGCCTCTTCAGCCTTTTGCAGAAGAGCACTAGCAAAAGGATTGCTCCTCAAGCCTGTCGAAATGTTTCGTAGCTGTTGAGTTTGGTTCATCTCCCGCTAGTCTCACACCCAGGTTCTTATGAAGAGTGCTGTTGCTTCTTATTTTGAAGAAGTAGGGCATATCTAAAGACTGGTGCAAGCATCTGCTCCGCTTGCTTAGAAGCCAGCCCAGCTTCCTTATTTTGCCATTTATCAGGCTCGATCAGGCAATGCTAAGATAAATTCACATCATCAGCGTAAAAAAAAATTCCATTGGCACAGCATCATAAAGTTTTGCTTTATCCACTAAAGTGGCAAACCGAGTCGATCTAGCCATGCCCGTCCGTGCGTCCGGATGTATGAAAATCGAAATCTTTGAAACTATAATAGATGGAGACTTCAAATTTGGGCTTTTATTTTCTATAATTTGTACCCAGATCAAGTTTATTTTATTTTTTTGATATTTTTTAAGGTGATCCCTCTTTAAAGTGTTTTTATATCATTGCTTTTCTGTTTTGCATTCAAATTGAAGAAAATTTATGGTTCATGCGTCCTAGAGGCATCTACCTCAACTGACTAAATTTTATGCGGATCGGGAAACTATATCATATAGCTTTCCCAGAGCTGATTTTTTGGAAATGAACACAAAACGTTTGTATTTCATCCATATCGAACCAAAATTGGTTTGTATCCTCAATAGAACCGAGCTTATCAGTATTATAGTAGGAAGACTTCGTTGCTTTTCATTGAAATCAATCCAAACTCGAGTTGTTTCCATTTTGGGCATTCCCAAATCCATTGACCGAATTTGATCAGGATCGGTCTGCTATATGATATAGCAGTTTACTAGGTACTGGGTATATAATTGTCGAGGAAGCTCGAGTGTAGCAGTTTTAGTTTTTTGGTTTTCCTGCTTTAATTGTCATGAAAATGTCATTAAGTTAACGGGCTTATTCACTCGCAAACACAATCAATTAATTATGAAAAATGTTATTCGTGTGTCTGCTAAGTTCGCATGGCGTTTAACGCCGGCAACAAATTGATTAAAAGCGTATTCTTTTTTTTCAATCGATTTGTGAAATAAGCTAAACATTGTTGTTATTGTTGTTGTTCTCGTAATTGCCATACTCATAGATGGCTTGTCGTGAGTCGAGTGGGCTTAACGTTTTATTGACATATTCAGAATAATGATTGATAATTTAAGGAGTTTTGTTGTCAGTAAGTACGCATTTAATATCCCCATTAATTGCAATTTAATGGCTGTCTTAAGCAAATGGTATTTATGCTCCTTCTCTAGTAGAGTAAACGAGTATATTATATTCGTGCATATGTATGTAACAACCAAAGGCAAGCGTTTCCGAGCCCATCTTGATAAGCATTAACAGACGAGTCAATCTAGCCCAGTCCGTATGTCCGTCACCTAGAACACCTTGATCTCAGAGACCAAAAAACATAGAGAGACCAATCTTGTTATGTAGACTCTCTTCGTGAGATCCGCCCCCACAAATCGCAAAAACTATATCTCCTACAATTTTGAAGATGTCCGTGTGTAATTAAAACCACTTATAAATGTGACTATTTTCTATGAGGTTACCAAATGTTGCTAAAATCGGTTATGAAACGGCAGAATTAGCATTTACGTTTTACTTCAGTTTTATAATTTTCGACAGCCAGCTCGAATAAGCATGTTTCTGTCTCTGAGTTTGCTGCTGCTGCTGCTGAACTGAACTTGCTTGTGGCTTAAGAAGTAGAAGGGGGATATAAGCAGCTGTTGCTAGTGCCTTTTAAGCATTGTTGGGTTATGACTAAGTGAAATTCAATTAAATAAATTGAAAGCTAGGTTACTGTCCTCATTATTCTTGCTATTTTTGCTTCGCTCTTCTGCCAAAACAAACTATGTACATATGTTCATTTTCCTCACACGTGGTGGTGTTCTTTGCTTTGTCCATTTTTTGCTTTTGACTCACTCATCTGTTTAGTGATATAGCAGGTCGCGGTAGCCTGACATTTGCTGCGGCTGTGGCAAAAATGTTGTTTTCTACTTGAGTTCTAGTATCTTATGGTCGGAATATCGACTATAGCATTCTTCCTTTTTTTATCTTTAGAGGATATCAATTTATTAGTACTGTGTTTTTATATATCTGAACATAAAAAGAAAAGAGTAGATACTTAAGCACAATGAAAACATCAGGTCAGTAGTAGCGTTTTATGTCAAATGAATAATAACATTTATATATTTTGATTATTGATTTTTTAACTAAAAGTAGTAAGAGGTAAATATTTTCTATTAAGCCATTATTTTCCCAATAAATGCGAGCGCACGTTTCGTACAAATCCATATTTGAAATTCACAATTGTTTTAGTATACAAATGTAAAACATATTTACATATTTTCTACCAAAATTAAACAATTTTTACATACTTGAGCTTTGACTGTTGAAATTGTGGCTAAGTTATTGTTTAAATACGGCTCAATAATATAAACTTGTTGAATATTTAATAGCCTAGACTTTCAACTGTCACTGCTTAATGACTCAACTTTCAACCATAGACAGCTGTCAGAATTAGTATTACGTTTTAGTTCCTTCGTTTCTATATATTTACATAGAGAAGCGTTAAGCAACAATAAATAAATTATGAACTATTTGACGCAACTCGGGCGCCTTCTTTCCTTTTATAATTATATTGATTTTGAAGGGAAAGTAAAAAAGTAAAATGTCTTGTTAAGCTGGTAAAGGTGTAGGCGTAAGTGTAGGTGTAAAGAAATTCAATACAAATTCAATTCAATTCAATTGATTTGGATGAAAAACAGAAAAGTTATGCTGCTAAGTGTTCATTCCTGAACAATCTGTTATATGGAAGCTATATGATTAAGTTGAACGACCTTGGTCAGACCAGGCCTATTCAAATGAATACAAACCGAGTTTGTTTTGATTTGGAAGAAAACAGGAAAGTTATGCGAATATGTGTTCATTCCGGAACAATCGGTTTTATGGGAGCTATATGATATAGTTGTCCGATCTGGATAAAACACGAACTTAACCAACGTGCAGACAAAAGAAGCATCTGGCTCTGTAGCTTTCAAGTCTTCTGACATCTTTTTGTTGAAACAGACGGACGGACAGGCGGACATGGTTATATACATTCCCCTTGTCATGGTAAAAGAAGATCTGGGCTTGTTGCTCACCCGCATGCTGGTCACGGTGGCATTGAGCGCTGCAATAGCCTACTGGAGGCCCATCACGACTGTAGCCAGGTTATTGTCCTGGAATGGAGTTCCAGGGTTCGACTTGTATTCTGAGTTGGGTAGAGCCTTCTGGGAAGTCCTTACCCCGCGAACGCAGCCTCCTGGAGTCCCACTATTAAAGGACTGTTTTGAACGGGCAGCACCGGAATAGGAGAGTCCCTGCTGAACGAACGCGACAGGGATGAAGTTCCGTTTGGTGTGCTGGGTTTTTGGAGACGGGGCCAGATTTACAGCAGATACGATGATTGCAATCGCAATTGGCATATTTAAGATCTGCCACCATACTGGATTAGCAAGCGGCACTATTAGTCCAGGGGCTGCTGGCGCATTGACCACAAGCCGGCTGCTTCAGGCAATAATTTTTGATGAGGTCAAGCTCCTGGCATTTGTCGCATTGTCGGATGCCGTCGTTCTTTCTTGTGGCTCACATAGAACCCTTTGGCGGCCAATTTGGATCAGGGTCGTGTCCATGGTCTCTAATTCTTCTGCGAGCTGGTCTTCCTCCAGAGCCGGGGCCAACAGCTCAAACACAATGGTGGCTACGCACGACAGCTCCTCTTGGCTTTGCTGGTCTGAAACCACAGTAGAGGCTCGTCTTTGTTGGTCTTCACCTGCTGCCAAGCTACCGCAGGCGAGGTGGAGGCTATTAGGTTCGCTTCTCGATGGCAAGCAAGAGGGTGTTGGCTGCAATCCTGTGGCCATTATGTTCAGCAGCTTTGTTGGGAATTGCTCCTTGCCCGGATTTCGGCTCTGTGGGGTCGCTTTTTACATGCGTAGCTTATGCAGTCCTTCGTTGACGAACTTACTGAAGGGGCCAGCTTCATTGAAGGACTTTAGATCAAAAAGCGCAGCAGCAAGGAGGCAGTGGGTGAGCCCCACGGTAGCATTGCTGCCGATACTGGTATGGAGAGCAGTCCGAGGCAAGGGTGGAGGCGTGACTTGTCCCTCAGTCGCTAGCACAATCCATCGAAACCAGATAGCTCGCTCGATAACAGTCGATAACCGCTCGCCAACCCTGTACAACAGGTCAAACATATATTTGTATACTGTTAAAATGCCTTGAAGTTATTAACTTTGGTGAACCCAATCATAGTCTGACTTCTTTGTATTTATAATTTTATATATGTTTATCTTTCATCATCACAACAAGATTATATTCATCTTTTTTCAATTCTACAATCAATTGATTTTGTAAATTATCATTGTGGAAATTGAAATTAAGTTAAATGGCAATTTACTGAACTGTAAAACAACAATTATGCACGTAGGCGAACGGAAAAACGCATTCGCATTTGCATATTTGCATGAACAATGTCCAATGCAATTATCCTAACCAGTGTCCAGCTTATGCAATTGAAATTGATTATTGTAAAGTTAAATTTCAATAAATAACACAGTTACTGCCACACTTACATAACAAATAGTCTCTTGACGTACGTGTCATGTGCTCATATTACGTATACGCACACGTATGCGTAAGGCAAGGCCTCTTTTTGGTTGGGCTTAACTCAATTTGCTCTTTGATAAGTTATAAACTCAGCCAGCGTGTACGTAACGCATGCAATAACAACAACAACAGCAAAAAGGAGAGCAAAATTCGATTGGCAAATCAGCATAAAAATAAAGCAAATTACATTTATCTATGCCAATGGCTGATATTGCCAATGCCTTTGATAAACTCGACAATAGCATTCATGGCAAGTTATTTTAAGGCCATTAAGAGAGACAGACGGACAGACAGACAGGCAGAAAGCCTGAGATTCCAAATAAATCCTTTTTTTTGCAGCATAAAGGTCAAAGCAGAGGGACTTTTGCAAATAAAATTTCTCATAAGAAGAGTAAAATAAAGAGACGCTATCCGTAAGCGGTCGCAACTTTTATACCCTGACAGATGAGTTTCGCATACGAAGCGGTAAATATCAAATCCAAAATCGGCGATCATCTGTTTAAGCATCTCATTGTATAAATACATATGTCAGAGTAAACATGATATGTGTTGAGATGCTAGTTTCCTTTGAATGAAGTCAGAACCAGGCGGTCTCATATAAACAAACAATCTGATACTTCCAATGGCAGCTTAGAATACGATATAGCTAGCTAAATTTCACAAATGTTTTATCTTCGCTCACCATAATCAAAGCTGAGATATGAGATTCAGTTTTATTTTCCCATATAAGCACCTAGTCATACTATAACTAATAAAATTATAATATCCTCATCAAGGGTATACAAATAGATCAAATATTCCATTTTGGCGTACGTCTCATGCCTTTCTCAAGGCCTTGTCATACAAGTTGTGGAAGCAATCAGATCACACCACAACAGCACCCAGACCCAGCAGATTTGATGACACTCACGACTACGTCGACATGTGATGGACAGCAACGGAATCTGCTGGGAACACTGTTGCTAGGACTGCTTTGGCTACCAAAGCTTACTCTTATCAACGCACTAACATGTGCCAGACTTGCTTTTTGCAAATGGAATTGTTGAATATTCTATGACGATGTTCTTAACGTGTGACGCAAGACAATAAAATCTTGTCCTTGAATCTAGCCACGACTTCTATAGTTATTTCAGCAAGTGATGTGTGTTTGCTTCCGTATGCGGAGAGATAGATTGGGGAGTTGAGGAGGGCGATGGTTGAAATACATGATAATAAATCATTTTATTGCAACTCAATTTCTTCGGCTTGCTTTCAAATAGCAAAACAGACATCATATGTTTCCGATTCGCTGCCTTCAAATCTAAAACTACAATTAGTTTTAATCAATAAATGCCTAAAAACAAAAAAAAAAAAGAGACAAATTAGCCAAAAAACGGTACTATAAGTGTTCGTTCCGAAGTCGTTGATTATGTGGGAACTATATGATTCAGTGGTCTGTTCTGGATCAACTTTGATCAGTAGACCTGATGGTTTCTGACATGTAACAAATTTGGTTGAATTCGAATAAAAAACAACCAATTTGCTGTACTAAGAGTTCACCCAGAATCGTTCGGTTATATGGGAGTTATATTCATCAGATCACATACTTAATAAAAATGTTGTTAAACATACTTACAAATAAATGGTACCTGGAAAATAAACGCAGTTCGCAGTTTTCCACACATATACGCAAACCGAGTTTTAACTAAATATACAAAGAGTTGCGAAACATATAAGTTTTTATCGCCTTGCAGGGGTGGAGTGGCAAATTTTAAAAGAATTTGAAAACTCGTACTCGTAACGGGCCAAAAGAAGCGTTTTCCTGTTGAGTATCAACAACCGAGTCGATCTAGCCGTGTCCGTCTGTCGGTTCGTATGAGCACCTGCATCTCGGAGACTATAACAGAGTAACCTTTCCAACCTCCGCAAATCTACAAAAACGTATATAACAGATGGACGGAAGAACGGACGGTCATGATCATGAATATATATACTTTATATAGTCGGAAGCGCTTTCTTCTATGCGTTGCAAACTTCATGACAAAAATAATGTGAAATGTATAAAAAGCAAGGCTATCTTCGGCACATTGTAAATATATAACCGATCTACATAAAATTCTTTCGGCGTGCTTGTTACTACAGTAGATGCAAGGGATACAAGACAAATTTGGAATGGATTAAAAACAGAAAAGTTATGCTACTAAGTGTTCATTCCGGAACAATCGATTATATGGGAGCTATATAATATAGTTGTCTTGTATCTTCGAGTATATTTTGATTGAGTTTTTCAACTAGAGAGTTCTTACTTGTTATACTCGTTCTCCAGTAGAGTAAACGAGTATATTGTATTCGTGCAAATGTATGTAAAAGGCAGAAGAAAACATCTAAGACCCCATAAAGTATAAACATTCTTGATCAGCATCCACAGCCGAGTCAATCTAGCCGTCTGTCCGTCACCTAGAACACCTTGATCTCAGAGACTAAAAAGCATAGAGATACCAATCTTGGTATGTAGCCTCTCCTCGTGAGATCCGCCCCCACAAATCGCAAAAACTATATCTCCTACAATTTTGAAGATGTCCGTGTGTAATTAAAACCACTTATAAATGTGACTATTTTCTATGAAGTAACCAAATTTTGTTAAAATCGGTTAAGAAACGTCAGAATTAGCATTTACGTTTTACTTCAGTTTTATAATTCTCGCCAGCCAGCTCGAATAAGCATGTTTCTGTCTCTGAGCTTGCTGCTGCTGCTGCTGAACTGAACTTGCTTGTAGCTTAAGAGGTGGAAGGGGGATATAAGCAGCTGTTGCTAGTGCCTTTTTAGCATTGTTGGGTTATGACCAAGTGAAATTCAATTAAATAAATTTAAAGCTGGGTTATTGTCCTTATTATTCTTGCTATTTTTGCTTTGCTCTTCTGCCAAAACAAAATATGTACATATGTTAATTTTCCTCACACGTGTTGTTGTATTGGTAGTGTTCCTTTCTTTGTCCAGTTTTTGCTTTTGATTCACTCATCTGTTTATTGATATATCAGGTCGCTGTAGCGTGACATTTGCTGCGGCTGTGGCAAAAATGTTGTTTTTTCTATCTGAGTACGAGAATATTATAGTCGGAATATCGACTACAGCGTTCTTACTTGTTTTTAACTTATTTCTGTAAGCGATGGCCACTGCGCTTTTGTGATGCGTTAAGACATCCATATATTGGATATAAAATAACTTTTATAAACAGATATACTTCTTACAAATTAGTTGATTAAGTTGATTCCAATTTTCAACACGCACCTCAGAATGTTGATAAAAGTAGACGAATTCTAGGGAAAGAGGACTGCTGATACTTATAATCATCCAATGAAGCTACAATGCAGCAATGCTCATATCACAAAATTAAATGCATTTAATGTAAAATTTATATACTAGCGTAGACTACAGTCGTAAGAAAATGACTTGAATGTTGAACAAATACAAAAAATATATAACAAGTTCAAGCTTCCCTGCCTGCCGTCTGCCTTCTGCCTCTATCCCCGAGTTGTTTGCACACTAAAGCATTTTATGTGGCCATTGGGAGCACACGACAATGACAGTTTCACGTTGCTTTAATATTAATAAGACTGGGCATGTCAATATGACATGGCGCCAAATGCTGCCACCGGAAGTTGTCCTACAAAGCGAAACCTACACTCAGCAAAAGGCAACATGCAAAAATTTAAGAATTCAATGTATAAATGTTGCTAAAAGAGAGGAAATGTAGAGAAGTTACGGTGTTATAAAAAACAAGGAGTCCTTTTTAGAAACCAGGAACAAATATTTCGAAAATCTATAAGTAAAAATGATATCCTTATCGAAGGTCTCACAGCAATCAATAGGGGGGTTTTTTTAAAAGTATTATAAAAATTCAATTTATAGTTCAATTTTTGTATTATGTAAAGTTTCGCTTGTTCATTGCTGTGCGGTTTCAATCCGTTAATCTTTTGTCCTTATTTGAATGCAAAATATATATGTACCTAAGACTTTTTAAATTTTATCTCTAACTGCTAAAAAGCTATTCAAATGAAAGTATAAATTATAGTATATAACGACCCATAAATGAGTTTTATCTTCATATATTTTGTATTACTTACTTAAGTGTAAATGTTGGTTTTTGCACATAATTATTTCTAAAATATAAAATGTCCTTAAAATAGAAAAGAATTTCTTTATTTTTGGAGTGTAGCCGGAAGGCAAACGGAATGGCAACAAGAATGGAACTTCCTCTTCAACATATAAGACATACATACATACATACATTCATCGTATTTCATCAAGGCAATGTTCACTTTTTTATTATCGCTCAATTCAATCTCGGCTCGCTCACACGCACACATATGCTGTTTGTGTCACCGCCCCTACATATATTTGTGTTGGGGTGCGCTGAATGTGCAATTGCTTCGGTGCTGGCAAACGGAAACAACAGCCAACACTTTGGGCTTCTGGCAGAGGAAGTTTTGCTTTGATGCGCGTCGACGGGTTGTCGCTGTTTTTGTTGTTACGTTATTATAGTTGTACACTTGATGGCTTGAATTCAACTGCAGACCCTCGTTCAGCTGCCTTAAACCAGATTTGGATTCTGTAATTAATACTTTTATAGCGCTGGCCGCCTTGCGTTGCCAAAAATTCAATTATTAATTAGCAACAACCAACTCTGGTGCCACGTGACCAGCACCAGCCAGCTACGCGTAAGTATTATGCTCATTAAACCAGACGCCGGGGCTACTTTACATTGGGACCTTCACTTCTGTCTCTTGCACTCCCTGTCGCTGTTGAAGTTAATTTTGGGTGCTTGATTCACGCTATTTAACTTGAACCACTGCTTTCCTTAGTTGTTCGCCATCCAGTTTAATTGCGTTTGAATCGCAAACAAAGCCCTGGCAGGAAAAGGAACAACGGCACGGTAACAGCGAGGGCAAGGCTCAAGATCAAAGTCAATGTGTCGTGTCGTGCCGTGTCCTGCCCTGTCCTGTTCTGTCCTGTCCTGCCGCCTTGCAGCCAAAGTTATCCTGGCCCTTGTTTCCGTTCCCCTTTTTGCTGTTGCTGCAGCAAACGAAAACTTTGTCCTTATGCTGCTTTGGACCTGGCCTACCTACCTTGAGTATATTTTGTGTGCGAGCTTACTCTCTAACTGCTGCCCCCACCCCCTCTCTTGCCCTGGTCCTAAAATATTCATAATTGAAGTTATTGTTTGCTATTTGCCCACTTTATGTTGTATGTATATGCATATGTATGTGTGTGTGCAGTCCATTTCTGGGTTCACCTTCAAAATTCTGAGTTTGCACTTTTGTTGAGTGGTTGCCTTTGATTGCTTTGTGGCCAGCCAAAGTCGATGACAAGTTACATAAAAAGGATTGCCCAAGTTTTTGTTGATAGCCATCGAACCTTGATTGGCATTTCCGAATACAAATGTTTATGCTTTTTAATTAGAAAATCGAAGAATGTGAAAGCTGATTTTGCTAACTTTATTTTTCAATATATGCGTTTTTGATGCTTCCATATGCCTTTCCAAAGATGTTACCAAATATATAATAGGTGGCAATTATGAGTTCAACGAGAGTTTACACTAAGAAAAACGAGATATTCCAAAATCAGTCTACTTTTTATTGAATTTGGAACCTGTCGTTATTAAGCATATTCATTCATATTGTACTTGAAATTTGTTCTACATGTAACAAGATTCTGATTTACATATTTTTTACATATACAAAGTTAAGCCTCAACATCATTGTGCTAGCAATGTTGCTATTTATTAATATAATGAATATAATTTGAACGATTTTTTATCTTAGTATAGACAAACCAGTACTCTCAAGCCATAAAGGTTCCTAAAAACTGATCACAAATGGCAGTGTATTAGAAGGATGATAAGCCAATATCAGGGATTTACCGCAAATCTGAGTTATAAATTCACTTAAGAGGACCTTAATGGGAAAACGGCATAAGGTTTTGATATTCCGATTAAATAAACTTAAAGAAAGAAAGAAGCACGATATATAGGGCTCATTCGGCGAGAAGATTGGGCAGTATTTTGCAAATTTACTTCTTTACTTCTCGCACAAGCGGATCCTCTCGTAACTGTGAGCAGGCTTCGGTGGGCATATTGGTTAGCAGTAATTTGCAATTGTTCTCTTTCTCTAGCCTGTGAGCAGGCTACTTCCACACAAACTCCGGCGACGCTTTTATCGTTTTCTTGAATTAAGATAGCGTTGTTCCTGTGTTATTCCAGTCCTTTCACGCGTATCGACTACTGCTCTTTATTAATTGAGTAGCATCTTGGTCATAGAAAGCATGGCTCCGATTTCGACGTGCTTGCCGTATCTGCTCTTGGCATTGCTCCTGCAAAAACTATGTAGATACTAACCTAACCTGAATAAACTTGCGAACCATTTTGTAGGCAATTCCTCAAATATTTAAGATAACAAAATTCATTCACACAGACCAGCGCCTTTATATTTGTGAAATGAAAAAATTATATGAAAATAACAAACCAACAATTTGAATGTCTTGGACAGCGTACTGTTTTCGTTAGCCTATGAGATGATGGTTCAAATTAAATTTGATGATCTTAAGACTCTTGAGATATTTGAGTATCAACGGACAGATATGAATAGATATATCCACATTAACCATAAACCATCTAATTCTTGATTTACGCCCACCAGAAGCCCAACAAATAAAACAATACTGGGGAACAACAAATTAAATTCTAAAATCCATAAATATATCGCATTTAAGACCGCTACAAAAATTCAAACACTTAAGTGGGAACTCCTCAAATACTTTGACTGGTTTTTGAAAAATTACTGCATGTCCTTAACCAGAAAATTCAAATGGTAAAAGAAAAGGGCCAAGCGGCTCAAGCAACCCATCCAGATGGCTCAGTATCAGTGCTTTACGGCTCGTCGTCGTTTATGGTCCACTTGAACACAACATAAAGGCGAGCCATTAAATATAATTGCCAGCAATTTTTACAATCTACTTAGGAAATCATTTTTAATGGTTTTAGAAAAGCGCAGTTCCATTTCCATTTGAGCCAGCAGCCCGACCTAGATCTGGATCCAGCAAACGCTTCTCATGGTAATTGAGGACGGCGAACAGTGGACTCCAAGTGGCTTCCTCAGTGCAGTTGAAGAGTGGAGAGGCATAAAACAATGGAGTTGCGCAATTTAAATTAACATTTGGAGTGAATCTAATAAAAACAAAAGAGCCTGCGATATAAAAAAAAAATGCAAAGCAAAGCAAGGTTGCTAAATTGTTTTTGATGCTCATACTGGGCTTGACCTGAGTCGCCCAGCGGGTAGCATAAAACAAATACATATTAAACTGGCCAACACATGGACGGGGCAAAGGACCAACACACACACAAGCAGCCAGATTTGCATAACACGTTGCGGTTAGTTCGCCTGGCGGGGCGAGGCGGAGCTGCGCGGATGTAAAAAAGGGCGTGAGAATTTATTTACGCCACCGTCGCCATGTTATTTTGCTCACATCCGTTGCATTATTGCGGCTAGCTTTTGCTCTTATGTTGTCTCTCTCTCAGGGTTTTTTTCATACTCTTAACAAAAATAAGTATATTGAGTTTGTTACGATGTTTGCAAGGAATAAATGGAAGCGAATCCAAGTGTTCTTATCTTTGATTAGCTATCTCTCTATGATAAATCAAACTTCTCAAACGTTTTAACAACCTAAGAGGATGTCAAAGGTAAATAGTACAAATTTAGAAATTGATATTTATTATCGAATGTTCAATAGCGCAATAAATCAAATTCAGTCTCACATAATATGATTTTCATGGAAATTAGCTATCAAACCAACCATATTATGTATGAAAACTACTATTGAAGTCTTTATTCTATGTTAGTCTTACCCATTATCATTTGTAGAGGGTATAAGAGCTGTCACAGAGCGGATGCGAGAATTTTTCTTTCATTTTTTTTTCATTGTTGTGGGAAATTTAAAATACCAAAAAAAATACAAAGCTGTAACATCAAACTGGCGTTTCACATTTCACTTGCTTACACATTTTTTTAATGCGCCATTTCATTCTATTCGCTTTTGTACTTCTATGTCGATTTTAACCTGGTCAAAAGGCTGTGAAAGGATCTGACTAGAATCTGCCCAAAAGCTAAAGCTAAAGTAGCTGCAACAGCAGCTAAAAGAACGTGCAACAAAAACAAACAAAAGTGGCAAAACGCAAAAGCGGCAAAAAGGCCAAAGGCGAAGCGTATACTCCCATACATACAGACACACACGCATTCGTACTCACACACCCAAACACTCATGAAAAGGCACGAACACATACATACTTGCATGAAATTCTACACTCACACTGCCAAAGGCAAGCAGGGGGTTTAGTTATAGGGTGTGGGCAAGCACAGGGGAAGGGTTAGGGCTTAGATAGGGGCGGCCAAATGCAAATACACAAACAATGTCGGTGAGGGGCTACTAAGCCAAGCTAAGAAGGTTTTGGTAAACAAATTTTACTACTATCGCACACAGACACAAACAAGACAGCACACAGAAACGAACACATAGACACGGACCACACACAACAGTACATTTGTTGCCGTTGCCAGCCAGGGACATTCATAGTTAAAATTTAGAGGGACAGCGCCGAGAGATTTGGCAAACAACAATGTTCATCCAAGCTCCTGATGTTGAGCTTCACAGTGGGCCGCATATCCTTCAATTTAACTATGAATAATGGCTATTAAGTTTGACTAACTGTAATACTCTTGGTGGCATAGTGCATAATTAATCAGCATATCTTAGCTGCAAAATTTCATAGAACATGATAGATTACACCTTTTTGTAGTTATCGCTGATCGAATACTGCCAAAATTAATTACATTTGCTTACCAAGAAATGAAGCATATAATTTTAGGAATTCATTCTAAGTACCCAAGCATCTGGACCACTGTTCGATGCTACTGTTCTGACATCGCTGGCTGCTACCCCCTTTGCCCTAATCCATTTGCGTTAATCAAGGTTCACACAATCGCCAGCAAAAACAAAAACATGACTAGATGCCAGCTACAACAACAATGTCAAGCCGGCACGTGCCAAAAATAGGCAAAACATGATTTCTCTAGATTTTTAAAATGTTGTCGACCATTTGTTGCCATTGCCATTGCCGTTGTTATTGTTATTGTTATTGTTGCATACGTTTGTGTTGATTAAAAAAATGCAAGCTCTCAAACTAATGCGTACATAGTATACGTATACCTACGTACATATAAAGTTCGACCCCGGAGAGTTGGCCGGAACATTTTTTCGAGTACACCGCTCCCCACCCCAGCAGCACTAAAACCAGATCGATTTTCAATATGCCACACTAACGGTAATGGAATGCCATCCGCACTGAAGTGCCACCATATTTGAGGGCTTTTGGGTTGTTGGCGTTCACATTTTGTTTAATAACAAATAACTAATTGGTTCATTATGCGAAATGCGCCAACCAAGCGTGGTATGTGTTGAGAGCTTAATGGCCCTACACAGTTGTGGCTTCTGGGTTTGCCTTTGACCGGCTATGATTAACATAGTGGCTAATTATATAGACTAATTTACATAAACTTAATTTATAAGTGCGATGGCAATTATTGTATGTCATTTTTTTATTGCTTTTGGAAAGATATAGGTATATAGATAACTTTAGTGCAACAAATTAAACAAGGGTAGAACTTTAACACAAAATTATATGTATATATACTGGTTGTTAATATAGATATATATATATATATATATATATATATATATATATATATATATTTATATATTACAACGCATAGAAGGAGCGTTTCTGACCATACAAAGTATATATTTGTTTCATGAAACAAATCGAAAACCATCTTAAAGTGACTTCAAACGTTTTTACTGTGACACCAAAACCGCGTTCTTTTATCAAGCAAATTGTTCATGGTATAAGAAGAACGGGATTAACTTACTATTTGCTTGACCCTCTTGAAGGCTTAAAAATGAAATGATTCTTTGGACTTTCCTCTTGCTAGATGGGGCGATGATATTTAAACCTATAACGACTTTCATTTTCTTTTTTTTTTTTTGTAAGAAAACGAAAGTTTCTTGGTTTTATGCATCGTAGCTTTCCATGGACCTCTGCTGCTCTGGCCCCAACTATAAATTGAATTAAATAAATTTTTATAGAATTTAACAGAAACTTCATGCGGCAATAACTTATCTGCACATAGCTTTTAATGAAGCATAATTAATTTCTCATTTCACTTTTCTAAAAAAAAAAACAATTTTTACCAAGGACCACATATTTTCCTTCACTTTCCATTTGAATTATGGATTTAAATTCAAACCGCTAATTGCATTTTCATATTTGTTCACATATGTTTGCAGATTATAAGAACTTTATATCAGCCATGGCGAACCAATGCGTAAACAAAGGCAACAACAATAACTACAACAACAACACAACTGCCAATGTGGCATCCCAGCAAATCCAAATCAATGGCACTGGCTATGGAATTGAGCATGCGACAATTTGTATATAGCCGATATGGCATTAGAATATATCATATAGATATACAACTTTACTAACATATATGAATCAACACATATACATACATACATACATGCATATATATACTAAGTACATCAATCAACCGTGTATAAAATCCGCAACTCTGATGTGGTATTTATTAAAAAACATAAGCATTTCAACCAACACACACACACGCAGCGCAGACGCACACAAAACCAAATAAATCATATAGCTAGCTATACGAATTTTGTTTAACATACAAATTCGTATTTACGAGTTTGGCAATTTGTAGAATCCAATAAATTATTAGCAAGAAATTTCGGCAAAGGCAAAAATTCCAAAATCAAACAAACAACTTTGACAACAACAAAAGTTGTCAGCCACAAATGAAGAGAGCATAGCAAATACATATTTATATATAAAATGGCTAAACAATTTAGGTATTTAATGTTTATGCAAATAGCTGAAATAGCTACAATAGAAATTTTGTGTTAACTTTAAAACTAACTACAAAATCGAAATGAGTTTTATTTGGTAGATAGCTCCATTGTTCTATATGCCAGAATATGAATTCTGATTAATCCTTTCTGTGTTTTTATGTTTGTCCTTTATAGGCTCCTGGTTCAGCATCATATCTTTGCATCTATTTGAGATGCAGAGCTGAAATTTACTTTATATATGTTAATGGAAAGGCATAGCTATGATCCATTAGATCCATCTCAGTTATTATTTAGGGCAAGACAGCTTATCCTTTATAAAATGTAATTGAAAATATTCTCTCACTATCTAACGATATTTAATATAAATTATTTGATGAAATTTAAAATTTTTAAATATTTAAATTTTTAAATATTTTTTAAATATTTATTTGGTTGGTTTAGAGGCAAGTTGCGTTGTGACCAGATGATCCATCATCAATATTTTTTCATGAAGGTGCATACATTGCTTGATATATGATATAGTTAAACTACAATTGTCAAAATGTAAAATTTAAATACGTTTATAAAAAGTTGTGTTGAAAAACATCTTAAAGATATTTTACCAAATTCATATGTCTTTCTTTAAAATAATTATAGGTTATTAATTTCATATGAAAACAGTTGCTATATATTTTATTATACCCTTGATTATCTGTCAGGCTATTTGCAATGCATAGATAGAAGCACCTCTGACCCCATTTTTTTGTTCTCATTGGAATTGAACCAAATTTGGCTATCTGAATTTGAGAAGGCCTCTGCAAGGGTGTATATAAGCATAGGGCATCCGAAGCATCCTTCCTTTCTTGTTTTCTTTCCTTCTATAAAACTGATTGAGCTAACTACCAAAATTTTTGGTTTCTTTCTACACTTTATACAAAATTTCTACTGTCCATATTTTTGAGTTTCAAGGCATGCACTCGTATATTCCAGTGGCAGCCAAAAAGAAAACAAGCACCGTGTAAATACGAGTATTAAGTAGATTATTTTTATTGTCCTTTTTCGATTGATATAGTTGAAAGAAAAGTGTTTACATAAAAGTCTAAAGTAGTTAAGAACTAGCGGAATAAATTACATTGCCTTGGACAAATGGATAGGGGTTACTTGACCAGTAGAGCTCGGGGATGATACTATTTTTCTTACTAAGTAGGCAAACACACATCAGCAATTTTCGCATTGTCAAAAGCAAAGAACTACGAGTAGTTATGCAAACATAAAATACATACACATAAACGCATTCATATATACATATGACTACATACAAATTCTAAGCTTATGAAAAATTATACACAATTAGAATGGACGACCAAGCAAAAGTAAAACTTTTAATTTAGTAAACAAAAATTCAATACTGAAATGAAGAAGCTGAATGTTTACTTAAAAACTTAGATGCGTACGTATTGAGAGGAAAGCGACGACAACTGACAACTGGAAAATCTAAAAATTATATATCCCCATATAGACAACTGAATATTTTAATTTGGAAAGCTTACTGAGCACTTTGGCATTTAGAGCTGGAATACTATGGGTACAAGGTACAGGTACAAACTTTTGTTAAGTCAAATAAATTATTGATTTAAACATCGAAACTTCTGATCAAATAATACTTTTTTTTTTAATTTCGATAACTTAATATACGATATATTTATTAACAAACAAAAAGATATTGCATAAAATACCTATTAATAGTTTGGGAAAGTAATAGATAAAAGATATTGCCATCTATAGTATCCCAGCTCTAATTTCGCAACTGGTTTTTTATGTTTCATTTTTTCTCAATAAAAACCAACATCATATAACTATTTTCGAATTATTCAAAAAATTTAATTGATACGGAAAACACAAAAAAGATTTATTATAAAAAGAAAGCTTGTTAGTGATATTAATTTTAAATACGAAATTCGAGAATATACTAGAGTTGTAGATAATAATTAGCTGACTTGAAATGTTTTATTTTGTTAATAAGTCTTTGTTGTTAACTTAAGCACGTTGCATATATACATATACATACATACGTTTAGGTATTGTATAACAATTTAAATTATAAATAATTATCATAGTTTATGTTTTCATTTAACAAACTTACAAACAATGATTTCATATGCCCAATAAGAACGCTTTCAGCTGTTTTTAGAAGAAATCGAAAATTTGAAACATTCAAATAAGTTACATACATAAAAAACACATATATATTTACATAGTTTATCCACAAATACAATACGAGTTCACCAGACAGTTGCACATTAACACATATTTACTTACTATCTAACTATCAAAACCGAACAAGTTCCAAGCAAAATCTAACAAAATTACACCAACACATACACACATACAACACACTTAGCACATCAATCGATTATAACGGAAATATGTAATTTAACAATATGCATTAAGTATTAACAAATTGTCTGTACTAAAACCAAAGCAAGGCAAATATCATTGACTGTCAAATATAATAGATAAGAAGGCATTTATATGAACTTCTTTTCTAATATATTTAATGGCCATCGGTTAGCAACTAGACAAAGATAATTAATATTAATCATTATGAAGACTTCAAAAGCAAAGAACATATAACATTAAGGCAACACTAAATAAAACGCAACACACAAGCAAACACATACATACATGCCGTTAGTTTCCACGAATGTAAAGTGACGAAGCGTTAAATAAACGACAACAGCAAATATTTCAAAACGAATTTAACGGAGTATGCAATTTCATTTCAAACGGGGAGACTACTATTATATACATATATGTACATTCAATTGAATGTTCAATTAAAGAGCCGGAAGTGGACTTAGTGAGAGCGTAAAGTGCAGTTGCCTCTGATTGAATGCATTGTCATTGTGAGTACAAACTAGTATAAGGGTCAACGAAGTCAGTGTAAGTATAAGTACATACATATACGATAATTGTCATATACGAGATGGGTTTAGGTTAAGTTATGGCCTTGCATTAGGCGGGTACGAGGAGAGGAGTTGTTCTGTAACATATGTAAATATAAATTAAAATGTTTATATGCTCATTTCACTAATTTAACCGTTTGAAAATCTTTTGAGTTTTAGTAATGCCTGCTTTCAGTTGAAGCAACAGCAAAATTTGTAGCCTTTGCAAACCCTTGCGAGAGTATTATAATTCTGTCACGATATTTGTAACGTATAGAAGAAAGCATCTCTGATCTTGAACTACTCTCTCAGTTTTTGAAGCTATCGACTTGTAATTTTCACCATGGGCTGCTCGTATGTTAAAATATGATCGGACCAGTATATCATGACCATATACAAACCCCTATGATGGAGCTAAAAATATTTTATTTCCAGGTCAAGCAGAGTACGTGTGCTAGACCTGAGTGTCGAAAAAAGAGGGGAGAGAGCGCGCAAGCCTGTATTGGTGGTCAAACGAGCGGAATGCTCAGTCTCTTCCAATCACAAACAGATTTCTTCGATTGCGAACGTGTTGTATGTACCTCAGAGGTGGTAATCGATGGCACTATCGACACTATCGATGGTGGAGCACTATCGACTCGGTCTATGATCGATGGTGAAGCACTATCGACATTATCCACTCGGCCTACTATCGATGGTTCTATCGATAGTGTTCGAAAGTGCCATCGATGGTTTTGTTTACACATCACTGAAATAAATTGCGCGTTTTTCTTCATTTGTGGCGTCGCTTGACTTAACAAGATTATTTTGTTAACAGCAGTGAAAATATTGTTTAATTAAATTGTGCTCGATTTTGAAGAGTTTTAATTGTGTAAAATATCGAGTAGGCCAAGTTTTTAAATACTTAACTACAGTTTTTATATTGGGTACTATCGAGGCACTACCAAGGTTCGATGGTTTTCATCGGCGGCCATCGATGGTGCCCACTATCGATAGTTTACCACCTCTAATGTACATACATATTAAAGTTTCTGTGTTTGTATATTATTATGTATTTATGCATGCAGAAAGTTTTTGAAGGTAATTCGAAAGAAGATTGCTTTGCTGACTATTGCTACAGATAAATCAAATACGTTTTAGAAGCTTACACGTTCGTTCACGAAATATTATAACAATCGGGCTACTTAGTAAGCCATCCTTTCTTGTTTTTAAATAAAAACATAACATTTTTGTGAAGTGGAACATGTGTATATAAGTAATTCAAATATTTGCTGCCCGCTTTAATTTTGAATTAAACCTTTTTTTTAAACCTTATCCATATTATATTTGTCCTTTGGTAAGTTTTGCCTGTCAATAGCAAAACAATAATGTTATATGAAAGAATACTCACGAATGAAAGAATGCCTCGTCAATATATATACCCATTTATACGACTAACCCTTTTTACATTTCATGTGCCTCAATATAACTTAACACATGTGGCAATGTCCTTTTTCATTTAAGCTGACAAAATAAAAGCTCCTGACAAGCCCTTTTCACTTCCATTGACGATTTTAATTTTTAATTTTTTCATTTGGCTTTAAGCAGTGTGACCAGATTGTGCCTGCCACACAGCATTGGAAATGTTAAAATAATTATAAATGGAGGATGTGAATATAAAACGAAATTCATGGGGCAGGCTGGCCATATTCATCTGATCTAATAATTCAACTTTACAAAGAAGATGTGAAAAGGTTTCGGATCGTTAAGTATCGGCCTAAAAATTTGACCTAATGTTATTCCACATTAATTATTAATTATTTTCTACACAGTAAACATACTGAGAATCAACTTAAGTTTTCAAAATTTTGAATATTCAAATATCAAAGTATTGCAGCAAACTCTTCTTCTTAATAATAGTTTGAGTTTTTCCAAGTATTCAGATATTAATATAATTTTGAAATAACAAAAAAATTGTCGCATACTCTTTGCGTACTAGGAAGTGTGCGGGTCATGTGACAATCGCAGCAGAACAAGTATGGGCAAAGAAGTCTCATTGAGCCTCTTAATAAAAATGTTAATTTCATTTAAAAAGCCAACTTCAAAATTCATAGTTCTTCTGTTAAATATGTTTGTGTACTTTTACAAAGAACTTGAAATTAGATCAATTAGATCGCATATGTATGGTATAATACTTATGCGATAAATCTTTGAGTGGTGGTTGCATTGGTTGCATACATTCGAACCTATAGTTCATACTGCTATACATATTATGAGAATAAGCCAACGAAACTTTAAAATACCAAAATACCATCAATTAACATATCCAAAGCGTGTTGTTAAGCGGTAATTAAAATTTGCGGTCACGCTGTCAGAGATGAAAACGAAGCGCTCACAACTGAATTAATTAAATTGCATTAGCCGGACAGACGTTAAAATATGCAAACCGAATGCGCAAAACTACAAGCAAACAAAAAAGAAAAAAAGAAAAAGGAAAAATGAAAATAAAGCGAAATATAAAAAATACAAATTAAATGTGGAAAACGCGTGTAAATAGCCGTCTAATTTTGTATATCTTCAATGCGGCCTGTGAAAATTTGCGCCCAACCTTAAAGGCGGCTACAGGTGCTTGCCAAGGTAAGTCAGAGTCTGGATAAACTCTCATTCTTTCTTTATCGCTTCTTTCTCTCCTTCTCTGTCTCTTTCGACTCTCCTATCTAGTTTACATTTTAGCGCTCATTTAAATGCCGCGCAACAAGCATTTATGTAAATTGAAAATATGCCGGCAACAGCAGCGGGACGACTATTTAAATTCAATTATCAGCAGCATCTTTTCCCGGACCGAAACGTAGCCAGCCACAGTCACAATCACCGGCACCCTGGAAATCCACATACAAAGCCATGAGTGTGTGTGGGATGCTAAAGCTGGTGCTGATGCTATTGCTGGTACCAGTACCAAAACCACGCAATGAGAATTTATATTTATTACTACAATCCCAATGCCAGTCCATGCTCGTCGACGCAGCAGCTCAGACGACAGTCACGCGAATACAACGGTTGACTTTGCGATCCAGAACCGTACATCAATACGCACAACAGGCGACAGTTTTTAAATTGCATTCGACACAGAGGCAAAGACGTAGACGGAGACAGATACAGAGACATTGCCATGGAACGTCTGCTGACCATGTTTGAGCAGGCAGATCCCTTCTCCACCTGGTGGCCCACGATTGCGGCAGTTGCTGTGGGCATTGTGATTACAGTGCGGTAAGTGAAGCGATGTGGTGGGAGGGAGCAAGGCAGAGCTCGTGGCCGGAAGCACTGGGTGAACGGAAAGATAAGCCGTGCCGTGGATGGATGAAAACTGAAAACTTTGGCCACGTCGCCGGCCACTTACATAAATGTCGCACCCAAGTAAAAACTCGCTTTTGGCGAAAACTTTTTAAGTGGATTTCATAAAGCGAGCTGGTGAAGGGTCGGATAATAAGTAATATCTAAAGATTATTCTTTTTGAGTGTGTGTGTGTGTGACAGAGAGTGTGGTACACCATTTTTTTGTGCACTTGCCACTCGGTTTTTGTGGCCTGGTGGAGTCATGGCGCAGGTGAATAGTGTAAACCATAGATGGCAGCGGAGGAGGAGATTCTGTGTGCAATATATGTGGCAACGACAACTGCGGCAAGTGCCAAAATCTGCAAATATTTACAAAGTGGATTTGTGCAAGTTTTCCCAAAGTAAATGTAAGGCCAAATGAATTCTGAAATAAATAAAGTGTGCAGCAAAACCGGCACTTAAGTGCCAACTAAGTGTCTGGTAATGATGGGGAAGTACATTAGTTGGGCAAGAATAAAAGAAGAATTAGGAAAAATTAGTTAGTTTCAAGGTAAACAATTATCAAATTTGTCGAATTTCATTCATTTTGAAATATTTGAAAATTTTCAGATAGCCAGAAATTATCATTAGTTTTGTATTAATTAGATTGGCAAATTAGATTTATCAAACAAAATGGGCTTACAAGAAGGCATTAACTAGTTGGCAGTATATCAAGTGGTAAATACAGCCAAATGTTCAAGTGAGCAAGCTTGCTGGGCCTACGACTTCCAATCCGCAAGGGCATATAAGTCCTCGGGCACGGTCTTGCATATGTGCTTACCATACCATGTTCCCATAACCAGTCAAGCATGTTCTTCATGAGCTCCGTCTCCTCATTGCGCTTAAGACTTCGTTAAGTAAAGGGTAGAGTAAAGATAGAATAAAGTTCTAGGGTATTCTAGGGATATTCTAGGGTAAAGTGTATATTATAATTGTGCAGGCATAAGGATGCCTAGCTGAGCCGATAGAGTATATGTATTCTTAATTACGATCAACAGCGTAATCGATCTAGAACTGTTTATTTGTCTATCCATCCGTTCATCTGTATCCATTTGTTTCTCCATTTGTCACTATGAACATCTAGGTCTTGGATACTATAAGAAATAGAGTCACCATCAATTTAAGATATTGCAAGCGCCGCCTTCTCCATAAAATACCAATATCTTTCACAATTTCTTAAGATTTTAGTTTTATTTAGCGAGCTTTCTATTTGTAAATGTTTTTATTTAGCGAGTGAGGAAATGCTGACATAGTTAAATCGGTTAAAGCTCACTTTGTATGTTGAAGTCCAACTTACAACCAAACTTCAGCTGCTTTTCACCTATTGAACAGCAATCGACAAGTAGATGTTTAGACACAAAAAATATTGTTAGCACATATTAACAACTTTTTCGTATATGACAAAGGAACGCTGCAACTTAATAGCTTCTTTTTAATGCAGAAAAGCGACTTGTGAACTAAAAGCGCCTTTTCTTTTGCGCAATTTTTGACAATTTTGGCATCTGTGCGCCTGTTAGTCATTGAGAATTAAACTTCTGATATAATTACGTATCATCGATCGATAGTTTCAGAATTTTTAAGTAACAGCTATCCTATAGTTGGAATATATCTTACTTTTATTAGCTTGTTTTCAAATTTTTAAGGGAATACAAATTTGTATTATGAAGGGATTTAAATTGTAATTAATTTATTAACAAAAGCTTAACACAATTGTTATTGAGGTGAAATTTTGTCAGCTTGCTTATTTAACAAACACAACATGAACACGATTATATAGAGGCATGTATATTAATTGCACATACACATCAGTGCCCGAGCTGAACCCTGCACAAGACTTAAGCAGCATGCAAATGGGCTAACTGATTCTATTAACGCCTATTAAAGTCCATATACATGCACACACATCAACATAGCTTACAGATGGTGGTTACGCGTCATTACATGTCACCACAAACCGTCACCCACAAGTTACAACCCACAATCACCCTTTTATCCTCTTATCGTTCCTACTTGGCCCGCATTCCAGCACCTTAATGAGCGGACAGCGTTGCCCCAACGATAATCAAATCAAGGAGCAAATTGTCGTCATCACTGGCGGCAATAGTGGCATTGGATTCGAGATAGCTCAAGCCTTGGCGGGACGCGGTGGTCGCATAATCCTTGCCTGTCGCAATATGGTGGCCGGTGAACGGGCGGCGGCCATTATCAAGCGAGAGCTTGGCTGCCGCACAGCCACCTCGGCCAACGATGACACCAATCCGGCAGAGCGGTACTTTGTGGAGGCACGTTACCTCGATCTCGCCTCCCTGCGCAGTGTGCACCATTTCGCCGGACAGCTAATGGCCGAGTTTGAGCGCATCGACGTGCTAGTGAACAATGCGGGCGTGGTGTTCGCCAACACTCAAATTGCCACGGAGAACGGCTTCGAGCAACACTGCCAGGTGAACTATCTAGCGCCGTTTCTGCTGACGCAGCTGCTGCTGCCGCACTTGCGGCAGTCGGAGCAGGGCAGGATTATCTTTGTGTCGGCGCACGCCCATCAAGCGGCCAAAATCGATTTCGACGATCCACTAAACGTGGGCACCTGGGCGGTCAAGTTTCATGCCCGCGAAGCTTATGCCCACTCCAAGCTGGCAGTGATTCTGGCCACGCGCTGGTTGGCCAAAGAGCTCAAAGGTAAGCTGGTATGCCCAAGGTGGGAACGCTTACGGCAGCTTTCGCGTTAATTATTGAAACTTAAGTTCCGCCGCATTTCAATTTTTAATGATGCAGTGATTTCCCCGCAGGTACCTCGGTCACGGTCAACTGCTGCACGCCCGGACTGGTGCGGGGCACACGCCACTTGCGCAAGTAAGTAAACCTCAGCAGATCCAACCCTTCCCAACTCAATCGAGGGCCTCTCCATCCTTGTCCAAATTGCAATTGAAATCAAAACTCTAGACCAAAAAAAGTTGCAGCGAGCGCAAAGTGCAAATGTAAATGCAACTAAATTTTAAGCTCATTTCGCGGCCGCGCAAAAGTTTTGCACTTTCATTAGGCAAAAGCAACCGCACGAAACTCACTCTACTGCGGTCGCTTGTTTTCAGAGAGGAAAGGGCGGTGGTTGGATGAATGGCAAGGGTAATGCCGGCAGATAGGTATCATGGGGGAGCCCAAGTCATTGGGCGTCTCATTTTGCAGCCATCGAAAAAGTTGGCAAGTCGTTTTATGGTAAGAGGGGGGAGAGTGGAGCATGAGCTGGCAGCACACCAAGGGAGTGTTGCTTAGTTTCTGAAGGCCAAATGTTTACCAAAGATGCCAAATATTTAGTAACAGTTGTCTGCTTGCAATAGCTCATTTCATAGCTGTTACATAATGCTGATCTGATTAGGTACAGAGCAGCGATTTGTGAATCATCTTTAGAGAATTCATAAAGTCTACTAATTTGTATATTAGGGATTAAAAATATCGATGCGGTTACATACATATTTAGGAAATTTTTGATTAAGTAGATTTATTTCGACATTGTTAGATGACGATTCAGAGTTTCCGATCACAGGGATGCATGATAATATCAGCTGGGTAACTATTTCATACCTAATCTCAGCAAGATACAGTTGGACATTGACCATACAAAGTGACAAACATTAAGCATCATTATCCTATTCAATCATAAATAATCCGAGTCAGATAAGGACGTTGGCTAGCACTGACAAAGTGAAGCGACAATTTCGATCTGTGAATATCAAAATATCAAGATGTTGGTGAAGTAGAAATAGAACCACTTGATAACCTTTGATTACCAATTGCGATATTTTGAAGAACTAACCAACTACTTTTCACATTTTATAATTTGAACATAAACAAAACAATCCTTTATCTATAAGGAGTCGCATCCTTAACTGAATTCATCCAAATGTGCTCTAAAAAATACCAAAGACTTGCCATAGAATAACCATTACACTCTCTTATATGAATATGCTACAAACGAAAAAGAAATCTATTTTAGATAACTGTCACAAGCGTTAGCTCCAATGGCAGAGTCTTTCGAGCCATATCCCTGGCACCAGCATGCAAATTAGCTGCAAGTCTACCCTATCTCATTTTAAAAAAAAAAAAAATAAACAAATTTGCACAATACACAGAAAAGGATGTGCAAACACGACAAACAGTTGCAAATTGCGGAAGGACGAAATGACAACTAGCAGCAGCAGCAGCAGCAGCAAACTACCAACAACAACAGCAACAGCAAATCGACCCCATTCTCCACAATCCCTGCCCCTGTACTCATACACATGCTCAGCATCAAATGCAGATGAGCCAGCTCGCCATCGAGTAGCTCTCATACTCATCCTGCTGCTGGTGGCACTGCTGCTTATGCAACAAAAATTCCAAAATGCTGTAATTAAAATGCCAAGTAGTAGACGCGGGTCTGGGTCACAACAAATGCCCACAACTTTGTAACGAGCCAAAGTTCAACTTGGCCTAGGTCGTGACGCTTTGAGTTATTACAGAAACACGTTCTGCTGACAGCTGCTCTTGCCGTTGGCCACGTCAGCAGCTCAGGTACAAGTGACAAGTGGACACTGTCCCGGCTTGTGTCTTAGCCTGAGCTTGAGCCTTAGCCCGTAATGATGAGTTGGAAATTAATGGGAAATTTATTGATGCTTTGGGTAATCGCTCAATGTAGTGTTAGTCTGCAAAGCTGCAACTTCTTGGCAGTTATAAATTGTAGATTACGCAGCACAGACATGCTGATGAGTTATGAATGCATTGCATTTAAATTCTGGTAGATTCTGACTAGGAAAAGAAAATGAATGGATGACAGATATTTCTGAGCCAGCGTAAGAACTAGATTACATACCTATTAAACTCATACATCTGATTAATGGTTGTCTGGAACATCAATCGTTTCTTCCTTCAACTAATTCAAATAGCTGTGTCAATTGGGCGTTGTTTAAGATACAAATCATTAAAATCTCGAAAGAGGGGGTGCCATAAGATAAGTAGGTCACACCTAAACGATGCAAACTGCACATGGAAGAATCATTACAGCCCACAGCAAACATAACAGATTAGTCAAGCAATTTTTAAAGTCATCATCGTTATCTCTCCAAGACTAGCTGGCACAAGTAAATCTAGCGTCTGGCTTAATCCTCTTCTGGCTTTACATTGTTCATTCTTAATATATTTTAATTAGTTAATTGTGCTGTGAACTTTAGTACACTTTAGCACACACATATGTAGTTCAAACACGTTCCCATGTACATACATTAAATAACACTCCGATTACAATCAATTACAACTATTGCTAGAATGCCAATCAAGAGGCTTTGCCTTACCCTGGCCATCAGCAGACACTTGAGTACACCTGAACAGGTGTACCACCTACATGTACATACATATACCGTTTCCAACGTACTTGTCTTTGTATATATACAAAAGGTATCACATTCATATCACGCTTCACAAATTATACAATTCAATAGCAATAAATGAAATGTATATGTGGTGTGCTGAGGGCTAAAAGGAGCGTGTAGATAGATGAAGCTGCCAGGTTCGCCGCAGAAGTTGAGCTGTCACAAGCCACAAAAACATAATCCATCATAGACACAAATTGTAATGCCTACAATGGCACAGAGCCGGATGTCAGCTACAGTGTCCAGGCCAGTATGAAACAGCAACAGAAACAGAAACATTGTTAACATGCGTCATTACAATTTGCAAAATGCCATAACAATACGAATTCGAGCACACGAGTCGAGTATTGCAAAAACCACTGGCTCTGTGAAACACGACCGAAACAAAAGAAGAAAGTAAGTAAGAAAAAAAGGAAATCAAATGCCAGGGCGAACGTACAAATCATTTGGACATAAAGCGCAGCACCTTGACAGCAGCAAGTTGGGAGTACGAAGAAGCACGAGTCATAGGCCCAATAACCAACCAGCCATAGGCCCTGGCACGTGACCTAGGCACTGTGCCAAGAACAACAGATATATATATATATATATATATATATTTGTGTGTGTGTGTGTGTGGGAGGAGAATGTGAGAGGATGTGTGGTGTTGCATCCATTGCTTCAGGGCAGCGGCAATAAAACAGCAAATGAACAGCGGAAGCAACATCAAGTGGACGTGTATGTGAGATGGCCCCTACCTATCATAGGCACATGTGCATATATGTTGACTGTTGTATTGCTTCCTTGATAACCCCCCACACACATATACACTTAGATATATGCCTTACATGTATGCGCTTCCTGCCCGCCCTGACTGCAACTAAAGCACCAGCTGCAGTCCTTTCTGACCAAGCCATCCACCCTCCCAGTCTCCCACTCGTTTACAACTTTTTCCGTGTACATGTTTTGCCTCTTCAAGTAGATTTTCTTTTTACAGACTTTGTAGCGCCAAATTGAACTTTTGTTGTCCCACACACATATACATATACATATATATATAAAGATAACTGTGACTTTCGTTTCTTTTATGGCTGGCAGGCTTCAATATGGCTCTGAGTCTGGCAACTGCTGAACTGCTGAAACAGCTGTCAGGCTCATCTATGCATTGCACATTTCCCCTTCTCCCCGCAGCGAAAGAAGCCCAAGCAGTTGGCATGGATATAGCTGAGAATGCGCTGTCTGTCAGTCAAGCAGATTTATGTTGCTATTGTTGTTGCTAGTGGAGTTTGTGCTATGCTTGTACTATAATCGATTCAAAAGCGCTGCTAGATTTCGATTATTAATATCAAAACTAAGAACGTAAAAGCTCTTCACAAAATTGAAGGGCTATGAATATAGAACCAAAGAAAATGCAGCATGAATATAATATGATAGGCTTTTCACTTGTATCGGGATAGTATATAGCTTACGTTGGAATAATTTAAGCCTTTGCATTATCAAATTTTAAGTTTCTACAGGATACCCTTTAAAGTTTAACTCTAGTGTTTCAAGACATATGCAATTTCCTCACACGTACATATTAACGCTTTAAAAAAGTTCAATATCTAACATAACCACCCCTCACCCTTGGCCTCTCACGCTTTTAAAAAGGTTGCAGCAAACAATTTTATGTAATCATTCGCATTCGCTTACCAGCTGCTGTTGCGGTTTGCAGGTGGTTGCCTGAACATGAACTTTGCCCGGTTTAGCGGGCAAAGATGATATCTCTCTTTTTTCATCCAGCTCCAGCTGCAGTCCCTGCGGCCGTCCGTGCACCTGCACTTCAAAATTGCAGCCAAAGAAATGACTGCGTGTGTGTGTGTGTGGATGTCTGTGGTGAAGGAGATGCGACTAGATGCTGTGAAAGCAAAGCCATAGGACGCTGAATAGAATTTACGCCACCCTAAAACTAAACAACGCAGGCAAAAGCAGACAGGAGCAGCCAGTGGTTTTGTGTGTGTGTGTGTACTGTAGTATGAAATGAATGAAAATGAAAAGCAGTTAATGCTCAGGTCACGGAAAAAGCGTAAATGTAAAAGTTAAACGCATTAATTATTTATTTATCATGTCGGTGAACCTGTTTAGCCCGCTGGCCGCCATTGTGTAAGTCCGTTGGCAGCAACTACAACAACTCGAATAACAACAACAACAGCGACAGCTAAGCTAAGCAAATTGCCCGCGTGAAGGTAATCCTGCTTGAAAATGCTGGCGCATCGCAACAACTTCCACCATTATATACAACTCGTTTGGCTCTGGCTCAGGCGAACTAAGAAAGAACGCTGCCGCTCCTGCTGCCAGTTGTTTTCGTAGTTGGAGTTGGCTTTCTTATAGTGTTGAAATGCGTCACTCCTGCCTGTCTCTCAACGCCGTTGAAAATGTTATTAAAACGATGCCAAGCAATTCAAAAACCAGCATAGAAAGATATATTCGACTTGGGTAAGCTGATGTACTTTTATAAATATGTTCTAACTTTGCCGATGGAGTGAGAAAGTACGTCGTGATCGAAGGAACTGCAAAAAATCAGACTTACTTCTCTTATTGCAATTTACTAAGTCATATTTCAGTTGACGTCCACCAGATGCCTGATCTATATGTTAAGTTATTATAGGCTACAGAGCGGCGGAGCTAATCTAAGCTAACCTACATCGAATATACGATTAAACAGCTTATGCAAAGTAATCTTTGAAGACATTTTATTTTTCATAGCTACACTATACATTACGTTTTTCTTTCAAATCCAATTCAATCTATAAATACAAAGCTTCCGCTCATAAAGATTGTGAATAGATACGGATAATAATCCTTCCAAATCTTGTTAGTTAGCCAGAAAGGAAGGCTAGCTTCGACTTGCCATTCACATTATAAATATAAAACATAACCGATCAGATCAAATCTAGTCGGCGGGCGTGGGGCCACCGGGGATACAAGGGACACAAATCGAATTTGGTTTGATTTACATGAACAGAATAGTTATGCTATTAAGTGTTTATTCCGAAAAAATCAGTTATGATATAGTTTCCGATCTAGATGAATCTTAAAGTTATAAGATATACGATATAAGAAGCTCTGGTTCAAATGGCAGTTTTGTAGCTCTTAAGATCTTTGAGACATTTTTATTGAAAGGGGCAGACGGACGGACTTAGCTAAATCAACTCATGATGATCAAGAATATATATATTCTTTATATGGCGACACTCTATATCATGACAAAATGAGTATACATTTACAGTTTTTGAGATTGGTGTAAAAGTATTCTATCAAAATAATAATACTTTCGGCAGATAATATAATGAATTTGTGAAATATCATTCTTCATATACTTCAAAGTTCGGCAAAGCTCACAAGGAAATTATACAATGAGACAACTTAGCTTTAAGGCCTGAAGATTTAATAGGAGTTAAATGAGAAGCAGAGTAGCGAGATCAGCATATGTATATATAAGAAATCTTTCACCAATGAAAGATGTGTTAAGTAGAGTATTTATAGTAACTTTAAGATTTGAAAATATTATAATTCAGATTGTGGTTGATTATCTGATTCTTTCAAGATAAGAAACTCGGAAATCATACACTATTTTCTCAATTTTCGGATTGTCAATTATTTTGAATTCTATTAATATATATATATATAGAATAGAGGCCAAGTAAAGACATTCTTTTCTTCGACAATTATAAAAGCTGTGTTGCGTTTTTGCCTTTCGATAAGCATTTTTCACCAAAACATTTTTAATAATTATATGAATACAGATTGTTCTCTGCATACGCTAGAATTATTTTGCAAATTTTAGTACTACGCAGCATATGAATTATTTTTATTAACTCAATATAATGTCTTTTGCATCTAGTTGTTTTGGGTTTAAAAATTTTAAAACCCCACGGATTTATTTAAAATAAAAATATTTATTTAAGTAAACAGCTTGCTAGCTAAGCTTTGTCACCACGGCAACTTTTCCGTAACAAGATAAAGACCATGGAGTACTTATATAAATTGGAAAAAGAATCGTTTGCTTTATTGTCATGGTGTGTTCTTTTGTGATGAGCTGGCAGATTCGTCGAAACTTTGCAAAACAAGTCCTGATATTGTTTTCAGCCATTGTCATTCGTTGGTTGATTGTTTGGCACGTGTTTTGGGCCCTCTTTTACATTCTCCTGGCTCTTCCTCTCTCTCTCTTTTCCTCTGTATTTTCTGCAGTCCATACTTTTTTGCACCTTAGGCTATTAATTACAATGATAATTAAATTTGTTAACTTTTGATTTTATGAGTCACTCTGTTCCCTACCACAGCTCGCCGCTAATGTCTGCCATTTGTGTTAAAGTTGTCACGTATCCGTGGATGTGGCTGTTCATGAAGAATGCCTATGAGGGTGCCCAATGCGCCATACGCCTGGCCACGGATCCCCAGCTGAAGCAAGTAAGCGGCGAGTACTTCAAGTGAGTTGGTTGTCGGGAGCAAGAAGCTGCCGCATTAGCGCCAATTTGTTTCCTTTTGTGCAACATTCTGTTCCCTTTTTTTGGCTACTTGCAGTGACTGCGAAATTGCGCCAACTTCGGAGGCTGGCCAAGACAAGGAATTGGCTAAGAAATTGTATATGCAAACCATAAAAACGCTTCAGCGCGTTACGAAACTTGCAGTCGACAAGGAGGCGTACATGTTGGACAAAGCGCCAGGGGACCAGAGCCCAGACCAGAACCAAGAGACCGAAATGGAGAAACCAGTCGAGTGATTTATGCCTGGCACGCGGCCTGGCAAAGACAGCAGACGGCAGACTGCAACTGCAATGTCTATTTGCATTTGGTTTAACAATTGCCGCATTAAGCAGCCCAGGACCAAGCCCACCACAGGCCACTTAGGACCGGCTCTTTACGGGTCTGCAACTGAAGCTGGAAGAGATGGCCTGTAGTTTATTTATAGAAATAAATGTAACTTTAATGTGCGGACAGCCAACTTTGTTTTAATATCTCAGAGCAGTACTAAGACAATACGATTTTGAGCTGTGGCTGCCATCAGAACGTCAGGCCGAACGCATTTTCTTGATTGCTAAATGTGAATGTGAATGCCACAAGTATTATCCACAATTTAAACGCAGCTTTAAACCAACCCTATCATATTCAAGCTCATGCCATCGATGTTATAACTTCAACCTCACACACATATACGGCTATATGTGTAATGTTTGCCAAATGCCTTTCATTCCATCTACGTGTACACCAAACTGCCACACAGTTCGTGCCAACAAACTGTTGATTGGAAAGCTGCGCCGCACTAAGAAAACATCAAATGCAAAGCCAATTAGATAGGATTTTTATAGGATTCGAACCGAACCGTTTTCTATTAGAATTTGTGTTTCCATGCGTTGTGCAGGACATGGCAAATACAAGTATAAGCAGCCCATTTCCAGGATCTAGAATAGGAGGCATGCAACTATGCACCGAGCGCCGCTTTGTATGCAATACAAAATCTCTTTATTATATTACGTGCGGCGCTTTTGTTGTCAAATGGCAGAACTGAAAACTTCCAACAATCCAACCCAATGAAATGAAATCCAACCCAACTCTACACACACAGGCACTCACCCTCGTCACGCACACAACAAAGCAACTCCATGTGTGTTGCCTAGAACAATTTTACGCTTCCCCTTTTCAAGACTGCTTCGTGTGGCAGTCATTTCTTTCTAGTTGCGCTCAGCGTGTGAAATGAAAAGCTCTTTGAGTGGAAAAACGATTACGTTGTTGCCATTTACACACAACTGGCAAAAGCTTTACGTTTCCGGTTACCTTTCCGCTATGATGTATTTGCCGTAATATGCATTTTACGCACTTCAATTCTGGGCGGCAAATCACAAGCAAGGGACACAGTCACAGAGGGGGTGAGCGAAGAGAGGGAGAGAGCAGTAAAAACAAGAAGCTTGTTTTCCATTCAAGTATTTTCAAAATTCACCCATTTAAGTATACGAAGAATTTACTTTTATTAATTTATTTAATTGAGCACTATTTTTTTCAGTGCAATAAAAGCTTTATAACATTAAGCACATTAAGCAAACAACAGCATAGAAAAATATTAAGCAAAAAGCACACTCTCTTATCTCTTTTGGGGCGTTAAACAATGCTCTTTAAAAGCTTTGAAACTCTTGGAGCCCAATCTTACAAATCGAACGCCAGCTATGGTTTTTGGAGAGCAGACTAAAAATTGTAAAGTGAATAGAAATTGATTATAAAATATATATATAAAATATATATGAAAGAAAAGTAAATCAGTTTATTTCCTCTTGCTTCAATAAGACACTTGCTATACGCTTGTATTCTAATTTTGTCCTGAGACATAGAAAGAATCATCTCCGAGCCTATAAAGTGTATATATTTTTGATCAGCATGACAAGCCGAGTCGAAATAGCCATGTCCGACTGTCTGCCTATTTCAATGCGAATTAGTCTCCCAGTTTTGAAGTTATCGACTTGTAATTATCAAGCTGTAAGCTGTACGTTGCTCATATGTAAAAATCATAAGGATCGGACTAGTATAACCCGGACCACTAACGTATAGCTTTCATATAAAGACATATAAAAGAAAACTAACAAAATTGTATTTGCAAGCCAAGCAGCGTTGCCTGCGCTCTGTCCTCCTCACTCACAAACAGATTTCTTGGAATGCGAAAGTGTTGTATGTATGGATATGCATATGAAAGTCTGTGTGTTTGTATATCACACTGAAATATTCATTACATGAATAATTGTGTAATAAACATAATAGAAAAGCCTTAAAAACCCATCAGATTAAATTAAGAAATTTCCAAATTTAGATTAGATTAAATAATTAATTTAAGCTAAAAGTACAGAGAATTGAAAGTTCAAGATTAAGATGGTTAATGACATTAGTATGAATAGTCGATGAATTAAAATGAAAATTCCCGGCAACAAAAAGAAAGTGATATGAATTGAAAGCAATCGAGATTTATCAAGATCAAAATTTAAATCTTGTAACATTTGTTGTATTAATAATATTTGTATTTAAAGCCGAATTGGCGTCGTTGCTTCCGTATTTGCTGAACACTTATAAATTTCTAAATAAATCCTATTAAATATGCATCAAGATAAAAGTGCAGTAACGTTTTAGTAATTAAATATATAACTCTCTATGTAGAAAGAATTATTGAAATAGCATATTCAACCTAATTATTTTAGTAAAGGAACTGCTAATGAAATGGTACTATTTCTTGTAGCAACTATTCTGTGCTTAATTATGCATATGCTTAAAATCTAAATTTCATATCAATAACCATTTCATTAAGACAAAATTTCTGTTTTATTAGCATTCCATTTGAAGCTCCAACTCTTATATACAAGTACATATATAATAGTTGGTTTACCTGGCAACCCTATAAAAGTCGCTCTCTTAAATGAAACACTTTTTTTTACTGCTCTTCAATACGAATGAAGCAAATGCTGCTCTTCATTACAAATTGCCAAGTGTAAACACCTGTGAGAAAGCTTCATGTGCGGCATTTGCCACAAAAGTAAACAAATAAAATGCGAAAGACGCAAACCAACAGTAAATGCCATAAATAAACAAAAGAAAATGCAATTAAGGAAATGCGTGAAAACGACGTGCTTCTTACTAAGGTATTGCGGCAGTAAAACAACAATAACAACACCAACAGCAACAACAACAGCAACAACAACAGCATAGCAACGGCTAAGAACAATAACAGCCACAATAACATTACCTACAACAACTGATGCTAAGTGCGCTCTCTGGACTGGCTTTGGGAGCAACATTAAGCCCAAGCGAGCGAAGCTTGCGAATCTCGTATGTAGTCCCGAATGGGTTCAGAAGCTGACGATGCTTACTTCGGCATTTTTTGATAATTCGGATTTTTCGGATTTTTATACTCGTACTCTAGCAGAGTAAACGAGTATATTGTATTCGTGCAAATGTATGTAAGGGGCAAAAGGAAGCGTTTCCGACCCCATAAAGTATATTTATTTTTGAACAGGAACAACAGCCGAGCAACACCTCAGAGACCATAAGAGCTAGAGTTACCAAATTTGGTATGTAGACTGTAGACTCCCCTCGTAAGGCGTCAGAACAAGTTCATTTTATATTTTCGACGCAAATCGATAAAGTCTTTGTATCTCCCACAATTTTTGACAGATTTAGTTAAGACTTGCTTTAAATATGTACCGATTTGTTGAATTTCATTAAGATCAGATAATAATTGTAGAGAAAATCGTAAGAAAAACAATTTGTATGAGAGCCCCTCAATCCCAAAAGCAAAACAGAATCAAAAATTGTTGCATACTTTTAAGTGCGTCGAATATTGAATAAATGCTGAGTACGAGTATCATATAGTCGGAATATCGACTATAGCGTTCTTACTTGTTTGACTGCTGTTATGTGTGCTTTCAGTGTTTTCAGTTTTCAGTTGTGCGGCGAACGGCAAAGTGCAAACGTGCGAAATATCCGCGTTACCCTTAACGACATTTATGCCACAACGTGGACGCGAATGCGAGTGTGTACAACGACCGCTACGATGACGATGCTGTCGCTGGCACAACGGGCGCCATCAAAGTAGTAGTAAAAATACAACAGCAACAACAACAACAAAAATTGAACAGAAAACCGCCAGCCAAAATGGGCCACAACTAAAGGTGTGTCATTGTGTGTGTATGTTTGTGTGTGTATGAGTTGACAGTGCATATTAATTATTCAAATTAATTGCAAGAAATTTGTTACAAGTCTGCTGGCAAGTGTTGCATATTAGATGAGTGAAACGTTGCACTATGACGTTCGCCCTAGCCAAAGCCATGCACGTACGAATTCCCCAAATATTGAATAACAAATGAAAAATTATAAATAATTTATGGCAGAAGCAAAAATATCTCAAGATATGCACTTACTTATTTGAATAGGAATGTTTCGATGAAATTCTGTAAGCTTAGATATCTTACATATTAAGTTCTTACTACAAGTAAGTTGTCCAGCATTCCAAGTAAATGGATTTAGAGCATATGAGGGCAATAGCACTGCTTATGCATAAGTTTAACTTAAATTATTTTATTATGAACTAAAATATACTAATGGTCATTAAGCAGCTAACAGTGAAGGCAAGTGCCCAAACAAAAGTACTGCAGGAGATGTATGTACGACAGTGATATACTCTACTTTAGACCGAGACATTATCTTTGACATTGTTTTGTTCATTCGCAAGGTAGGAAATGTTTACTTTTGTTTCTATGTTTAGTACCTTAGAGAACTTAATTATAAAATCCTTGGGATAGTGCCTGAAGCCTTAAAAATTTGGTCAAAGAACTCTTCTGCCTTTTAACTCATCGAAGGATAATGATATATGTATATAGACTATCAACCTTGTTTCTTCTAAATTTAATGTATATATTCTATAGTTTTGCTTTAAAACTGTTAGCCTGATAAGCTTCTACGATTTACTCAAGCTGTAGTTCCACTGATTTGACCTCAAAAGCCCTTAACTTATAGATGAACATTTTTGAAACTTAATATAGGTTTCCTCCTTAAATTATAGGGTGTACATTCTTCATAGACTACTGTATCCCCATCGGGCAGTATATTCGAGTATGTCTACTTTTTTCAGAGCTTAGCTCTTTTGTGTCGTCGCATTTGTTGTTTCTGCTCTAGTTGCCCCTATATCCAAATGTAAATGTTTGCCTGTGCCCGCGCCTCTTAATCCGAGTACATAGTGGCAATATATACTCTACAGCCGCCATACTCGTATCCTATTTTATGGACAAGTATACACTCTTCAGTTGGCAAAGCAAACAAATAAACAAAAACACGTTCAAGTTATTCCTTGGCCTTGGTATTTATGGCCTGTGCGTCAGCCTGGCGTATACTTAACATGAGTTCCAGCCAGGCTTCTCGAAATGTATTCACATACATATATGGGGCATCAGGCTACAGTCTCGAGGGGTGTTAATGGCTGCGCGGCCAGGTCATGATGTTGCTGTTGTTGTCGATGTTGTTGTAGCTGTGGCTCACTCCCACATTGGAATTTGAACTTGTCATGGCAGCAACAAACAGCAGCATCAGTGGACCTATTATCACCTTGCTAATTATCTATCTATCTATCTATCTATTGATGATGATGCCAATGCCATGCGCGTTGCCGCTGCTCTCGGCAGCTCGGCAGCCAACCTTATCAGTGCCAGCAGCATGCTGGCTAGCGACATCTTCGGGCTATATTATTTGCATTTTATTGCTGTTTATTTAAAGTGAATTGGGAATCGAATAATTTTTAATATTTCTACAAATAAACATGCGAGCATCGTTGAAAGTCTCAGGCATGTGGCGTCACTGTTGATAGCAAATAAAATGTATATATACGAGTATATAGCAAATATCAAGTTATTTTTCTAAAAAACTCTGGGTGGCATCCTTTGCTCTATTGTCAGGAGCCGAACAAAGGCCAAGCAAAATGCACAATCCTTTCTTATGCACCCGTGACTCGGGTTGCGCGTGCCACTTTTTTTTTATTGCTTTTGAAATATTTCTATGGAATTTTATTTAGTTTCTTCAAATGAAATTTTCTTAACAAGTTTCTTTAGAAATTACTTCAAACAATAGGAAAAGTTGAAAGAGCTTGAATGTGAAAAAAAGCTAAAGTCATGCATATGAAAAGCCAGCAATTAACACATGCAAACATATTAGTCTAACCTAAACTTATACAACTATCATGCCATTCCATAAGCTCATTCAAAGTTCGCAGCTTGCGCATCTCTAGTGGGGAAAACAATGCACCTTATCGCTTAACCGTTATGTGGAAATCGCTTATCAAACGCTAACAGCCACCCCACAGGTAGTTTTGCGCATAGCCTTGACAATGACAGCCAAAGAAAATGAAAATGGGCGCAAAATGGGCGCGTGCATAACAAAAGCAGACAGAAGAAAGAGTGCGAGTGCAAAATTGAAGCGCCAACAATAACAGCAACAACAACAACAATGTAAAAACAAGTAAGAATGCTATAGTCGATATTCCGACTATAAGATACTCGTACTCAGCATTTATTCAATATTCGACAAACTCAAAAGTATGAAAAAAAAACATTTTTTTATACATTTTTTTACGATTTTGTTTACAATTATTATCCGATCTTAACTCAAAACTTGCAAAATTTAAAAACAAACTTGGTCTGACGCCCCACAAGGGGAGTCTACATACCAAATTGGGTCTCCCTAGCTGTTACAGTCTCCGAGATCTAGGTGTTCATACGGACGGACAGACGGACATGGCTAGATCGACTCGGCTGTTGCTGCTGATCAAGGATATATATATTTTATGGGGGCTTAGACGCTTCTTTCTGCCTGTTACATACATTTGCACGAATACAATATACTCGTTTCCTCTCCTAGAGTACGAGTATGAAAACAATGTCAGTTGATTATTCGAAGGTAGTGGTAGGCAGCAGAAGCAGCAGCGGCCGTTACAACAAACAAATAAAACGACAACATGAAGAACAAATGCCATATATTCAGTCGAAGCTAACAATACCCTAGTATGGCTCTGAAATTCAATATAAAAAAACTTCAGCATAAAGATCATAAAGATTTTTCCACAGGATAATATAAATTTTCTTCAAAAATTATATAAAACACCCTTCGACCTTGTGACTTAAAAAAAAACTATTATTTGTTGTAGGTTAAAACTATGAATATGTTTTTTAATACCAGATATTGAGTGAGTGATGGATTTTTCATTGACCATTTTTGAATACCAATCAGAAATTGTCTGAAAAATTAAGAAAAATATTTTCTTTCCAAAATAATTTCAGGAAGGAATCTCTAAAAAAATTTTAAAGTCTGCTTTATCAACTGTAATTCTAAATTAAAGAAAATAATGTCTGGGGCGTTGGCGACCTAAATTTCGGTATAACAAATATTGGTTAATTCTATGAAATATTTCTTAACAGAATACCTTTTGCCCGTAGTTTAACTATTTTCTATTTCTATTTTCTTATTTATTTGAAGGACAGTCATATATAAAAAAAGACGGCAACTGGCGAACAAGTTCACTGTAGAGAATACAAAATTAAGCTTTTGTTGTAATGCTCTCGATTGATTCATGCCGAGCGCTGAACTCTAGCTTGCATGTATTGGTTGTAATAGAGTCTAGGAGTAAAACCAAAACTGAATAACAAACTGATAGTTCATCCAAATGCAGGGTATAAAAGGCAAGCCCATTGGCGAACGAAATGACTATGAAGAAAAGAAGAACGAAGTAGAAAGCCGGGTCGCGGCATGGCATGGCCACAGGCACGGATAAGAGCGGGAGTGGAAGGGTGCTGGATACCCTGCCGGGTTGAGTGCTTCGGTTCAAGCCACACAAACACATTGTAGAAAAGCACACATAGACAGCGGCATATACATATGAATGTACTTGCGGCTGGGGTGTTGGTGTCGTTCTCAGTGTCTGGGGCTACCTTTTGCTCATTCGCTCTTTTTCACTCGGCGTCTTTGGTTACCAATGTGTGTGTGTGTTTGCGCGCGTGTGTGTCTTTATTTGTGTTAGTGTAGTAAAACGAGTTTTGAGTTTGCTTTGGCTGCTTGGCATCATTGATGGCTTTGCAGGCCCCAAGTCAGTTGGCCAAGTCAGTTGCTCTTTTGGCTTAACAAACTCAGAACGTGCCGCGGTGACAATGACCAAGTCATCACATCAAATTGCAACGCAACAAAAGTAACACTAGCAGCAGCAGCAGCCACAACAACAACAATACCATCACAAAGCAACGGGCTTAGTCACAATGCCAATGCCAAATGGTGAGAATATCAAAAAGGTCCGTATGGAATGGCGTATTCAGTGTCTAAAAATTGAGTTTATACAAAATGAAACAAATCCGTATTGAATGCAGAATACAATTGGTGTGTGGCAGCTGTTGCTGGTTGTTATAATTATATAAATGTCAAAGCCAGGATGCTGCAAGTACGAACATCTCATGGATATCTAAGCGCACTTAATGCTAATTTTTCATATGTGCTTGTGTGCGGGCTGTGAGAGTGTGTGTAAGATGTCGGCTTTAAGATTTTCACCCACTTTGGCTCCAGAGTGTGTGTGCGTGCCCGTGGCATCATCATCTGCTGTTCCAATTTTTGTGTGTCAGCCACTTGAAGTGTTTAACTGCTCCTAAAAATTGTTAAGTGCCTGCCGCTTGCTAGCAACCTGCAGCCTCCCTATCTCCCGCCTCCCGCAATTGAATTTAGAAGCATTCTAGTACTTTGCTTGGTCTTGGTTGCCACCGCCTCCAATAACCACCGAATCATCTGGCAGCAGCAAAACAACCAACAACAATATAACAAACAACTTTGGAACGATATACACCTACTTAAAATTTTTTAGAAAGTTGCCTTGCTGCCGCTTGCGCCCGAATCTTTTTCTTGGCTTTGGCTTTCATTTCGTTGGCTTTCGTGCATGTGCGTGTGTGTGTGTGTGTGTGTGTGTGTGTGTGTGTGTGGGTACGTATATGTAGCTATCTCCCTATAACTTAGAGGGCCACTCTATACATTCTTTTTGGGCCGTCATATACATATTTTCAATCTGTGACTTTAATTATGTATGTATGCTTAATGTCTGGCATCTTTCCCGCCTATATGTACTCAGTGTCGGCCATAAATAGGTCAGAAAATTCAAAACGCAAATGTTTTGAGTTGCTTTAACGAGCACATTCCCAAAAATCATCATGCTTTACAAAATTGAAATCACAAAAAGGGCGTTACAAGCATAAAGGTGTTTGTGAAAATTATAAGATACCTTGAAAGTTGATTTTCAATGGTCGCAAGCTAATAAGAAAAGCCAAGGCTAATTCATTTGTGTACCAAAATTGACATAATCTATTCCAGAATTTAAAGAACCCATAGTTTCCTCTTTGGATGTAATTTTGATGTGATTTTAAAAAGTTTTTGTTTTAGAATATTACGATTTTCTATATCCTCAATTTCTCTTTTCACAAGCAACTCCACTAAAGTGAGACAGACCATTTAACCTTACTGTCAAAATGTTATTCAAAATATCTCCAGAACGCACAAAGGTTGACTTAAATCTACTTGAAAATGAAAATGTAAGTGGGCTGTGCCTCACATGTTTAGAAAGAAAGCTATTAGAAAGCAATTTTTCAGATGAAAATTTTAGTAATGGTGTAGTATTCCCGATCAGTCTACATTTTTTACAAGTTGAAATTATCAAAAACAAAGAATTTACAAACGCAAGATAGCATATTAACTTGCATGTCTCTAAAATACGATCCCAATAAAAAATCTGTCTTACTTTATTTGCCCAATATAAACCTAAGCTTATGACTGGAAACTGTTATATATTTTTAACAATTTACAGAGTTTTACATACAAATTAAGTTTCCCTTTTATTTACCTGATCATCTAGAAACCTTCTTTTATATAGACTCGTTTGAGCAATAGTTAATATATTTGTGTAGCGAAACAGATTAGATCTTTTTAACTTCCAGCCGATTGCTTATAGTTGTTATATTCCAAGTAGGTAATTAGCAACCAGTTTCTTTACATAATCGCAATAGCAGTATGCATTTTCCATATTTATCGTATATATCGTATATTAAGTACACAACAGTGCCGTAGGCAGATATCACCTGGCAATGTTATCCCAAAGAATAAAAAGAGGGGGCTGAGCATCTAAATTCTTCCCCGAGCGTGCACGCCACTGCTATACATGTCTAATTGAAAACTAGCTAAGTAAATTAGCTTGCGAGTCGATGACGGGATCATTTATGGCTCCATTGTCTCGAAATCACATTCCATGATCTGACTTACTAACAGGTCAAAAAATATCAAGTTTGCTTGTAAATTGCCGATACTCTGAGCCCTGTAAGATCACTCCAAAACTTTTCATATATTAGGGATGCAATTTTATCAGAAAAGCTTGGAATATTTAGACAAAATCGTAAAAAAAAAAACATTTTGTATGAGAGCGTATCGAGTATTAAATAAATGCCGAGTACGAGTATCTAATAGTCGGAATATCGACTATAGAGTTCTTAATTGTTTTTCTTACACAGATCATGCAAACTTAATTTGTGTACAAATATTATCCGATCACAATGAAGTTTGGCAAATCGATAGATAGGTGCATGCGGGTCGAGGCCTGCATACCAAATTTGGCTATAACTGAGATCTAGAATTTCATACCTCCGGGTGAACGGACATGGCTAGATCGACTCGGATAGTTATGCTGATCAAGAATATATATATATTGCAAATTGTACTAAAACTAGTTTTATCGTATAACTCATATAAATAATTTAGCTCAGTGCTTTCTTAAATCTCAGCAAAGCCAAAGATGTTCTGCCCTCCGGGGCTATGGCTGACGAGCTCTGACCTAAAGTGTAGGCTGAGTTGCGAAAGAAAGCTCTAGGTAACTGTAGCACAGGGCACTCTCAATGAGTGAGAGAGATGGCCATACAAGAGATGCTAGAATGAACTCAGGGGAGTGAAGCATATCTACATTTACGAAATATAACCAATATACCACCATCATTACCGATATATACATATTTGACTTTTAATAAACTCAAGAATTTTCAACAGTCAGCTGACAGAAGGAACATAGTCTCATATTTTACGTACCGAAGATGCTTTTCTTCCTTGCGCTTCCTGCACAAGCTGATACATATGTATCTAAATATGTATCTTAAATATGTACATATGTCTTATTGTACATACATATTTGAATTTAAAAGCTCTACCCACACTCTTGCATTTCATTCGTGTAATTTTGAAATCAAATACTCTTCATACACACACTTTAGTGTATATGTACAATCCATTTAAAATGGTAAATACATCAATTACGAGTGACCCAATTAACGCAATGTCACCTACTGAAAATACACAAGTCCTGACGCATTGCTGCTGCGTTCACACTTACACACACACACGCGCTCACACACAGCTATGGCTGTCATTCGCATGAAAAATCATTGGTGTATTTTCCATTTGCCAATCAAATTGCATTACAATTTCAACAGCTTTTCACAACCCAATGCTGGGTCAACACGAAATTGCTGACGTCCAAATTTGTGACACTTGCCCCAGCACAATATTGTGACATTTATGACCAGATACATATATAAGTTTGTATATAATGTATATATAAGCTTGGAATGCTTTCTATCGCAATTTCAACTATTTTTACAGCCCCCCAAACGGCAGCTAAGCAAAAATCGTCATTATATTTGATAGAAGGCCGTGACTGACTGCATCCAGTAGCAGAAAAACCGCACCCGCCGCAAAACTAACATTAAAACGTCCAAAACCAACAAGAGCCACCCAGAAGAAGCAGCAGCAGGAGCAGTTGAAGGAAAGAAAGCAAAATAAGCAGAGCTGGCAATAACAATAGCAGTCGTAAAGGCGAAACCACTATAAAGTTATTTTATCCTTGGCATTTGCAACAACAACAATATAACGTCCGGAAGGAGCAGCAGCTGGCATTGCAGCCAACGAAAATTTTTGTATTGAATAGCTGGCCCCCTCTCGGCCGATCCAGATCCAAGTCGAAATCCAAATCCATCCATCCGGCCAACCCCAACCGCAATCGTGGCCGCCCAACGGCATCATCAGCACCACAGCAGCAACGGCGGCAGCGGCAGCGGCAGCAGCAGCAACGTCACCGGCTGCGGCAGCGGCGTTGGCTCCTCTGTACCCGTCATTATGGAGGGGCCCGAGGTGACATTTCTCTTTCAATTTGGCAGCGTACGCGATGCAGTTTGCGTGCCAGTGAATGCCCTGACGCTCAAGTCACTCAAGGATTTGGCATGTGATTTCATAAATACCAAGGTAAGTGTGAGTGGCGAGTGGGTGTACGTACGGCTGGGTTGTGGCGAAGCGGAGGTGGGACAAAATTTGGTCGCCATATGCTGTTGTCTTATATATAAATCATGCTGATGAGCTCTAGTTTAATTATGCAAAGGCAAGTCAATATTTTTGTACTGAAACGAGCAACCGAAACGCGTCCGGGTCAACAATGTCGGGTCACTATCCATTGGTTATTTAGGACCCCAGGGCAAAGGACTTTCATATATTCATACATATTTAAAGCTGTTTTGTGAGTTTGTAGTGCGCGAGTAGGTGGGCATATGTGTGTGTGAGTGTATGCCTAATAAATTTATGTGCGCGGAATAATTTCATTAAGTAAGTCGAGCCGCATATTGTACATAGGACATGAGCGCATATCCGCTCCGCCTTGTTAGCCAAGACCAGGCAATTCAATTAACCAACCAAGCGGAGCAGCTGAACCAAACTCTAGCTCATCTAGAAAGGCAGACAGTGAGACAGTTCATCGTTTGCCCATATAAGCCTCAGCACTTTAACCTTTATGTCGTAACTCACTTGAACTCTGACAGCTGCTCATATATTTACAGCTTTCATTTTACCCTGCACAGTTGAGTATTGTCAATAGTTGATTAGATTTGACTACTAATTCATATGAATTGAGGGGACACTCAGAGTTGAAAACAATTATAGCGTTAAGCTATATAGAAGTCTAGAAAAATACCAGTAAAATAGTAGAATGAGCCCAGCCCAATGAGTATCTAATCCAAGAAGCTGTTTTATTGGGATCTTAAGTTTAGAGCATACGTCTCGATGAAGAAGATCAGTCAAGCTTTCAGAACAAATCAAGCGAATAGACTTCCATTGAGAACAGAATCGTGAGTCAAATGCTAAAATCATATAATGAATATCTTAGAAAACCCAAAGAATGCTATAATATAAAGTATTAATACCACATATTAGTAGGGCAACTCTGCCGGAATATATTGCCTAAATGGAAGAGTAAATCTACGAGCCTAATCTGGAATAAAATTTAAGAACCAATTGAAATAGAATAAAGTAAATAAATGCATTACACTCCAATATAGAAACCCCATGAATGTAAAGAGTATTGCAGAATTTGTTGCAAATGTCAACTATTTTTCCACAATTGAAATCAATACCACTATTTTGTGCTTACGTTTTACGTGAACGGGTCTCGTCCCTTCAGCCGCGCTTACCGTGCCTTATCGCACAATCAATTATATGATACGAGCATGATATGAGAATGATAATGCGACATATGCAGAATGAGCGTAAAATGAACCAAAACATCGAAATGGACATTGACTGGCGCTGACACACACTAATTTCATTTTCACAATATTCCCATATTTTCCAGATACCAGACAGCGGCCTCACGTATCTGTCGGAGCGCATTTTGCTCTTCGTCCACGACTACAGCACACCCAATGTGCTGCACATCATCAATTCCGCAGCGGAAGTTGTGGATGAGACCTTGGTGGAAATTGTATTGACGGCCAGTCGTAAGTAACCACACCGCTTCCTCTCACCCAGCCGCTCTAAAAAAATAAAATCTAAGCTAACGAATGCTGTCATCAATGCTTCCTGTCACACAGCCATACTATATCCCATATCGGAAATGCCAACACTGAAGCCGCATAGCCTCAACGTGCATTCCTACAAGGCGCCCACATTCTGTGATTTCTGCGGTGAAATGCTGTTTGGCCTGGTGCGCCAAGGACTCAAGTGCGATGGTATGTAACTAGCTCTGGCAGCATAAAGACCAACTTATCTGTGGTCTGAGTCTGAGCATCCGCCCAGCACCCACACTCAAACCTCTCCCTCTGCTTTTGGTCTTGGTGGCTTGCCACTCTCCTCAACAGGCTGCGGTCAGAACTATCACAAGCGCTGCGTGGTGAAAATACCCAACAACTGCAATCGCTCGAGTGACGCCACATCTAGACGCTCCTTCACGCTGCAGCCACCCCGCAGTCCATCCGGCAGCTCACAGCAGTCGCTTGTCTCCAACGAGGAGTCGACGGGCCGGAATGACTCGAGCAGTTCACTGGTAAAGCGAATGTCGGAGCTTATGAATGATATTATTAAGAACTGACAAGGGGTGTGTGGGTGTGGAATGACACCAGCTTAGTATTCAGTAAGGGTGCTGGGTGATAACTAGGGGCTCGCTCTCCCTACGAGTATTTAAAACTGTATTTCATTTGAACAACATACACATTAATTTTTAACACATTTTGTTATATTAATTTCATTCAAAATAAATTGTATTAATTGTAACCAAATGCATGTAATGATTTTTTATTTAAAACTATTTTAAATACTCGTAGGAAATCTTTTTTTTTACCTTCATAAAAGGGCAGTCTTCAGATCTGTAATTTGCTTGGATGCGAACTAAATCCTCAATAAGGCTTTTTTTGAAAGCTGAAAGTGCAAATTTAAAGAGTTTTTCGAGAAATCAATACTGATTTCTCTTTTAGGATTGTTTTCGTTATATCTTACCAAGTAGAAGAATAATCTATGGGGAAAGACTAATCTCTGGAGAAATTAATGTGTTAACACTTTAATTTATAGGTTTACTTGTATACCTTTGTACGAAGATAGAGTAAAAGTACCTTACTTTCTTACCTTATAACTAGGGCCTGATGATAGCTACCTTATTCAGAACCGTCGATATTTCAGCATCTACTAGACCTCAAATCTTATATCTCCATAAATAGCTCAACAAGTGAAGCTTTAAGTTAAAGTTTTCACACATGAAAGTGTCCAAAGTTCTCTGTGGCACCCCCATTATCCTGACTGCCTGATTGGAGAACAACGCACAACCGAAACTATAAGGCTGAAATTTCATATATTTTTATATATTTTCTTGATGGTGAGCACTAAGAAGTGACAAAAACCGAACTAACTTGAGTCAAAATTGTAGTCAATTACATATGTGGAATGTGGAATTTCCCCAGAGCTGTAAGAACAATTTTCATTAAAAAGCCTATTCAAGAAATTCTTCTTATCGAATAAAACTTCAGGAAGTTTCTAGAATGTCATAAAATGACGAGTCTTAAAGAAACTTCTGTGTAAAACCTTAATGCTTTTCAAAGCATCTGACAATCGCTAAGGTATAATAAATGGTGGAATAACGTTTTAGAGACTCCCATAGTAAAGCTACTAGGGGACTATAAGAGTTATTTTAAAATAAACCTGGCATTTCTTTTGTTTTGAAGAAATATCCTCATTTATTGTCTTTCCGAGCCCACATTCCATGTATGATGAGATTCTACAATTCAGAAAAGATTTCCTATTGAGAAATATATTTTCACTTTTAAGAAACAAACTATAGAAGTGTTCTCGAAATGATCTTTTTTGAAACTATAAAATATTTCCTCTGAATACTTTAATATATTTACCATTTATACATCACAGTTTAGTTAATTTATGTAGCTTAATTAGTTAACCTCAAGGTAAAATGTGTGTAAGTGCCAAAAATCTGACACGGATATTTTATATGCCAAACATCATTATTATAGCATCAATAATGATTAATGTCTTTGGCCAATGAAATACGATTGTGGACCACTGTCAAACACATTTTCCCATTCATCTGTTTTCATTTTCCTATTTCGCTTTGTTGTTTCTCTAATTAACTAGAATAGAGCTCGGGGGTAATATTTTACGCAGAGAACCAGAATCAATTGAATGTCCTTTAGAACACACACACAAGCAGTCCTTAGAATTAAGAGAGCAAAAGGCAGAAATCAATAGATTTATATTGAAAATGATCGCAGGGACAATGCCTTGGAATATTATATGTAATAAGTATGTTCAAGTACTTATATGATTGCTAATTAATGCACTTATCTCTTCCACTTACTCTTGCATGTGCAGAATATACCGGGCTACTCCGCTCGCCACCAGCGGACTCATTCCGGCAGCAGCAGCCGCAACGGTCTGACGATTGTGCGCATTCCGCATACCTTTATGGTGCACACTTATGGCATACCCACGGTCTGCCAGTTGTGCAAGAAGCTGCTGAAGGGACTGTTCAAGCAGGGATTGCAGTGCCGCGACTGCCAATATAACACGCACAAGAAATGCATGGATAAAGTGCCACAGGATTGTACAGGCGAGGCGCAAGCGGAGATTGGCGATGGAACGCCGCGCAAGGAACGCGACAACTTCTTTCGCGAAGAGTTCGATGACAGTGACTTCGAGGATGGTCCCGGGCCACAGGCAGAGTTTGCCAGTTCCAAGTATGCCAAGGCCACGGGTGGCACAAATCTGGTGGCCGGGCGGCCGCGCGAGGCTCCGAAAGCCCTAACAAATGCCCAGAACTCGCCGCCGGAACTGGTCAATGGTGGCCTGGACGACAGTAGCAGTGGCAGTGCCAGTGCTGAGAACAAGTCAAGCGATGGTCACTCAGAACAATCGCAGTCCTCGGCCTCCTCCTCGCCCAGCGCCAACATACCTCTGATGCGTATCGTCCAGTCGGTAAAGCACACAAAGAAGCGTGGTGGCCAGGCGATCAAGGAGGGCTGGATGGTGCACTACACATCGTTGGACAAGGCTGTCAAACGCTACTACTGGCGTCTCGACTCCAAGACCATTACTCTGTTCGTATCGGAACAGGGTAGCAAATACCACAAGGAGCTGCCTCTTTCCGAGCTAATCTCAATTGAGACGCAGCGGGAGCGGCGAGCCGAGAACAACTACTGCTTCGAGCTGTGCATGCCCACTCTGAGCTACTTCGTTGGTCAAGATCCGCTTCTGGGCGTTAAGGATGAGCAGGCTGTTCGCCTGCCGCCGCCGGACAGCGGCATTGGCAGCGACATAGCTAAAAGCTGGGAGACAAGCATCCGGCAGGCCTACATGCATGTCACCAATACACGTGAGTAGCAGGAACGCATATGTACCAACATCTCTTAAACCTTAATCTGTGCAGAGTGCTGTGAATCGGAGGACCAGGTTCAGGATATGGGCCAGCTATATCAGATCTTTCCCGATGAGGTTTTGGGCTCCGGTCAGTTCGGCGTCGTCTATGGCGGCATCCACAAAAAAACCAAACGAGAGGTTGCCATCAAGGTGATCGACAAGCTTCGTTTTCCCACCAAACAAGAGGCCCAGCTGAAGAACGAGGTGGCCATACTCCAGAACATCGATCACTGCGGTGTTGTAAATCTGGAGCGCATGTTCGAGACACCGGAACGCATTTTCGTTGTCATGGAGAAGCTCAAGGGTGACATGTTGGAGATGATTCTCTCGCACTCACGTGGACGACTGAGCGAACGGGTTACCAAATTTCTGATCACCCAAATCCTGGTTGCCTTGAAGTACCTACACTCACAGAACATTGTTCATTGTGACCTGAAGCCGGAGAATGTGCTGTTATCCTCGGATGCGGAGTATCCTCAGGTGAAGCTCTGTGATTTTGGCTATGCCCGCATCATTGGCGAAAAGTCCTTCCGCCGTTCGGTGGTGGGTACACCGGCCTACCTGGCGCCCGAAGTGCTGCGCAACAAGGGCTACAATCGCTCCCTGGACATGTGGAGTGTGGGTGTCATCATCTATGTGAGCCTAAGCGGCACTTTTCCCTTCAACGAGGAGGAGGATATCAACGACCAGATACAGAATGCTGCCTTTATGTATCCACCGAATCCCTGGAAGGAGATCTCCTCGAATGGTGAGTGTTCAGCCTGTTTCCATGACCACAAGTAACATTCTCCCTCAACTGAATCTGCAGCCATTGACCTCATCAACAACCTGCTGCAGGTGAAGCAGCGCAAACGTTACACTGTGGACAAAAGCCTGCAGCACTATTGGCTGCAGGACAAGCAAACCTATCTGGATCTTCGCAATCTGGAGACACAAGTGGGCGCCGGCAGGTACCTTACCCATGAGGCCGACGACATACGCTGGGATTGTCCGGCCAACATGTGACCTGGACCTGCATCAGAAACAGAAACCAAACCCCCAAACGAGAACATGCCAAGCGAGAACTATACATCACCAGCCAATTGCGCCGATTGTCATCGCCTCTCAGGTACGCCTAAAGCGGAAGCCATGGGCGATAAGGCGTTGAGGTGGATGCGTATTCATCTCTGTCGACACATCAAATAGAGCAACGTAGTTGGAAGGCAGACCCGAGACTTGTTTTGCTCAAACGTTCATCTGAAATTCTTGCAAATTATAGTTTTTAGATTGAAATTAAACTTGGTAAATGAATTAGAACGAATCGTATAATATAGTAGTCGAAATCGGAACAGCCTTTAATTATTATTTAAGGCAATGCTGAATCAATTTCATCGCCAATCACAGATCCTAAGATCACACAATTTGAAATTTTAAATCTGAAAATATCTTTTAAAATTCGAAAATATTTGCTTTAAAAATGAACTTAGCAATGAATGCACATATTTTTTCCGAAAGAGAAAATCAAAAAGCTTATGTCATATACATATTTGAAGCACATTATGGCAATCTTTAAAACTTTATGAAAATCGGTGTTCTATAACCAAAATTTAGTTTGTTTGAGCTCGAAACCGAGACCCATTTTATCGAATGTGGGGTGAATTTCTTGACTTTTTTTATGTGCATCATTTCATATATGTATATTCATATATGTATGCTTATGTGGGAACATGTAAAATTCAGAAGCAATGAGTAACAATATAAAACATCCCAGCATACGAGTTCCTTGGCCCACATTATATATACCCACCCTTCTAACCTATGAGGCTTAAGTTGTTATAACTTATTGTTGAGACATTTAAGTCCACAAAATCTTAACAGTTCCATAAACATTTACATTTTTAAAGTCTCAAGGAATTTCTGGCATATCCCAGATATGTTTTTCTACATGCTTAAAAATATGTGATTTCGTTTTCGATTTTGAGATTGGCTAAATATAAAATTTTGTTATAAATTTTGATCAATATAAAACAAAAAATTTTGCTGGCAGGCCGGCAAATATTACAAGGAATAAATATATGGGCCGTAGCACTTTTTTAAAATGAATTTTGCAGGCCACATAATAGACATAATTACTTAAAATAAAACTGGAATGCCATATAAAATTGTAGAACATAGAACATTTTCAAGCACCTCATTGCACTTCACTTTCATAAGGACAGTGGAAAGATATAGTACGGAAGATATAGTATGGCAAAAATGTCATAAAAATATTTCATGAAATTTACTTTCAGAGTTGACTCAAATTTTCATTGTCGCTATCCAAATGAGGTGTGCACTCCATTAAAGGCAAACTTCTAAGATATAAATGTATTTTCACAAACTAAAATTGTTATTCATATTTAAAAACTACCATTAATAACACGAATTACAATATCTACATGCTTTTGCATTAGCTAGTTATATAATTGTTTATTCATAATCTACACCTTCAATTTCAATATGTATCGAATGTCTCTTGCTCGCTTGCGCTCGTTCTAATTCTCGATGTGTCCTTAGATGAGTAAGATTTTCTCACTTGCTTTCTCACGTGACAGGTAACTTTAACTAACTTTTGTGCTAAATTTGTTTACAATGTAAACTTTGCATAGAGACCACTCTTATGTATAATGTTGCAGTAATAAATATTTAAATACAAATACATAGTTCAATGCATATAAGTACATACGTGGTACGTCATATGGACCGAAGAACAATCCACTCAGCTCGAATATAGAGCCAACTGCAACTGAGGAAAATATAATATAAATAAACAATGCTCGACAATTAAACGCGACGACTTGGTTATCTTCCGTCAACGAAAATCGTTGGCCTGCAACGGCTGACACCCTTTTGGGAGACGCTGGCACAACTCTTCCAGCAGTTGCTCCTCATCAGTCCAACGCACAAGATGCAGCAGTACGTGCCCAAGCTTTGTTTGCTGCTGGCGCTTTCTGGCCTTAGCATTACCGAGTGGGTGGAGGTAACCCAAATCCAGTCCAGGTCGGAGCCTCTGGAGGATAGACAGCCTATTAATGTCAAGCAACTGGCCGATGACAGGTCTGCAGGCTTTTCTACGCCCAGTCCCGTATGGATCGAGTATCAACGCGAACGCTTTGGACTAATAAACAGCAACGGCAATAGCCAAAGCAATCCACTACTCGTCAGCGATGTGGCCAAACTCAATAAGAGCGCTCAGGTTGTGGTGCCGGCCAAGGTGCAGGTGATCCATGCCACAACCAAGCTGGAGGTAAAGAGCACTAGCATGCCTGATGTGGTGGATGTAGATGTGTTGGTCACGCCCAAAGTGGAAACAACGTCGCGTCGTCATTTCACACATGTTACCGAAGCGGAAGCAAATCCAGATGCTTCCACCGATCAGCCAGACAGTGGAGAGGGTGAGCTGCAGTTTCCCAGCATGCAGGGTTTCCTGAAGTTTCTCAAATCCATACAGTCCTCTTGGTTTAAGAAGTCAGCGCTGAGCATAGAGCACAAGATTAGGTTGTTAAAGACGCTGCGGGACAATCTCATGCATGCAATAGGTGTGTACGTGGAGTTGAACCAAAAAGTGGGCCATGAGTTTTAAGTACATATACATCTTTAACATCTTCCATATGTGACAGAACAACAATTCTCGGTGCTGTGGCAACCAACAGAGCGGCAAAGACGCAAACGTCGCGGCCTGCTGGATGAATCTAATTTAGATTTTCCACCTGAGGCGGCCATCATGAGCATTAATTTCTTAACATTTGCCGTATTTCTCATTAAATTGGTATTAGTAAGTGTGTATATATGTTGACATAGTTCTAGTATTGGAATTGTATAAACTTTTACATCTTCCAGCAAGTGGTGCAAATTGTGAAGAGCAAACATTACAACTTTGCAGGCTTCAACATTAACACCGAGGTGGTCAGAAATCCATACCATTAACTGTATTCAGAATACGATATAATAAATTAGAATAACAAAATATATAAAAAGTTGTATTCATTTTGAACTTAAGACGTATTCGATGGGTATAATATACGCTATTCCTAATAACATTCGCATACCTTACTTAAGCTTAATCACCGTCACGACTTTCTATAACACATATCAAACACAACTTTGATATGCCATTTTTTAAAGAAATATTACTTTCGCGCCATAGTTGCATTATGTTGAGTATTTTTACATTTATAGTTGTAAATGATTTAACATACTGTTCGAACTCCAAATTTAACAGAGCTAATAACATCGATATGTTCTGTTAAAATCGATATTCGATGTATCGATTGTGCTTTTTACCGCATGCTTATGCGAATAAACAGGACAGAATCATTAAAAACGAACATAAAACACAAGCACAATGGAACACAAGGTGTTAATTCAAGCTGAATGCGATCACGGGCGTGATGAATATCTGCCAACATTTGGTAAGTGAAAGCATGGTTCATACATACCACACAAATCCAATCTAAATGCCATCGCAGTCAAATTTCAGAACGGTTCGCTGGTGGGTCCTGGGGAGTACTGCGCCATAGAGTCCAAGAAGGACAATAGAAAGCGATCCCTGATCGTTGCTGGCGAGCAATGTTATACCGGCTATCTGCAGGATAGCCAAGAGTTCGACACATATATCTGTGTGCGCGACAAGAGCTCTAACAAAGTGCGCATTGTGCCAGCTCAAGAAGCTGTGCTCTCCAACCACATTTACCAGCAACTGAGCGAGAAAAAGAAGATGCCCATACTAAGCAAGGAGCATGCCGCCGTGAAACTGCTTAAGGAATTTGGCGGGCGCAAAGCCTCTCGTTATGTTGCTAATCACGAGCAGATGGCGGTTAACCTGAATGTAATGCGCCAGGATCTGGACGAAACAGTGCAGGAATCGACACGTAATCAAGGAGACGACGATGACACGTTGCCTGAAGTAGACGCCAACAATTCAGAGTACCTGGCGACCATAGTGCCCAAGTTCGACAAGGCAGCCACAAAAGTGGACGAAGTATATGACGTAGAGGATGTGGTGCCGCGTGCACTGCTTGATCGTCTGGATGAGGAAGCCAAGGTTGTGTACTCCACGCCGCTGGACACGCTGCCGTAAGCTTTGATATGGCCTTATTGAGCATTCCTTCAATTGTACCTTTATTTTCAGCATGGAATCAGAATATCTGCGAGAGTGCATCAAGCGCATACAGAGCAAGGCGATTGCCTCTAGGCAAGACTTTCTACACCTCAAACTTATTATCTATATGGATGCACTGCAAGCACTCATAGCGATGCGCAAACGCCAGATGAAACGCGTGGAGCTTTCCCGAATCACGGAAAAAATTGAGACAGACATACGCCGTCGCTTTGCGGATCCCAACGCAGTCCAGACCGGCACACGCACCACTTACAGCACGGAAAAGGCTCTTACACACTTCATTGTGCTGGCCCTGCTCATCAGCGAGAAGCACGAGGTGGATGTGAATGTCCTATCGCGCACACTGAACACCTCCAAGCAGCGCATTATTACCTACGCACACATAGTCAATGCACGTCCCAAAGCCCGATCAGATGTGCTTACGCTGCGCTTGCCTAGCACGGTGCCGCCGCTGGCCTCGAACAAGCGTTTCCAACGTAGAAAGTAATACATAGGGCTGACTTTTTATATAAAATGTAAATATATATATATTTACATTGTACTTTTGGTGTTCCAACTTTTCACGATATTTGTTATACATAGATAATAGATGTGGTATATATTCTTGATCACCAAGGATCAGTATTATGAAAATCAAGCAGTTCCTAACAAAATTTCAGTTGGCGATAGAGAAATATAAATGTGATGCGCAACATCACTATAAACTGTTGATCGGTTTGCTCTCGCCATTCACATACATATACAAGTACATATATCTCTATTAGCTGCTAAAGTAGAAGAAGTAGTCTTCGTTATTATAGTTCTTCATGAGGTTTTGCCATATCTCTATATATATTTTAAGCTCATTTTTATTTCAATCACAAAATGGTATATTAATTTTGTCAGGAAGTTTGCAAAGTATATACGGAAGCGTTTCCGACTACATAAAGTATATATTCTTGATCAACACGACAAGGGGAGTCGATATAGCCATGTCGTTATTAGCACATATGACAACTGTTTTGCTGGACTTCGTCAAAGTAAGAATTACAGATTGTAATTTCTTAAGTGCTTCACATTGTTTATATTTGTTTTGCGCAGGAAGAAATCTACATGAAACAGCCGTTCTTAAATTTTGAAAATCTGTTTTTATATGCGTTTTACTGTTCAAGCTAATTGATCGTTGCTGGTATTATGTAAACATCGTCAAGATGGCACCCTCTATCAAGATTATTACAATTAGCTTCTTTTATCCGTGTAGTTCATATGCCACCAGTAAACATCACTATATCTGTCAGCGCACCCTGTCCCTGTTTTTGTTCCCACAGCTCTATAGCTATCGATTAAACAATTTTCGGGGGACGCACTTCAAGGCCGTATGGTTTGATATGGTACTACCCCAACCCTAATATATGTTTTCTGCACATCATATATATTTCTACATGAATTTATTTTGACTTCAAATTAAAAATCGTTTGAGTAGTTAGTTTTAAATATGTAACATTAAGCGCTCGTGTGCCATTTTGGGTTGTTCAACATCGAACTCAAGAGAAATACGTTAGACGGTTTGAAAATTTAGTTGAAACTAAGTTGTAGAGTATCAGTATCGCTTCGCTCATCGCTGCTTGTAGTATCTGTAGCTGTGATGGTGAATGGTTGTTCAGAGCTGGGCATTGATTGGATATGGATGGGCTTGGACGCACTCACACGCAGAACAGAAGTACGTTATGTACGACGGCAATCTTGTTAATCCCTCCCCATGTTGGTATGTTTGTGTACTTGTGTGTGTTGTGGTGTTTTTGTGTGCGTGCTGCACGCTGCTTAAACGGCCAGGCCGAAGACTGAGACAATGCAATACATGGTCTTGTTCTCCCAGCGGACCGTGCAGCTGCCATCTGTATCATTGTTCCAATAGCACGAGCTGGCGGTATGCAATCCGGCTCCATTCTTCTGCATAATCATGGCGGTGACAATATACTTGTAGGGCTTCTGTTCCTTGGTCAACACCGTCAGACAGTTCTCCACCACCTGGCCGGTCCAGTTGTTTACTTTGTCGTGTTGGTACGCATTGCCACCGATTGTCGTCTCAATAGCCTCCTTGATTGTTTTGCTCACATCATCCACTATGAACTGGCTTTCCTCGCGTGAGTCATCCATTGGTGCTGTTGTTTGTTTTTGTTCCGATTCCGACTTATGCGTCACGTATGTTTAACTAAATAAATGTAAGGATTGGAGAATTTGTTTTATTGGAAATAGGCGCGTTTTTTACTGCTTGACGCTGTATAAATACCAAATTTACGTCTGGTTTATTAATTTTTTGTCAGCTTCTCTTTCACAGTTTTGACGTTTTTGGCGTTGCCAGCTGGTGATGAATTTCTTACAGTAGTGTTGTGAACTAGTTCATGATCTGCAAAAATACCGAACTTTTGAGAATTAATTTAAGCAGATATAAAAAGCTTATTTAAACGTTTTATTTTAAAGTTTTTTTATTGAGTGTCCTTATCTATAAAGCATATATAGCAAGCCAAATGTTCACATCTGTTTGTATTAAATTTTGGCGCGTAAACGTACATGTATATTCAGGTAGTAACTTTGAATCTTACACAGCACTACTTTTGTTAGTATTGACAACGACTGCCTAGATTAGGGATGGCCAGTGAGATGAAAACATCGCTGTTGGCGAACAGATGTTTGGTGAAGTTCAGATAACTGCAAGAGTGCATAATTTCGCCACTAGTATTGTACCGGAGCCCGCATCACTTGCGGTAACGATTACCACTACTGAATATGTGGCTACTCCATAGATAAACTATTAGTAGATGTCCAAGGCTGAGAACACTTGCTGAAATGTTAATTAAGACAGAAGGTCCATTGACATCTTTCCGTGGGAAGAACACTCATTAAAAGCTCAATGGTCCCGTCTTTATACGACCGATGTCAAACCGTTTATGAATGTTCAAGATCATTCGTCTAAGAAGAAGAGTTGAGGGTGTACTAATAGTTTGCCTATGAGTTGAGTGCCTACTAACAGTTTGTCTATGCCCTGGTGGTGTTCATAGACAAACTATCAGTAGATGCTAAAGATTGAGAGCACTTGCTTAAATTGTAATTAATTAAAATTCCGTTTCTTCGCACTCATTGAAAGACCAATAGTGCTGTCTCATATGAACATCTTAAGAGAGGCGAAGTGCTCACGGAAAGTCGAAGAGCATTTGAATAAAAGCAGAGTTGACTAAAGAAACATCGGGTGATGTTTCAAGAAAAAGTAATGAGAACAAAAAATAAAAACTTCATGTTTCTTTTCTCTTCAATTTCAGCATGTTATCTTATTTCTCGAGTCGAAAGGGAAATTATAAGCCAAAAGTGGGATTCAAATAAATTTTCTTTGTCCTAAGCCAACATGTGGACAACATCGATTTGTCATGTTAAAAACATCGGTTTTATTCGATGCATCGATGATTTTGGACATCCCTAACACATATGAAAGGAAAACAAAGAGATAGTGATCCATTCACTGTTTATTCGAAACGCCTGAATAAAGACGAAAACATGAGCAATTCAACAGCGTCAGCTTTTTCCAGCTCGGATACAGCCGCTCTGGAACGTCAGGCTGAAGTCGAGGCCGAGTCACCAGTTACATTTGAGCAGATCTGGAGCGACACACACAGAAAACTAAGCAGTGATTGGATACAACAAAATGGTTACAAACGAGTGCGTAGTCCCATATTATGTGTATATATAAGTAAAGAGAATGTAATGTGTTGCTCAATCTCCATCTGCACAGGTCTGTCTGCAATTCCCGGATGACTATTTGCCACACAGCAATGCCATTAGCAACAGCGTAAAGGCGTTGGTGGAGCCGGCTGATGTTAAGCTATTCATTCTGGCTGACACCACGTACGGCAGCTGTTGCGTGGATGAGATTGCGGCTGCGCATGTGGAGGCTGACAGTGTGATTCATTTTGGCAATGCGTGCCGTAGTAAGGCCAGCCGCTTGCCGGTGCTCTATCTGTATCCCTTGTTGCCGTTGGAACTGGACCAACTACTGGAACAGTTGGTCACATTGCAGCCAGAATGTGGCGAGCACGAGGTTTTCCTGTACTTGGATATAGGCTATCAGCATTTGGCAGACAAACCAAACTTTAATGAGCAACTGCTGCAGGCGCTGCGTCCAAAAAAGCTACATGTTGAGCTGTATCCGCCGCCCGCAGAGCACATGGAAACGCAACCTTCGCCATCTGCAGAGCGCCTGTGTATCTTTGTGGGCGCCGACAATCAGCGATTCGCCAATCTATCGCTGACGACGCAGGCATCGCAGTGGCACATCTTTGACGGCGCCTCGGGTACACTCAGCGCCAAGAATCCTCTGACGGCGCAGTACATACGCCGCCGCTACTTTTACATAGAGAAGTGCAAGGATGCTCAGACCCTGGGCCTAATAGTAGCCACCCTGACTGCCGAGGGCTATCTGGAAGTGGTATCGCGCCTGCAGGCCATGGCCAAGAGCCGTGGCATCAAGACGCAGCTCATCTCAGTAGGCCGCATAAATCCGGCCAAGCTGGCAAACTTCCTGGAGATCGACTGCTTCGTACTTATAGGCTGCCCCTTCAACAACATGTACAATTCCAAGGAGTACTACAAGCCCATAGTGTCTGTGTTCGAGGCTGAGATGGCCCTGAATCCTGCCTGGCACATGAAGTACCCCGAAGCCTATGTTACCGATTTTAAGCAACTGCTGCCGGAGGGTCGGAGCTTCCTGCCCTTCGATGCGGAGGCAGTGCAGCAGCAGGATGTGAGCCTGGTCAGTGGTCGTGTTAGAGGCTATTGCGATGGATCAGTCGAGGCAGCTGGCGATGCTGCTTCCATGGCTCTGGCCACGCAGGCCAAAATGTCACTGATGACCGCCAACACGGGGCTGTCGTTTGAAGACCGCACCTGGCAGGGCTTAGATCCGGCTCTGGGACAGACGGACCCAGCTGTGTTGCAGCAGGGGCTAAGCGGCATACCCATCAAGTACTCGCATGATTAGGATGAAGGCATATTATTAGTAATAGGTGGAAACGAACAAACATCTGCCAGTCCATAGTTTTAGTGCAGGATCCAGATGCCGGATCTGATGAGTTTCAATTAAAGAGAACTATAGATCGGATTGAAACGACGCAACTTTAATTTTTAAGTATTTTGGTTTTTACTGATCCTCTTTTGCATTAGATTTCTTGAATTAACCTACACGTCCAACAGCGCAGAGCTGGCGCCACCGCAGCATCCGTAATCGTGGGCTCCACCTTAGACCCTCAACCAGTACATGGAAGAGCGGATTCTGTTGTAGTCAGGCAGATTCTCGACGGGACCGACGGCGGCCACGGCTGGGCATCTGTCGTAGATATACTTCATGGCGACATCGCGGACATTCTGCACGCTGACTGCGTCGATGCGCTGCTCCAGTTCGTGCAGCGGGATGCGGCGGTTGTAGCACAGAATTTGGCGACCGATGTCCTCACAGATGGGCGTGGTGCCGTCCAGTTGCAGCAGCATGTTGGTCTTCAGCAAGTTCTTGGCGCGCTCAACTTCGGCCTCGGTGACCATAGTGCACAGGCGCATCCATTCGCTCTGCACATTGAAGATCATGTCCTGCGGCCATAAGAAGATATGTTTATTAGTTGCAGTTTACCTTCGAGCCACGCCCGAAACTTACCTCGCACTGCAGGGGATCACAAACGAAGTAAATGCCCCACAGGCCGGTGTCCTTGTAACAGGTGTTAAACGACTGGAAGCTGTGACACAGATCTGCAAAGGAAGCGGGATGGGTCAGGCTGAGGATTTCTTAGATTTCAGCTTCAACTTACTGTCCTCAGCGCTGGCACGAGCCAAGTTGGAGGCATTGTTGGCACCACCACCCTGCGAACGATCCCAGGCACCCACCAAGGTGTTGGCCACCATCAAGGGGATGTTATCCTGATCGGTCCAGCCGCAGCCCTCGACGGCAATAGCCACATGGGCCAATGGCAGGGAATCGTCACGCACGCGCACCTCGGAGCCGGTGAAGCGGCACGGAGTCACCTCTGGGGGCAGTACGCTAGCCTCAAGGCGGCCAAGGGTCTGGCCGGCTAGCTTGACCAGTTCGTCGTGCTTCACACCGCCGGCGCCGGCCAGGACAATGCGCGAGGCCTTGTAGTGGGTCTGAATGTAATCGGTCAAGTCGGATTTGCCAATGGATCTGCAAGTGAGAGCTATATATATAAGAAGACTCGAGGGCCAACCCATGTTTATACGCACTGAATGTTCTTGGTGGGACCCAGGATGGTCTGGCCCAAGGGAGTGCCCTGGTAGGCAGTGGCGTGCAGGTGATCGAAGACCACTTCCTGTAGATTGCTCTCCACCTCCTGCATTTCGCGCAGAATGACTGAGCGCTCGCGGGCAATTTCGGCCTCGCCCAACTTGGAGTTCTGTATGATGTCAGCCAAAATTTCAATAGCCTTGGGCACATCCTTCGACAGACACTTGGCATAGAAGACGGTCTGCTCGCGAGACGTGTAGGCATTCAGATGGGCGCCCAGGTTCTCAACCTCCAGCTCCAGATCGGTCTGCGAGCGTTTGGCAGTTCCCTTGGAGACGAAACAAGGATAAGCTAAGAAACAATGGCTGATATGACTTTTTGCTCACCTTGAAGGCCATGTGCTCCAAGAAATGGGCAACACCATTGTTTTTCTCGTTCTCGGAACGCGAGCCAGCATCAATCCAGAGACCAACGGTGGCAGTCGATGCACCAGAATCCTCGCTAGCAACGCGCAGGCCGTTGTCCAACTTGGTCACCTGGGTGGCGGGTATGTTCAGCAACGTCTTCTGCAGCGTAGCAGCCGACTTGTAGCGCTATGGAACGAGATAATCCAATGTTTAGGATGTGTAAGAAAAGTGGTTGCCCAATTGGCGACATAACCTCAACCTGGCGCATTAACAAATTCTTGAAATTTTTTCACAATTTTCTTAGTCAAATATGATGCTGCCGCTGCGTGGTTGGAGCTTTACATAAACTATCCGGCTAATGCGAGCGGATACACAAGAACAAGTGCAGCTTACTGCATTTAGAATTACGTAATGTAAATCTTGGCCTGCCATAATCATTATCGCCTCCATACTCACCTTGATCAAGTCAACGCCGCGCATGAATGTTCGCATATTCTGCGTTACTCCCAGCACACGCAACGCCATCGCTTATATTGTTCGTTTAATTTTTAGTTCTTAAAATTAATAAAACTTTCCTGCTGCTCGTCGATGTCGCGGCGCTGATGAAAAATTACACACACACACGCACGCAGTGTTATACACATACAGAGTGGCAGTTAAGTTGGCTGCGGCTGCAAAGCAATAACAGCTGTTTTCTGTGCCGCTGGTCACACTTTTTTTGGCTTCAGAAAGTTGTGTCGCTTTGTTGATGTTGAATTTACAGAAAATTTAGATAATTATTAAAAAAACAGTTTGAGCATAGCTTACTCCAAGTCAGGGCACACTGCGTTGTGAGAATGGCGGGCAATTTCTGGCAAAGCTCACACTCCCAGCAATGGATACTGGACAAACAGGACCTACTGCGTGAGCGTCAGCACGACTTCCTGGCTCTGAACGAGGATGAGTACCAGAAGATATTCATATTCTTTGCCAATGTCATCCAGGTGCTGGGCGAGCAGCTGAAGCTACGCCAGCAAGTAATTGCCACGGCGACAGTGTACTTCAAGCGGTTCTATGCACGGAACTCGCTGAAGAACATTGATCCGCTGCTCCTGGCGCCCACCTGCATACTGTTGGCCTCCAAGGTGGAGGAGTTTGGTGTTATATCCAATTCCCGACTGATTTCCATATGCCAGTCGGCCATCAAGACCAAGTTTAGCTATGCGTACACACAGGAATTTCCCTATCGCACCAATCACATACTGGAGTGCGAGTTTTATTTGCTGGAGAATCTGGACTGTTGCCTTATTGTGTACCAACCCTACAGGCCACTACTGCAGCTGGTGCAGGACATGGGGCAGGAGGATCAGCTGCTGACGCTCACCTGGCGCATAGTGAACGACTCCCTGCGCACGGATGTCTGCCTGCTCTATCCACCCTACCAGGTGGGGCAATCAATAGCCATAGACAAGGCTTTAAAATATAATAAGTTTGGTTTGCCTTTCAGATTGCTATTGCCTGCCTGCAAATTGCGTGCGTCATACTGCAAAAGGATGGGACCAAACAATGGTTCGCCGAGCTCAATGTGGATCTGGACAAAGTGCAGGAGATTGTGCGCGCCATTGTCAATCTGTACGAACTGTGGAAGGACTGGAAGGAGAAGGATGAAATACAGCTGCTGCTGGCCAAAATACCCAAGCCTAAGCCACCGCCTCAGCGCTGAGGCATATAGACTGCGATTCTACTGCCCCCCATTGCATTTTCTACATTTTTATTATGGGAAATACACATCTAACGTCTCTTAACTTAACTTAAACACTGCAACCATGCTCATAGATACTTTGCCTGACCGCTGGAGAACTTGGTGTTCAGGATTTTGGCCTTATCCACAATTTGCTTGGTTTGATTCTTGTCAATCTTGTTTAGCTTCAGGTCCACATCGCGGCTGAAAGGACGTCGCTCAGGCTTGGAACCCGAGGCAGCCAGTTCCTTTTCCTGTGAAAAACAGTTTGCTTGTTAATTGGAGACTAACAGATATCCTCTTTTGCATTTGCACCTACCTTTTGGCGCTGCTCCTTGCGCAGTCTCTTTTGATGCAGCTCCACCAGCGACTCGTCTCGTTTGTGCTTCTTTTTGTGTTTCTTTGCCATTCGCTCTTGCTCCAAGTCGCGTTCTCGCTCATACTTGGCCTGCCCTGAGCGCTCCAGTTCCTTGGAGCTGCATGGCTTGGGTCCAGCAGCTGCAGCAGCCGCAGTACTCTGCGGCGTGTTTGTCCAGGCGGAGCGATCACTAAAGTCGGGACGGTCCTTGCCCTGATAGAAAGTGCGCTTCATATTGTTCAGCGCTGCCAAGCCGCCTTTCAAGCCCACCTCGGGCAGCTCCAGCATCCATTCCTCACGCGCTTCCTGCTCTGCTGTAGATCCGCCCAAGCCGCCGCCTTCTAAGACAGCAAGTTTAAGAGCCAAGGCGCGCTCTTCCAGTGCCACTTGGCTGACATTTGGCACGGGTCCAAATGTGTCCGCCAATTCGTCCTTTTCCTCTTCTTCCGCTATGTCCTTGGGTGCAGCGGTAAAGGTGCTCGGCAGCACTGGTCCTATCATGGCCGCTGGCTGTGAGGCATTATCAGTTTTTACCTGCTTTCGAAGATGGGGCGGCAATACCGGTCCAAAGGCATCCTCATTGAATGCTGTATCTAATGGCGGCTCTGCTCTGACAGGCGGCTCCTTCGCTTCATCCCGCTTGACCATCCTTTGCTCCTCCTCCTTAAGGCGTTTCTCTCTTTTGTGTTTCTTGTGTTTTTTGCTTTTCTTCTTCTTTTGCTTGTCCACATCTTTGGCGTGTTTCTTGTGTTTCCGCCGCAGTTCCTCACCGGAGCTGCTGCCGTTGCTACTAGCATCGGAGGACATCTCCTGAAATTGCAAGGGATATGAAAACTCCGTGGCTCTGTTTTGGTTTTAACTATGCATTCTCTATTGAAGCAACAACTTTGGTACTTAAAATTATATAACAGAACAGCGCGGATCGGCGCAACTTAGTCTCAATAAATGCCTCAAAGATTGGCTCTAACGAAGATTGGAAGAAGCAGAGGTGAAAGTTGGACTATGGACATTAAACGGCAAACGTCTTTTTGGCTTTGCGGTAGCTGTAGACGAGGGACTTGAGCGCACCCGCTGTGGCAATGTTCTTGAGGGACTGCGTCACGCTGCTTCGCCACACAATATCGTTGACGGAGGCCTGCAGCACCTTGGGCAGTTGCGGAGCCATCGACAAGTGCTCGACAACTTCGGTGTAGTCGCCGCGACAAGCGGCATTCTGTTTCAGACGTCGGCGCAATTCCCTTGGCAGACGCAGCAGGTGAAACCGCGAGGCCATGCGGGACTTGTCCTGCTCGAAGAGAATGACCGGCTGGCTAGATCCCCGCTGCTGGCCATGCATGTTAACGGCCACGTACTCGTACAGTTCCTTCATAAGCGGCTGGTACAGCGCAAAGAACTCTGACATCTGGGGCTGGACAATGTTGTGCACCTTTTGCTTGTTTTCACCGAAGATCATGCGGAAGTCACCCCTGTAACTGAGTGCGGCGATGGCATGGAAGAGCTCGTATGCATTGAATTGAGCGGGCAGCAGCAGCAGGGCCACCCGAAACGCTGTGAGTAGGTTTTGGTGCAATGCGGCTTGGAGACGCGGATTGTCCGATGGATTAACCAGATCCGTGACAGGTTTTTGTAGTCGCCCTGCCAAATACAGATGTCGCCAATGCAACAGATCCTCAATCAAATGCTCTTCCGACACCACGCCATACTTAATGGTCAGGCCCACATCTTCCAGAGGCACAAGCGTGTTGAAGTATACTTTCGCCCCCAGGCGCTCCTGGTACTGAGCCACAAAATTCGCACCCAGGTGCCGCAGCGCCGAATAATGACTAGGATGCCGATGCATGTTCTCAGCATGGAAGCCCAATGTATCGCGTACACAGAAGACCAGATCGATAACGCTGTTAGGTGCCGGCCGCTGTGTTAACTTCTCATAGCCTTTCTGCTGTTTGACTCCCGAACCGTACGCGAACATGTAACTGACGCTGCCCAGCGGAAAGCGCGTCACTGTACGCCTATACAAGTCCAACATGGCTTTGTTTATGGGGATTAACTGGGATTAACTAATGTTATAATTACGTTTTTGTTCTCGGGGTTCGCCGGTGGCGTTGGCCTTCAATATTGGTGTTATCGTTTAGATATCGATAACTGTATTTGTGCAACAACTGATGATAAGTGTTGAGCAACGGCTGCGGCTGAGAGAGTGCTGCTACAGCTGTTTGTTGACAAAAGCAAAACATGACATCGATTAGTTTGTCGAAAACTTCTAAAACTGAAACTAACAAATTTTCGCTTTGATCGCTGATGGCTGAATTTTACAGGAAATTTAGCATTGTCAAACCTAAACTAACTGCCTTATAAACTTTTGTAAAATTTTTGCCCTTAGCTAGTGTTGACAAACTCTAAATTAACTCGTTTTGAAGAAAGAAGAAGAAACGCACATTTTTCATACATTTGGTATTTGGTAGGGACTCCAAGTGTTCCACAATAGTACGAAATTCTTTTTAAAAAGTAGGAATATAGAAGATGCCACGGCCACAAAAGCGCAGCCACACAGAAGTGGGACAAGAGCAAGTGGCAGAACAGCAGCCCCAGACACAGCAAGAACAAACCGAGGCCGAGGCAATGGAAGGAATCACTAGCAACACTAATGCTAAACAGAACTTGGACATTTCCAATTTTACAGCAGTGAGTAGATACTGGGCGCAGTCGTATGTACAGCTAGCTAATCCTCTTCTCAATTCAGCAAGCATTTCGCAATGTGGCGGCTGCAACACGCAACTGCAATACTTTTCCACAGGGCATGGCGCGTGCCTTGTATCTCAGTTATCCAGGGTATGCACGTGTCGTGGACGAGCAATCCCAGCGTGTGTTGGGGCTAATCGACAAAGTGCTCCAGGCTCACCAAATCCAGGGTGATGTCAAGCGGTATGGTCACCACTTCAATCTATGTTTATAAAATTCCATCGTCTGCCTTTCCCATTGTTTCAGACGTCAACAAGAAGAAAAATTCGAAATGGTACAGGAATGCAATGATATACTGTTTGAGCGTGTGAATACCAATCTGGATATAAAGAGCGGACAGCGACGCAACCCTCAAGTCGTACTGGAGACTCAAGTAGATGTGATGAATGGCTCGGCAACAGGGACTCCGCCTTCCAACACAGAGACGCTGCGTGCGGGCAGCTGGAATCATTCGGCGGGCACGCCAAAGCGAAGCATGGTATCGGCTCGCCTGTTCACGGCCAAGAATATAATGCGGCCGCAGATGCAGTTCAAGGTGCCTGTGGATAACAGCGCTAACACTCCGTTCACTCCTCGACTGCGGGAAAAGCCAAATTCCTTGAAACCGCTGGCCATGCTGGCTGAATATGATGAAGCGGGCAATGTGGTGTCGTATCTGCATCCCTATGAATTCGAGCTGATGAAGTTCGATCCGCCAGCAGAGCAGCTAAAGCAACAAAAGCCCCAGATGCCGCCGCCAGAAGCGGAAACTGAGTTTTTGCTGGTGGACAACGTGGAGAAACTGAAGCAGGCACTGGACGAGTTACGGCAGTCGAAACAGATTGCCATAGATGTGGAACACCACTCGTATCGTACCTTTATGGGCATCACCTGCCTGGTTCAGATGTCTACGCGCACCAAGGACTACATCTTCGATACGCTTGCCCTGCGCGATTATATGCATCTGCTGAATCTCGTCCTAACTGATCCCAAGGTGCTCAAGATACTGCACGGCGCCGACCTGGACATTGAGTGGCTCCAGCGAGATTTGTCCCTTTACATAGTAAACATGTTCGACACCCACAAAGCCGCCAAGGTACTGAACATGCCCCGTCTGTCATTGGCCTTTTTGCTGAAGCATTATCTGGACCTGGATGTGGACAAGAGCCTGCAGCTGGCTGATTGGCGCATGCGCCCGCTGCCGCAAGAGCTCATCGACTATGCTCGCCAAGACACACATTATTTGATCTATGTGTACGAGCGTCTGACCAACGATCTGCTTCTGATGGAGAATGGCCAAGTGCAGGTCCTGCGCACCGTGTACCAGCTCAGCACCGAAGTCTGCAAGAGGCGGTACATCAAGCCACACATCGGCTCCGAGTCCCATCTCGATTTGGTTCGCAAGACAAAGCGCTCTTTTGACAATCGCCAGTTGCATGCGCTGCGTGGCATCTTCGAGTGGCGCGACGCTACCGCCCGACAGGAGGACGAGAGTTACGGCTATGTGCTGCCCAACCATATGATGCTGCAGATTGCCGAGAGTTTGCCACGCGAGATGCAGGGCATTTTGGCCTGCTGCAATCCCATCCCACCACTGGTGCGCCAGCAGCTGCATACCCTGCACCAGATCGTTTTAAAGGCCCGGGATCAACCCCTGGTTAAAGTGAGTTTTCAAGCCGCGGTCATGCTTGCTTCCGGCAGGCGCCAGCATTTAACCCCTGGTCGATGTCCGGTGACAACACCTCCAACAATTGATTGTATTTGATATTTGAATAGAAATGGTCACCATGGTGACCCATAACCATGTTCCGCTCTCTTTTTTCTCCATCCCTTTGCAGCCAATCTTAGAAGCTCGTAACACCGTTATAGCCCCAGCGCCGACCACGAAGGACTACAACAACAAGATCTACTGCCCACATGACTTTTCGAACCAGGAAGAGTCACGCGACGATCTGCCCACCTTACTCAAACGCAGCGCGACGGGCAGAATTGAGCGTCCACCGAAGAACTCTGAGACTGTAGCGGCACACTTGGCTGCACCTGCTTTGGCTCTATTCGACAATCCACTCACGCCCAAACGCGAAGAGGAGCTTCGTTGGCTGCGCGTCCACAAAGAGAACCAGATTCTACGCATGCCCTACAAACGCTACTTGGCCATATTGCCATTCATGGAGCAGGCAAAACTTGAGCAGAGTGCACGCGAGCGCCAGCAGCTTCTTCAGCGTCGCCTTTGTCCCACAGCTACGCCACCAAATATCAAACTTGAAGCTCAACCCGAAGAGGTGGCGGACGAAGAGGATAATGCCTTGTACAGTCTACCGCTGAAGGAGCAGCTGAAGCGCAAGCACCCAGCCAAGAAAGACGTAGAACAACAGCAGCCTGTCGCCAGCAAACGCCTTAAAAAGGATGAGAATACCAAGCCTACGCCTAAGCCGGTTTCCCAGCCTCCACCAGCAGCCGACCAGCCCACCGTTATAGATGTGCCCCATGAGAGCGATGACGAAGCGGTCACTGAGGTTCCCATTGAAAGGCAGGAGGCACAACAACCAACACTAGCTTCAGCATCCTCCAAGAGCGAACAAAAGCGCCAGAAATATAAGCACAATTTCAAGGCCAAGAATCGAGTGGCGCCACAGAGCTCCAACCGGCCAATACAGATGCCCAAGCAAGAGAACTTTGACTACAAGAAGGTGGACTTTCGGCAATTTAAGGGCGGAGCGCAACGTGCTCGCGGAACAGAGATCAAGCCACAGATACACGGCCGGGTAAGTCATCCAGTTGGTTAGAGCTCCGCAAAGTGCAAGATGGATATGTTTATTTATAATCGATTGCTAATTTTTATAAGCAAAAGTGAGTTAGTATATATTAGAGATCTGCCCTGGCTTCACCCTTAACTTGAGCTCAAATGAATTAACTCGAATGTCATTGAGTTGAGCGAGTGCAAGGGACAAAATGAACTGAATTTGTATGAATGTATGTGACGTTGATTTCCGCATTCTGTGGAAATGAGTGAGAGTGAAGGAAACTGCAAAGCGTAAAGAATGAATTTGACATTGGCGAAATCATTCGAATGCTTCGAAATTTTCGAATAACTTCATTCTTTCACTTGTTTCATGTTTTCGTCGGGGTCATAAGGGACTATGAGCGACGAAAGTATAGACGTATAGTGTTTTTGCGTAAATGAAAATGAAATGCAAAACGAACTCGAAATAGTTCGAACTCGTATTCTAACTCATTTGCCTTCGTGCGATTATGTGCGATATAGTCTTACAGGCGCACACAAACTCATTCCAATGTGCTTTCGACTTCACTCAATTCATTTTGAGCACGAATGCTTTCAACGTCGTTTTAAGCGCTTTCAATCAGACCATACATTTTTATACCTTTGCAGAGGGTATTATAATTTTTTTTCACGATATTTGTAACGCAAAGAAGGAAACATCTCCGGCCAGCCTTTCTCGTCATTTGTTTAAAATTTTCATTTTCATTGCATTCATAATGCTGTGCTTAAGGGTTTCAAAATTCAAGTTTTATTTATGCGTTAATATAGAATATGTATTACAAAAAAAAGATATACGAATTGCCAAGGATTACTCTACATTTGCTATCTCTAATCATATTTTTTCCTAATATATTTACAGAATCGTCCTAATAATCGCAATAACAAACAGTTTAATAAATTATTTACATTTAGCAATGTAAAGAAGGACGGTAAAAGGTAATCAACGATGTGGTAAAAGAGATTACTATTCTACAGAAATCTGATGCGGAAAACGATGATTACAAACCATATGAATATTTTGTTATGCGCTTGTAAATATATTTTATATGAAATATATATTAATAAATACAATTTAACTTGATTTATTTGTGGATTTCTATTTGTAACTAACTATAATATGGATTGTCTATATTAAATAACAAGCTTAGATATCTATATATGTATGTGTACAACTAATAGGATTGTTTAACTAATATACATCTATATATAAAAAACTCATTGTCCTAACTTGGCATCAACGCACTGGCCAAACCAAACCAAACAGCTAGACGGCTGAAGTTTTCACACAAGTTAAATTTTGACCGGTTTGGGTCAAAATCGAAGTCAAAGTTCCTATATAAATGGCACAACTAGCAGCATGCATAAATGTGTACCATTGGAGAAGTGGCAATGCCTCGCAGAACTTGCTAGTATGTACATATTCATGTCATAGAGGAAATTTAATTAATTTGCTAAAGATATATAATGATATGCCAGTGATATAGTAGAGTTCTTAATCGATTTGGATTATCTGATTGTTTTTTTTTTATAGATTTGGATGTTTCGGGTGTAAGAATCGCTTTAAGGTGTTAGATATCGTACTATATTTGCTATGAAACTAATATTTGTCAAAAATCAGGGAGTATATATGTATTACAAACATAATCAAAGGACTTCAGCTTACCTACTATAAATGGTATCAAAGATTTCAGGTCTTAAGATGTTACATATGAATTTATCTACTATTTATGTCATGAATGCTTCCCGAGGATTGCGGAATTATTTCGGAAAGTGTAAGGTTTTCGACTGGCAACAACTAAGTTAAAAATTGAATTATCCTTACCACCCACCCTTAGCCTCAACTGCGGTTACAGGGTCTTGAACATTTTGTCACCCTCAAGGTCCATGCAATGTTCTACAACGGCATAGACCACTAGTAATCTACGTTCCACACCCCGTTTGTGCTTGTCGGTGATCAACGGATACAGGGCATCCTGTTTAGACAGGCGATCGATGATTTCTGTCAGCACGCCGCCGGAGAAAACCTGCAGGCGATCCCAAGTGGATTTTCGTAACCTAAAAGAAAAAACGGAAGCAGAACATGCCAGTCTACCTCGAAAAAGAGATCTCATATAATTCAAACTCACAGACAGCACTGATAAAGCGGCGCCAGTATGTCCAGATGATCCTTGTTGGGGTTGCCAAAGGCCTTGCCATTGTCAATGAGCACCACACGCTCCTCGCGCGTCTCGTAGTGATGGCGATCGCCGTTCTGTATAAGATAATCGAATATGGCCACATCGATCAGGTCCAAGAGTCGAATGGTTTCCATTTTATTCTTGAGCCCTCTGGAAAGGATAGTTCATGAAAGGTAATCCTCTCGCTGCCCGCAAATTGTGCTTACTTGCAATAGTTCATGTCGTCCTCCCAGGCAGCGCGTTTATCCTCCTTGTATGTGCGCTGCCAGGGTGATCGACGCTTGGCCAGAGCGCCGGGCACAATGTAGATGAGTACGCCCTCAATATTATGCTCCGTATTGCCACAGACGGTTTCCTGGTCATTGCAGTAGTGGCATTTGCCATACAAGCAGTACGTCTCGTTGCCCGCCTCGTCTACCTCAATGTTGATGGTATTCTGCAGCTCCTGATCACCGTTTGCATAAATATCATCCTTTAAATTCACTACACGACCCACCACGATGGGGGTCCAGCGCAGATCGAGCACGGCGCCCAGATAGAAGGCATACACCTCGGCGGCATGCCTATCCTTGCCGCTATAGACGACGCCTTCGATAACCTCATCGCGAGGATACCATTGCGGCTTAAAGATGACCTTCTGCTGCTGAGTTAAACGCATCAGCAGCTTTAACTGTGTGCCCTTGGCCAGGTTGGTAACACGAGTGATGGGCTCTTTGCGTAACGTTTGCAGCAGCTGGCCCATGGAGGAATCATATTGCGGATAGATCTCGTTCTCGTGCGGCCACTGAAAAGGAAGGGACAGTGGATTGTTATACCAGCTCCAATGTTATTCAATCTCCAATCTCACCCAATTGGCTATATCCCACAGCACGCTAGCATTCTCATAAGGGGCCATCTTGTAGTTCTTCAGCAGCTTGTTGCGAAACATAAAGAAGCGCGGATTGCGATTCAAATAGGCCGGCCTCAGGTGGCGCATCTTATGTCGTATCATATTCTCCAGCGCCCGCACGCTAGCCAGGTGACCCTCCTCGGCGTTCAGGTAGTACATGAAGTAGAAGTTGGCCCCAAGCAGCAGACACAACAAGGTAGCTATGATGGCCACAATGACGACAGTGCGTTTGTTCATCTTGGAGCTGGAGCAAGAGGAATGCACCTTATTATGTGAGCATTAGCTATGGCTGTTGTTGTCTGGGGCTGATGCTGATATCGTCTTGCTGGGCGCTCGTACTTTATTTTTAATATTACGTATACGTAACGCAGAACTAGCAAATTGCTCAATTTTAGCAAATAATTTGTAGTTGTTATTGCCGTTGATGTTGTTCTTGCTGGGCTGCGGCTGATGTGGCATGCTGCGGCAGCGATGGCGATGGCAGTGGCGGCTTGTTCTTGTTGATTTTTGGCAGGCATCGGCGACAACTGTTCGCATCAGTCCCAGTCCATTGTTATGTGCATTCGCATTAATTGTGGTCATGCGCCTTCCTTGTCTCTAGAGAACAAACGAGGCAAACATAGATTAATCATAATATTCTTGTTAGGTCCTTTGTGCTCGGGCTCGGGCTGACTCAACTTACACTTACTGGCAATGTAAATGTAATGTTGCTGTCGTCAGATCATGGTCCATCAACGTCACCGTCGCAGCCAACAAGTTAATCAGCGACAAGACATGCGTGACCTTTTCTGCATGTACCTCTTTCTCTTGGCAATGCCATTCGCCCCTCAATTGCCATAAATCAGTTTCTCACACATTCTATTAATTAATTTAATTGCACGCAAATCACCGCAAGTTTGTCCCTCCCAGTTCTAGATCAGCACGCGTTTGTTAGCGTTGGCAGCCGCCTTTCTCGAACTCGAACGATGTGTGGCTGCTGCTGCTTTGAAATTGAATTGCTTCGTATCTTTGTTTATAGACAAATATAAAAGAATGGTTTTAAAAATAGTTTTGTTTATATAGGCAATACAAAAACAAATGGCAGTGCTATGTAACGTCATTTTGTATGCCGGCCAGAGTGCTCTAAAACGTGTTCAAGAGAAGGAGAACACAACAAAGAGATTAAAAGTATAAAGCAAAACAAAAAGCAGGTGCTTAATATTTCGCAACATCAGCTGGGACAATTGACAGGGTTGCTTTCGTGATTGAGTGACGTTTTCAATCGATAAATTGGCGCAGTTTTTAAAAAGAATTGTAGATGTTTGAAAACTTGTGCATTATTGTATACCCTTGAAGAGGGTGTTATAATTTTGTCACGATACTTGTAACACATAGAAGGAAGTATTTGCGATCAGAGTTGAATCAAATTATATACGTGTCAGCTTCAGAATCCCCCACGCCTGATGACCGATTTTGGTCCGGATCGGGCTACTACTATTTTATATCCTTTCAGAGGCTATTATAATTTTGTCACGATATTTGTAACGCATAGAAAGACCCCATAAAGTAGATATATTCTTGATCATGACAAGCCCATTCGATATAGCCATGCCCGTCTGTTTCTATACGACCTAGTCTGTCAGTTGTAAAACTATCGAGTTGAAATGGAATGAACTCTTAGTATATAGCTTATTTTTTATCCGAATTGAACCAAATTTGGAATGTGTCAGTCTTAGAAGCCTCTAAGTGTGCTCACCGAATTTCAACTGAATCTGCAAGGGTGTGTAAGATTCAGTTACTCGATCTTAGTCTTCATCTCTTGATCTTCCTTATTATCGTACTAATTTCTGCAAAGGTATGTAACCTTCGGATGCCGGAGGTAAGCCTTTTTATCTTTTTATACCATTCACAGAATGGTATATTAATTTTGCCAGGAAGTTTGCAACTCATAGAAGGAAGGGTTTCCGACTATAAAAAGTATATATATTCTTGATAGAGTAGAAGTAGACATAGCCATGTCAGTCCATCTGTCCGTCCGCGTGTCCTTTTGTTTCAACCCCAAGATCTCAGAAGTCTTAAGAGTTACAGAACTGAAATTTTGACCAGATGGTTTTGTCTGCGCGTTAAGTTACAGATTCATCAAAATGAACACTTAGGAGCATAACTTTTCTATGTTTCATCCAAATCCAACCAAATTCGGGTTGTATCCATTTGAGGAGGCACCACGCCCTCTGGATTGATGTGATCAAGATCGGACAACTAAATCATATAGCTACCGTATAACCGATTTCTCCGGAGCATATCTTTTCTGTTTTTATCCAAATAAAAAATAAAACAAATTTGTCTTGTATCCCTTGTATCCACTGTAGCCCCACGCCTACCGACCAGATTTGATCTAGATCGGTTATGTATTTACCATGCCGAAGCTAGCCTTTCTTTCTTATTTTTAATTATTTCGCTTCTCACAATGTAACAGCAATTGGTATAAAACAAATTGCAATCAAACGCATAGTGCAAAAAATATTCCAGTATTCTCTCAATTGCACAAAATTCGATGCGTTAACAATTTCCAACTGCTAATTCTGTGTATCTTTGAATAAATGCAGGCAGCTATCAGTTGTCAAATACGAACAGTTGTCATATGTGCTAAAAGGTCACTGTTCATCAGTGTAGCTTCCCAGAAATACAGCGCTCTGTCTTGATCGTCTGACTAAACAGTTCTTTTATATGCCAATTCTTATATTTACATGGTGAAAACTGCCTAAATTTGGTTGTACGTTTTACCTTTATATAAGAATGAGCTTTAGCCGACAAACTATGTCGGCGTTTTCACACTCATTTGTCCTCGAGCTTGTTAAAATAAAACAATTTTAAATGACTTCAAGTATTTGGCAAATGTAGATTAAAACAGAAATGTTTAACTTTACGCTTTAATTTGCGCCCCTGAATATTGAGTAGCTGTTAGGAAGATCCACAAGCGTTTGCTGGAGTTTAATGAAATTGGTTCAGCATATGTAAGTAGAGTTAAATTAACCGGATAACTGGAAAAGTTATATTTTCTGCTTACCGAAATGCTTGACTAAAATTTTTAGTCATAGTAGGCTGCCTTGAGCTAACAAAAGCTATTCAAAGTAAAATAAGAAATTCATTATTACTTTAGCGCTCAAAGCATTTGGTAGTAATAACCCAATTTATTTTTAGACACTTTTTCGTTTTCTAATTTTTTTCAAATAAATATTGCTTGAAATTCATTGTAACTGGCAATCTCGAATTCAGCTGAACATGTTTTTCTAGCATCCTCGAAAATACCTAATTTGAAGTGTTTACGTGAAAATTTCTGATTATTTATTATTTTAATTTTATTTTATTTTATTAAAATAGTTTATATTATTTTTTTAAGTTGTATTATGCAACTCAACCCATGTTTATTGTTTTTTCATTCAAAAGTTAGCATCTTGATTCGAGCACGAAATTCTTAATTCAAGAGTTTTTTCTTAAGTCGGAGAATAATTATATTAAGAATGTTTTTGTACTAACTCGAGTAGGTTTCGGACCTTAATCAAGTTTGATTCATTCTAAAAACAAGAATTTTAATGCTTAAATTAAGAATTAAATAATAAATTTTTAGTGTTTTTTTGTTTTTTTGTTTAGTGTCAATTTTAAAAAGATTTTTTCTAATTTTAAGACAACAGACTTTTGAATTCACGAAATTTTCGTACTTTACTTAAATCCGAAACGTACTCGAGTTATATAACGTTCTTAATATAAGTGTATATTCTCGGACTTACAACGAAATTCTTAAATTAAGGAATTTCGAACTTGATCAATTTCTTATTTTAGTGTAGAGGTCTAAATGACTGCATTCTATCTAATATTACTGTACAGTACTATGATCTTTGCAACTGTAGTGTACAGTGTAAAGCCCAAACACATGCATTAAAAATTGTGTATACACATTCTTTGAATGATATGTGTGTAGTCTACTTCTGAACTCACCGAATAAAACTTTCATTTAAATCTATAAATTCGCAGTTTTAACAACCAAAATTGGGTGATAGTTTATAATTTTTTTTATAATTTAAGATTGCCAGTTCAGAAACATTGTTTCTTCCCAATGTACGACTTGAGTGCAGGACCAAAACTGGCCGAGAGTTGTCATTCAGTGTTTGGCCGGCGAAACCCATCTCAATTTTGGAAGGAGAGTAATTATGTTATCTCACTCTCGCTTGCAGCAAATACGAAAATATTGGAAGGCTTTGACCTGATCTTGTAGTAGAACGTTTTCATTCACTGTACAGTGAGTGATACACCAATAACTGTACAGTATCTGGGCATACTATTTTCAGATTGTATATTCATTTGTCATTTTTATTCCATTCATGCAGACCTCTATTACATACATCAATAAAATAGTAAAACCAATTCCATTAAATTTTGTTTGTAAGCAAAAAAAAAAACAAAAATTAAGCGCACGCCCTCGTCTAGCTCGCACTCTTGAATGAGCGCAGGTCACAGCACTGCTGAAAAGTTTCATGTTTTGGCAGCTTATGGCCATGCCGTCTGGCAGACTGGCTCTCAGCAGACATAAATTAATATCACGCTTTCTATAACAACTTCAAAAATTATATTCTTGCAGTTGCTGTGGTACGAGCTAATGTGCTTCCAGCTTTTTGTCACGTTTGGGTGTAAAAACGTCCATCAGCTGCAATAATAAACGCCCAGGCAAAGGTCAAGGTACGCGCCGGGCTTAAAATTAAGTAAGGTAAGTGCGCCAGGTGATGGGTCATCTGTGGTCTCTGCGTCTGTTGCAGGGGTGTGAACATTTGGTAAGTGCCTTGACGCACACTTGCCACCAGCTATACAATGCGAAGGTTTGGCTAAATGAAAAAGTACTGAATTAGCACTCTTTTATGTTGCGTGAGGGTGTGCAATGGCATGGATGAGGACGCAGACGAGAGCACGAGCGGTGACAGCCAATGAAGCAGAGCAGCAACAGCAAGCAAGTCGCTTAAGCCGCTGTGAGTGTGGCCATAGCCTGCTTTTGGGGCGTGCGTGTTCCCACCGCATGCATACTTATACATATATAATAATGTGTGTACGTGTGTATACAGTACATATGGCGAAAATAAACCGACAAATGATAACGGCACTCGAGCAAACAACAATAAAGGATGAAAAGCACGAAAATCGAGTAAATGAAAAAAGTAATGTTGGCCAAAATGTGTAACAAGCAACAAAACGCACGCACACATCTGGGTATTGTGTTCTTGCTCCACCCTGCTGCTGCTGCTGCTGCTGTTGATGTGGATTTGGGAATGGTAATGGCAAAAGCAAAACCAAATTGTAACTCCAACACCCGCGTGCTGCTGCATTACGTACTATACAGCCACAGCCAGCGACCCTGGGTACGCAAATGCGAACAAATGTCTGGTTTGGTTTGGTTTGGTTTGATCTGTTCTTTGTGTTTGTGTGGGTGTCGACTTGGCATACCCATGTTCTTCTACCCGTACTACAAATGTGTATGTGGTCTGAGGCAAGCGGATGGCCAATGTTAGCTTTAATCATAAGTGTAACGATTTGCCTGGCTTGCGTTTTGTGTGTCATTTATTTAAATTGTAAATTATACTGCAAGGAATACGTACATGTAATGAAGGAGTGAAGGATTGAAAAGTTATGAATTCATAAATACAGTTTGTCCAAAATAGTTTCAGGAAAATTATTAAGTAAATCCAATGTTTGGAAACCTGAGTGAAACCTGCTTGAATTTCTATCGCTAACACTTTACATGATACCCATAATCGTGTATTTTCAATTTTCAATTTCAATTCTACTTTTCAAGTTGATTGAAAACTAAAATAAATTCCACTCAACAGCTTTCTTCCAATACTATAAGGATCGCAAGGAGAGTGCTGATGGCCACTTTCAATAGCCAGGCATAAGCAACGTTGCAATTCAAAGGAAAGCAGTATAAATCAGAAATCATAATTTAAGGCAATCTGTTTATTGCCTCCACGAGTCCCTAGCTAAAGTATTAGCAGGTCATATACCTGCCTCTTACTTTAAAAAATTCATATTTTCTGCTTAATACATTTGCTATAATTGCCTAAAATATATTTACAATAAATTACAACAGCTGAGTGTTATTTTAATTTTATTTTACTGTTTTACTTTTTATCTTGCAATTATTATAATTAAAAACACACACGCCATTCGGTAACTCACATTTCCAATTAATATTACTTACTCAACTCAATTAATGCCCAAATGGTGCAAATGACAAACGTAAAGCCATACCAAAGCAAAAGCATAAAATAGTATTTCGCTAACTAGGTCAACTATTCAGCTGGACCAAACAAGGACCCAATACACGCTCCAACACGCTCTAATACCCACACAAATACATATATTTTAATGGATGACAATCGGTACACGAGAAATTCAACTGCCGAACTCAGGAAATCCGACATGTGGTTGTGCTTAGTTATCAAGCAGCATTGAACGCGTGACATCACTGCGTAGATAGTTCATAGATAGATTCATAGTAAGAACTTGCAAGTGTTAGAAATATCAGCTATTAAAGGGGTATATCCAAAAAGGTAAAGCGAGACACCGATAAATCACCATCCTTCTTCCTCCGTAAGTGTTATCCAATGTTACATCAAATACATTGTGGATAGCCAAAAAGCAATTATATTCACACTTACTCCAACAATGCCTCTAAATTTAGTTCGGTAAAAATCTATTAAGAAAATCATTGCTTTAAATGCCTGGAATTGGCGTTTACATTCCATTATCTTATTTAAGTCTATTAAATTTGCAAATTTTCACAAAGCCCCGCTTTAATTTTTCATTTGGATTCAAAAAAATATCGATTGGCGGAAGTGCCAACTCCTGTCGCCGGGGGTTAATTATTCGTGTGTTTTGTTATTTTCCAGCCGACCTTTCGTTTGGCGCCCGGCTCAGTGTTTTTTAATGCCTGTCGGGCTCTTATCCGACCTCTCATGCGTTTTGTAATTAATTGGCACACATTTTGCTGCCACTGTGTCGCCAAAAAGGCGAGAACTGGAACATTGTCATAGGTCGCTCAGCACGTGCTGTGAGCATTGAAAAGGAGGGGAAGGGAGAAAGTTAATGATTAATTACAATTTAATTTGTTTGGCAAGGCATTTGCCTCGACAGCTGTCTTAAAAAATATGCAGACTGAAGGACTGTTGGTGAAACCATTAAAATAATATTTATTTTTTTTAAATATAAATTTCTACGTTTGACGATTTCCTAATTTATTTTTGATATGAAAGAAAATTCTTAGTGATGAGGCTTATGTCTGCCTACGTTGCTGTGGTTGTATGTGAAGATACGCCCAGGACCTGTAAGTTCTTATTCATTTATATAGTGTGTGTGTGGCTGCATCATAGCTAATCCTGGTCACTGTCGGTCTCTATTTCAGTCTTAAATTCTGGCGAATCTATGAAAGCTGAGTCTCCCTGAATGTAATAGCTCGCACGCTTTCTTTGCGGAACAACGCAAAGATGTTAAAAATGCAGCGATTTAAAATATGGCATTTTCATTGCATTTCAAAGATGAACCAAGTTCCAAATGGTTAGCATTATGTAACTGTTAAGCCTATGTATATTCACATTTCATTGTACTGCTCTCATATAATTGTTATTACATATTTGCTTTGTTAAAATTAGTTAACGTTGAGAGTAATATTTATATTTCGGGAACTGGCAAGACAAATGTCAATAGCTAAACTCTGGCAACAAAAACTATTTGTTCTGTTTACATTGAGCTAAGAAAATCAATCTGGCCAAAATATAAGAATTTCAAGTTTTCGACGATGAACTCAATTCTTTGTATGGCGATAAAGCACCATCAAAAACCACAGTATATCGCCGGTATAGTAAATTCAATCGTTATGAAGGTAATCCATAAACGGCCAAAAACATCTATGCAGCGCGTGAACTGATAATTAAAGATCGTCATGTCACATATCGTGAGATGGTGGCATCCTTGCACATTAGTTCCAGTTCAATACATTCAATTTAGCATGAGCACACTCGTTGGATACCCCCTAAATTATCAATCGCTCAATTGCATCGATTGGTATAAGGAAATGATTCAAAAGTTCAACGGTGCTGCTTCACAGAAATATGCGTATGAGCTGGAAACAAAACAGCAATTGGCTGTAAGGGTGTTTCAAAACGTGTCAAATCGAACGAAAGCTTTCCCAGATAAAAAAGAGAGAGAATGGTAACCTTTTTTTCTATAAAGCTCGCCATAAAACTACAATATCATATTATAGAAACGTAAGATGGTCAATTCAAAATGGTAAAGAATTTCTTAGTTGTTAGTTTCTGATAAAATAGGGAAACAATTGCCAAAGGCACAGAGTCCTTCATCTAGGTAAAAGGATAACTCATTCAACAGAGTTTTTGAGAATTTAAAACATCTACTCCGTTTTTACAGGTTTAATTTGGCACCTAATGTCGTGTCTCTGTTCTTGATAATGCAAAAAAATACAAATTTAACGTTTTTTGACCCCAGAAACCATTGTGGAGTGAAAAACCACTTCTTCGAAAATTGGCTTTCACGCAAGCGAACATATATTCAGCATCATCTAGAATATTTAAAAATATTTGTTATTATTCCTGTATCAAAAATATAAATAATACCCGTCGCAGTATTAAAATCTATAGTTTTAATATATATTTACTTATTTAAGAATGAAGATACATATTTGAATTTTCATAAATTTATTTAAACATTCTAAAGCTTTAATTGCTAAATTTACTGCCCGTTAAGTCTTTAAATGCCATGTGACCCACTGTGCTGTGCTGGCGGCTTCTGGCTTAATTTCAAACGCGTTTCATCTAATTAATTGTTTTTGCATTTGCTGGCTCTTTGAGCGTCTCCCTATTTACATGGCCCAGCAAAGCAAAAATATGCTAATATTTTTTTGGTGGGGCTCGTGTTGAAACCGCGCCTTTTTGGCTTATGTAGCTGCTGTCTAATGAGTCAGCAATGAAAACAGGAAACGGCAACAGCATCAGGGTTTTTAGAGTTCGTTTAAAAATTTAAAATTGTAGTGAAAAACCCTTAAAGCTGCCGAACGCTGCTCGTGGCCTTTCAATTATGCGCTTCGAATGTTTTTAATTTTTCGTTCTCGGCTTGTAAGAATCGAGATCTGACACGAAAATTAACTCAATCGTTCTGGCCTACAATAACAAAAGGGTTAAAAGCGGACATATACTCATTCGTATACAAAGGCCCAGCTCTGAGGTCAAGTAACGCCATATTTCAGGCGTCCAAACAAAAACTTCGCTTCGGCCCTCAAGCAAAAGATGAGGTATGTACGCAAGTATGTACATATGTACATTAGTAGGCATGTATGTATAGTTGTGTGCGTGCGCACATGTATGGGTCAAAGCACATGCTTTTGGCCATTAAGAAAATATAAACAAACACCCACGCACCAGCGGCAAGAGTAGCGTAAAAGCTTTGCTCTGCCAAAACTATGCCACGAAAAGCTCTTACTCGTAAAATAATGACCATTATTGGATATGATGACGGTGACAGCTACTGTGACTGCAATAGCAACAGTAAGCAACAAGCAAATAATGCTTACTTTGGCGAAATCATCGCAGCTTCAATACTCTTACAGATATGTATAATATATATGTTTGACAGTAACCAGATAACTTCTATTCATTCACAAATGCGCACACGTAGTCGTATATTGGTAGTTTTAGTTTTTTCATTAATAATATATTTAAATGCGCCCCTACAAGTGGTGTTCACAATAAGGACATTTTCATTGCAACTCTTAGCTTTGCCAGCGTATCGAAAGTGTAGTTAAAACAGTTGCCCAGGCGCAACAGTTATGAGCGTGCGCTCTGCACGGCAACGCTGTTGCTTTTGCCTCGCTCTCTGGCTATATGCTTTAGCGCTCTCTCACTTATTTTGGAGCAACAGTTATGGACTCCCTTTGCTCGCCCGGACCCCGGACAGGAGCTGTTCAAATGTTGTTGTTGCTATTTGTTGTAGCTTTACCCAACTTTTGTTGGGCCAGGATGCCGCTGGTCGGAAATGTGAGTCAATGGAACCAGACCAGAGCGGAGTGGAGTAAAGCAGCGCAGTCGACGTCGCTGCCTTGAGTATTTATATATGTGTGTGTGTGTGCCCAGGACATGCTGCGTTTTATAGGCCGCTGCCGACACGGATGTCAATTCAGTGCCTGGATTGGTGTTGCCCAGTTCACTTCGTGCGCGGCCTTTGGCAGTCTTGTAAAGCTAACGCAAATAGAAATAAAACAATCAACTACCGTTATAGTTTTCAAAACGAAAGCGCGCCCGCGTGTATGTGTGTAAACGTACTAGTGTTAGTTTGGCTTCCTTATTTTTTGTTTTCGTTTCATTTTTTTCTTGGCAGAGCCACGTGCAATAAGAGCAGCATTTTTATGACTCACAATGGACACACACCGCTCCTGGATTAGATATTACAAAGCTTTTGGTATGACCCTTAGCATGAATAACTTTGGTAAATGTACAACACGTATGCATATATATACACCCACAAATGTCTGGGTTGAAATTTAATTAGTCGTGCCTTGCACACTTTGTACGTTTTCCAAGCCGTCGCACATTGAGCCGCCATCGAACCTCCATTATAGGCACCCGCTCCCTTCACAGTCTGCTCCGTACCCTACAAACATTTCTCATTGTGAAACATAGGAATGTGATTATTAAAGGAGGGTTTATTCCCGGCATTGATCTGCTTAAAAGTAATCGATTAATATAAGCGAAAATTCCAATAATCGCATATTTCGGACCCACATCGGAGTCTGTCTTCACGGGACTTTGTTAGCTTTTGCTCCTCTAGAAATATCTGGTTCTTATATTGCTGGGCTGGGCTGAAACATTCCTTCAACTATTGGCACAATAGAATAGAATTCAAGACTGCTTCATCCTATATCTGTGTGGGACTCTCTCATATATTATAATCATTAAGTCAGCATAGAGCTCCATAATGTTTGCAAGGTGTAAATATGGCTGGGTGAGTGGGTACGTGTATGTTGCTCATCATCAGCAGCTCATCGCATCCTTTAAGGTGTTTTTGTGTCTGCTGGGCACGCTGCTATCTGTTTCTGCTTTCATCTTCAATTTCCGTTGCGCGCTCGCGCATTCTCTGCCAACCATGACCGTTGTCGCCATCGCCATCGCCATTGTCAGCGTCGTCTTCGCTTTCTTGGCCCATAAAACACCAAAGAAAATTACAACTTATTGAGTTGCAAGGCGCGCGCGTTGCCCCTGACACTGACACTGCTACACCTCGGCAAGCCACGCACAGACATACAGAGAGATACAGGCAGACTTACAGTGCCCCTGGGAGTATGCTGTACTTTTGGGTACAAACTCTATGTCTATGATGGCATCGAGTTTTAGAATGGCCAGAGAAGCTGAGTTCTCCGCTTCCTCAGGGTGTCCATTTGCATGCTTTAAATGAAGCATGTGCACCTATGTATGGCGCCTGCTTTAATTTCATCTGTGAGCATGTTTATGGCCACCAATTTGAGGCGAGGTTCGAGTTCGACACAGATGCTGATGCCCACAGACAGCTGACAGCCGAGCCAAACAAACCGCAGCCATGGTGTGGCCAGCACGTGCATATATGTAAGTATGTGCGTGTGTGTGCCGGGGTCCTTGGCATTCTCTTTTGAATACAATATCAACAACGATATACAATATCAACAACAAAAAGCGCTGACCATTCATTCGTACGTGTGTGTGTGTGTGTAAATCAAACACAAAGTAGCCAGACTCTTTGAGCTCTCACCGCGCACCATAAAATCCAGTTAACTAAGTAATTTTTATGGTAATTGCATTGTATATATAAAATTAAATATGGATTGGATGGTGGCTTATTGATTAAAATTTTCATTCTAATTGGAAATTTGTTGTAATCATTGAAAATATTTATATATTTAATATATTATTATATATATATTATTGGGGGTGTCCCGGCATTCTCTAGAGATTTGGAGAAATGCAATATTATATAGGTTCTTTAAGATACCGTTGTGCGAAGACAGAGAAATAGTGCATTTACGAATTTTTTTAAAATTGCCATGCTCATTCAAATTTGAACACATGAAGCTAAGTGGAAATAAAATTGCTTAGACATGAAAAGATAAAATCTCTAAAGTTTTCTGTAATAAAATCATATTAAATCAATTTGCTTTGGCATACAGATACAGAGTCCCTAATGAATTTTTAATTTGTATCGATTTATTAAGTAAACAAACAGGTCAGGGCTGTGAATGAAATAAGTAGCATATCGAGTAAATGGCCTCCGCGGATTTGTTCACATGTGAATGTGGTTTTCAATTGGAATTTTCATAAATGTATGAAAAGGGCTTACATTATGTTTAGAAATAGTGAGGAACTTTCTTGACTTCTTGGCATTATTTATAGAGAACAAATTCAAGAAGCCAAATGACTTTATAAAAGAGATTGTTGCACTATCAGTAAATTTTGAATTATTTCTCTAATTATTTGGATTAAGTGCCATTAAGTGCCCGACTATCTTCATTCTGGGAGCAGAATGATTCGATGTTGTGACGATTCCACTTTAAAGAGACATATATATAAATATAAACATATAAATACCACCATGTTTTCAGAAAAGTATCAACAGAAAGAACATTATAACTAGCAAACTGAGTTATTAATTTGTTTTCTATTTTCTTGAGCTGTAGAGCAATAATGCAATTTAAACACTGAGAACGACTTTACTCATAAATACGAGTGTAGCTTAGTCCAGCTCAGGAAAATATGTGTAGGGCACGAATGTTTCAACTGATTAAATCAGAGGATAAATCTTTGACTATATTAAAAAATTAATTCAATCAGATATTTTAGTTTATTAACAATTATTAACAATTATTCTTACATATCTGTGCAAGGACATGCAAGCTTCGGCTTGTGCATTTAGTAACCCTAACTAAAAGCACTTGAGAATTATAGACGACACACACCTTGAGCTTGAAAATGTATTTTGTTGCTCTTGAGCTCAGCGGAGTTTATGACACACAGCAACATGGACATGATAGTTGCTAGATATTAGCGTTATGGCTACTACTATTTCCCATTAGCTACTACTATTTTACTGCCATTACTACCACTATTGTTGGCCTTTTGCAACACGTTGCCATTAATACATACTTCTCTGGACACTTGTGAGGCAATAAACTTGAAAAAAGAGCAACAGTTGCCGCACACAGAAACACGCATTCACCCATACCCATACACAGGCAGATTGTATATGAGACGATACTTTGCCGAACGATACGATACGATGCCATACGAGTCCGAGGTAAGCCGAGCCACGTTGAGCAAATTTGGAGCTCCCGCTGATGCTAGATGTCGGCAAGCCGCGCATAACGCAGATGTCCTTTGCCGTGGCCGCTTCGCCAGTAGCATAGCATTAGATGCTTCATAGTCAGTTGTAGTCGTATCGTATTATAACGTATCGCGCCGGCACTTAAAGTAACGTAAACGTGAACGTTGTGCGTGGCGCGAGGAGTTCTTTCGCCTTGCTGGCTGCTTAATATGAGCGAGCATCCGTACTAACGCATGCTGGATATGTTAATTTTGTCATTGGCATCACTTAAAAAACAATTAGTGCGCTAGTTGGGCGTCCAACGCAACGCTCTCCATTTTCATATTGAGGTAAGATGCGGCGGCACCGCAAGCAGCAAATCGAGACGGAGCCAAACCAAGCCAAGCCATAGTTACCATCAATCCAAGCCGCGAGTTGAGGCAAGTGAAAAGTTTTAATTGTCTGCATATTTTCATTGAAAAACTTTCTGACTCCTTTGCTCTGTGTTGTTCCTGTGGTGTGTGTGGGCGTGTGGGTGTTTCGAGGTCTGGGGGCGATATATTTAATATTCATGTTCGCCTCGACAGTTTTATATGAAGTTATGGCATCGGCTGCTCCCAGCATCATTCATAAAAAGAACATAATCATAATAACTTCTTGGCTTTTATACAAAATACAAATTCGCATTAGCATTTATGTTTCGTTTCTTTTCGTTTCGCTTGTGTTTTGCTTTGCTTTCCTTTTCTTTCCTGTCATTGCCGGGTTTTGCCTTTGTATGGTATATAGACATATATATATTTTATTCTGATTAAAATCGCTTGATGAGTTGCGACTGCTTCGGCCATTGTTTTTGTTTGTGCTTTGTGTTTCTCTGCTGCCTGCAGTTTTTTTATAATATTTTTTTTTCATTTGTTCTTGCGGCAAATTGTGCGCTTTGTTCTGTTTATTTGGATTGCTTTCTCGTTTATGGTTATTTATACTTTGCGTTTTGTATAGACTGCAGCTGAAAGATTTTTACATTATGCCATTTTTTATATTGACGTAGCTTTTAAGCCAATTTAAGTGCGGTCTTAAATAGCCCTGCAAACATTTAATACACCATGTCAGTTAGTAGGCCATTTGGTAGGGTGAAGTTTTGATTGAAGACAAGCAATTTGGTGAGAGATAGACTACAGTCTGATGTTGGGTTGGAAATGCCTTGGAAAAAGTGAATAAGTGGATTGACTTAATTCTGCAATTAGATTATGATACAAATTGCATACTAATCTATATCTTTCCTTCCGAAGAAACAAGATATGAAGTAAGCCAGGTAACAAGAGTGTGCTTTACCGCGACAAAAAGGGAATTAATCATATATTTTTTATTATATGTCAATAATTTCTACATCTGAGGATAATATTAAGAACTCGAATTAGAAATAAACTTAACCAAAGCATGTGAATAAAGTTGTGCAACTAATTATCGCCAAACGAGTCGTTCGTTTTTCATAGTTTATGGTACAGTTTTATATTGCCAAGCTTATATTCCCCGTATAATAACAAGCCAAGCTCCCAAAATGCTTGCCGGGTTCTGTCAATTTGAATCTGCAAACAAATGGATTAAACTGTATTTAAATTGTGAAAGCTGGTTTTTAAATGTTTGCCTATATAAATACCATAAAAGTCAAAGCCCTGGCAAATACAAAATATTGCCCACTTTTTGGCTCTCTTCACATTGAAGGTCCATATCGCCGACACACGATTTGCGTAAATATGCTTCTTCTGAAATCTGCATAAAAGTAGCACTAACTCACACGGTCCCCTTTTATAGAAATCAGATATAAATTAACGAATTTTTTGTTGCGTCTTAGCTTTTCTCTGGAAATTGAAAGTGTTGCGCAAATCAACGAAGGACCTTGAATTTCAAATTCTGCCTTAAATTTGAGATTTCTTTTTAAGTTCATTGGGAAATTTGCCAGCTGTGTGAATCCGTGTTTTGTTGATGATACTGTCAAGAGTTTTTTATGAGTAACTTATGCATAATTTCTAAGAATAACTAACTTAAGATGAAATTATATTAGTGGAAATTTTAACGCGTTGAGTTGAAACTCGGTTTGTATATGTATAAGCATATAATCTACCGAATTGCCTAGTTTTGTAGACAAAATCGTAAAAAAACATTTTGTATGAGAGCACACCGCTCCCCTCCTCTTCAAAAAAAAAAAAAAAATTTTTTTCATCCTTTCGAGTGTGTCGAATATTGAATAAATGCTGAGAACGAGTATCTTATATTCGGGATATCGACTACACTAGTAGAGCCTTGATAGCAAATTTTTTGACCCTAGGGGTGTTAAAAACAAATAATCTAAATGACATGGAACAAAGGAAAGTGTTCAAATGATTTGCAAAGATTTGCCTAAATGTAAGACTAGCTTTAGCAGACTTGATTTGGAGGACAAATGCTAGCGGGTGTGGTTACTTCCTTCCTTTTCCAATTCAGTCAGTCATGTCAATTATTACTAGACTCTTCTGCGCAGCTTGAGAGTGAGTCAATAGTATATAATTTCATATTTGTAAATACTTAACTTGAATCATCATTTCGTTAGAATATTGTGTTTAAACCAAATAAGCAATTGTGAACTCAAGCGGCACAACAATTGACTATCAACTAAGAGTTGCGTATTGTTTGAAATCGAATGCCGTCAGTGCATGAACCATTTGCAACCAACAGATGGACTTATCTGTTTTTGTAGTTCATTTATATGGCTTATGCCAATTAGCATCATTATGAATGCTTATGAGAAACAAATGAAACCAAGTGAATAGTAAATATCAAATTCTTAACTTATTAAATATCAAATGTTGCCAATTGTTAGCGGCTTTTGTTGCTATTCAAACATTTGTTTGGGCTTTAATGGTTGATTTATTTTAATTATGTTTTGCACTTACTAATGATTAATCTACGCCCGATCAGAGGCCCAAGCGAACAGCTTGTGGGCACTCCCCAACATTTTTGGGCCAACCTTTTGTCTAATTGTTGGCTGCAAATATAATGTGATTCCTAATGACGCCTTGTGTTTCAGTGTATGTGTGTGGGTTATTGTGTGTGTGTAAGAGCAAGTGCCAAGTTAATTTGCTTTATAATCGATTTTCACATTAATTAAGCACACATGCGCACAGTTATACACAAGCCTTTATTAATTAAGTCACACTAGACAAATGAAATAAATAAATTGGTTTGGTTGGTTAAGACTCAAGGATACGTTTATATAGGTCTGCTTGCTTGGGTGTTAGCTTGTGCGTCTTCATTAATTAAAAAATCTTGCCACTTGAGGCCACGGCATTAACAGCCATCACTAGCTCTGCTTTATGTCCCTGCCAGACGCCTTACCAAGCACTTAATTTAAGCCAAAGCTACTATTTTAGTATATTATTAAACAGCCACAGGCACTAAGAACCACAAGCATTTGACAGCCAAAGCCGCAAACACAAATTGCAGCACAGCAGTAGCCAAAGTCGGGACTGGCTCTTAGCAAACCCAATCAACTAACGCATATGTTATGCCAATATGTACATTTTGAAGCCAAACAATAAACTTGCCATAATTCGCTTTCAAATTTAATTTGCAAATGCATATTTATATTTCTACTATTTAAGTATTTAATTACGCCAAACGACACGAGAAACAATGCGAGAGACGCAGGGGGAACACAAACTTTTACGACGTTAGGCCAACATGTTTTTTAAACCAACCGCCAGCAGCATAAGAACAAATGTAATTTTATATGTACAACATGTTGTCGGAAAAGTTAGTTACTATTTTTAGGGGCTTTAAATAAATGTGTGTGAATTTATTATCAGCTAGCACAATATATAGCTGATTAAAAGCGATATAGGTCAACAACAAGACTTTGCATTTAAGTTTTGAGTAAGTTGATCAACTCTGGATTGAAGCGAAGCAAGCATACAGAAAGTGTAGTAGTAGTTGTGCTAAAATTGTTAAGATTTCAAATTGGAATCTCTTTTAATTGAGATGAAGCTAACTTCAGCTTCAGGGGCTTTCTTAAAATATCGTTATTTTGGCTTCGTCAGAATCGTTATATAGCGGAACATGCTTTCGAAGAGTTTATAATATAAAGATATTGAGGAGAACCTTTGAAATCGTACCGATCTAAAAGTCCGATTACAACGCGACAAATACTTTATCGGGCTTAATTTATTCTATTTATCATGTTTCTCTTCCATATTTATTCCGCCATTCGTTTTCAGAATGCAGGGTATCAAATTTCATACAGATAAATACAAAATCTAGTATTATATCAGTATAAACAAAGTTAAAAGCATTATTAATAGTTTTGCATATACTTTTCTGTGCAAGATATGCCAAAAGACTGAAAAAAGGGTGACAGAAAATTGAGACAAATGTGTTCACTTCATTGACAAGAACAAAACGATGTCAGTCAATTATTCAGCATAAAACCAAAACAAGTGCGGATATAATCGTGCATATAAAACAAGGTTAAAATAGAAAATTATACAGAAAAACAAAAAATACTAGAAAAATGTTTAAAAGCATCGGGAAAATTGAAAATGTAGAATGAGAAAGCTGTGTGATGGCTTACGTCCTCCAGTTGTAAAGTGCATTAGACCCCAATTATATATTTAATTAAAAGTTGGTTCTATTAATGACTCGCTTTTATAAGTAATGCAGGAAAAATTTGTCAGAAAGGATCTGATTTGGTATGTTTTCTGTAAAGCATATAATTTGTACCCTGTTAAGGCCGTTGTTTACCAAGAGGAGTGGATTTAAAATAATACCATTAAACATGAAATGTAATAAATCAAATATATTTTGTGGTGGCTTCAACAGTTCCCACTACGTTCACTTCACTACCCTGAATAGAACAATGTACGTTTTATTGATAAACAACATAAGACTTTACTGTTTGCATTAACTGTTGGGCTAGTGGGCTCAAGGTCGTGAATGAGCGAAAAAAGTTTGATTTTCTTGATTTCTCTTTTTAGCTGCCATTGAAATACTTGAGGATTCCGTTGGAGTCCGTGATTTCGCCCTCACCTCAATGTATTTGACGACTGCACAAAATTGATAACAAACACCAAAAATTGAAGCTAGCCTGATTTTACATATGTTTCATGACCTGCCAGAGTCAATCATCAGAATTCTTGCTGCTTAACTTTACTAAATGCACCACGGATTCACCAAATTGAAAGATATTGTGATAATTATTTTAATAGAAAGAATAGGGAGTTACCATGATAGAAGTTTAAAAGAATCGGACGGAGGAGGGAAGGCAGGTGACAATGGAGTTTTCGCAAAATATAATGAAAGGGAGCGAACTAAAAATTGGTGTATATTAAACATTGAAAGCAAGTAGGAACATAACGTTGAAGTTCCTACTATAAGATACCCGGTACTCAGTTAATGCATATCGTAATTTTCTTGAAAGTGTTAGGTCTTACACTAAAGTCGCCATTTGAATTCGCCATTGACATTGACTCAACAATTAGCCTTTCTATTAGTCTTGTTTTTAATTACACCAACCCATTACATCATCACAGGTCTAATCCGCTCGCACTATGACCATTTTGTTGAGCAGGCAGAAACTCTTTTTTGCCGGAGCAGAGTTACGCGATTCCTACCTACTCATACATATGCATATACGCGCATGAATTCAAGGCGTTTTTTTTATATGTATGCGTTTATATCAAAAATTTTTGATTTTGTCCGTTGACTGAGTCAAAAGCAAAAAATAGACAGGGAAAGGGAAAAGGTCAGAGTACTATGAAATAAATTTGACAAATCTTTAGGTTATGTGCTTGTGCATACATAAACCTAGTTTCAAATAAATGTGTCAAAAATTGGGGGAGATATTAGGTTTTCATTGATTTGATGGGCGGAAGTGGGAGTGGAAAAATTTTAAAACAAACTTTATCTGACGAAACACTCGGTGAGTCTACATACCAAATTTGCTGACTCTAGCTCTTATACTAGTCTCTAAAACCTAGTCTCAAGATCTCGGCTGTTGATGCTGGTCAAGAATATATATACTTTATAGGGTCGGAAAAGATGCAAGAGAAGAGATTTACACTACGTGTACCCCGGATATAATTATTAAAATCAAAAAAAGCAAGTAAATTTAATCTAATTCCCTTTACAACAAAAATTGTAGATAAAACTAAAGGATTTATAACACATATTAAGTGTGCAGTGTCTTTCAGTATACACCTTTGTCCCTCAGCACTTAAGCAGACATTTTTTAAGACATAAATGTCTCAAACCAAGTGGTGCCCAACAAATTCCTTGCCAATGCCAACGCTTTCAACGATGTTCACCTTTAAAAATCGATTTAAAAAGGAATTTTCTTCTGTTTTAAAAAGTTGGCTTTAAATTTATACAGCTTTCTTTCGTTTGCTTTGCATTAAAAGGAAAAGAGATGGAAGTGAAAATTGCGCATACGTCGTGTGTTATGCAGCAGGACAGAAATGTAAATTAAACGTCGTTAGCTTGTTGACATTTTTGGCCGCAGGGCCGACATTCTTTCGCTCTGCAACAAGTCACCAGTGTTTTTGTGACATTGCTTGCGGTTTTGGCTGGTTTGTTCTCTTTGTTAGCTGGATTTGATATAATATTCATAAAAGAAAAATGTTTCACATTTTTGACATGAATTGATCAAATTTTTGGGCGGCAGGGCGTAAATATTCATTTGTTTCATGAAACAAAACTCACCTGAGAGAAAAGCCGAAAAATGGTTTTAATTGTCCTTCTCCTCCGCTGCTTCACTTCGCATATGCAATGTTAATATTTTACCATTTACATTTTGCAAATTCTTCCGCTGCGTCCAAATGACGTATGTGTAATATATCCGGAATATGTTTTGTTGTGTAAATATTTATGGCTTTGCATTTATTGATTTCTATACTTGTGCGTATTGTATTGTATTCTGCGGTGCTTAACAAGTGCTTTGCATATTTGTGTTTGCAACACACAGCATGAAAAATTCCAAAAAGTAATGTTTGCATTATTCAGTTACGAATGTCGGTTGGTTTTATTAAGTCGGAGTTTTATGGACTAATATTGACTTATAAACCACTCATAGTTAACGAATTATTTTACATCAATTGATAAACGAACTTTCAGAGCAAACACATTGCAACATATTTTTCAGATACTCTTTAAATGCGGCAGTAGATTGATGCCTGCCTTGCATGGCTGCGTCATTAAAATCTAAGCCAGCATCCGTGAGTCGCCTGAGCCAGTTCAGCAGATATCGATTTAATCATTAGTGCCAGACAGCCAGTTGATTCTCGCGTGTACAAGCCAAGTGAGCATTCATAGGCCATCCAGTGAATTTCCATTTTTTATTGCAAAAGCAAAAAAAAAAACGCTCCACTTCAGCAACTGAGGTGGCGGCGGGAAACGAGGAAAACCAATCTCTGGCTGGCCCTGGTCCCTGCGTTGACTCTGGCACTGTTGAGCTCAATTTACAGCTGCCATAATTGTGTCAGACACAAAACCACAAGCACCACCTTCTCTTAGCCAAACCCAACTTTGATTTCAGCATGAACAATATGATGCCGTTGCAGGGTTCTCATTTTGGTTTTTAGTTTTCGGTCATCAACTTTCGGTCGTTAAAATCCAGCTAATTATTTTTAATACCCGTATCAGCAAAATACAGAAACAATTAAGCGGAGTATTCATTATGGTACATTTGAATACGATATATAATGTTACGGCTAGACAACAATAACATTTGTTAGGCCACATTGTTGGCAATCCGACAATTTTCAGTGTTAGAGTAAAGTCAGTAATCGACTGAATTGTAACTATTAATGAGTCTATTTTTATATTAATTGGTCTTCTCTTGTCTTGCCACGTTCCCAGCGGTCCCTTTCCAAGCTGTGCGTTTGCCAATGCCTTTGCCGGGGTCATCCAGCCAATAAGTTAACTAACAAAGCTCTTGCGACATTCTCATTCTCTTGCGACATTTCTCCTTGGAATAGTATTTGCTTCGTATTCTCCTTATTTGACTGCTCTCTATTTAATTTCCATGCCATGTCCATATCATAGATTCTATACTGTTCACTGTTCACCAGCTTTCTTTAGTGCGGGGTCGATGTTTTTTCACAGCTTTTGTTGTGTTGTTGAAGTGTGTTTAACGAAAAATATAATTAAGTGAAGTATAAAAATAAGTAAGGGAAGCTAGCTTCCGCTTGCCGATGCTCAAATACTATTAGCATAATAAATATATATCCGGTTCAAGTCAAATCATTCGAAAACAATCTGTCTTAGGGAGCCATATGAAATTGCAGACTAACTGGAATGCAATTCTGACAGCGGATATGTTGGCTTTAAAAACATATTCATAAACATCAAATTATTTTCCATTCGTAGAGCAGAGTTTTCTTTGGCAGCTATATGATGTAGTTGTTCGATCTGAATCCTACAATAACTCTCCATTTGAACAAGATGGTTCTATGGTAGAGGTCTGAATCGAATTTTTCAGCTGACATGGGGACAGGAAAGTTATCCTACTTAATGTTTAGTCAGAAGTTGTTGATTATATGGCAGCTATATGATATAGTTATCCGATCTGGATGAACCTGAAACTGAACCCTGCATATTTAAGAGGAACAATCGTTTATATATGGGGCTATATGGTATAATGATCCGATCTTGACTAAGTCTAGATACTGCAGATTGACTTCTTCGTCGAAAGTTTCACTTTGATAGCTTTACTTTGTATGAACGACCACTGTGTGAGCTAAAGAAACTATTTACAATCAAATATATGGTTCAATAATTTAATATGTGGAAGGCTAGATCGAAGTAAGTCGATCCCAAGTTGTGCTGAGATATTGTTCCGCATTTTGTTTATAAAATCAACTTCAATTGGTTACGTTTCACTATCAAACTTCAATTTTGAAGAGTAGCAAATTTATTTGTTGGTTAAATGACATTTTAAGGAGCTGTCGAGCTGTTGTTGTTTGCATGAGTATATGTATATGTATATATATACTCATATACTCATATACATGCACAATATTCTTTTAACTGACATGGATTTATGACAACGTGCTTACCTTCTACCCTTACTCACTTAGCTCTCCGTAAATGGGTCAGAGCGTGTATATGCGTGAATATATATCCTCTATCTTTATCTCGTCCATGTGCTCAGTGACATTTAAAGATTGATGCTTTCTACATACGCGAATAATCTCCTAAATTGTATACGTATTTGTTTTGCCAGCCCAGGCCCAGGCCTAGGCAGTGTCGGTGCCGTCAAGCCATCAAGTCAACTAGGCCAACATTTTAGCCTTCGTTTCAGGCAGGCTTTTAAGTTTCTTTTGTGTTTGTTTAATCGTTCTAATTGATGTTGCATGCAACTGGTTGGGTCTGTCCAGCACATAAGCATGTATATGTGCACGAGCTTGTCATCCATTTATTGAGCGTGAAAATCGTTTTGAAATCTATTACTTTAATTAATGCTTTCACTTTTTTGGTAAAATTCTGCTTGCTGTCAAACAATTTGGAAAAATTTCTTGACACAGTTGGGCATTCTTTGGGGCTTTTTGTTTGTGCAGGCATTTTGATTTATGAGTTTGCATTGGGTCCACAATATGAGAAAAGGAAAAGCCCGAAAAAGAACTTATGCATAAAATTCATAAAAAGTCAGCCGGCACAAAAATAATGTATAGCGGCAGCAGCTTCCCGCCCCACTAGTCTCTTTGTGCTGTGTTGTGTTGGGTACTTGAGGGGCTCACTGGCATAATGACAAGGCTGGCGGGCATAAAAAGTTCTACGCATACAATATCTATGCATATACATATCCAAGTATTATATAAGCAGACGAGTATGAGTTTATGCTTGTAATGCAAAAATATGTATGTGCGCTGGAATTGTACCTTGGGGATAATTTGAGCAACTGCTATGGGAATGCGCTAATGAGTCAAAAGGGGGAACTGAATAAAGAAGCAGAGGCTGAAGATGATATATGTATAATGTACTTCATAATTGCTTGGCCGCAGTGTTGTTCTAAACCAATTTGCCAAATAAAATGTTAAACATGGGTCTCGGTGATGAATTGATGTAGATGATTGATGCGATATGAGATTTCTAAGAAATGTGCGAAAAGCCACTTTGAAAATGAAAAAACTCAGAGAGCAAAGCTTTCTCTGTGCAGCTGACGCTTACGTACTCTAAGTCAGCATGTGAACAGTAGACAGGTACAGCATATGTTGATGAATTATTAATTTCATATTTAATATATTTATGTTGTAAACATTTTGCATAAGTTTGCTCGAAAAAATTAACTCAAATTCGAGTCACTCGTTTCCCAGACCATGTTGTGTCTGACCTACCTTAATTTTTTACAGAGACACTTGAATCGTTAGATCGTCATATAGAGGGCGTCACAGGAATTGTCTTTAGAGGTTTGAAGAAATTAATGTGTGACCACTTCAATTAATAAGTTCATTTCTGTACTTTTGCATGAAGACTACTAGGTTAATGTCGCCTATGAGGCCTTTTTGAGGATTAAATAAAAGCGCCTGGTGATTGTGACATTTGAAACATTTACTATTTTCTACATTTACTATGCCATTAATTTAGTAGCCTTTGAATTTTCCCTGCATCTTCGACGAGCTCGTAAGTTTTCAGTCTCCTCTTCCACTTGAGAAATGCCCCAAAAAGTATGCTACACATAGTCTCTGCTTTCTAAACAAAGCTGTGGTATTTGCTTTAGAGTTGAGTCGGTTCACATTTATCATAGTAATATTTACTTTAATATTTGCTTGATTTCATCAAACATCTATGGCCACAACTCGAGCACATGTGTCAGCATAAACATACATATATATGAAAAGCCTCAGCCTCTGACCTTTCAGCGAAATACGCCTGAAATGGCAGCAGGATATGCTTGAGCAGTTTCGCACATACACAGACACATAGGCGACATACACGTGCACCCATACAAGTGCAAATATTTGCACACGTTAATGACTCGCTTGGTGATGGACTTCGTTGCTCTCTCACAAGCATACACACACTTAAATACAAAGACATTAGAACCACACGAGCCACAATGAAACCAGCCAGGCGGGCAGCCAGCTGAGCAGACATCAACTGGTAGTCGAGTCCACCAGGCGGCTGTCGAGCAGAAACCACACAAAACCCACATACAAAGGGAGGGGGCCAGTAGGCTACCGCTGACAGTAGCCAGTATGGCTCAGTCCAAATTTTGCATAATATTGACCTCATTTATTTAATGCCACTTGGGTGGCAAATTATGGAATAGCAACAGTAATAGCATCGTCATCACCAGCATCGGCATCTACACCGGACTAATAGAGAAGAACAACAACAATGTTATGCATTTTCGTTGTGGCTTCTCTAATAATTATGCTAATGTAATGTTCACCAAATGAGTAAATATAGATACAAATCAATCCGACTGAAGTTATATTTGTTGAAAGTCCTCAGATCGGCTACCATGGTCCACAGCAAGCGAATTTGTAGCACTCACGTGAATTATATAGCTGGGATATAAGAAACACGTTCACTTCATTGGAAAAGAAACCATCATTCTCTCTTAGATATCCCGTACTGATAGATAACGAAAGAATACCCATATCTATGCATGAAAAGTGATTGGTTTTAAGGTAATTTTAATCGATCTGAAATATGCCAGGATCCACTAATGCAATTACGCTGATTATAATGCTCTTGAACTTTCAAGCGCACCTGTACCTGCATTGGCAAATGTACCGAATCGATTGATCTCTGGGGCGCATAGCTTAACAAATGATCGCACAGCCATTAGCCATTGTCCATGCACATTTTCTGGCAGAATATTTTATATTTGAACCATGGTGAAATGTCCTAAGTGAGCTGAACATAGACAGGAAATAGACAAAATGGAATGTACACAGCAATATATATATAGGTATATACAGAGAAAGACAGAAAGAGCAACTTCTTATGAGAGTAAGAGAAAGCAAGGGAAGGCAAACTGCTCGTCATTTAATTAAATATTACCTACAATAAAAAATTTCTCTCAATACCGGAAATTGTTTAACAAACATGGGCAAACAAGCAGACGCACAGAAGGCCAGACAGATTCTGGCTAGCTGACAGCAAACTGGTGGATGGTCCTCCTCCTTACCTTATGCCTCTGCCCCTACATATTGCTGCCCCGGCTCTCGTTTAGCTCTAATCGCCATTTAAGCTTTGTGGCGCCACCATTGCTGAAGCGTAATTAATGCGATTTGGTTATGTTCCCATCGATTGGCCATATACATAGTCCATGCCCATGTCCTGTCCCAGTACAAAATCCTGGCTATGGCAAGGTTACAGTTAGCTTTGCTGTGTTCCTTTTTCACTGATGTTCTTGTTGTTGTCTTTATGGGTATTACTGGTGTCATTTATTGGCTGATTGGTTGGCATTTGTTATTGTGCTGCTCTAAAGAAAATACAAAATGTCAGTTGGTAAGCCTTTTAGGGTTTTATACTTTTAAGGTTGACTGTGCCGCTTAATTTGTATTTATGTATATGTATGTCTATTGAAATTACTGCATATTATGCAAATTTGTATATGATGTGCCTCTAATTGTTTGTTTTAATGGCCATTTAATTTGATAAATTCATATATTAAAATATGTTTGGATGTAATTAGTTTATTTTATAAAGTTAATAAAATATGGAATTATACATGCATAAATGCGTACATACATACATACATGCATGAATGTATAGATATGGGATGTATGTTTATGTGCTTTCCATTTGTTATGGCATAAAAAGGTTAAATCTGAGGGTATATTAATATTTCCGTATTGGATTTTATATTATTATTTGATTTGGTATTGCGTATAACTTAATATATAATATAATATATATAACGCATAGGAAAATATATGCCAGACCCCATAAAGTATATCAGGATGATGAACAGAGTCGATATGCCTCTGCTTCTAAGTCCCGTCTTCTCTTATTTAAACAAATATCTAGCTGGAACTCTTACCACGCTTTAAACACGGCCTTAGATTGGTTCTATGTCATGCATCATATAGTTGTCATTTGATCGACTAAATCAATGGTTTTAGCACGAACTGTGGCATAGTTTTAAAACTATGATAACCAGATTCTTACCGTAAGCTACGGTTCAATACTATATCATATAATAGCTCTCCTAGAGATATCATAATTATACTAGCATACAAGCATGTTAATCTACTCTGCTGTGCCCTGTGGCTGTGGGATGTTGCTTCGTTATCTTACAGGGGAATTTTACTTAACTTATATAAGAACAAGTAGGGAAAGAGAGCTATATGACATAGTTGTTCGATCAGAATGTCTCTTAAGCTTAACCAGCGTGCAGATATAAAAAACATTTGCTAAAAATGTCAACTCATAAGACTTCTAAACACAAGCATGCACGGACGGACATAACTATATCGACTCCCCGCGTCATGCTGATTACAAAACATATGTGTTCATTGTTCTGTTCTGTACGTTCTGTGCATTGCAAACTACTTACAAAATTAATACACAGTATGTTTTATGAATGTAAATTCTTACTTATTATAAATTTGTACATCAAGTTTTACCCCAATTTTGATTAGGACAACTGTAACTTTAAATGGGAAGTATGCATTCACTAATCATTAAGGTGGATCTTATTGTGTTCTTTATTCCTATCTCTGCTCTATACACATATATGTTTGCACATGATTTGGTATATTTTCAAACGAAACTCATTAGTTATTTATTAGAATATTTCTATTAATTATGGAAAACTTAATCTCATTTCAACAAAACATTTCCAAATTAATTAAAGAAAATGTACATGACCTTACAAAAAAGAAAAAAAATACACAAACGTAATTGCCGACAGCTTGACAGACAACTGCCGTATTATTTTCCCACACACTCAGCACATTGTGTGCACTTTGACCTACTTTGGCGCGGTCGATTGGAGTAAGGTTCGTTCTTTATATTTTAAAATAAATCATACGACGCATATGCCAGAAAACCACTGTGCAAACACCGAGAGTGAAGCCAAATATGGAAGTGTAGGCACACAATGACAAACGGCTGCCAACTGCCGTGTGTGGCGTAAAGTTTTCAGACGCTGGTTGTCTGCCTTTGGCTTTGCCCTTCCATTCTATACTAATGCCCCAGCATCCTTGAGCCTTGTGCAGTCTACTACTCAAAGTTACTTTTTTTCTCCATGCGCTTCGTTGATGAATTTCATACATGCTAAGTGGTTTCCCTCACCCCGCACTTGTGTTTGTGAAGGATGAGTGTGTGTAAATATTTGAAGTTCAGCAGGGCTGGCTTAACTCCTGGTTCACTTAAACTTTCCGTTTTGGCTATAACCCAGCACCATCAGCCGCTTTGTTACTTTTGACTGCCGTAGTAAGTCTAGTTAGTTTTCGTCATTACTATGCTAGCCAAGTTTATGGTATTGGGCCAAAAGTATGGCCGGCACGTTTGAAATATTTATGCACCTAATTTGTATGTGGATTGCCTTCGATTTGTTGCCTTTTTTCTTGGAGATGCTTAACTTGAAGCACTTGTCGTTGTTTTTTTGTAGTTTAATTATTTATCTCTGAATGTGCATGTTAGTGCATATTGGAGCGCCTAAGTGCCTGATATACATACATGTTGGCATCCTTGACATTTGGTTTCTTTTAGAAATCGGTTAATTGACACAAAATCAATGAATGTACTAAAATAAAACGATGTTTTTTGTACAGGTTACACACTTAGACACTTGGCTGGAACTCAAAGAATTATTTATATGGTCGTTTGAAAGAAACTAAGGCACAATGCAGCAGTTGTGTCTTCAAGCTGGTCTTATCGATCTGTAAATCAAATATTTGATTTGACAATTTGACAATTAGAAATTTTATATACGACAATTTTTTGTATAAGTTATTAGCTTTAGAAATAAGTCTTTGCATCTTTCGATGTGCTTGGCTTTAGTTTATGTTACCAATTGAAGTGACATGAATGTGAAATGAAACTTGCATTACTTATGGCTTTGTCTTTTGAATAAATTACTATATGAGTTGAAATCTAAGTTTTGACGCTAGTTTGGAGACGCAACTCATCCACAACAAAAACAAAACAGTTGAAACTCCATCAATATGTTTACACATATATAACCCACCAATAGTTACAAAAATTCTGAAAGATATGCGGTTTTTATCAATTTGCGGTGGCGGGAGGAGGCTTGACAAAATTTAAAACAACGGTTCTGACGTCACACTAGGGGAGTCCATATACCAAATTTGGTGACTGTAGCGCTTATAGTCTCCGAGATTCAGGTGGTATGAACACGGACAGACGGACACTGCTAGATCCACTCGGTTGCTGATCCTGATCTAGAATATATAAACTTTATTTGGTCGGAAACGTTTCCTTTTGCCTGTTACATAGATTTACACATTATCAAGAGTATTTGCAGCTGTGCTGATGGTTTATATTTTTAAATGATTTTAAAATCGCACAGCACAGTTAAGTTTCATGAATTCTCAAGACTTTTAGACAACTATTGGAGTATTTTCTTAGCGCTAAACTTTAATTGCAACCGGTCTTTCGTGGATATGAAAACGGCCCTAAGTCTAAGCTGCTCAAAGTCAAAACTTAACAAGTAAGATCGATATAGTCCATATTCCGACGATAAGATTCTCGTGCTCAACATTTATTCACTCAAAAGTATGCAACACTTTGTGATTTTTTGATCTTTCTGGGGAGGGGCGTTTTCATACAAAATGTTTTTTAAGATTTTGTCTATAATTATCATCCGCTCTTAATGAACCTTGGCAAATCGGGAGGTTATGTACTAAAACATATATAAACTATACAAATATAACTAAATCTCTCAAAAATTGTGGCAGATATAAAGACTTTATCGATTTGCTGGGACGGAAGTGGGCATACCAAATTTTGTAACTCCAGCTCTTATGGTCCCAGCTCCCAGATCTAGGTGTTCATAAGAAGAGACGGAAGGACAGACGGCCATGGCTAAATCGATTCGGCGGTTGCTCCTGATGAAGAATATACATACTTTATGGGGTTGGAAACGCTACCTTTTGCCTGTTACATACATTTGAACGAAAATGCAATGTGTACCTAATACCTAAAGATTAGTTCTCTTATCTGCCAAATGTTTGCAAAATATTATGAATTATAACTTCTAAGAATTACCGTAACTTTTGAAACATGTAAGACATCCTTTGCCTTTTCAATTCTAGGACTATATCTAATCATAAATAAGCCTATTAAGCTTTCGGCAAAAAATGATGCTCTCAAATGGCTTTGAATGGCTTTGTAAATGTTTGTGGAATATATACATATGTGCATATGTGTACATACCCACATTATGACAACGTAACTGTGTGTTTTTACATCTGAAAGCCTGTATAGTGTGAGACATGTACGTGTCGCATATTTTAAGTAAACGTTATCAAGTATGAAAAGCAGCAGAAGAACATGGCTAAAATTTGAATGTGTCATCCATATGATAAACGTCCTGCCACTGGTTGCTCAACTCTGCTCATCGTCCAGTTTGGACGATGCGCACATCCAAGACCGAATCCACGCCAGCCAACCAGTCAGCAATTCAGCGATTCTAGTCTGTCAATAGTCTAAGGCGGAGACAACCTTCTCGGCAGCCACTTGACACCGACAAGTTTGACACTTAATGCTTGTACAAATGTATGTACATGTGGGTGTATGTGTATGTCTTATGTGTTTGTAGTGAGCCAGAAACAAACCATGTGTATGCGTGTCGTAAGTGTAGTGCATTTGTAGTCATGTTTAACACTTATTTTATAGTAATATATGCGCCCTTTGAGCAGAGCTTATGGCAATATAGAGCCAGACAAGCGCAGCGGAACTGTAACTGCACACAAAACACGTTTAGTATATAGCTACAATGTCACTCTCATCAAACACACATCCGCACATTGACACTCACGAGCTGTGTATGTGTATATAAGTAAGAGATGTAACGTATCTATATATGTATGGTGTTTTTCTTGTATATTTTTTAAAACGGCACTTTGACATTGATTGTGTTGTGGTCGTGCAGCGCGTTTATACCTTTACCGGTATTAGTAGTATTATGACTTTGTTAGGACCAAATCCGTATACAGTTTTTAATTGAATTTATGGTTTACGTTTAATGAAAACTTTCTCTATTATGGAATGGTTCATTCAATCTTTTCACTTCTAGAAATCGCAAGTATTTCTTCGCCACCGACGTTAGACAAATAGCGAAGTGTTAACCAATCTAAAGGTTTTTGAGGAATGATTCGTGGCTGCCTTCGAAACAGTCTTGTAATCATTTCTTGTTGTTAATTGTGCTGTAGCCATAAAAAAGTGAGAAGGCGACACTTCCTATGCTGTCCGCCAGACAGCGTTCTTCTTCCCTAAAGATATCAACCATACAAAATGAAAAGCATATATAAATAAAAAAGGTCGCAAAAACAGTTATAGTCTACTTGGTCAAGTGAGAATCATCATCTATAGTTTAATATACTAAAATTCGAAATTAAAATGATAATATAAAAACGAATCGGTTTGGCAGGCCAAAATCTAAGAAAAAATTACGTCGGTCGAATTCAAGTTAATACTTCTTCATATTTTGTATATATAAAACTTTGCCAGATCCTTAGATAATCTGCTGACTTACAATTTAGATATTAGAAATTTAGTTATTAGAAAAAATTCTTTAATTCAACTCTATCTTTTAAAGTATATGTTTACTGTGTATATTGTATAAGCTTCGTTGCTGTCAATTTTGCTTTCATTTGCTTTTAGTTTCTGTCATCCACAGCATAGACGCATGTGTATAACTTCCTCTGTTTGCTTTGTGCTTAGGCTGTCCCTTGTATCCTTTTCAAATGCGATATGTCAGTGCATTTGGCAAGTATTTTCCGATATCTTTTGTAAGTCTTGTTTGTTGTTATTGTTGTTGCATTTTATGTTGCCTGTGTCAATGTTGTGCACTTTGGCAGGAATGGCTTCCGGAGTTTGACATTGACCCTGAAATGCGTTCGCCTTTGGAACATTTGATAATGACATTGAAATGCTCGCTCAATGAGCAATGGGTCGGTTGTTTGTTCATGGCATGGCCACATGCCGTATGTGCAATATGCGTTTCAAATTTTGCTTTGAAAACTTTCACCGCAACATTGAACCAGTTAGTCCATGACCAGCTCCTGCTGGGCCTGCTGCTTTTGGCTTCCATGCTATCATATTGATTTCTGCGATTGGATCGCCTTCATCATGCGCCATGCTACCTAAATTTGTGTATGTTCTTAGGTTGGCATCCTGCACGCTTGAGCAAAGTCGGAGAGTGCTGTGCCTATACATATGCTGTAATAAATTGTCAGAAACTCGCACGCTACTCATACGCAACGTGGACTGGGTATCATTAAATATTCAGTAAGTGTAAATTAAAAAGGTGCTCGTTATTTCGAGACGTTCTCCTCAATGCCAGCATGCTGCACATGTCTGCATTTTTCGCATTTTCTATAAGACAATGCTCTGAGCTGAGAAGACAGCAGACTTGGTTGAGCTCATCGAGGCAGGAGCCTTAAATGCTTAATTACATTTTCACCACACGCAAGCACCGGCAGCTTTGCACATGCGATGTCACGACGCATCCATCATCGCAAAAGTGCAGAAGGATGCTCCACTAAGCATTGAGCTTGGTTGCTGTGTCTTCACCGCGTTGATATCGTACGTCATTCAGCTGCGATGGGCACACACACACATGAGCACACGGGGTAATACTATACACAAAGGCATATCCTGGGCGTAACTTTATGATGTTTTCAATTTTCAATTTCGTTTTTCCCACTCTTCTGCAGTAGGCTGCCGCTTTTGTTGACACCATCTATCCAGACAGTACCTGTCAGCTTCCGTTTTCAGCAGCGCACATGTTGCTTTGCCACACACGACGTCAATAGAGGATGTGTGTGTGTGTGTGTGTGTGTAGCACACGTCAAGTCGATAAAACTGTTGGACTTTGCATGCAAGCAAACTTCATTCATAGTCGCAGTTGCCGTTCTCTTCAACCCTTTTGCCATTACCAATGCTGCTATTGTCCTTACTGGGCACAGCCACAGTTAAACTGTCATTGTCATTTAAACGTCTTTTGACTCTTGCTGTAGCTATTGTCGGTGCTGTTCCCGTTACTGTATATGTATATAAGGGCAGCACTCGCCTATATTCATACTCCAATGAACACACTCAGGCCTCCACACATACACACACACACACACTCACACACACACACATAAATATTACACATACACCTACATATCAAATTGGATATGGAAGACTGGCTTTTGTTTAAACGCTTTCACATTTTCATTTAGCCAACGGCTCGTACTCTACGTATACAGGTGCAGGTGGGCAATTCACTGTGCGGAGGATAAGACGAGGCCCAGGCAAATGTCAGTGCCTGTGTGGGTAGAACGATTCCTGCATAGCTTGCAGTTACAGTTTATTTTATTTATAGCATTTTTAATCAAACAGTTACAAAAAAAATAAATAAATATAATATTCGCAATAAAATACACTTGAGAAATTTAGTACGAGGGCAAATGCTTAAAATTTTACTTAGGTCCTTGGGACAACTTGTAAGGGAATAACTACATTTACTGCTTAAAACAAAAACCTATTAACAGGCAGACAACCAATTTTGCTTCAATTCCAATAAGAAATTCATACTAAGTGATCATTCATTAACCCCATCTAGTATGAATTCTGCATTCTAAACGTTCTTTGCTATGGTCAAGTCGATAACTTAAAAACTGAAAGAACAGTTTGCACTGCTGATATCGGTTTGTAATGCTGATATCTATCTGTCTTCAATTACAACACTTTGTTTCGAGTGCACAATGACGAAAACATAGAAACGGATGTATAAATATAGAAACCTTTTAAGCCCCATGTTCACTGACTTCAGTAAAATGCATTTTATAAATTAATTAAAAGTCTCCGTGTTGGCTAAATGGAAAAAAATGAGCATCGTGACAGCAACAAAAAACAATCAATAAACTATATATATATATATATATATATATACGCCCACAGCATTTGTCGCTTACCAAATTGTATCGGTTTGTTTGCTCGGTTAATCAGCTTGTTTAACTTTAATTTGTGCAACGGCCATTTAACTTTCAGGCATTAACCATATAAGCGCATTTGATTTATGATATTTTAATGTTGTGCAATTGCGAGCAATTAAACAGTTGGCACAACTTTTGGTCGCGGCCCAGCAATATGTCACACAGAGTTTGTGTGCCAATGTAATTCAGTTTTAATTGGAGGTGCGACATTAGCGTATGCCACATTAGCGAGTGCGTTATCAAACATTAGACACACAGACACATAAGCCAATGTTTGTATTAGTAATTGTGTTGGCATCGCTATCGATGGCAGAAATGGAACCTTGTGTGTTTAACAACCACAGCCCCAACTATAGATGCTTGAACAATATGTAGCTTGTATTTGTGCAGCAAATTCTGCGTGAGTTTGTGTGTCTGTGCGTTAATGTGTGTGTGTGAGTACTTGTATGGCCTGGTAAGCCATATGGTGTCGTGTTGAATTTTCAATTAAACATTTCATATACGAATATATATTTATGTCACTCGATGCGCACCCAGCTGTATTTTTATTTTGTCTTGTAAATTTTAAGGATAGCTGCTCATAGAAGAAGAAATGCATATTTTCTTAATTTAATAGCTCACCAGATAGCTCATAATATTTGATAACATTTTCATATACCAATTCCAAGAGATATATAAATATTTTATCACACATTCCGCATCAATTTATGGCTTGTGGCAAGCGAAATGAATTTTCATTAAATTTCACTAGTTATTAAAGAATCTATACAAAGATTTATAACCAAAAGAAAAGGAAAATTTCGTTGGAAAGCAAACAATTTATGTTTCTGAATCTAAAAGTATTTTAATTAAGAACATAAACTGATTTGAGTTTTCGAGGTTGTGTAGCTCTACACATATAATATGATGATATGGCTGGTATGAACTAGATGTTCTTATTAGTTCAATCTGCGATTAAAACAAGTAAGGAAATCTCACTTCGGATTTGCCGAAGCTTATATAACATTCACATATAAAAAAATTATAACAAAGGGAAGGTCAAGTCTGTGAGGGGCGAGTGCACTGTGTTTCTTCCGGACTGGGACTAGTTTCTTGAATAAAGATCGCGTTGTTTCTGTGTTACTGCAGACATTATTGCACGTGTTTCGGCCATATCATGCAGATGGCTCCCACTATTTAATTATGCAAACATAATTTACAATTTTCGAATCAATAAAATCATGTGAAATGCCACAACGAAACTTCGTTGCACGCTTTTCCACATTCTATTCCACTAAGTGTGCATTCTGAAACAGTTGGTTCTTTGATACAGTTTTTCGATCTGAATGAATCTGAAACTCAACCAGCGTTCAGATAGAGGAAGCTCCTGTGTTTAAATTTCAGCCTTGTAGCTCTTAAAACTTCAGATTGTCCTACTCGCTGATGATTGCTTATGGAATATTTGTGGCAACCTATTGAAAAATTTAAATTAGTTTTACGAGGGTGATTTACTACGCAGCAGCAATCTTATCTAATTTTCCGAAAGATTCATGTTTAGTTTTAATATTACACTATACTGCTCTCCAGTCGTAAGCTCTTACATAGGTCCTCATAGCACTACAATAGTTGTGGAAGTTTCATATGACTGAGATGACGCTGCTGCATTGAAACGACAACTTATATCATTTGCACAAATATCAATTCTCTATGTAATAAGAAGACATAAAGTATAAGAAAATAAAGGTGCATTCTCTAAAGAAATGCGTGGATATATCACTTAACATTTCTGTATAAATATCAATTTTCCTGGGGTATGATTGACGAATATACATTCACATTTTTTGTGAATGGTATAAGAAATGTTATATTTCCGCCAAATGGCTTTAAGGTGGCATCATATAGCGGCGCAGCCTACGCTCTACTTACTTATTCTTTTTTAAACTGACACATTTTGATTTTGTAACCCAAGCCTTTAAAGGTATGGTGCTCCTATAAGTGTGCAGCACTTTTAATAAAAGGAAAAAGTCAGCTATGCATCAGAAAATTACTATCATAGCAAACACAACACAGAATGCTAGCATACATATTCTCTAATTGGATCTCTACTCCTTTTCAATCTAATAGCCTTAAATTTAAAATGCATCCATTTAAATACATTTTTTTTTCTTTTACAGAAATTCGTTATGAATGTCATCCAGTCGGCAACAATAATGTACATCTGCATTGAGAAGCATAAAATTTAATTAAAAAAAGAAAGTATTATATAACTGAAACTGCAGAAGCAATAGCTTGAAACACCAAATCAACATTTCACTAAAATATTAACTAAGAATCTCCCGTGCCGTTAACGGTCAAAGGCAGTCCAATCAGTCATTCGAACGTGTCGAATTCGGTCCACTGTTGCTCTGTGTTTACCGTATTTGCGGCTGAGGGAAAATTCCCTCACATACTTTATACATATCCAAACCAAAAATCACACACAGACACGCACGCATAGACGACCAATAGCCAAAAAAGAAAACCCTTGAGCATGTCTAGTGGACGCAGTGCACGCCTACCGCCCACACCCACACAGACCGCAAACAATCGGCATCGGGTGGCAGCAGCAGCAGCGGCCGCTGCGGCTGGAGAGCCCAACAGCAACAGCATGATGCAGTACAGCAGTGGCAATTCAACCGCACCCACCGGACCTTCAGCTGCATCCACTGGCACGGGCATATGCGTGGGCATGGGCGGCAGCGGCATGCAATTGGGCATGGGTGGAATGGTAGCCGGAAGCGCTGCAGGCTATAATCTGGGCGGCTTTAACAGCGGCGTCAGTATGTCCAGCAACGAAGCCGAGCGTATACCTAGCGATACATTCGATGCCTTGGGACCCGATCTGGCGGTGGCTACAACTCAGGCTATCGAAAATATGTCGGGCAAAGAACGCAAAATGTTCATCGAGGTGCTCAATCGGGATGAGTCGGTGCGGCAACGCGATGCAACTAGGATAATGTGAGTATACAGTTAATGAAGCTTTTAATTGCTAGCTGCTTTGAGCACACATACTCGTAGTTGCTTGACTGAGAAGCGAGGGCAGTTGATGGCAACTCTGGAGGGGAATGTCAGATAGAATTAGTGGATTTGCCATGAATGCAATATTAATCGATTTGAAAAATGCTCATCTCTCTCAACAAGTCAATATATGATTAACATTCTCATAATATAAAAAATGTTTATGAGAAGGTCAGAGGCGGATTGGGTCTTCAAAAGGATATAAATTGGAACTTCAACAACTTATTGATTGTGACGGGGGTAATTAAGTTGGACTGTATTTGGGTTAGAAAGTGAATTCATTTTACATGCAGGGACATATTTGTGAAGGTATTATTTTTGGTAAGCTAGAAACACAGAAGGCAGGGGCTGCGATAAAATTAATGTTAATTTACCCAACCTTGCTTGGGGCCACTACTTCAAAAGCTGTGGTGGCCCAAGTTCATTATATTTACTTTCATATAACTTACCTAGGTGCGAAATCACAGATTTCATACCCTCAAGACTTTATGACTTTGCCAATTGATAACAAACAGAATACAACAACAATAACTTACAAGAATGAAACTGGTTTCGAAGGACCAGCTTAGTTGTTCATACGTTATGCATGCATATATATTTATAAATAGGAATGGAACTATCATAGATGCTTAGTTAAGCTATTAATAGCTCAGGCACATTGAAATTAGCTTTCTCTAAAGGCGATTAGATAATAAAAAGCCAGTGTTGAGTCAGATGAAGAGGTGGTCTTTAAATTTCAATTGTGACTAACTACAACCTAAGGGTACGTAAATATAAGCATGAAATATTTTGGAAGGGTCCCCTAGTGTTTGACTAAGTTTTCCTAATTGCCTGCTAATACAGTTCGCACCCGAACAAAGTTATAATTTTTGATTATCACATTTGGTTTACTAAAGACTGCTTTTATTCTCAACTTCTTATCCTCAGAAAACAAAAACGGAAAACAAATATATATTTATAATCTTTCACCCACAGCTCTTGGAGATAAATCTTTCTATTAAAGGCTCGACATGCATAAGTGCATCTGATTAAGGAGTATCTCTTACTTTGACTCTCAATTTGCCTCTGCCTTATCCTTACAAGTTTTATTCAAGAAGCTGCAATTATTTTTCAACCTATACCCTACGGCCAGAAGCTTTCTTTTTGTCTTTACTTTTGTTTCTTAATTAAATGCACCAAAAAGTTTTCTTATTTTTTTTGGATGGAAGCCAAAGAGGTTGCACATGGCCAGCGCTTAATGCACCGACACTCGTAATTGGAAATGCTAATGCATTTGAAATAACAATTTTATTGACTGTAAAAACTTTTGCCAATCCAAGTAGCTCTCGTTTCTTGCGTGCGCACGTCTCGCACACTTTGATGCCGCAATTTGGAGAATGAAATCCACATGGTGCCCGGAGGGAAGGACCTGTAAACGGAAGAAATACGGATTCTCATAGTCGTACAGTACGCATGCACCTGTACCTGGTGGCATTTTGGGCGACAAATCACGCACACATGCCAGACCAAAGGCATTTGGCAGTTGTTTGCTTGCTTCTGCTCCTTTTTGAAAGTCTGAATGTCCTGCCGCTACTGCGACTGTGACTGCTGCTTCTAGTGGTCCAGTGGTTTGCCATGCCATTAAATTGATATGCGCGGAAAATTGTCTTCATTTCGCTCAAGCGCCTTTTGTTCAATACGCCCTCACCTACACCACCTACCCACCGTATGTCCCATTTGCCATTGGGCTGGCTGAAACTTCCACTTCTTTTATTTTTTTTATTCATTTCTTGGCAGGGCCATTTTGTGGTTTTTTGCACCAGACCAAGCATCTGGCGGCTTGTTTTAGATGTGTGTTTTGTGCTCGAATTGTTTGTGCTTCTGGTTTGCCTTGCTTTTATATAGATTGCGTCGACTCGCGACACAGAGTTAGCCAGCGTCCCCCCAAGCCCAGCACAACTCTTATACATATAGACTTGGATGGCAAAACTTTGCTCTGAAATTTAATGCTGCATTTGCAGTTTTAACTGCGTCACATTTGTATTCAAAAACCTTGAAACTGTTTTAATTGTCACACTGCCGTTGCCACAAAATCGAAATTAATATTATACCAGAGAATGTATTATTTATAACTTTCATGGCAATTAGGGATGACTAACGTAGACCTGACCTAGTCACGTATATAATGTGACGTTATGGTTGTCGTGATGAGTTCAATCGATATAAGGATTATTGATTCAGATAATATAAAGAGTGTCTCAGAACACACGCAATATGTGTATGTCATGCAATTTGTACAATGACAATTTCTTATAAATACAGAATGCTAAGCGATAAAACTAATAGCCTTATGGTCAAGCAGTGATCCTACGGATTCTCTATTTGCTGTGACGTAGTTGGAAAACTATAGGTTGCGTGTCACTGTTTGGTGCAGATTCTTGTATCTTCTTGGATAAAAACTTCTTAGAAACACTAAATTAAAGCCGTACATGGAGGCGTCCAAAACGACAATTGAATCGTGAAATGTTATCTAACGTAAAATGTAAACTCTGCACATAATCTCAAAATTATGAATACTGCATAGACTCATAGCTAGAAGATTTTATACAACATTCAAAGCATAACAATGAGCACTACGTGAATGTTGTATACAATGGGTATGTGGTCGGTGAGGACACATAGGCCTCTCTCTACGAAATCTTCTATATTTATATAAAGAAATATCCCATTTGTGTTTTCCCGTCTCTTGTCCGTTCGCTCTGGTTCCCTGACAATTTCAATTGTTGGCGCTAATGCCCATCCCAAAGTACACCTTGTCTGGCAGTTGTTTCGGTTCTATGTCTAGAGCTTCCCTTCTGTACTCGGGCTCCCGTTGAATGCCGTGTAAGAGCTATGCCTAACGTATGCCCATGTATCAGTGGTCGATGGTCGATCGAAACCTTCAAGATTCTGATGAATAAATGCAACATTTTTGACGCTCTGCATTCCATAATAAATTAATGTTTTGTTGCTCAGTTTCTCCAACTTTCGAGCAGTTCCGATAACTCATCATGACACCGCACTAAAAGTTAATGGCATTCATTAATGAAAAGAAGAGGGCACATGGGTCTCTCCCTGTATATATATTTGCTGCCCAACAAGCATTGTTCATACATATACTAGTATATAATAGTTATGTGCAATGTATATATGTCCGCTTAATATTTATAACTTAATGGCTTGCTTAGCACAAAAGACGACGCTTTTTACTGCCTACACATAAACGGCTGGTCTATTAGCTGGCCCAGACTCGTATCCTTTTCGGCCAATTCAAATAATGTGCACATAAATCCTTTCCGCTGTTTCCGTCGCTCATTTAGTTAAAGTGTTGCCGCCTTCCAGGCGTCTCTGATTGCTTAATCATGTTGGCCACACAGTACACTGTTTAAAGGAAATGGCTAAATTGAAAAACGCCATTGGAGATGGCGACCAGCAGCGCGGCAAGATAGGGAAACGTTGAAATGAAGTGCCATGGTTCATATGGTAGCCATGACGCCAGCACCACGTGGGTGGCCGTATAGTCTGTCTCCGGTTTTCAGCAGCTGCTTCTACAAATGATGCTTTCATAATAGCATCACCGGTCACCTTCTGCCTGTGAAGGGGACATCGGCGAGGTTGGACGCCGTCGTGGCGTGTGATTGTGATTGCGATTGTGTATTGGCATTAAATGGAGTAAAGCGCCAATAATGGCACCCGCCCACATGTGACTCAATCACAGCTTATTAAAGTGATGAATGAGAATGGAAATGGGGCCACAAGCATGACGATAACGATGTCTCTAGTTCCTCTACTCATTTAATTTGCCAGCATATCGTTAAAATGTTGCCATTTTATAATGGCTACAGCTAGCACTGGCCTTGGGTCTCTGATCATAAATGTGGAATGGTCGTTAAGCCAAAGTAATTAATTTTGAGTTGTTTTCATATTCGTTTGATTTCGCCAATTTCGTGGGGTTTGAAACCAAAAATCATAATAATTAGATGCTAAAACAATTAATGTTCTAGATAAATATTCTCTGAGGACATATTAGGAAGTTTAAGGAATGTGTTTATAAGTATTTCTTTGATATCATTAATCCGAAGTGGGTAATGAGGCAATAAAGAATTATCCACTCTAAGAATTTTTAGTGTAACTTGAACTGTCTGTGACTGCGTCAAAGCTTTGAGACTCTTGATTTTCTTCAATGTGATTGTGGTTTCGTTTGTATCTCAGGTTTGGATGGCATAAATTAAATCAGATTTCTGTATTCTGTGAACTGACTCCATGGCTGCCATCTCAAATAGTCCAAGGCCAATGTCGAAAAACCATCCAAAGAATACTTGGATCGTCTGAGCGTGAAATGTGTATACTTTCTTAGCACACTAAAAATCGTCTTCCTCACATAAACTTTGTTCCTTCTATTTATTGTTTAGCTCGAATCTTTAAAACCCATTTGTCTAGGTTCCCTTAAATCTCGATATTTTATAACTATCACATACAATGGACACCTGTTTATAAACACTTGAAACTATTGTTTCCGCTCCAGAATGTGTGCGCATAAACAGATCACATTAACGTAATTGGCCATGCAAATTGTAGAAATCTTTCCACTTTATGGCAAATGCAACCACGCATATACACACACGTATCGAAATAGTACGTATACGACTGGTTTGACTCCCACTTTTCCGCTCTCAGTTTCCGGCATGTTGTAATGTTTTACATGTTGCGTTTCATTATTCAAGGCAAGTTCCGCATGTTGCTTCATGCTTATCTCGTTGGCCTTGAATATACAAATGAGCTTTCAAAGCGAAAATCTTTGCATGGAATTCCTGTCAGCTCTGCTGGTATGCAGGAAAATGCACAGGAATGCTGTTAATGAAAACATTGCTTCATTTCATCTATCTCGGTATATAGGTGCATATGAGTGCACAGGCAGCGCTACTCCAAAGAACATATAATATTTCCAATTAGTATAGAAAATTGCAGCATACATGAATACACACACACACACACACAGACAGACGGACGTATACAGTTTTTGTTGCAAATTAGTGCAAATTAGTACAAAGCACTGTCAGGCTCAGATATTTGTGGTTCCGACAAGAGCCAACGCCAAACTCATCGCTGCTGCTCACATTGTGGCCATTCGCCAGGGAGTCAATACCTAGGCACCGCCAGCCAGGCAGATACATATTTACTTAAACCTAGATAATAGGGTAACTGGATGGGAAAAGGGGAAGATTAAAGCGTTCTGTGGGACAGGCCGGTTGGGTGAACTCTCTTGAGCCTCCTTCTCATTCGTACTCCGTGGATACGTCTACTTCTTAGGAGCCTTTGCGCCAGCTGGATAGGGTGATGTGCGAGTTTGTCTAAATATGCAGTAGCTTGGCGATTGATCACATCTCCGATCCTCGGTACATGGAGTTCTTTGTCGATATCGCTGTTCCGTATGTACCATGCCGCACCAGGAATTCTGCGCAAGATTTGGGACTGCACAACACGTATTTTATTGAGGTTCGACTTTGCCGCTACGCCGTATACCTGCCGGCATGTTGTCAGCTGAAGACATACCGTGAGTATACAGGCTGCAGAGGGTTGGCCCTAACACGCTACCCAGGGGTACACCAGCTCTGACCGTCTTCGCTTGAGAGGACACCCCGTCCTGAACAACTTTAAAGGATCGCTCATAAAGAAAGCTTTTAACAATGAAATAGAGCTGTGGATTAAGTAAATCTTTAAGTTTATGCAGGAGTCCTGCATGCCACACTCTATCAAATGCCTGCTGGATATCCAGATACGCTCCGACGACATACTCCTTTCCGTGGAATCCCTCAAGAATGAAATTTATAACTCGGTGTAGTTGCGTGCCGTGCCTGAGCCTAAAGCCGAACTGAAATTTTGGCATTGCCAAAAACCGCGCTGGTTTCAAGAATCCTTCTTAAGATGCACTTCTCCAATATTTTGCCAAATACTAGCAGAAGGCTTATGGGACGGTACGAATCCAGTTCATCTGCTGGCTTACCACTTTTGTGTAGCATGATGATGTTGGTCTTCTTTCAGGCGCCTGGGAAGTGTCCGAGTCGAAGAGCGGAGTTGAAAATCAATACGAGGAATAGCAAAGCTGTGCGAGGGAGGAGCTTCATAGAGCGATTATCAAACTCGTCCTCGCCTGGAGCCTTGTTATTGCAAAGCTCTTTGATTTCCTTTTCCACTTCGGTAAGGGTGATAGGAGCTACAGGGAGGGCCATCTGCAACGGAGCTTCCAGAAATTCGTTGTTAACAATAATGATTTGATATTATCTCTGATGGCTGCGTATATGTGAATGCCGTTCCCACAGTGTGCTTATTATATTTGTTATATCTTATCAAAAAGATATTCCGATCTATAAAAGGGACTACAATGAATAAAAGCTGTATGAAGGAGTTCAACAGGGGAACTCCATTCCATAATTCAATAGTTTCGAATCTGGCTTTCCATCTTATAATTTGAATGTTTGTCAAAGAAGATGAAGTACTTTGTTGTTTGACAGATCTTTGCCATGATGGCTATTCATCAATCTCTTCAAGCCAAACTGCATATAGCTTGCTATCACTTTAAGCTGAAAGCGTATGTAAATATTTGTCCTTAGAAATTCTCTAGGTGTGTTTGACTGTCTACCAATAGGCTGTTCGCTTGTGTGCTCTTTAAAATCCATTTATGCCTTCATTTCCCTTTGCCACTAGTTGCACAAACCTTGAAAACTTGTACTTTTACTTTTACCCCAAGTGCACATCAGACCCAAGAAGCTGAAGAAGAAGCGCAGAGGTCCTTGCCTGTGTCCTGGGTCCTCACTCTTTCTGCTCAACAGCAGATAACAAACAAACTTCCGTCATTTCCGTTCGCCGTGCACACATCACACATTCATCTAGCTAATACGGAGCAGCCCTAGTAAGAGTGCCGGATTGGTACAGATAATGTTTGTTATACTTGTTAAGTAAATTAAATCTAATGGAGACCGTTCTCGTTCATCTTCTCCAGTCAAAGAACTTAATTAAATGCTGTTAGCAAATGTTCTCGCCTTACTTCGCTGACTCTGGCTCCTCAGCTCAGTTCAGTTCACATTGGCTTGCTTTCGGTTTAGGCTTTGGTTTGAGTTATGTTTGTGCGCATCATCACTTGCTTTGGCATACCAACGGCAGCATCATCCCAGCAAGCTTGACTGACTTTTGATGGTGTGCCAGTTTGCCAAGACATCTACATCTGCAAACCAACTACTTTTGTTTGTACTTGTTGCAAGTTTGTTGCTTTGCTGTGGTTTCGCTATTCTGCCTCAGCTCCAGCATCAGATTCAACTTTTGCCTTTGCTGTGCATTCCGCTTGCTAATGTTGTTGATTACTTTTAATTATAATTCTGCTGCTAGGCTACAAGAGCCGCTGCTGCCCGCACGTTCAGACGCAGACGCATTCACATTTCCACCTCGCAGTTATGGCGATTAAAATGAGCTGAAAACTTTTGCCCACTCAGCTGCTGACGGGTGCCGCAGGGCTTTAAAAAATCGTCGCCCTGCGTTTTATATTACATTCACATTTGTGCCGCCATCATCCGCTTTAATTGCTCATTTAACGTCCGCACAGCGGCGCTTCGAACAGCCTCATTAGGCTGGCTCAGAGCTCAGTTTGTTTTGAATGGCCACAAAAGTTCTTTTTTGTCTATGACCTGGGCCATTTGAGCTATATTTAAGCTTAAGTTGGCCATAAGCTGTGCGCGCCTCAACGCATGCAGCACAAATTAGCAAATACGAGTATGAATGTGGGTGTATGTGGTGTACATCACATCAGATGAAAATCGGTCAGCAAAATTATATTTCTAGTACTTAAAAGGGCGCAGATATGAGACACGGATCATAATGATACTATACACTTTTTGTCTTATTATTATTGTCTTTTATTTCGAACCAATGTGGAATCTGAAACCGCTTAAACCACCCCACCGTTACAAAACACAAAGGCGAACCCTATATATGCGGTGTATTTCTATATCATTGATTATTTATTATTCTTTTTATTATTATTTAGTACTCTCTATGTTGTATTTATTTGCGCATATCGACAATATTGCTGACTTCGAGCCACAACGAAAATTTAATTATTTCAACACATGGCAAATAATTCGACGTTCGTGGCCACAAAATTCAACCGCAATCAATTTATTAAACAACACTATTGCCAGCACCGGTTCCTGGCCAAACAATACCTTTTGTTATTCCCAATTGCTTGCCACAGAAGGATAAACACGGCTGCTAATTACGCTTTTAAAATATTATCGAGCAATTAAGGTAGGTGTCAGCACCACTTGTCACCGCCTGCTCGCAGCATGTACATATAAAATAATATAATAAATGTTTCATATTTCACAATTTTTCCTGGCAGCATGTGAAAATGGTTGCTGAACGAAAAATCACAAGCAGTTTTCAAGAACACAGCACATAAGCGGGCGAAGTGTGTTTGCAAAGGTTTACTATTGAATTTACTATTGATTGATTTTGCAAAGCCGAGAGATAATTGTCAGGGAATTAAATTATAAAATATTGTATTACTATCTCCAAAATTCTGGGTGGTGTCGGCAATTCTAACTATACACAAGATTATAAAGATTTTTCATATACTTTTTGCCTTATATTATATTATATTCTGCCATATTAAATTAATTTTTTTATTAAACATTTCCCATTCTAGAGCTGCTGCAAAAGAATTATAAGTTAATTTAGAATATTTCCAGCAATTATACATAAATATTTTGAACGAAATTAATTCTTGTTCTAACAGATTTCAATCTGCTAAGCTTTAGACTATATTTCGCTATCTATCTATGTATCAAACTATAAACCGATATCTATACTTATTATAATGTCAAGAGCACTAACTATACCATTCACAAAATGGTATATTCATTTTGTCAGGAAGCTTGCAACGCATAGAACGAAGCGTTTTCGACTGTATAAAGTATATATTCTTGATCAGCATGACAAGGGGAATCGAGATAATCATGTCCGTCTATCCGCACGTCCGTCTGTTTCGAGACAAAGATCTTAGAAATGATACAGAGCTGAAAATTTTAGCTCGCTGTTCGTTTTAGTTCGAGTTTTATGCAGGTCGCACAACTATATCATATAGCTACCATATAACCGATTGTTCCGGAATAAACACTTAGTATCATATCTTTTCTGTTTTTCATCCAAATTAAATTAAATTAAATTCTTCTTATATCCTAGCCACACGCCCACCGACCAGATTTAACCGGAGAGATCGGTTATATATTTTTTTAATTCAATATATTTTTCAATTTTTAACTAAGAAATATCCTTTTCCTTGTGTGAGCGACCACTGCTTGAAGTACCCACAGTCTACAACTAATTTTGATATATATAAAGCAACATTATTCTTATTTAGATGCACATTAGAAACTACAGCTGACATCAATTTAGAATCAGCCGTTAAGTGTGTTCTTCTTCTATCATTAAAATGAAGTTTTTCTTTTAATTCCATTCCATTCCATTCTGATAAATGGCAACAATTCTTAGCAGCAGCATTTCATGTTTGCAGCGCATAAAAATGCAGTTAATATCAGAGTTTGGGAAATCTGCGCGTTTCACGTGAAAACAAAAATTTTACCCACCCAAAGCCACAGCCAGAGTCCGGGTACCAACAACAAGAACAACAAGAACAGCCCACAAAGTCACTCAGCTTTCTCATACTCGTTCGTAATTAAAATGATAGCTACGCGACAGCAGACGACGTCGCCAGATCCGCGCGGAATTTTCTGTTTAATGATCATATGAGAAGGGCGCTTCAGGTAGCACTCCCTAGCTCAGCTAGGGAGTGAGAGCCAGCGTGAGAGCTGCTTTACGTAGAATATTCAGAGCCGCATTCACCATTAAAACTGACACCAACACTACTCTCTCTCTCTCTCTCTCTCCGTCTTGGCCGCCTTTCAACCTGTTGCTTTCAATTGCGCCTCGTTTCAATCGCATGCGGCAGCGTTGCCCAAATCTCGGCGATCGACCAAGTCGAAGTCAACCTCAGTCTATGAACGCGTCTCAAGCGAAGCGAACGTCGTCGTTCGCTGTTGCTTACAAAAAGTTGAACACAGAGAATACTACTACATTCGGCTGTATCTCTGTGTTTGAATATATAAGTGTGCGTGTGCGATGAGATTGCCGGTTTGAGATTTGTGTATTTCTACCTGTGCCACACAGTGCTTTTTGTTTGTGCTCTTCTTTCTTTCCAACTGATATAAAAATACATATATATATGTATATTTACAAAAGTATCTGACAGATACCGCACGCACCGCATCGCAACGCATGCAAAGCAGCAGTGGCAGCAGCACCGACGACGATACGAGAATTAACCTCTAAGCAACGAACAAACAAGAAACGAATTGGAAATTTAAACATTTCTATGTGCTAACAGTGCCAAGCAGAGGAAACAAAAACAAAAAAAAATTGGCAAAAATAAAAGTTTGCCAAATTCATTTGCAAACATACATGTTACACTCCCATACATACACACGGCACACATATAGCACGACGACTACAACAACGTCAACGAAAGCAGTAAAACGCTAAACGAATTTTAAGCCGCCAAAAAGCGTGAAGCGGACAGGCAGGCACAAGCAAGCAAGCATCTGCCAGCCATAGATACAAAAGTATCTCAATACAGCAAGGTAAAGAGAACATCAATTCGTGCTTAACGTGCACAATTGCGCAATTATAACTTGGTTAATATATTTTGCAATGCATTTCAAAGTATAAACGGAACGGGGCAAAGAAAGAATTTTTGCTACCGGATTGTTTTTAACGGTTTGCCTGTAAATTTAATTAAGTCCAAAGGCAAAGCGGTGGAAAGAGGCAGAGAGAGAGAGGTCCCCATGTAGACCACAATGCAAACAAACACACAATACCACGATATCGCTTAAGGTACGAAGTGCACTTAAAAAAATCAAAGTAAAAGGAATCCTGTTAAAATCGCTGTATGAACGAAATTGAATTTATGATGTTGCTGCAAAATCGTTCGGTTTTACTCTTGACGATCTGTTTGGGGATCTCAGTACCGTTACCTGCAGGGTTACTTGGTTCCAAATGCGTCTGACAAGTCAAATTTCTATTCATATTGTAAACATATACTCGTTTCTACGACAGCTTATGATGTGCGATGCGGATCTGCTGGCGGGTAGTCATTTAAGACGTATTTATATATAAATTTTAGTTATCTACTCATCATGCAGATCAATCATACATAGCAAACAATAAAACTTGCCTACATAATTTGCTATTCCAGTGTTGACCTTATAATTTCCACAGACCTGAAGTAAAGTCTAATTGCTAGTATGGATACTATTTCACTAGAATAACTTATGACATGAAACTGAAGCTATTGGACATGTAATTGGACAGAATCTTTCATTTTCTCTTAGTGTAGATGATACTTAGTGGAATAGCATCTGTGCCAGGTTTTGTATGTGTGGGACTATATAACCGTGCCTGGTTCTGTTTACTCGTTAAAAACCCATTACACACACAGCTCGCGCTCGTCGTTGCACCCACTCGATGAAGGTAGAAGAACCTTCGCTTCATTTCTTTAACAACCTGATTTAATGTACATATATGTAAGAGTATATCTGGTCGCTGTTTGTATCTGTGTCGTCTTTTTGTTGATCTTGGCATGCCAACGGCATAAGTTCAGCTTAACTTTTATTTGCATTTCTGCCAAGTTGCTAATGTCTGCGTATATGCAAAAGCCTCTACACTTGATAGGCCCATCAAATGCCATGAATTTGCAACTTGAAGGCGAGTTTGTACTGGGCACAGTCAGAGACAATGGCCTGTCATGACTAATAGTGAGCAGCGTCAATAGCAACAACAGCAAAACAGCAACGACAGCAACAGAGAAAAGTATCTGTTCAGTAAAGTATCTTGCAGGCGTGAATAGGTTTGAGAGCGCTTGTTAGCTGCTGTCATCAATTGTCGCAGGCAGCCAGAGATTGTAGCTGCTCTAAGTACAATCTATCTAAATGTTTAGCTCAAAAGAGATATGCGTATGAGGTGTATGAAAACGGTTTCAAATTTTCCCATGACTAACGAAAACTTGTTTAAAAGTGTGAGTTTTAACTACAGTCGAGCGATTTTATTGTAGTGTTTTGTGGCATCGGCATGGTGTTTCTCTATCTCAAAGACGTAATTGTTGCATTTGCAGCACTTTTGCATCTATAAGTGCTTACGGCGTACGTGGAAACCTATGTACTTGTTATAGCTTCTCTTTGTAACTGCGATAAGGTCGAGAGCACTCGCTTGAAACGCTTATCGGACTGGCTATGGAATCAAGCACTTTGTAGATTTATTTATGTGTTGAAGATCCAAATATTTGGACATTATGTCATGGGTTTTCTGCGTCAGACAAAACAAGGCTAGATAAGAGTAAGTATGACACGTTTTTGTTGCTGGGATTGCCATGCACATAGCCATAGACGTTAAAAGCCCCATAAACCACAGAGAGGAAATTTGAGCTTTGGTCACAAATTTGGCTTGGCTTATGGGGGGGCCAGCATGGCGACTTCATTAATCATTCACACATTTTCATCCAGCTGGCTAACGCCTGGCCACGCCCTCAATTCACAGCGCCCGCACATTCATCATTAACATTTCGCCAACTTGCTGAACGTATTTGGGAGGTACTTTTTTTCTATTTCCGCCATACACAAATAACTTGAGGTGTTTTGTAATTTATTGAATGAAAATGAAAATGAATGAAATGAATGCATAAAAATGACAGTTATTAACTTTAATGGCAATATACTTACTTTCTTACCAAGATAGAATTGTAGCGTTTTTGCATTTTAATCAAATGCAAACCAGCTGCCGCAACACAAAACAACTGCCCTGACAAATGTAAGGCGTCGGCGTCGCTTGGGACAGATAGCCCCATTTGAGATATGTTTGGGTTTGGCTTTTGGTCAGATGTTGGGCCATCAGAACTTGAACTGGTCGCAAAAATAAACCTTAATCAAGTCAGATGCAAATTAGGTTAACTGTGTTTTAACGAGAACATCGTCAAAAAGTCAGCTCAACTTATGCGGTTGAGTTTGACATAAATAAGCGATGAAAGCGACGTCTGGCAGATTGTAAGTGGAACTGAGACTGGGAAAGGTGATAAAGCAAAAGTTGAGGCTGTGCCTCCAATAGAGCAGTTTTGTCTCGAAAAGTGCTAATGATGGCGATAATGAAGGCCTTTAAATGGTACAGAGGTTGGATTGAATTTGGTTCGTGGGTGGCATCTGGTGGTTTTTGTTTTTTGTTGCGGTTTTTCCGGGAGCAAATGCGAAACTGCAAAGTTAATCCCTTCTGGTATGGAGATGATGGATTAGTCACTTGCAAAAATAAACATTGCTTAAAGAAACTAAAATAATATCGAAAGTACATATGATGAGAAGCAATTAATACCAAAAATAAGAAGACTATGATTAACAATTGAGATAAGTAAAAGTACATTTGCTTAAATGATTTTCTAAATTTTTAAGAATTTTTGTTGTTACTTATCGATCTACGCCTTGCACAGGAAATATATAGATATAAGGAAAAATATAATTTATATTAAAGTAAGTTGGCGAATGTTTTTAGTAGCTATTTTCTATACAAATATATTAAATATGAATATCTGTTTGTGTGACCTATAGGATCCGATACTACAAGAGCAATCGCTAAGAAATGCAGTATATTAATATCAGCCAAGGAAAAATAAATGGCTAAATTAAAGTAAATGGTAAAGATCTGAATATTTAACTACAACCCAAAAGGAAAATAGAAGAATACGCTGTACCTAATAAGCCGCTAAATGGATATAAACTAAAATTGGCTCGAAGGCTAGCCTCGCCTTGCCAAAGTTTATATCCCATTCACATTGTAAATATATAACTGATCTGTTTCAAATCCGGTCGGTGGGCATGGGGCTACAGTTGATACAAAGAATACAAGACGATTTAAGAACAGAAGAGAACAGAAGTGTTCTAAGTGCTTATTCCATAACGATGGGTTACATGGGAGCTATATGATATAGTTGTCCGATCTAGATGAATGACAAACTTAACCAGCGTTCAGAGAAAAGAAGCATCTGGTACTTTCAGCTCTGTAGCTGTTAAGACTCTTGAGATCTTTGTGTTGAAACAGAGGGGCGGACGGACAGACGGACATGGGTAAATCGCTTCTTTCTTGTACCATAGGTACAGGTTATAAAAACAATGTCCCAACAAAAAAAGCACTAGCTGTTGCAAAACAATAGAGCTAGGAGAGATTAAGATGCAAGTAGAACAGACTAGAAGCCTAGCGCAAGGCTACCTCTCAAGCGCGTGGATCTGAAATAGTTAGGCACGCCCATCGAATTTATTATTTATTTATTTATTTAAGAATTATTGAAATTGTATTATATATGCATAAATCTTTTTACACAGACTCTATAAGGGAACAAGGTGTAGACCAAGCCACAGTATTTATATGCCTAAATGCTCACACAAGTTAGATTTCATGTCTTTAGTGTCAAGAGTGTCAATATAGGCTTTATAACTTGTATAGAATATTTAGACAACAACAACAATGAAATTGTTTTTCACTCGTTGACAATGCATTCACATAAAGATTCTGGCTACTTTTCCACTCAGTAACAACAACCAAGTATCCTGAAGTTAATAAAGAAATCTCAGTCTCCATATATCTATTCTTTATCTATTGTAATTTAACAATCCTAAGCTCAACGAATACATTTGTATGCCTTGCAAGCATGCTATTTCATCTACTGTTCATCTATTCACTGGATTCAATTACTCTACCGCATCCATGCAATTATCCCATAAATGTGAAACAATAATTATAGACAAATTAACGCGCTGCTTTATACAAATACCAAATTGGTCAAATCATATTATAAAGCACAATTGAGCTGCTGCTGCCGTTGTTGCTGTCAGAAAAACAACAGCTACTCGTTAACTGGGCCCCCAAAGTGGCCCCCAACGTCAATAGATGCCGACGAGTTTTTGTTGCCTGACAAATTCAATAGCCAAAACTGCTGTGGAAACGTTGAGATTTTGAAAACGCGATGGAGGGGCAAAAAACTAATACAGAACTGTAAACAAGCTGCGACAAAATGAGGCTGATTTTAATCAAACGATGCCGTTTTGTTTTTTGCGAGCTGCGGGGAAAGGGTAGCGCTACAATGCTACAATAGCAACAATGATGAATCAGAAGGCGGTCAACGGAAACGCAGCTGGGGCAGCTATGAGAACTTTTTTTGTTTTTCGGATATTTGAAAATGTCGCAAAAATTGTACGACTTTTCGACTCACTTTCAAAGTAAAGTCAAATGTACAGTATGAAAATGGGTTGTTGTTGTTGTTGTTGTTGTTGTGCGTAAAGGCAGCTGCCTTGAACTGAGTCTCCGCCTTTTTCTTATTGTTGTTCTTGATGTTATTGTTGCTGCTGTCAGCTTAAGTTCGTTGCTGGTCTCCAATACAATTCAATTTCTTTGTTATTGTCTTTGATTGCCCATATTTGTATGCAAGTGTGGTGGCTTATATCTTTCCTCAATTGTTATTATTTGCTTTAAACGCCAACGGTCAGCAGCTTCAATATGTAAGCCAACAACAACAACAACAACAGTAATAGCAACCAACTGTCTAAAATTGAATATTACTGAATTGACTTAAATATAGCCACAGGTATACATGTGTGTAGGTTTGTATGAATGTGGGGCAGATGCTGTTTGATGGAAGCTGCATAAGGTAAATCCTCAGCTTCATTTATCAGTAATATGCAATTATTGAATACATTTTTATTGCTTCAAGCTTTTAAATGATGGAGTAGAGTGTCTTAACTTAGGGTAGGGTATCTGTAATCGATAATACTATACCTTAAGCACCTTAAATTGATTATCATCATCTTACCTGTGCAAAGTATATTGAGCAGCTAAAGATTTGTAAAAAGGACTTATTATCTCGTAACGTAGAATCAAGTTGAAACTGCGATGAGACAGCGATATGAAGATGTGAATTGTTTTGTATAAAAGACACCTGATACTGCCAGACACAGATTATAATTTCTCGATTTAACGTCAATTGATTTTATATCTTGCTTGATCCTTGTACCCAAAACGTATTGTCACTCGCGGATGGAATTTCCAAAATTTTGCATACATCATAAAAGTCTGCTACAGTAATTATTTAGTAGATGAATTGTTGTAATAGTTTGTAATTGTTGTCGTAGTTTGAACACCGAGCTAGACAGTATTTCCCTGATGATAAGTCGAATACATTAACATCAATTCAGTCTCTGCGCTTAAAGGATACATTCCTCATAAGGATGCAACTTAACATTCCTCATAAAGATGCAACTTAAGCCCACTAGTTGATTGACATCCACCAAGAGAAAAAGGTTCCCATATAAAACGAAGGTTCTGCACTATTTTAAAATTCTTATTTAGTAACATGATTCCTATTGGAGTGTATACCATAGTCGAACTACATAATTCTTAAGTTTATTTTTAGAAATTGATTGACTTAAAACTGGTTTACTGGCACCCAGCCGATTGTTGACTACCAGCGATCACAAGAGACAATCATATATTTGTACTGTAACTCGTAAGCAAAGCGCTGTTTCGAAGATTTCGCTTTTGAATAATTATAAGTATGAGCAAGAGCCGCTGCTGCAAAACCACCGTAGTAGCCTTAGTGTCTGCATTGTCGATGACTATATGCTGATTTCATCTTTTGATAATTGCATGCAATTTTCTCGCTGCGCCCACACATTAGAGCCAAATTGCTGCCACTTCAGCATTGAGGCAGCTAACTGACTTTATGTGGGATGGCAATGCTTTGTGTGTGGGTCTCTGTTGTGGTTATGGTGTTTGTGTGTTTGGCAAGAAAACCACTTCAGTTGCAGCTTAGTTCAGTTTGCTGCCCGCTTATGGGCCGGCTCAGGTAGGGGCTTAGGCACGTTGTTGCCACTTGAAAGCCAAGAAAGTAATTTTTTATTAACATTTATTTCCTCCTTCACGGGCCTTGCCATTGCATTTGTCTTTGCTTTCGACATTAGTATGCAACGGCATTGCATTTTCCGTGTCAAGCATATGCGCAAGGGGACCCCAAACACGACGCATTTCCTCCATTTTCCTAGCTCTTTTTCACTCATTCCCAGGCCCAGTCAAACCAATAACAACCATAATAACAACAACAACAACAAGAGCTCACTTTTCTAGCCTTTTATTGCTTTGTTCTCAGTCTTTGCTATCAACTAACTGGCTGGCTTGCAGTGCGCCCTTTTTTAGTGTACAGCGAGTATCACTAACCAAGCCATACCAAGTCATACCAGGCCAGACCAGGCCAGTTTGACGCCCCAATGATTGCATAGACACGATTCTCGGACAGCAATTGTGATGCTTGCTAACCGAAACACACACAGTCTCATAGTTACAGAAAGAACAGCAGCAACAATAACAACAACAAGCTCAATTACACCACTTCGTTGCATTGTTTTCCAATTTCATTTGAATGTGGCCAATGTCGCCAGCCAGCCCGCAAATTTCAGGAACCCAACCCAACTACCTCAACTACAGGAAAATGCCAAAACTTATCAATGTAAGAAGCTCTCTAGTGAGAAGACTACTCCATAACATTCACCAAGAGTTTGCCACTTGTAGGCCAAAAAGTTGAAACAAATAAGTTTCTCATGACAAAAAAAAACCCAAGCAGACAAAAAAACAACCTCAGTCAGAGTTTGGAGTGTTTTGGGCCAAAAGCTGTTCTGCTTTTATATTATTTTGTGTGCAAAAGTTATAACCAGGGAAAGTTTCTCAAGGTACTAAAACCATACATAGTTGTCTGAAAAAAAAAAAACAAAACAACGAAATGAAGAGACTTTTATCGAGAAGCTAACAAAATTATTTTTGGCCAACTGAAATGCAAATGTATTAAAACTCATATGCGGGCACAGGCTTCTTTGGCTAATGAGTGCGAGTGTAGTTGAAAGTAAAAGTCACACACACGCGCCATGTACTTAAGTGCACTAGTCTTTCAGCGTGTGCTCGTGCCCAGGTAAACAGCATTATTATAAACTTATTTTCCAGCTGCCACATGGCAAACCGGTTGAGATACATATATATGCATACTCACTTTGACTTTGGCCAAAAAAAGTAAAGATAAAGAAAAAAGTAAAATAAAACCTGACCTGTTGCAAAAACTGCAGGCGTATGGCGTAAAAGTAAATTTCATTTGAGCATGCAACCATTTCCAGATCCCAACCAGCAGCAACAACAGAAAACTGCCAATAACAGTTGCCCAGTTGGGCTTAAAGGAGTCAGGAAAAGCAAAGCCAAGCTATCTATTTGTAAAGTAGAAGCCTGTATACCCTTTCAGATCTGCTGCGAAACTAGAGTTGCCTTTTCTAACGAAAGCCTACAAGATTAAACGACAAGAATGTCTTCTTCTAAAGTAGTCTGGGGGCTCTTCCAGTCATCATCAGTTTATCATCGATCTTCCATCACTTACTGCAGTTAAATGATTTACTTTCTGGTAGTGAGTAATATAATAGAAGTTCTCTGGAAGACTTCATATTCACAGAGAGAGAGTGAGAGAGAGAGAGGGAGAAAGGGGGCTATCGGGTCCTCATAAGATCATAAACGTATATTAAACAAGAAAGAAAGGCTAGCTTCGGCTATGTTTATGGTGCTTTCGGTCTTTTAATAAAACAATGTCACATGGAATCATCTATTTTGGATAAACTAAGAATACATTTTTATTAGTAGAGATGACTAAGAATAATCTAATTGCAACACTTCTTATGCCATGCGCATAACAAATACCATGAGATTTATAATCACCCTCAGGAAATGGCAGTATGTTTGTTTCCAGTATGATGTTATGCTAAAATTTGTCAATTATTAGTTATAATTATTCGTTACATCGAATAAACATGTATGCTTCACATTGGGATATGGTTCAAATAAGTCATACAGATAGTTAAGAACGGGATTGCTAACGGCAAGTTTCTTCAGTTGTGACATTGCACAGGAATGGCTTGTAACCAATTAAGCGCTCATATTCACCTGGTATCAGAATCACAATAGCAATTTTGTTAATCCAATCAGTAGAATATGATGTATTCTTTACACACCTTAACCACTTCTAACAATTACACCAAGGATCATATAAACATACAATATTTGAAAAACAACTTTAAGAAACAAATGTCCCTCACAAACTGGACTGCCGGTTTTAACAACAGAATAAACCAGAAAAATACGAGCTCGACACTTCAATACCCTATATACCCAATGTGATATAGTAGCCTTGAAACACTAGCTTGCCGAAGCTTATATACCATTCACATTGTTAATATTTAACTGATCTAGATCGAATCTAATCGGTGTGCGTGTTTCTATGGTGGATACAAGGGATATAAGATGAATTTGTTTTAATTTTTATGAAAAACAGAAAATTTATGCTACTAAGTGTTCATTCCGGAACAATATATGGATATACGGATATGCGGCAGCAATATGATATAGTTGTTGGATCTTAATCAGATCAGACCAGCGGACTTGGACCTCCTCAAATATATATAAACCGAATTTAGTTTGATTTGGATTAAAAACAAAAAATTATGCTCCTAAGAGTTCATTCCGGAACAATGAGTTATATGGGAGCTATATGATATAGTTGTCCGATCTGGATAAAATTTGACTTTTAAAAGCGTTTAGACAAAGACTGGTTAAAATTTCAGCTCTGTAGTTTTTAACACTTCTGAGATCTTTGTGTAGAAACAGACGGGCGGGCGGATAGACGGCCTAACGGACCATAGGCGGACATAAAATATATATACTTTATATAGTGGGAATATAGTCCTGACAAAATGAATATACCACTTTGTAAATGGTAAAAAAAATCCGCTTTACTAAGAGTTCATTCGGAATCAGCCGGTTTTATGGGATCTATATGATAAAGTGGTCCGATGATCAGAAAGAAGTCTATGGAAATATGTCAACTCGATAGCTCCAAAGCTGAGAAAGTACTATATCGACTCGGCTTGGCAAAACTGATCAAGAATGTATGTGCTTCCTTCTATGCGTTGCAAATATCGTGATAATGTTAAAATACCTTCTGTAAGGGTATACAAATTTATCCTTTTATGTATTCGTTCTGAAATATTCAGTTCATCTTTCCAAAGCTGATTTTAAATTGACTTGCATGTGTCTAAAATAATACTTTATGGAAAGTTGAGTGTTTGGATATCTCTGTCAACAGCAATATAACGTGATTTCGACAGTAGAGATAAAAATAAAATGTATTAAATCTGGTGTAGCTTTCTTAAAGATTTTTTTTTTGTTTGGTTTTCGGAACATGGATGGAAAATCATCAAAACAACCTCTTGCTGGCTCTTTAAATTAAGTAATCTCATGGCTAATTATCGTTTATATGATAAATATAAATGTATAGTTATAGAGGTGAGGGAAGGTAATACATTTTCATACATATGCGACTCAACGGACCATTCTATAACAATTCAGTATTTCAATGCAAAACAAGAATGTGCATACTGATTATGTATATGGGTTGCATACCTTGCAAATAATATATAATATGTAACAATACCCACTGCGAAGGATATGAAAACAGAAACCAGTGCAAACACAACCAGGCACCTGCATTTAAAACGACTGCGAGTCTATGATTGCATGCGGGTCGCCCGCCAGTGGGCTGTGGGCTTCCTACAGATTAGCATATTTAAGGATGCTGCTTTTGCTTCTGTTTCGTTCGGGAAATTCAATAACATTTTGCTTATATGAAGGTGCTTTTAGTTGGACAGAGCCGACATATACACCCATAAGAACACAATCGAATAATGGTTAAACTTTGTGTAGCCAATGATGTCTCAAAAGCACTTTAAAGGGTTTTCTTTTAGGGTAAACTCGATGTGTATGTATGTGTACGTTGTATACACACCTGTATGTATATTAACAAAAATTATATATTTAGTTAATTAGTAGACAATTACACTGAGAACTACTAAAAGCAAGATATATATGTGAGATATTTTTCCAATTTCTTCATGTCATAAAAAGCTTTCATGGAAATATTACACAATTTCTAAGAAATAGTATTATTTACCTACTAGGAAGTACCTTATAAATTCCATTGCATTTCTGAGTTCTATGAAAATGAAATTCATTCCAGAATATATATAGAAACATTTCATTGGAAATAATATATTAAAATATCGTTCTGCTTGTACTATGTATTTATATAGAAATAACAATGAAATGATTATGGATTTCCACATAGATAGTGAATTTTAATTGGTATATAAAATTTGTATATACACGCTTCTATTATAAAACATTTTTATGAAAATACATAGGTATGGGCAACTGCTAGCCGCTTGTTAAGTGCAGCCCTGTCATTGTTGTCGGCATCATGATGCCTGATGCTTGGTCAGGCAGGCTTTGAGTTTCTTTGTACGAAGCATCAGCATCAGCATCAGCGTCATCATCATCATCAGTCAATGTCCAAGGCAGCCGTCTCGAACAGTAGCAGGAGCAGTACGAGTAACAGAAGTAGCTAAAGCATTAACAACAGACACTTTCTTCATCGCGGTCCACCAGTCCGTCAGTTCCATTTGCCTCTTCTGCTCCGGCTGCTGCCTGTCTCTGTCGCTATTGCTTTGTCTCTAATTGTGGCTGTTGCATTACTCTTTAGATAACCTTTCCATTTTATAACTGTCAAGTGTGCAATAAATACGATTTGTCAGCACTTTTTGTGTTATATACCTACGTTTATTTATTTCTCTTATTTTTTTTAAAGCATTTCGAACGCTAGTTTTGTCGTCTGGTAATTACGCGTAAAGTTTTGTGACTGCATTTGAAATTGTACGCAATTTTCCTAAAGTGTCAACGCATGTCATGCTGAAAAGTTTTGAAAAATGTTAATTTGTTGCCGTTGTGGCAACCACTATGTATTTGTTTTCGTTGTTGTTGCTTTGTTGCATTCACTTTTTGCTTCAGCTGCAGCTGCTGTAGTTGGCTTACCTGGCGCGTTTGTTTGTTTGTCTTTTTGTTTCATTTTTTTTTTCTCGATTTGGTCGCGTCTGGCATTACATGATACTCATTATTGCAGATTATATTTAACATTTTATACCATTTCATTTTTTATAAGCAGTCAGCATCAGAGTACAGAAAGGCAGAGAGACAAGAAGAGCGAAAGAAAGTTCATGTCAATCGCGATGAGGCAGCAGAAAGTGTACAAAGTTAATTAAAATATTGTTGACTTCCGTTAATTAAAATTAGTTGGTATCACCATAATCATTGCGAAGGAAGATCATTTGGCCCTAGGATAAACCCAATTAAAGGGAGCCTCTTACTAGTTTACTTTTGCAGAACGACTACCACCACCCACGCAATGCAACACGATTTCATTATTACATTCAGATTGAACCCCTAACACATACTTCAACATATCATCCTGAGCATTTAATGAACGCAGAACTATGTGAAAGTTCATGAACCCTCCACAAGGCTCTGAAAATTTGGCTTTGAACCTTTGCCTAAGGTTTCCTTGAAGTTATGGCTTCTTTACAAATCTTTTGATCGTGTGTTCGGGAGAACTCCAGTGGGAACTGGGCAGACGTCTCGATGAGAATTTATTTTTGACTCGACTTAGAAAGCTAAAGCAATTTTTAAATTTTCGATGGTTTCTGAACAATTTTAAAAATGTGTATGTTTTTGTTCTTAAACTATTTTGGTTCTTACTTCGCATTCAAGGGCTTCAATTAGTTGTTCCTATTTTGCTGTTATCCAATAGTTTCTATGATCATTCACCGCAGTCTCCTCGAGGATAGCTTGTTGTTATCAAATTTTTAATGATTGTATACTGACATAGGTCCATTAAAGAAATATATCCCAGACAACAGCCGGTATTGTGGATTTGTTAAATTTTAATTAAAACATTTAACAGCGTATGCCTGCAGCATCCTCGTAGCTTCAATCTTTTATCGATCATTTTTCAAAAGCCTACGCTGCTAATGCTAATAAAACCGAAAAACTAGTTGATTATATTTACAAAGAATAAAACAAGCACTCAAATATATATATATATATATATATATATGCTGTACTCTAAAGTCCCTTTGATCACAAACTACTGCCACAATTCAATTCAACAATGCTGCATCCGTATATGAACAATAATTTTTTAAAACAAGCCACATATGTACCCAGTCGCAGAATCAAGTCATAACAATGCACTCGTGTACTCCTATTCTAGATAACACAAAGGCGCCACCACATCTCATGCCAGTGTGCACCCGCACGAGTTCAGCCGCACACATGGCAAATGTCAACTCTTTGTGCCACATAGAGTCAAAAGGACTGCAAACAATAGCAACATACAACATATGTATAAATCCTGTTTTTTCTCTCCTTCTGTTAGAATAAAATCATGAAATCTGACTACTCCTGCTGTGTATACCTGTGGCTTAGCCTAGTCACATTTTATGCAATTTTATTGCACATGATGTGCATATCAGTGTACAGTTCTGTTTCTGGCTCTGTTTTCATTTAAATGCCTGAGAGCTCAAGCTGTCACCCCTCAACGTTGGGTTCTCTCCCATTTTTGTGGAACAACACCAATCAATATTAGAAAATGCCTTCAAGAAAACCATGGAAAATGCTTAGTAGACATTGAAGAACATTCCACTGCTACTGCCACTGCGACGGCCAGCAGACTTGAGGAATAGTTCTAAGTGCATTTTATTTTTTATACACATTTTCATAACTGTCAGCAAACACACAAGCACTTAGCACTTACTCAGGCAAGTGACCCAGGTCCTCGTTCTGTTTCTCATTGGCCCGTGGCGAAAATTGTAAATATTTGATTCAGTTTTATCGAGCAACACAAAAAAAAATCAACGTATAAATGTGCATTGCTTTCAAACGCAAAAAATGATTAAATGAATGTGATTTGATTTTTCAGTGGGTCTGAGTCTGAGTCTGAGTCTGAGTCTGAGTCTGAGTCTGAGTCTGAGTCTGAGTCTGAGTCTGAGTCTGAGTCTGAGTCTGAGTCTGAGTCTGAGTCTGAGTCTGAGTCTGAGTCTGAGTCTGAGTCTGAGTCTGAGTCTGAGTCTGAGTCTGAGTCTGAGTCTGAGTCTGAGTCTGAGTCTGAGTCTGAGTCTGAGTCTGAGTCTGAGTCTGAGTCTGAGTCTGAGTCTGAGTCTGAGTCTGAGTCTGAGTCTGAGTCTGAGTCTGAGTCTGAGTCTGAGTCTGAGTCTGAGTCTGAGTCTGAGTCTGAGTCTGAGTCTGAGTCTGAGTCTGAGTCTGAGTCTGAGTCTGAGTCTGAGTCTGAGTCTGAGTCTGAGTCTGAGTCTGAGTCTGAGTCTGAGTCTGAGTCTGAGTCTGAGTCTGAGTCTGAGTCTGAGTCTGAGTCTGAGTCTGAGTCTGAGTCTGAGTCTGAGTCTGAGTCTGAGTCTGAGTCTGAGTCTGAGTCTGAGTCTGAGTCTGAGTCTGAGTCTGAGTCTGAGTCTGAGTCTGAGTCTGAGTCTGAGTCTGAGTCTGAGTCTGAGTCTCAGTGAGTTAATCTACAAAGTAAATGGCATTTGAAATCAGGGCTACAACTGACAAACTGATTTGTTTGCAGAATTGTTAGCGGCAGACTTTTAATCAAATCACGAAAAGTTGATCTAAGGAAACATTGGAGATAGGAATATTATAGATATACAGATCTTGTCCATCTCTCAATTGCTATCGTACGTAGCTTTTAAAGAAAAGTAACTAATTCCACTCTGAATGAGCTCGTAGAAGTTATTAGATTACCTAATATTTAGTAAAATCGATTCTTGAAAATCAATAATCAAAGCGAGTTTTTTCAAGAACATCTCAGCAGCTACGATTTGAGACTGAAACTGTTTTTCTTAAATAGCAGAACTAGTTGCATGAACTCTGGTTGCAAAGCCCTGATTTGTATTTGTATTTTTGTTGGTCATCTTTAAGTATGAATTTTAATTAAATTGTGTTTGCTTTTAAATAAATAATGAGAATCCATGCTGAGGCCTGGGATTTCGACAGTGGCAATGCGTAGCAAATGGAATTACATAATTATGCTGGGCATAAACTCACAAAACGATTGCTAGGGATTGGACCCATGCTCAGGCTTTTAGGCTTTTAGCAAATCAGTCAAAGGCGCGCAAGTACGCACACACACGCACATACACACAAAAGGACATGCCTATACTATATGTTTGAGCATTTCAACGCTATCAAAGAGCTTCCACAGTTAATCGAATTTAGCGACAATTTTACTCCGTTTCCATTAGCCGCTCGTAATGGATGATTTTCCAATTACCGGTTGGCTGCAAGCCAGGGCAAACCATACCCTTACGGCGTAAACAAGGGCCCCATTGCGTATGCGTAATGTCAGTCCAAATTGCCAATACCACACACATTCGTCATACTCTCGAACTCGAACTAAAACTCGTGCTCGTATGTCGCATCATACGCTTCTCTGACACACAAAATGCAAATTGGCTGAGTTTTCCTTGTGGTTTTTGTGCAAATTGCTCTCTTTCCTTGTTGCTGTTGCTGCTTTTGTCGTTGTTGGTTTGCTTTTTCAGTTGCTGAGCCTGAGCATAACTCTGATTGTATGGCTTTTAAGCAAAATTTTTGCATTTGCAAGACAAATAAAGTTGATACACTTTAAGGGGTAGCAAATTGATTGTTGGATTGCTTGCTTGCTGGCTGACTAAAGACTGTCTTGGTTGCGTTGGAGTCGCTGTCTGGTTTTGTCTCCCCATTCGAAATCAATTTTTAATGCTCAATCACAACGAATGTCACAACCACAGGGGTTCGGGTGCTTGTTTTAAAGTCAAACGCATGACTTAGCTGCTGCCTCGAGTGGCCTTTGGCATCCATCAGTGCTCCAGTTCCAGTTTCAGCTAAACATGTCTGTCGCTGCCTGAGAATCAGCCTCAGCCTAGTATATTTACAATTACAACTACACATATCAAATGGTTGCTGTGTCTTTGACATAAATAGGGCGCTGTTGTCAGTAGTGAATTTTGTGCTGTCCCTGCTCAGCTGTCAACGAGCATAGGAAACATCAGGTGCTAAGAGCATGTGCGGCTCAAGAATCTCTGACAAACAGCAGCTAAATAAGTGAGTGCCCTACGAAAACTCAATGAAGTTCCATTTAATTTTGAAATTTTTATTTAGAAGCTCGAGTTTAAAGTGCCTTCAAATTGAATCCATCTAAATTAAGCCTCACCAGCTAACTAAAAGCTTGTCCGAGTGATGGTTTGCGTTCATTAAAAGTTTTTGCCAAATTGATATTTGTATGGCTCTACACACCCACACAACACACACACACACATACAGATACAACACACATATACAGATGCCTCTGATTAAATATTAATTATTATAAACTGGTGCAAAATAATTATTTTAAAAATCATTTACACGTGTCGTTTGCACACACTTTCACAAATGGTCAGATTTAATTTTTTATATTAAATATTAACAGCCCACAGCTGGGCTACAGTTCTGTTCCGCCTATTACGGATATAAAACAAAAGCCAGAAAAGCCAGAAAAGCCAGCAAAATATGTCAAAATAAACTGACACATAGACTGACAGACGGATAAACAGACAGACAGGCAGACAGACGTTTGGTTAGTGTGCTCTATGCCTCCTCCCCTGCCGCCTGGCTGCACATAATTTTCCACTTAAATGCAGCTGCTGATTGACACATGGTCGAAATTGAATTAAGTTTTTGCCATAAATTTTATAGCTAGCCAAACTGGAGGCATAAAAAATATAAAAACGAAAATAGCAAACAAGCCAAGCCTACCCCGGTAGCCACCGCTCCCCCATCCCCCATCTCAAATGATCGAAATACCGTTGGTGTAAAATGAACAGCAAATTGTTTGTCCGATATCTTTATGGACATATGCGTTTTTGAGCAGCTCGCCCACCCAACTACAGTTGGAACTCATAGCGCTCTTACACTGAACTGCATCAGTTTAACAGTTCTTATTTAGAACGATGATTGTATAATTTGGGTAATTGAGCTATAGGAGATTTGTAAACCTTAAATCTTAAGAGAATTGTTGCAGGCAATTTAAAGGCTTATTTAAAGTTTCTTAAGATAAATTTAATAATTGCTTGGGTACAAAAATATCTTCGGCTCTTTCCAGCCATGTTGATTTGCATTTTCTAATTATGCAAACTTCTAAGCTATCTGAAGCTTCACATGAAATGTTTCTCTCATTCCAACCTTGCTTCTCGATTAACTTTTTCAGCATAAATCAAACGTAGATAACGACATTTCCATACAAAATATAATTTAGCTTAATTTATATATCAAATATTTTTTAATATTTGTCAAGATTTCTTATTATGTTCTTGCCGCACAGTGTAGCATGAAAAGTTGTTGCATTTTTAATGCTACATTTCCATTACTTTGGCATGTTCATTAAGTTTGCTTGGAAAAAAAAGCTGTACAAATTTGGCAGGCAATTTCCATTTGGCATTTGGGCGTCGCATACGTAGCGTGAAAATGTATGTTAATGCAAATATTCATCATTCGGCTGTGTCATAAATTATGTGGACATTACTTAATTAAACCAAATTGTCGGCTACTTAGCTTGCGCTGCATTCAATTACTTAAAATTCTCAAGTACAGGCAATTAATTGAACATTGTCACGCTTTCCAAAGGAAATGTCAACAATGGCAACGGCACTTGGCTGACCACATTCGTAAGCCAAGCAGTTAGACGGGGCTTGCCACTTGGCCATAAGTCAACAACCTTTTTGGCAGGCGGCCAATTTACGCACGTACAATTTGTCATCGGCGGCGCACGTAGCACTTGAAAGCGTCGGACAGTCAACTTTATTTACGGTTAGAGTTTGGGTGAGCAGGCAAATGGGAGGGCGAATGCTAGTGCGTGGGCAGTTGGGACTGAGTTGATATGCAGCGTAAAGGTCAGCTACAATAACGAAGTTCGTAAAAAGGTCACCAAACTACAATTCAAACCGAATTTGTAGGAAGCCAGTTAATCAAGTTAATTAAAGTTGTACTAGACTCAACACTCCACAGAATCTCTTTATCCATCTAAATGTTTGGAAAACTGTTGAAAAACTATGACCAATACTAGGCTATCAAGGACAAAGGGTTTCCAAGTCCGCCATATTGGGATCAGCTTAGTGCTTGTCCAATTCTAGTTTAGTTTGCTCAACTAACCCAATCACTGTGAAGGGCCCTGGAAAAAAGACTCTGATTGGTTTATTTTTAAGAAACTGCTGAAGTATTTGTTGCCCAAGTCTATATTGCAACAGCTTAAGCATTATTTTGCTATTTTTACTTTTTTGATAATGCTTATGTTTATGCCGCAGGAAATTTAAAAATAATTCTGCCACTAGTATATGCAGAGCTTCAATCCAGACTCGCCTGGAGCATTCGTTTTCATTTTCCTTCTCCTCTTAAAGTTTCTCTGGCAGACGCCAGCCATAAATTTATAATTTTATAAATTTTTTGAAGCTCTCATCCGGAAAATGTGTCCATTGGACGGACATACCCCAAAGCCAGGTCCTGACAGCCCCAGTGGCTCAGCAGGCAGCTTCATTTGACTAAGTGTTTAGAAATTTTGTTTCGCTTTCACATTCTTTGCCTTTGCCGCTGTATGATGATCCTTTTTTCTTTCCTTTTTTCTATGTTATCGTGTCGCTGGCTTTTCAGATGACTAGAATCTATTTGGCTATGCCTTTTAAATGTTTTCATAACTTTTGGCGCGTCTGTCAATAAGTTGGCATAGGAATCCAAGAACTTAACTCAGGTTACGTGACTTTCATGTCAATGACTTTCTGTTTCGGGTTCCCTTCGTTCCTTTTGGCCGGCGGTCGTTTGATTTGCAGAGCCTTCGATTTAAATATTAACACACTGACAACATTAAGGTCCACGCTGTGAAGGTTTAATTTCAATGAAATACTTTTCAGCCACAAGCTGACTAAATGCTTGTACGGCAAAAATCTTAAAACTTTGACAGCCCTAAGGGCATACAGACACCCAGGCTCAGCAGATACAGATATGGATACATATATGGATACACATATGGATACCAAAGCGAGCAGAGTGACTGAGTTCGCACGTGCTGGTCTTAAATATTCACTAATGCATACGCTGGCTGTGTATTGTTTCGGTTTTCGTTCGTTAACTGATATTGATTTTGTTTCGCTTTCATATGGGATTTATCAAATATTAATAACAAATTGTGCTCGTATCTGCGAGTGTGTATGCGTGTGCTTGAGTGTTGTTAACACATGCAGCAAAAAATAAAAGCCAAGGCAGGTTGAAATATACATGAATAAAAATACCAAAATTAACAGGGTAACTGTTGCGAGAGCCACGACTGACATGGACATCGACATGGACATGCACAAAATGTATGATTACAAAGAATACAAACATTTATGTATGACATGTATGTATGTATGTATGTATGTATACTTATTAAACAACATTCCAAGTCCCAATTTCATTCTTACGGCCCCATTGGGGAGCGAGTAATAACTGGCCTATACTTGATTGCCTATTGAATGAAATGCACATGCTCGTAAGTGAATGAAAGAGCGCCATTCATCCAAACAATTTCCCTATACACACATCCGTACATAATACATGCATGTACACGTTGACATTTTCTGGCTTAACTTTGCGGCCTTTGCATGATTAATAATTGCCTGACCAAAAGCTGGACAGTTTGGCCTAAAACGTGTCCTGTTTTTGATTGATGATAGCATTTCATTTGGATAATGAGCGAAGCCGGCTGCCAACAGCCAGCTGCCACTACCAATATCCTACGCCTAACCTGCACTCTGCCCTGTAACTGATTGCAAATATCATATTTCGATAGCCCCATAAAGCTGTCAACAAGCATCCAATGGCCAACCAAATTTATTTTGATATATTCTCTGCAAATGAAAACACGTGCCTAAAGTGTTTGTGCAAATTCAGACTTGGTCATGCCCTAAACTATACGAAAAGCAGCCACTTCTAACAAGCGAGTGATATAATTTTATGTCATTTGCTAAGTATCCTTTTCAGTTCGAGTGGAGTATAAATTGTAAATGCATGACTGGTTATTAATGGAAACGATCTGGTATATGTCAATAGATACACCAGAACGACTGTTTGGCAAAATAAGTGCAAATTATTCCCGAAATGAAAACGTTCTCTTGTTGAGCTTCTAACCAAAAAGGGTTTGAGGCCTAGATGGTTTTTGTTTTGATGAAAAGGAGTGCTTGAAATTAAGCTAGTAAATTCCTAAATTATCCAAGAAAGATCTTAAAAGCGATCTAAAACGTTTGTGAAATGAGACGAAAAGTGAGTTTTTACATACAACACGCGTTGAGGAATCATGAAAATGCGTCGTACTTTGTAAATGAATAAGCTTGACTTTTTACTTAAATCGTTACTTTTTGAACGAATTCTTAGAAAACTCATGAATATTTTGAAAAGATTCAATGTCCCCTTGAAGACATTTCTTATAGGCTGACACTTGCGGATTTCACCAAGAGGTGAAGGAATACTGTAACTAGTAAAATATATATTTCAAAATACTCCGCTATATCTCTCACTGTATCTATTTATTATTTCTAAAATTTACTCATTTTATCCTATATAAAAAGTTTGAATCTTCTAGTTATTGCAATTGTCTAAGATATGAGTAAATGTGACCCACAAATGTTAAGCAGAACTTACCTTGATCGTATCTTAACCATTTTGTGACTACTTACCAAGTTTGGTGACTTTAGCTTCAATAGCCTCGAAAGCAACAGCAAAGCAAAAGCGAAATTCCCATTAGCAGTTAAAATTGATAGCCAACATTTAAGCTGTTTATGCTATTAATAAATGAATCTTATATTAAATATATAAACTCATTGTCTCGCCCACACTTTATGATGAGCCATGCCAGCTTAAGCGAAACCCTATGACTGCGGCGGTTCATTACCCATTAAAAACAATCAGTTTATGATTGACCTCCTTTATACCCGAAATGAGGTTCTTCATGTCATTGAGACAACACCTACTTGATAGATGTGCGTAGCACTTATTCAATTAACGCACCCAGCCAACCTGGCCCCCACCTTCCATTGCCAAATCACACCCACGCCTTCCATAATTCTATTCTAAATTATGCGTCTGGTTCAGAGCCAGCGACTATTGGGCCAATTAAAGCGTCAAAATGACAATAACAAAAAATGCTAAAAAAAAAAGGGAAGAAAATATTTTTGCACAGAAAGAGCGCGACGCGAAGCCAAAAGCAAATAAATAAACAAACCAAACAAAACAAAACAGCGGACTATGGGGCAATCGGACAGAGATGGCCGGACAAATGCGGACGGACAGACAATGGTCAACAATAAGCGAAGCACAAGAATGGCAATAACAGAGACAGCAGCGACAACAGAGCCACATGGACGACGCAGGCAATCATGGCGACGATTACTACGCTGACAAGCGATGCGTCGATTAACTGTTATTTAGCCGGTGCTTAAAATGGCAGCCGCGCAATTTCCGCTGGGCGCGCTTGTTATAGACCAGCTTACTTCATGTTGTTTGTAGCCGTTGTTATTGTTGTTGCCTTTGTTGATGTTGCTGTTGTTTACCGTTGAGCGCACCGGAAAGTAAATGAAAGTACAAATTGACGATTTGTTTGATTTGGCACAAAACAAAATCTCAGGCAAAAGCATGGGCCTAACTAAGCAGAGGCATCGGCATGGCATGGGCATGGGCATCAGCATAGGCACCAAGCGGCCTAAGACTTTCTCGCTATAATTTAACGCATGAATGACTCAGTTAAGCGCCGTAAAAGAGACATAATAGCAACAACATCCTTTGCTAACTCCCACTCCACCCAAACAAAGTAAATGGCAACCCTTATAAGCCGTTCACACAAAGTTTTTGAAGCTTGGCCTTTTTCAATTTCTAACTTGCTGGACGTTGTCCCTGTGTCCTTTCAGAGATTTATTTTTGGGCAACGTTTATTAAGTAATAAATGTTGTCCATTATAACAGTAGATTTGATGATTCGTTGTTATTGTAGCTGCTATTGTTTTTGTTGTTGCTGGCTAATGAAATATCTGAGCGACAAGCAGAAGCTAAGAGCGAAGTCATAAATTTTGTTTAGAGTGCGACATCAGGTGTCTCGACCTTGGGTGAGAGTGTTACTTATTTGCCTGGCTGCTGTCTCTGGCGGCAACAACAAATGGCACAATTTTCTCTTGGCCATTTTGCAATCGTTTTTGAAACTGTCAAAAATGTGACAAATGTAACGACCTTGCAGCAGACAGCTGTAGCAATAGCTCTCGCGCACATGGCCACATTGAGGCAGCATCAACGACAGCGGCAGCGGCAGCGGCAGCGGCAGCCTCTGAATCCGCCACTTTATCTTCTTTTCGCTGAGCTTGGCATTGTCGCTTGCTGCGCGCTCTTATTCCATTGTCTTTCACTTGACGGCACATAAAACGGCGTGCAAATGCGCAGCTATCAAAATTTGTTATGGCCCAGACCCCCCAGCCCCACTCCTTTAACAAAAATGTTGTGTGATCGCCTGTTGAGAGTCAATTTTGTTTTTATGCATATACGAATACCTCGCGGCCTAAGCGGATATTTATTATATTATGCACAAAGGAAAAAATATATATAAAAAATATATGTAAAACACAAATTGTGGGAAAACAAAGTGGGCAATATGTGCGGGCGTGGCTTTGGTTTCGTGGCATGCAAACTGCAAACTGTATGTGGAAAAGCGGCCTGTTCCTGCCTGTGCATAATGTGGATTACCTATGCAAATCAAAATGAAAACGAGAATCATTAATTATTCATACGTAAATCATGTCTTTTGCATATCAGCATTTTTTGTGGGCATATTCATAGCTGTTCAAATGCAGTTGACTTTGGTGGTTGCACATCTGGCGAATGCGTAATTCGATGTATGAGTATTACGTATACGTACTGTGTGGCGAGTGCATGCCTTTGGGCGTAATTTGGTTTCATTTCAAAGAGAAAACTACTATTGATGAGTTTTCCGATCTAGGTACATTTACGAGGGTTGTCTCAGATATTCCTGTAACTTTAGCTGAATTGGTTATTTATATTTATTTTTTGAAAAGGATATAAAAGTTTAATCTATATTTATGATTTAGATGACATTGTGAAGGGACCATTTTGTGGTTTTTCTGCTATATCTCTATTTAGGAATGATCTGATGAAGCTCAACAGCTTTTATATATTCACGAAGTGTGTTCAAAAAGTAATGAGACTTTTCAAGTTTCTCCATCTCCGGTTTTTATGACGTCGAACTCAAAGCCCAATCGTCGAAATTGAAGCACCCAGGGAAGCCAAGACCTAAAAGCTTCAAAATCGCCGGGCACAATAAATAATCTATAATATGTTATATACTTGAAACTGTGAAAATATGTGCGGGACACGTGTGCCAACACACCAACAACAAACTTGAAAAGTCACCTTACTTTTTGTACACACCCCGTGTATGTATTTGTTGTAGTAAATCTAGATATATATTCATCAATTTCTGGCTTCTTTGAGGAATGCTATGAAATTGCAAAATTTTCATTTGGTTGCTAAATCACCGTTGTGTTGCAAATTGAAATCGATTTTGTTCTGTTCAAATGCAAAAGAAGTTCAAAATTTAGAGCTGACCCAAACAGCTTTTTAAATATTCTTTGCTTCCATTTCCATATTCACATATTTCCATATTCATTAATATGAATGCTATATTTGCATTACATATTATAGCTGTGCCGTTGCTTCTCAAATGCTTACACTTTGATAGGAGATAGCTCTTATATCTTAGAAATGTGACTTAAAAAATTGCCAGTCCTTCTTTGATATAATTGTGGTATGAAAACTATTTGTTCAAATTATTCTATTAGTTTTTCTGCCTTAATACATTTTACATCCTTCATTAATATCTAGTGCTCTTCATTATTGACTACTTAGTTTGTGATTGGACCATAGGATTCAAGCACAAGATTTACCCATTAGCATTTTCCGCCCCAAACGAACTTTCGTTATCATTCATCTGCATAAGGCCACTTAAGCTGAGCAAAGACATCGGCTTATGAGCCACAAGCTAATGTTAACCGTTTCTTTAAACAAGCCCAAAACGGTAGCGGTGAGAAAAAAGGCCAACCGGAGTCATTAATTTTTATTCCTGGCCAAAACGATATCAAGTTTGCACATAAGCTCTGCTATACTGTCTGGTCTCCAACTGAGTGTCATTGTACGCTGGGGCCAACGCAGGCCAACACAGCTCCCAAGTGGGTTGCCAGCTTTTGCTGTAATTATGCAAATGTCAAGGCACAGCCCAGCGCTGAGTGACTCGAGCACATAGCCAGACAGGAGCCGACAGTAACCTGTAGCCGTAACGGTAACCCTCGTCTGACTTTGTTATCATTGTCAAATCGATGTTTAAATGTTTGCACACAAAGGCAAAAAGCGATAAACATTTGCTTAGGTCTTCTCGATGCTCAGACATTAAGCATATATATATAACCCATGTGTGTGTGTGTGACTACTGCACTGCTTTAAGGCTTAAAGTCAAACAAATTCAAATTCCATTTACTTCAAACGTGTTTTTGGCGTGCCAACACGAAAAGCCATTTATGTTTCTTTTGTCACTGCTTCGAGTGCCAAATAGAGCACACATATTGCCCAATGGTTCAACATGCTACAATAGCAAAGAGACCACCAAAAAGTTGCATGTTCTGGCTGCGTTTTTGTTTTGTTGGAGTTTTGCATGCGCGCATTTAAAATTAATTAAAGCTAATAACATTTTCAAGCACAAGAACACACTCACCCACACATACGACTCGAGTGGCGCCATTTTGCCATACATTGCATAATTAAAAAGGCGAGGAAATGACAGGCCATTTCCGGTGCGGAAGCACTGTAGGTGGGTGGGCACACGCCAGCGGGAGTTTTATATTAAAACCGCTGCTACACATTAGCTGATGTCCACAGTGATAAACAATACACCCCCCCCCCCTCTCTCTCTCTACCTCCCCCCTAATGACGACAGGGAACCTAGCGTTTCGTCTTGAAATGCCGTCAAAAGTTTTAATTTGAAACGGAAACTCGAGACGAAATCAAGCCGTGACCATGCTGCGATGGAAACTGTCCAGCACCTCCAGGCAGGGGAAAATGGAAACCACAACACCATTTCGGTTTGGCGCTGCTTACGATTGCCAGCATTGTCCTTGCACACAGCCTCTGCGGCAAGCCCACGACAAATCATATTTAGCGTGGCAATTATTTATATTATACTCGTATTCAAATGCTCTGGCAACATAAACACCATTTCCATCCCAGTGAGATACCAGCGATGGCATCGTTCGCCTCATAAATTTAATAAGAGAACAGCCAACGTTTGCTGACATTTGAATAGCTTCAGTCTGTATGGTTGTATTATTATATACTTTTATCAAACATTTCAAGGATTTTTGGTGTTAAGAGAAACACTAAAGTAAACTTAAGGGTCACCAAATAGAATCAGGAAACATTTTCAAAACCTACAATAAATAACAATAGCAACTTTAAACTCTTTAAGTTCGATGTGCATGTGAATTAGAAAAGTTGGTTGGTCCTTGGATTTCCTTAAAAGTTTCTTGTATACTTTATGACATGGGAAATAATGAGAAAATCCTCTTCATCTGCCTGCTTCAAACATTAAATGGCCACATCAAAGCACTGCGAAAGCTAACATTTCCTTTTGTGGCTTTTGCTTATCTGCGTCACACTGCGTGGATGTTGCTCACTGTGGGTCAGGTGTTCGATTGGGAGAAAGGTCACACGCCCGAAAGGTCGCAGGCCTAGCCAATCTCGGACGAAAAATCTAAATATGTATATGTATTGTACATACACATACACACACACAAAGGCAGGGCACAGCTGATTTACATCAATTTAATTAGTTGAGTATTATTTGCATAAACCATGCCGGACAATGAGTAATATGCGTAAAGCTATTTGTTTAGGAGCGAATTTAGGCTGGTCATATTTTTTTAAGCTGAATTTTTCTCAACAGCCGTCACTAATCATGAGAAACCCACAAAGTCACCATGTTTGACTTTACCACAATTTTCATGGTCACTGTTAAATTATGACTTGTTAGCCATAGTTTAGCACTTTTCGCCAGCCCATTGTTGCGGCTGTCGTTTCAGATACCACATACACACTATGAACGGGGTTCGCCTGGGTGGACCTTAATGGCTTATTATGATTATTAATTCATAACGCAGCAGTAGCAACTGTAACGTCTATTAAGCCAACAACCAAAACAACACTTCCATCACTTGCACAACTACTTCAAGTTGTTTATGCGACCCAAACATGCCAACAGATGGAGCATTAAACATGTCGTATACCTTGCCACCGTGAACCTCTCTTGCGGTTTTGGGAAGGCTCTGCGTGTCGTGGGCCACCAGGCCAATAAAATATGCCAACGTGTAGGCGGCGAGGTTAGTTCTAATGCCTGCGTGTGCCTTGCCAACATTTTGGGGTTTACTCACAAGGAGATGGATTGGAGGTAATTTGAAAGATATGCACTTACAGTTGGAAAAAGTAAGTTCTTTGGCAAAGTGAAATGTAAGTCAAAGTGGAAACTAAATTGGATATTGAAAATATGACAATAAATCGGATTACTTTCAATTGCTGGATCATATTACTATACTTAAGGTCAATGACAGCGATGGCGTAAAAGCAAAAATTCAACTTTGAAGTCCAGCTCCGCTTTTGAAGTTTAAACTAAAAATATAATAAGGAAATAATCCACATATATAAATATAAAAACCTAAACATATACACAAACACAAACGACTTATTCTTAAGCCTTTCCCCTCTAAGAAGATTTTTCCTCTAATAACTAAATCTCAGTTCTACCCGAAGATAAACAACTTTTTTATCTTTTGCCAAAGAAAATGTTCGCCAGTATGCTTGTATGTTTCTATCTTCCTTCAAATGTATGTGGGTGTGTGCGTCATTCGTGTGCCTTTGTACTCCTACTAAGCCCCTTGAAGTATGCAACAGCTTGGTTACGAGCTCAGCTTGTTGGTGGCGCTTGACTAGCTTCTATTGCCGTGTCGTTTGTTGATTTTGTGGGGCTAATAAAATATACACACCTGCCTACATACGCAGCCACAATACCTGGGACTCGAATATAATTAAAAATTGCTGTTCGCGCTGCTGGGGTGCTGCTGTTGGCATCATTTGCACAAAGGCCAAAATCTTGTTTGGATTTTTATGCTCTCTGCGTGACTGTTTCACTGACACACTGCACACACACCGCACACCCACAGATGTACATATGTATGTTGTGTGTTTGTTTTGTATATCAGCAGCTTAGCAGAGCTGTTTGTTTTATGGCATTTGCCTGCCCGCTGTGCGTTAATATTAAACAATAGCTCGGCCAAAGGACAAGCAATGAGAGCTAGCTCTAGCCCGTTCCTGCCATTGCATGCTGTTGTTTCTGGTGCCCACTTGCTAGCATCTGTCCGAGGCTAAATTAATTTGCTTGCCAGTTGGTCAGCTGCCACTGAATACCTTACATTTTATTTTCGATTTAATTAGAATTTCAACTTTAACTGGCCTGTGCGTTCGGCATTTATATATAATTTACAAGGGCAATAAAAGCAAATATCTTAGTGAGAGACATCTAATTTGAATTTAATTGAATGTGTGTGTATTTGACTGCAGAACAGATTGATATGGCCAGGGGCCAGGGACTGGAACACAATGAAAATGTCAACTGATTTAAGTGGGCCAGAGGTTTCATGGCAAATGGCTTCTTAGGCTAGGCTGGGAAATGAGAACGATTTTGGGAAATATCTACATATGTAATTATACGCATTTTAGAAAACTGATTACATATTGACAAGCTTGCATGCTTGCTGGATTTCAAGCAAAACCAAAAAAATGTACTGCGTACACTCTTCCGATTGGGCATTTGTTAAATTTTGCACCAATTCGTCTAATCGATATCACAATATGGCCCTGCTTTAACATTTATTTATGTCCTTTACAATTATATACAAAATTGCACTCTAAATATATGTTTGCTAATAACCAAATTGCTTAAAAATCATTTACCCAGTACATATACAAATTCTATATACAAAAACTAATATAAACTCTCATATAAATAAAAAAGTAACTAAATTTAACTAATGAAAATGTTTTGTGTGTTCTTTTTCTTTTTTCTCTTTTCATACAATTAAACACATTTGTACTGTTGTTTTTCACACACACACACACACTACCAACTCACATTCACAACAAAACCAACACCCACACACTCTCACACACCCACACCTGCTACCAACTGTCGCTATTGCTATCATCCTCACTGCTCTGTCGATGTCTATGTCTCTGTCTTTGTCTTTGTCTCTCACTCTCTCTCTCTCTCTCCGTCTTACTCTCTACCTGTAATAACAACAACAAAATGTCATGTTAACTTTTGGAATGAACTTATTATTTGCTTCTCAACTAAACAACAAACCGAACTTAATTGTCTATGCTTCTGTCACGTAATTATGTTATGTCCCAACCCTTACCCTTGGCCCCTGAAACTGACCCCCACCGCCACCCAATCACCAATACTAACAACTACAAAAACACTGTCACTCTTATAACAAACAACATCAACAACAACAACTACATCAACCTCAACTATATTAACAACTACAACCACAACAGGCTCTTGCGCGCCGAATTGTATGCGCTGAGGCGAAAGGGTGCGGCTAAGGTCGATGGTGGAGGTGGAGCGCAGCCCCAGGATGCCACAGAACAACAACAACTACAAGAACAACTACAGCAACAACAGCCCGAACACAACAACCACAATCTACACAGCGATCAAAGTCGCCACTGCGCTCGCTGCACCACCGAACTGGGCCGCATCACGAATCGCGGAGCACCGTGTCGCGTTTGCAAGCTGCGCGTGTGCAAGGCCTGTCGCGAGTTCACCTCGCGCACCACGGATTGGGTGTGCGTGGTATGCCACAAGCAAATGTAAGTGTCGCCTCTCGCTCTCACTCCCTCGCACCCAAGTAACTGTCACGCACACAAGCAACAACAAAAACTGCAACTCTGTATTGTTAACATTGTCTCATTGTATACTTATTCTATGTTTCTATCAATGTGTATGTGTATGTGTATATGTGTGTTTGCCATCTGGCGACTTTGTGATACAAACGTTGCTCTCCATATTGTTGCAATCAAATTTCGCATGACCTCGTGTGTTCCTTTGTGAAAATTAGAATTTAAATTCGCTGCTGCGAGTGTTGCCAATGCTCCTAATCCCATTGAGTGCAGACTCTGGCAATGCTAAGAGATCGGTAATCCACTGACAAAACTCCTTTAGGGCTTTTAAGAACAAAAGTGCAATGTTCATGTATGTGAATGTTATTTCAGCTGAAATTGTTGTTGCTATCTTCGATATAGCAAAATGCAATTACATTTCATATGGCTTCTATGCAAACTAGCTTTGTAGTTTGAAACTTGTATTTTAAGTAAGCTAATTTTAGAGCAATGCATTTATGAAACAACAAAATTGTTTTTTTGTTTAGGTTTTCAGTATTTTTCTAATTTGATTTCGAATGTCATATGATTGTTGTGATAAACAGGCAGAAAACATATTTAAAAAGACTAAATGTGGAGGGGAAAGTAAAGCTTGAGAAAATTCAAAATTCAGCTCTATGCTACGAAATTCTAGAACTCAGAAATGGTATTTATACTCTTACTCTAGTAGAGTAAACGAGTATATTGTACTCGTGCATACATATATACATTTGTAACAGGCAAAAGCATCAACAGTTGAGTCGATCTAGCCGTGTCTGTCTGTCCCTCTGTATGAACACATAGTTCTATAAGACTATAAGAGCTAGAGTCACCACATTTGGCATGTAGATTCCCCTAGTATTTCTATTGATTTGCCAAATTTCATTACAATCGGATTTGTTGACAAATTCATTAAGGTCGGATTAGAACTGTCGACCAAATAGTTAAAAACGTTTCCATAATATATATGCCATGAACATTGTTTCTGCGAACCAAATGAGTCGGAACTCGACCATGGCGTTCTTACTTTGATTTTTTTAAATATTCGTGAATCATTCATAAATACAAATCTTCAACCATGTCAGAAATATACAGACAGACAGACAAAAGAGTATTTCAGTTTGCTTTCACTTATAATTTACATATGAGATCACAAAAACATGGTCTGAAATAATAAAATATTCTAAAAAATATTCTAAATTTTAAAATGAATCAGACTTGATTCTAGTATGAAACTCCGTTGATTTCGTAATTATATCAACAGGATGCTTAAGCCAGTTCCCGCAAGACTATTTTTGAACTTCTATGAAAACTCAGCAGCATATCGAAATTACGTGAACTTGCAAAGTTTTAATTTCCATTTCACTTGAAATTCCCGCATCATGCCCAACGGGCATCAGGTTGTCAGCAATGCCAACTGAGGCGCACTGCGCGTGTCGAATGACAGATTATGGGTTCGTTTTTGCCGTTGTTGCTGCTAACGTACAGTAGCCTCCTGGCATTTGAATATTGCAAGCATTTGGCATTCTCGTGTATTTGGATTTGGTTTCGATTGCAAATGATTCTGGCCACTTTGCGGCCGCTTTGGTAAGCGCATGAGATATTTTCATTGGCCCTATTGCATATATACAAAGCCCAGCCATCACGAAAAACAATAAAGTGCAATTTGAAATTCAATTTTCATGTTTCAGGGAATTGTCCCTTTGCGGATAGCTGCATGAGGGAGTTTGTGGCAAAATGTGCACAAAAATCCTACCAGGAACCAAGGGGCAACCTCTGTGAGCCAATATTTTTTCAACAGCGTTCTGTATGCATTCGAATGCACATTCTATTGAAAATGTTCAATGAAAGCTATGGAAATGAGTTTCTTTATAATTGGTGAACCAGATCTAAGAGGCTTGTGGTTGAAAATGCTCAGCAAATGAACAAATTGGTGTAATGCTTGTATTTGCATTATATGAAACACGCAAAAAAAAAAGAATAAGCTACTTAAAAATTGTACATTTGGTAAAACACAGCTAAAACAAAGTTAGACAGGTGCAGAGAACTTACAAGTGCAAAACAGAGCAATTTTTCCATAGAAATACTTATTTATGCTTTTTCTCTTCCACTCACTAATGTTTAATGCACATTGAAGCAAACATTCAGCAGCTTCCAGTGACTTTGAGTCTGAATCCTGTAAGCAATTTTACTTAAAATCTCAGGGGACACGCGTAGTCTCCTATTACCTGGCAATGGCATTGCTGAAGTGGGCAGAGTGCATCTACAGGGCTTCCCAGGTTCAATGCCAAGCAGGAAAACGAGTCGCGTGCCAGCAGAAGGAAATATAGAAAACTTGAACTTGAACTTGGCCTCCTTTGTGAGTAGTTTTTAATATAAAGGAAAGACTAGATTCATCCACAAACAAAATTACTTTGTAAACAAATACAAATATTATACACGCAGGTGAGAGGGCTGCTCAAGGGCAGAGGTATGTAAAATGGCGAAACAAAGTGCTGATCAGATTAATTGAACGAGTCAACTAGCGCACAGTTGTGGCATTTCCTTTGCAAAAATGAGCATTCTAAGAACATTAAAAACTCCTAAGAACATTAGAAACATTTCCTAACACTCCATAAGACTACGAAGTGTAGCTCAGGAACCTATTACATATGAATATGCCTTGTGTAACTATTCTAAGCCGTAAACAACGTGACTCTGTAAATATTACCCATACGCACCATGTCCAATCTATCAGTAAATATGAACATCCGGCCATCCAGGTTAAAATTAAGTCAATTCGCAAATAGTGGCAGTCAACCGTATTATGAATTACGCATACGCAATGTGTTGCCACATTTGCAACTACGCGGACAGCCCGCCAGCATTTGGTAACTCAAATATCTGCTGATGTTGATGTACTCATTGCTGACGGCGACCCACACGCGGAGAGTTCAGTGTTAATTGCCAAGCCCCAAAAAATTAAACATGAGCAAGGCCAAACACAGACACATCTGGCTAATTAAATCTTGGCTAACGTAGTAGCACCAGCAGCAGCATTTACAGAGATTGCCCTGGGGCAGCAAGTAAATTTCAAATTTGACATCCAATTCTTACAGCCCACAGGTGGCTGCTATTTAACGCCTTCCAGCTGTCAACGCCGCCGATGACGCATGCCAAATATGGCCGCGTCTGCAGCTGATGATGAACCCAGCCTCAGTTCTGCCTGTACATCCACACCCAAAAACAGTCGCAGGCGTGAATCGATTGGTTGGCCGCGTACGTATCTGTGTCTGTCGTATTTGATTGGAATTCTTTCCTAAGTCAACGCCTGACAGCCTTCGTCTACAGCACCGTCTTCGAGCAACTGCACCCCCAATAGACTCTGATGACGCCCCCCTGCTTCCGCTAACAACTGGTTACCATAGTATGATTACTTTGGTTGTGCTGCATTGGTATATGTTTCTCTCCGTGTCTCTCAGAATCTGCTCAGCTACGTCTTCCTCTCTGTCTCCCTCGGAATATGTTTATCTGCCACTCATTTCTCTTGGCAGGCAGTCTGCCAGTCTGCTGTTTACCACTGACACTGGCAGACGTCCACGTTGCAATGTTTACAGAGATTTTTGTATTTCTCAAATGGAATTGTTGTTGCTCTTGCAGGGAGTTACAATCCGCCAGCGGAGAGTGGCTAAAGGAGGCCTATACCCGTGGTTCCTGCGACGCTGTTGATCATCTGGCTACCAGCGATGTGCTGAGGAAGAGCATACGACGCTCTTGGACAATATCGAGTGAGTTTTACATCAGCTATGCATTATTTGGCCATACTCAAGCCTAAGCTATTAACCCTTTTGCAGATCCCGAGGACGATCCGAATAACCCCAACTCGCAGCAGCCGATAGCTGACAACTTATATCCCCAGCAGCAGCATCTCATTGAGGCTCAATCGGCGGGCAGCTATCCCACTCTGAGCCACCATCAGCACCACCACCAGCTTCCCCAGCAGCCGCGCCAGACGCACCTGAACTACAATAGCGGCAGTGGCACGCCAACCACCAGCAGCAAGTGGCAGCTCGGGCGACGCGTACTCCGCCAATCAACGTTGCCCAGCACACTGAATAACGAAGCTAATCTAAGCGGAAGTGGCGCCAATTTGGCCAACTACAATTCGGCCAATTTAACGGCTCCAACCTCGCCTCATCAGCATCAGAAGAGTCCGCTCTACCCGAGCGCCTACAACAGCGACGACTTAATCCATATGAACACTGCAGGAGTGAGGGTGGGAATTGAGGTCACAAGCGGAGCCGGAAGCATTGGGGGAGGAGGAGAGTGTGATAATTATGCACAACAACAGCTGCAGCTAGAGGCCAATATCACACCCACACACCACAGGTTGCAGGTGCGCCGCCAGTCCACGCTTCCTGCCAACCCTTGCCAGGCCACAACCACGCCCATGTATATGTCGACATCTCCAAATCGCGTCTATAGCCGCTCACCAGAACGCTCACCCGGAGATCACCGGTATCCGCCCTTTGTGCGCCAGACCTCGTTCCCGGAGCCACAGCCACCGAGCAGCAATTATCATCGACCCAAATTGTTGCCGAACACCGCCCAAGTGCAAGCCCAGGCGAGTTCTAACGCTACTGTTGCTCCTCCACCGCTCAACTACGAGTCACAATCCTCGAGCATGGCTAGCGATGAGATGGACTATACAGGAGGAGGAAAGTCAGTAGCACCACAGGCGCGTATTATGCGCCAAGCCACGCTTCCCCATCCCGATCAGCATGTAAAGCTGCTTCCCACATCACCGCCCAAGCGGCAAACGTCTCCCCAATTCCGACGCTCACCAGAGTTCATGCGGCAGCAGACGTTGCCTAATCCGGAGGCCTTCAGCGTTGGCAACACGCTCACTGTACACTCGACGCCTCCAGGCAAGTTCATGCCCATTTCGCCGCGAGCCAAGCAAAACTTCCTGTTTCCCAACGTTCAAAATCCGCGCCAGTTTCTCTCACAGCAGAACGTACCCACTGTAGGTGCCACGGATTTGGGCAGTGGTGGTAGCGTCGCTAGCACCGGTGTGGGTGGGGAGCAGTACTCTAGCAGCCAGAGCGTTAATATCCATCATTCTCGCGATCCACACTCAAAAATGATCAAGGTGCGCAGCCACAGCAACGAGGAATACTCCAATTCAAAGGCGCTTGTGGAGAGTCGTCGCCTGCTGCCTGAAATACCTACGGGACAGAGATCCCAGAGTCGCTCGCCCAGTCGCCTGGTCCGGCAGGATTGCCTCAAGGAGGATCACGGATCCGGCCACCTACGTTCATTTGGCGAGGCCAAGCAACAATTTCATCAGTTTCCCTTCCCTGATGTAAGCGAAGAGCAAGAGAACCGCCCGGAATATGTTGACTACTTTGGCAATAGCTCCACCAGCTTCCTGGAAGCGGACGAAGTACAGTACGAGAAGAACTACAATGCGGGATTCAGCAGCGAACCACGAATTATCTACAATGATGGCTCCGACGATGGCAGTTATAAAAAGAATCACCAGAGACCCATTTATAGTGCCGAGAATGTATTGAGCCTAGGTGATTCAGGCTACGGCGGCGGAGCAGCACCAGGAACCGGATCAATACCCAGCGTCGGCTATTATACGGACATGAATTCCTCCACATCGCATGCTCATAGTGCTTACGGAGGTGGAGGTGCCGCCCTGCCCCGTACCCCGCTAATGCACAACCGCATGCGCCGGCGCCAGTCGAGGGAGTTGCAAATGCAGCAGGAGGAGTACGCCCAGCTGGCCAATGCAGCCAGTGCCAGTGCTGCTGAGGCTGCAAAAGGAGAAACGACAATCACATGTACAGTGCCAGGGGGTGGAGGGTCGGATAACAATATCGAGCGTCGCAAGCCGGAACAAATGCGCTCCGTTTCAGAGGATTCCGGGGCTAAGACAACGCCCAAGCCTGTAACACGTCGATCCTTCTCACATCCTGAAAAGGACACACAGGTGGTGGCTCAGTCTCATTATCTTCACCTTTGACTTAATTTAAACGTTTACTCTGCTTTGCAGCCACCAAAGAAAACGGAAACTTCCAAGATACCCAGCCCAAGGCCTTTGGCCGACATTCTGGATAGGACACGTAGTGGCGCCTCAAAGATACCGCAGGCTCGTCGACGCAATAGTCGCACAGGCATTGTCGATGCAGAGGATGGTAAGTCAGCTATTGCTTTCTACTTAGTAGCTGTAGATGCTTCAGCACCTTAGCTACTCATCGCGATCAGCAGCTGCAGAATCCAAGGACCGCAACAATTTTAGCTAGCAAATTTTAACTAACAAAATGAAACAAATTTAAATCGGAACACATACACGTAAATCTTAGTTGTATCAAACCAGAATGCATAGTGTATTATCCAGATTTAAATCCACGTAATATCTGAGGCGTGAAGAACACATTATTACATACAAAGTATGAAGATGACCCTCTTAAGCTGCTGAGTCATTTGCCCCTTTATCTACATAAGAAGCGAATCTGTAAATAAATGACCCAGCAGTTTAAGCCGCCCATCACACACAGTGAATATGAGCATTAGTTTAAATATATTGCTAAAGTTTGCTTTCGATTTGTAAAACTAGTTTTTATTTTGACTGCTAAACAAATTTTCAGAAAATCATAAGTAAACAATATCTAATTAATCAACACACAAAAATTCGACAAATTTTTAAGCATTTTAGATTTGCATGAGCTATCATTATTATACAGAATTTGTTCAATTATATATATAATACTAGTAATTTCTTCAAAATTATATAAATAATCATATCGTACATTTAAAATTGCTATATATGGGGTGTGTCATGGAAAACTCAACACATGTAGACACTTGCATGTGTAAAAGCTTGGCTTTGGTATTGTTTTTAGGAGTCAAAAAGCGTTTGCTGGTTGCTGCAACATTTGAAACTGTTCATATTTGGACAACTGCTATGCCTAAAATCTAAAAGCCTTCGATTTTTTCTGGTATCCTCGAAAATATCTAAACAAGTAATGCAAAAATTTGATATGTTTCGTAGAGTTTTCTGTGACACCCCTATATGTATTTACACTATGATATACATGTTAAGATTTTCAGTAAATTTTTCAATTAGCTACCGTTAACAACTTAATTGGATCATGCTCATGGCCACCATTAATTGCTTAGGCCAAGTGTTAGATATTATTTGCGGTCCCTGGTAGACACTAGAGACCCTTGTAGCTATAGCTTTGTACTCGTAGCTTGGCACCCAATTTATTAAAGCTTTTTCGTGCACCCTTCATTATTAACCGCCCCACAGGTAGCACGCCCCAGCACCAATACTCCTTCCATCTACAGCTTATGCATAGAAACTCTGATTTAGCCATGCGTATGAACAAAACGCCAATTCCTGTCGCCACAGCTGCCAAGGAGGAACAGCAGCCGCCGCAACAGCCAGCCAATGGCAAACCCCAAGAGCCACCGGCAACGGCTTCCAACAATGAAGCCAATGACACAAAAGTCGCTGGGGTAAGTGGACCATTATGGCAAAGGACCAATAAGCTTATGTCCCCTTTATCATTCATCCTGCCTTTAGGAGGCTGCCGCAAGTGCGGCTGCCCACACCAGCACACTGGGTGAGCAGGAGCTGCAGAATGCAGTGGAAGCTGCAGCCGTTGTCTTCAAGAAGGTCGTGCTGCAGCGCCGCAAGGAAAAGGAAAAGGAGAAGGCCGCCGAGGAAGGTGAGTACTAATGGGCATCCTTAATTGCCTGTGTTTGTGTGGGTGCATAGATACTTGAGTATATGGTTGTAATTAACTTGGTGATGGTGTTAGTGGCCTGTGACTAACAAACACTTTGACTGGAGCTCCTCCGGTTTCATCTTTCGTCTAATAACGCACAATTAATTTAGTTGCTCTTGGGTACTCATGTTGCTTCTTGTCTTGGCTCTTAAGCTTGTCATCATGACTAGATTACACCTACAAACATAGACAATGAAGCCATTAATAAATACATATCTACGTAGGTCGACATCGTAGGGTATACACATACACATTAAATATGAATCGGCAATCAATACACTAAGCTGATAATTCATTAAAAGATTTATTTTGTCAATCAATAAAGTTCGCTATGAATTTGAGATCAAAACATTCCTTGACCTTGCCAATGTTCTTTCCAAAATAAGCTCAAAGTTATATGACCTTTATCCTGAATCTGATATTATTGTGTAATATCACCTGTACACTTCTTCTTTGTATCCAAAAACCATTTCACATAATAGCACATGCTACATCATGGTTCATTCGAACCTTTAATTCTTTAAATTCTTTCGTTCCTTTGTGCGCCCCCAAAAGCATACTACAGCTTTTGTTTCATCGGCAGCCGCGCTTCAGCTTGCACTGCCCGAAAGTATGCTATATTTTTTGTCTTGGCCACGGAACCCGTGTTATCCATTCATTGTGACAATATTGTCCTGCCAATACCTTTTCCCTCATTTTAAAGCAACCAATGCCACACGCAGGCAGAATATGCAAGTTAACACTTCAAACGATATTCGGGCCACAAAGCAAATACAAATACTAACGCAAATACAAATACGAATTCAAAAAAGAATTTATGCCCCTGGCTGCTGGAATATACCACTGGTATTTTGTGCACAAAATGGCTCGCTGGCAAATTCATAAATCGTTAGTTCCCACACATATTTTCCGGATTGGTTGAAGCCTCGAGAGCAATTTCTTGGGTTTTCTCTGCCTTAGTCGGCTTTTGTTATGTTTTAATTTGGCCGCTGTGGATGTGCGTTCTGAGTTTGTTTGTGACCGTCGTCAGGGCATATTTGGCTGCAGCTGCCACTACGACAAGGATGATGCCCACGTAGTCCACGTCCACGAACAAAGTAAAGCATACATCTCCCACGCCACCAAAACCGAATTGTCAAAAAATTTTCCGTTAATCTTATCGCACACACCTTTTTGTATGTATGGTTTAAAGTGCAAACAGTGTGACAAAAGTCACAAAATATTCATGGTCATGAAGCTTGCAACTCACTGAAGTACGCCGACCATATATACCTCTATCCGTCTGTGTATGTCAACCTCGAGAACTCAGAAGTCTTAAGAGCTACAGAGCTGAAATTTTCAGTAGATGCTGAAGATGCTGGTGAAATTGGAGGTTCATCCGGATCGGTCAGCTATATCAAAGAGGTGCTATATGTTTTCTAACTGTCAGCATAGAATCCTCCTGCTATTTTTCTGTTCGATCGGCATACCTGTCATAGAACCGATTTCAGAATTTGAATAGAACATTTTCCTGTTTAATCCAAATTGAAGGAAGTTCGATAATTACATAAATTTGGAATTTGATCAAATTGCTGTCCTAAAATCGAACTTTTTCGGTCTATATTCGTTGTAGAAACAATGTTTTTGAAGAAGCTAACTTATGTGCCCGTAAAATCATTTTGTAATCAGTAAATATGCTGCCTTATTCGTAAAAGTATGCAACGATGCAAATATACAAATATATTAATGTGAAGCATACCTTATGTTTTCCCCCAAATTTGTTTTAAATTAAGTTATTTCAAAACACGATATAGACAAAATTGGGCATCTTTGTTTGCCTTTTCTGAAATTTAAAAGAGATTGAAACGTTGATTCAATAATCTAAGAGCAACTTCAGAAAGTTACTAAGTATACATAGAATATGTTTCAAAGCAGATTGAAACGTTAGCTTTTAATCATTAAAGAATTGTAAAAGTATAAATATTTTAATATTTAAATCATATATGTACTCGTATATCTCATAACAATCATTTGCTAAACTCAAATATCCTCTATGTACATACTTATATATATTTTTCACTCCACTTGTCGAACTAACAACATAATAGCCTACTCTAAGCTTAACCGATTGTAAATGTACCCTTTTTCACACTAACCCATGGCAGGTGGTGCTTACGCATACAATCTTTGGTGGTGTATATGCATCAAATCGTGTACAAATCCACCCCTCATATTTTTAACCTAGAGTTCACCTGTGGAAAACCAGTATTTTGTGTATTTTCTTCGTCTGGTGTTGGTCAGCGTCGAGCATATTGCGATGACGAATTCTCTAAAGTGTGTGCCTCGCTCAAAAGCAAAAACCCACCCTCGCTATTCCACAGCCTCGCAGCTGCCGGCTAGCACTTCCGGTGATAGCAATGGCGATGCCATGGAAACCTCATCGTCGTCGGAGCTCGAGTTCAGGTGCACAACAATCCATGGACAACAGTCACAGTACAGCGTCGAAGCGGATGAGTTCAAGCTTGTCTTTCTCAACTCGGATTCATCGTCGTCGTGCAGAGAGGAAGAAGAGGAGGAGGAGGACGCCGATACGGATACAGGTTCAAATTCATCCTGCTCCACGCACCATTGCCACAGTATTGTGAGCAATGTGGAGGACTGCGATTGGGACTATTTTGAGCCATCGATGATTGCAGCCGCTACTAGTGCCACGACAACAACCACCACCACCATGATTGCCTACGCCAGCGCAGCCTCTTCAAATTCCAATCCCACGCCCCCGCCCCGCATGCGGCGCCGGTCTAGCGATAGCGATTCTCCACTACTGCAGCGCCGCCAATATCAATTGCGGAGCTACTGCTCCAAGATACGTGAAAGCGATACCGGAACTGGCACGGATGAAGAGCTTCTGATGCAGGCGGAGAGCAGTTCGCAGACCAGCTCCGACCAAACACCGCCACCAGTACCACCACCGCCACATCCTTTTAATCTGAAGACACGCATTAAGACACGCTTCCTCAAGAGCCACCATCACCACCACGCGGCCAGCAGATGCGGCTGCAGTGCATCAATGGCCAATCAGCAGCCGCATCCACAACCATTGCAGCAACCGCAACCTCAGTACGTGCCCATACCTGTACCCGTGCCCATACCCGTGCCCATGGCGGCCTATCAAAACTGGCAGCTGGACTATCCAGTGGCATCAGCGCCACTTTTTGAGCAGGATGAGCAACTGGCCGCCTCGTTGCAGCAGCTTTGGCAAGCGGCGGCCTCCAGCTCACCCCATCAGCAGCAGCAGCAAGCGGCTGCAGCAGCCGCCGCCGCCATGGTGGCCGCCTATTCACAGCAATTTGCTGCGGCCAGCAGCAACGTGGGCAACATGTTCGATGCAACGCCACCAGCAACGACAAAAAGCTGCCAGCAGCTGCCCACCACACCACCGCCTCTGGCCAGGCCGCTGTTGCGCCAGCTGGGCGGCTTTAAGTCCTCGGCGCCGGAGCTGAGCGCCTCGCTGGGATCACTGATGACGCAGTCGCTATGCTCCAACACCTCCTCGGCATCGACATCGTCGTCGACATCGGGCTATGGCACAGCGGGACGCAGCCTGGAGACACTGGCCGGCTGCCTTTGCCTGGCGCGGGCTGTTAACTCGCCGCAGCAGCAGCCACAGCAACAGCAGCCGCAACTGGCCAACAATGCTTTGAAGCCAACGCCAACAAGTTTAGTAGCAACGCGCACGCTGTCGAGTGAGCAACAACAAACGCGTCTCGGTATCGGTATCGGTCTCTCCTCGCACAGCGTCGACGTTGACGTCGTAACGCCCACAACATTGAGATTGTGTAATACGAATGATAAACGGGTCGGCGACGACGATGCCAACGAAGGAAACGTAGCGCCAACACAGACACATGTTGCTGCTGTCGAAGCTGATAAGCACAATGCGACGGCAACGGCAACAGCAACAACATTGCCTGAAACATTGACAGCGGCTGCGAAATGCCAAAATTCAAATCTACGCGAAACTGAACAAAACTTCAAGCATCTACCAACACCAACAACAGCAACAACAGCAACTTCGAGCACACAAACCTACCTGGCCAGTAACGAGCTCAGCGACAGAGAAGCAAAAGAAGAAGTGGAAGCAACAGACGAAACGTATATACATAAAAATCAAGTACTAGCACCAACAACAGCAACAACAATATCAGAAACAGCAGCAACAACAAAATCAACAACAGCAACTACGAGTGCTCCTGCGGTAATAACTCGTTTCAGCGGCCAACTTGCAGACGAAAATGCTGGAAATGTTAAGACTGCGTCTACGACTGAGTCTGAGTCTGAGATTGTTGCCATAGTGCCTGCGCCTAGGGAGCAGCCAGGGCTAGAGCGAATTGCTGATGCCAAGAATTTGTCCTCCAATCGACTTATAAATAAAGCAACAACAGTCATGTCGGAGAGCAAACCGCAGTCAAGTGATGGTGCTGAAGCTGATGCTAATGGCAATGGTGAGGCAACTGGTCATTTGCTTAGCGAAAGCTATGCGCCCAACAGCAGCGATGAGAATGAGGCATCTGGCGCCACCAGCAGCAGCGGCAGCAACCTCGAGGAGGATGAGGAAAAGCGACAAGGCGCACGCAAAAAGTTGGTAGAGCGTAGCTACAATGTGGCCAAAGCCATGCAGCAGGCCAATCATGAGCACAAGGTTGAGGTTGATGTTGAGGTTGAGGCCAGGCGGCAAATGCACCACACCACCACTGAGGCCAGCAGCAGTAGCAGCAGCGATTCTAGCAGCTCCAGTTCGGAATCCTGTGACTCAGATGACACTGGTACTGTTGCAGATCGGCGGCCCAAGCGCAAACGCTTTAACAAAGTGTTCATTGTGAATCGCCAGCAGGCAGCTTGTCAGCAGGCAGCCGCGATTGCAAGGGCGCGTTTAAGACGCAGCTCATCTACCGAAGGCGACTCTCTCTCTTCATCCGAAGCTAATCTAGAGGATTCCTCCGACAACGATACAGACACAGAGCGCACGGATTGTGGCATTGTCTTGAACTATGTGAAGGCGCTGGGCGAAGAGTCACAAGCAGGTGCAGGGGACCGGCAGCAAGAGCAGCAGCCAAGAAGAGCACGTGACGGCGGCGACGGTGACAATGCTATCGAAGAAGATGATATTGATGATGAAAGTGAACGCCGCATTGCCAACTCAAGCGATGAGCTTGCCAACTGCATTGTGGTTGTGGGCGGGTGCACCGACGACGATGCGCTTGGCGGCGGCGTGGTGCTGCACAGCATGCGATCGCTGCCAGACGCCGAAGTGGAGCAATTAGAGCGATACGCTGGCAATGGCGAGCAGATTAGCGCCCAGGCCGCCTGCGATGAGCTGCACAGCATCTCCAACGAAGTCAATCGTCTGCTAGAGCTGCACAAGCAAAACTCTCAACTGGAAATTAAGCTACAGCGACTGCGACGCGGCGTGGCTGAAATCAATGAGGATCATCTGGGTGACAGAGACGGCATTGCTGCGGCTGCCGCACACCCACCAGAGAAGCCTCAAGAATGCCAGTCAAAGGAGGTGGGTAAGTGGTTAGCTGCAACCCTCATGGATTCGCAGAAAAACGTTAATGGAAATGCAAATGCAAATGACGAAAGCCAGCAACAAAAGCCAAACGATGAGGGTAAACATGTAAACGCTGAAAAAGAAGCAACGCTTGGACTTACCTGCCAGGTAAAAGCAAACAGCGATAATAAACAGAGAGAAGAAGAGCCAACAGCAATGGCATCAACAACAGCAACAGCTGTGCAAACGCAGGTGGAAAATTGTGAAGAGGGGGAGGAACGACAAGCCAACACTATATGCAGCGAAGCATGCAAAATAAACGACAACATGGAAGTTAAACATGCGCTCACAACAACAACAACAACACCAACACCAACAACCGCAGCAGCGAGTAAGGCACCTGAGCAGCAACGACATCAACCAGAGAAACACCAGCAGGTAGATCCACAGCCAGAGAGCGTAAACACAATTACGGCGAGCAACACCAACAACAGCTGTACAGAGCACTCTCAGCAACTACAGCTACCTGTTGATGTAGCTGTTGTTGTTGCTTTAGCCGATCGCGCAACCGAAGTGAAGTGGAAGTCGAAGTCGGCATTGGGAATGGGCATGGAATTGGAAGCGGAGTCGCAGAGACCAGCAGTTAAAAATGAAATGTTAAACGTTGCGGTTGAAGAGCCAAACGCACGCGAAGCTACCAGCAACAACAACAATAACAACAGCAGTAGCTTTGGCCATAATGACGACGCTTTCGCAGCACAAAAGACAAATAGCGAGCCAGTTGTTGTTGTTGTTGCTACTACTAGCCAAAGCAGCGGTGACGTAGTGAATGGGAATACGAATACGAATACAAATGTAAATGTGAATGTGTGTGAATCGTCAAAGTCGTCGCGTGTATTTGAAAGTTGTGAAAACGAATACGACAAAATATTTGGCAGTCACCAAGAATTGCCAAATACTCAATTAACAGCAACAGCAACAGCAGCAACCACAGCAGCATCAGCAGAACAAACGACAGCAGCAGCAGCCGCAGCAACAGCAATCAAAAACTCACTTTCGGCCAAATATCGGAGTCTAGTAATGATTACAAAAGACAATGAAAGTGCAGCAGCAACATCAACAGCAGCAGCAACAACAAAGGCCAGCCGCGATTATGAAATGTCAGACAGCAACACCAGCACCAACGGCAACACTGCCAATACCAACAACTTTGACCAGAACTTTGGCGGTGACTCATTTGGCGGCATTGGTGGTGTTGAGCTCGTGCAAAGCGATCGGGAATCATCGCGTGATTCGTACAGCGTGGACTCACTGAACATACAGGATGGCATTGCCAAGCCCAGTCTGGATGATGGCCTAGCAGATGATGATTCGTGGGTGGAGGAGCTAAGTCAACGTGGCGATGATTATGATGAGGATTTGAGCAATGCCACCACAACACCTACGGCCAGCGACTCAGAGGATGCAGCAGGCGATGGTGATTCGGGACGGCTGGTCTATACAGATCGCGAGGACGAGTTGCGCGGCTATCATCGCTCAGCCATTGACTTCACCCTACACACCATTGTCGAGGAGAGCTGTGAGGAGAGCGAGGTGGCCTCCATGCGTGCGGACAATGAACTAGATGCCGAGGAGGAGGATATGGCCGAGAGGAGGCGGATGCGCACGCTGCAGCATCACCATCGACTGAGTGCCTCAGAGCTGGAAAAGTATTTCTTCTTTGGCTTGGGCGATGGCAAAGTCATGAGCTCTATCGACACGCGCGGCGATGACACCGCCTCCGAGGTGAGCTCAGAGTGCTCGGAGAGTCTGGATTCGTTGCCGCATGATGAACAGTTGCTAGAAGGTGTTAACAGCGCTGCGGATTTGGCCTCATCACGGCTGGAAAAGTATTTCCTGTCTGGCTTCATGGGCTTCAGCGGTGCAGACAAGCAAGCAGAGAGCGATGAGAGTGGTGGCAGCGTTGGGAGCGATAGCGAGGGACATCCAAGTCCAAGTCAGCGTCGGAAGCGACTTGTACGTGCCCGTGGTACGCCGCGTAGTCACAACTCTTCACTAGACAATCTGCTGCTGCCAGAGGCGGATGCACTAGACGCCACAGCAGGGCCAGCGCCAGCAACAGTGGAGGATACCTCTGAGTCGGAGACGGGTTGCGATGATACGGTGGTTCATCTGGCTAGTGCCGGGGAAGGCAACTCCGACACCATTAAACGTAAGAAGCAGCTGCGCAAACGTCATGACTCGCTGGATGAAAAAAAGTTGCACGAAATTGGTGCAGCCACAGGAGATGCCTCCACCGAATGTCGCACTCCCACACCAGGTTCCTTCGGAACTTCGACTCAAACACAGGCACAGGTGAAGAAACAACAGCAACAACATCACCACAGCCGCGATAGCGGTTTTGTGGGCAGCAACGATGATCTGCTGAAAACGCCTGACTGTGAGCCGTCCAAGTCGCCCACTCCAGCGTTGGAACAAATCAGCGAGGATCGCGAACCAATGAATGCACCGCTCAGTCTAGCCATGTTGGATCTGCCTAGTACCAGCTCCTCTGCTTCAGCGCAGAGCACGCGTCGAATAACACTGCAGGCACCACCAGTACCACCTCCAGTCACCACCAGTTCAAATCTGGTGCGCAAGGACAGCTTCAACAACTGGAGCTCTGACGAGGAGACTAACCTGATGATGAGCAAAATGCGTCAGTTCTTCAAGACGCTCATCGTGGCGACAGCTAATGCTCAGCAGCAACAGCAGAGCAAGCCCACCACTCCCAAGCACAGCACGCCGAGCTCAGTGCGGCGAATTGCCAAGACGCGTTCTGCCCAACTGGCATACTTTGAGGATGAGCTGACCCGCCTAATGAAAACCGTGCCTGGCATTAACGATGAGCAGGTACGCGAGATAGTGGAATACCTGAGCAGCGAGGAAACTTGGTCGGACTCGTATGACTCTTCGGACTATACCAGCTCCGACTTGGATCTGGAGGGTGGCGAACACAAGGGAAAGCTGAAGGCCCAAATCTCAGCAAGCTGCCAGCAGATTATTAGCAAATTCGAGGTGGACGAGGAGGGAGATCGCGGCGATGGAGGCTTGCTGGACGAAGCACAGGGCCTGCATGTGGGTGACACTGCCTTAGTCTATCAGAAGCTGGTGGCTTCCTTCAGTCAAGTGGCCATCGGAACAACCGAACATGAGCTAAAACCTGAGACGACGCACACCGACCATCCTGACCGTACAGAGGATGATTGTATGTCAACGGCAAGCACAGAGCGATCTCCGCAGTTGTTTGCCAAGGTCATGCAGCATATTGGCACCCGATTGGTAGCCCTGATGCATGAAGTGAGCAGCGGGAATGAAACGCCCACGCCTACTCCTGCGACCACACCATCATCACGCCATCATCGACGAACGCAAGTGCAGATGCAGGCCCAGGCCAAGATCTCGGCCACCACCACCGAGGACGAAGAAGATGAGGTGGAGGAGCAATTACGGGCCATGCCCATCAAGCAGCTGAAATTGCGTAGTAGATCCCATGATTTACTACTAGACGGAACTCCCAGCCATAATCACTGCAGCCAGGCCAATCACCCGGGTGCGGTGCATCACCCGATGGGAGTGAGTGGTGGATCGGGCTCAGGATCGGGAGCGGATAATGCTGGTGAAGAGTGTGGTGTGGCCAGCGACTACGAACGCTTCTCGTGGCGCGGCAGTTTTGAATCGGCATTACTGGCTAATGGCGACTCCAGAACTAGGCTCAGCCAGCTGAGTCAACTAGACAGGGACAACTATAATTCTTATTCATCATCTGCGTCCGCTTTGGCTGTTGCAAAGCGCCGATCAGCAGGCGATCTCCTGTTTAGTCAGCATCAAGCTAGCCTTAGTCGTGAGCAACTCGACCGCGTTCGATCGTGCGGCAGCATTGGAGGTGGCGATGCCCATCACCACCAGCTAGAAGCTTCCCCGGCCAAGCCTTGGCTTTCGTCGGCCAGTTCCTGTGGCGATTCCGCCAAAGATGTGCGGCGCTCGAGTGTGCCGGACGCTATCTATGAGACGGACTCCAGCGATGAAGGTGCCTCAAATCAGTTCAGCGTCAACCGGTCGACTCTACCACGTAGCCTTACCGGAGTCCAAGTGGCCAGCACTAACTCCCTGCCCCGTTTGCCCACCTCATCAGTGGGTGCGGGTACAGCCATCACAAGCACACCTATGACCAAGTCACAGAGCGCTCTCAACTACACACCCTCGACCACTTCCTCTATCTCCTCCTCTACCTCGTTAACAACGGGCAGTGCGAAAAGCGCGCGCTATCGCTCGCCTGGATTAGCCGCCCGTGCGGCGGCCGCCAGCAATAGCAGCAATTCTGGCAACAATAGCTCCGCCAGCAAAAAGCTTGGTGCGGGTCTGCAGCAGTTCCTCTACTCAAAGCGGGATGCACGCAAACGCCTCAACATGTCAACGGGTGAGTTTCCCGTTCTACACACACATAAACCCCTCACCTAACGCTCTTAACCCCCCTATAACTAAGCCAGGGGGCAAATGCCACACCTCGGCATACAACGAAAGTCTGGCATTCTTTGAATTCAATTTGAATGCCTCGCCCCTAACGGGAATTCGATTAGCCTTAGCCCAAAAATTCCATGAACGCCAATTCCACGCAGGCATCAAAATAACATGCACAGCCAGAATCCTTCACGCCAAGCCATAGCTGAAACTAAACTATTATCCTGTGTATACACTTAGAAAAAGTGGTCCACAGTTGAAGCTACACAGGCTCGATTTATCTTTAAGTTAGGAATAGGCAAGGTTAAATGACAAAACTTGTGCAAACTCGTCAGAAGTCAGAAATTTTGTTGTATCACTAGACCTAGAGCAAGATAACAAGCAATCCAACGCATTTGATTGTCAGTTTCCCCTTTAAAGAAATTTAATATTTTAAATCGCTCAAATTTCTAAAATCTTGATAACATTACATTTTTAGTGTAGCTGTGGTGCCGATTATGATTATGATGTTAACGACTCCAGTCTCCCCCTTTTGCCCCAGCTCTAAGCCCCAACACATTGCCATTCTGCCAGCCAACTGCTTTGCCCGAAATAAACTCAATCAAGGTCAATTAACTGTATCCATATTAAGAGCTCTATGGTCGTTGCCAGCTTCTACGAATACTGGTGCCAGCTCCGGCTCAGTTCCCAGTTGCCACTTAGCGTCTAAAGCGTTTTTCGCACTGCGATGATTATGATGATGTCGCCGATGACGATCATGTCAGTCGCTGTCTATTGCCAGTTCCGCTTGGCGGGGGCGTTCGACGCCATTATGTAGTTGTTGTGGTGGTTTTTTACTTGCTCATTTATTAGTTGGCCAAAAAAATAATAAAAAAAAAATAGCTGTTTTGCGGCTAACAATTATAAGCATATAGCTGCTTGGTGGTCAATGGGACTCGAACTCAAAATTTGTCTACGTGTGTGTAGAGGGCACACAGAGCTACACAGGCGGGCTTTGAACTTTTCGGGTTGTTAAATAGAGATGGAAGTGAGTTTTAAGTGGACTTCTCAGAATGACTTTCTATATGAAACATAAAATGAAGTAGTACTAATTTCAGTTTTATGATACATCGCAACAAAATATACCAATATGTACCAATATAGATCGGTCAACTATATCAAATAGAAGAATAACGAAAGATTTGATATTTTAGTTGCCTGCCTGATCTGGATCAAAATCGGTCTGCTAAAATTGAATAGATGTCCTTGCTAAGTTTTCATCCTGAAATTGTCCGCTTCAAGGCTTCTGGTAGGAAGTTTCACCAAGTCGCTGCAGTATTATTATTATTTTCTTAATGTTTTCCTGAAGATGTTTTTATAGGAATACCATTTCACATTGGTTTTGCGAAATTTTAAAGAGTCTATATGAAATGCTAAACTATATATAACTGACAAAGTAAAATCTGTATATGCTTCAACTTTTACATTTACATTCTGTTTTTGCTGTGCTGCAAGCCTTGGGCTACCTGAAACAGTTATTTTCCTGCAATGAAAACTATATATAGAAATCTCCAACTATATTTCCAAGCTGACAAAACTTTTTGGAATGCTTTCTGAATTTATACGTTACATTATGAGTAATTTGTATTTAAGTAATGTATTGTGGAGCATTGGCTTTCGGTTAAGCTCATTCTGAATTTGTTTAAATACAATTGTTCACGCATGAGTAATTACGTTACCATCTCAATTGCCAACTACAAGTATAAATTGTTTAACGTTTTACGCAAAATCCAAGTAAATGATTGGCCATTGGGCTACCCTGGTATCGATGTCTATTTCCATATTGATATTTTACTCCGCCCCCGGCTATTTGGCAATGAACGCACCACAATACAAATGTAGAACCATATTCAACTCTTGACGTTGATAAAGTGTTTTGCTTTTGTGTTTGTTTATTTGCTGTATTTAGTTTTTGAATTTTGCATAAAACAATTACAATTACTGGTTTTGAACCGGAGACCCCAGTTGACACTCTAGCCAAGAGCTTTGTAAATTTTTGATTGCAGTTATTTTCGTGCATCACTGCGTCGCCATTGTGCGGAAGTGATTGCCACTACTGGCTGCCAGTGACGTCCAGCTCCAGGCCCATCCGGCAAACTTACGAATAGCTGCAGGCGGCCATGCAATAATGTTGTCTACAATTTAACAATTATGCAAATCAAACAGAAACACAATTATTTCACTGGCATCACGGAAATGCCAAAGACTTTGGCACCCTATAAATACAATAATATTAGACACCCGTTGAAAGAGCAAAACTCAAAAGCGCCTGAAATGGATCTGCAGTTGATTTCTAATTAAATTAACCTTTACTGTCGAAGTACGCATGTGTGCTTGCATGTTTATCGGTTGCTCACTCCCTCTGTCTCTGTCTTTCTCACTGTCTCTCTCTCGCTCACACGCATCTTACTCAGTCTTTACAGAAATCGTTTCGTTAATTGCACTTTCATTGGCTAGCGCCTTGTGACCCCAAAGTTCAATATTTAAATAATTTAATTAAACTTAGATTTCCATTTGAATCTCCATGTCGGGTTCTGCTTGTTGGATCTCCGAGTGTGGCTCAGTTGGCGACTCAAGCTATACGGAGTTGGTGCTCGCTCAGCTGCGCTCCATAAAATTCAAATCGTAACCCACTCAAGTGAACCATACCGATCCCCTCCGATCAGTGCCGGTGAAAGTGTTATCTATCTAGCTTTATTTGTTTTGAGGTTTGCCTCCGAAGTGAGGCGTTTATCGCTCGTTTTGTTAACGATTTAAGCCGAAAATGCGGAAATTATATTTAGACGCCTCGTAAAACCTTAAATGAAAATGAAAACATTGTATAAGTGCGTGACATTTTGTCAACAAATCGTGACTGCGTAAATGACATTTTCAAACCAATCGCAAGCAACAGCAGGCACCAAAGTAATATCAAACATTTTTATGGCCGTTAAACAAATTTTAACGGATCTGTTTAATTACTCAAATTACGTGGCAATTGTCTACGCCTAGGAAGTCATGTGACCCACATTTATGTATTGTGGTTATAGTGTTAGCTCTGACAAAGCCTAATTTCAATTTATTTGACACCTTTTCATTGTGGATTGTTTGGGTTGTCGCTGTCAAATTGTGTATGTTTTGCACTGCAAAGGCCACATACTAAAGTTCAGGGCCGTCTGCTGCCTACTCATTGAACTGTAGTGACGGTTACTTAAATTTAATTAACGGCACCTTGAAAAGCAGAATACAACTGCTTATCTGGCAATTTCCTTGTTGTCAGCTGCCTCAAATAGTAGTACTTAGATAACACTTAAGCAGCTCAACTGCAGCCACCAATTACGTGTCAAAATTTTCAGAGTTCTTAATCAAAAAGATTGCTTATCGCAATCGCTGCGTTGTGCTTATCGTACACATCGTGAGTCCATAATTTAATAACAATAATTATGATACGACTTCCACACCCACAACAACTGGCCAAGCGCAACTATGACACATGACATATGCCACACAAAAATGACATGACATTTTGTATAGATTGCTGCTCATGCTCTCCCTGATGATTGCCGATGACACCGAAAGGCAGCTCAATTAATGTGAAATGAAAAAATTGACTCGTTTAATTGGCCCGCGGAGGGCGGAAAAGCAAATACCAAAAGATTTCAGCTCCATCAGTAGCACTGAGAACCCTGCCTCATCGACCAGATCGAAAAAGCCCACGGCAGCAACAGCAGCTACAGCACTTGCCAGAGTTCACAACTATGGTAAAGTAAGATCCACGCCAGGGGGTTCTTCTGGGTCTACATTGCCCTCCAGCTCAGCTGGCAAGATTCAGTATGCGGCTCTGAATCGCATGCGCGGTAGAAGCAGCACAGTCGGTGCTAAAAAGCAACGCCCACGCCGTTGGCTTCGTCTGTTAAGTCTGAACTGGCGGTCACGCCGACGTAGCCCCGGGCATCGTAGCTGGGGCAAGTCATCCAAGTCAAGGTTGTGGCGCAACTGCTGCTGCTGTTGCTTCTGTTGCTGCAGAGGCCGGCGCTCTCGTCCAGGCTATCACTGTGACTCCGAGGAGGACGACGATGATGATATTGATGCCAAGGTGGCTGCCTACATAATGGAGATGAAGCAGCGCGAGGCTGCTGCCAATAGGCAAAGTGAGCAACTCCAGCTGGCTGAGACCAGCCTTAGAAAACGCGAGTCATTGAGGGAGCAGCAGCAGCAGCATCAGCAACTGGAGCAGGATAAGCAGCTGCGATTGTCATCATCATCGCAGGCCAAGCGACGTGCTTGGACCTGGGATGATAGCTTGCGTTCCAACTCCGATCGGTTTTTAGAAACGCTCGAGGAGGATTTGCCTGGGGCAACTGCTACTGCTGCCGCTGCTGCTACTGCTACTGCTGCTGTTTCTGGAAGGCTGTCCCTAACACTGCAGCGCCGCACCCCACTGCATGTGACCTTTGTGCAGGAAGAAGAGGCACAGACACAGGGGCAGGAGGTGGGGTTGGGTGTGGAGCTGCAAGGTAGGCGCCATCTGTATGTGAGCAAGCTAACGATTGCCTGCAGCATGAGCCAACCCCTGCACCTGCATTTGGCGGCACTGATTGAACTCCATCTAATAAGTCAAATATCTTAATGATATCCATGCGTGTGTGTGAATTTGTGTGTGTCTATTTGATTGATCATTAGCCATAATTGAGGAAACAAACAACATATAGTTGAATATATAAATCTCTCTTTCACAGAGGAAGCCAAGGCTGCTGCGGAGGAGCTGAATCGTTCACCGGTGATTGGACAACGCACTGGAGATGCCGCCGCCTCCAGTCCTATACAGTCGCGTGCCTCAAGCGAGGCCTGGCCGGTGCAGTCGGATGAGGATATTGATCGTCTGGTGGCTATGCATCAGAACCGTAGCAGCATGAGTTCACTGGGGGTAAGTCAAACTCCTAGTCAAAAAAGAAACACGGATAGATAATTATTGAGATTACAGGTTCGCTCTGAGTCCATGGCCAGCGTTTATTCTGGCGCCGGTGAGGGACGCTATGGTACAGTTGTGGTCAAGGGTCAGGTGGAGTTCGGCATGCAGTACAACTACAAGCTGGGCGCCTTGGAAATTCACGTGGTGCGCTGTAAGGATCTGGCTGCCGTTGACAACAAGCGGAATCGTAGTGATCCCTATGTGAAGGTAAAGCTTTTACCGCACTCGTTCTTGATTTTGCATGGCTCACAATCGCGAATCTCTCTAGGTCTATTTGCTGCCGGACAAATCCAAGGCAGGCAAGCGCAAAACCAAAGTGAAGAAGCACTCCCTCAACCCCATCTTCGATGAGACGCTGCGTTTCCACACGTCCATTTCCAGCTTAGAATCACGCACCCTATGGCTAACGGTCTGGCATTCGGATATGTTTGGACGCAATGATTTCCTGGGCGAGGTCAGTGTCAATTTGCAAGGCCGCGTATTCGACAATCCCCAGTCGCAATGGTATCTGCTGCAGGAACGAGTAAGGCTACTTAAACGGAGCAGAAATAGGTGATAAACCAACTAATAATGGTTCCCCCTTTGCAGAGCGAGCCTTTCGACGATGTGGCCACCTATCGTGGTGACATCGTGGTAGGTCTGAAGTACATACCGCCAGAGAATGTGAAGTCTTCGATATTCTCTCGCGGTTCGTCCTTAACAGGCAGCTCATCGAATCTACGCAAATTTGGCGGCAGCATCAAATCGGTAACTTCCAAGTCTGATCGCAGTGCCAAGGGTGGGCAATTGCATGTGCTGGTCAAGGAAGCCAAACATCTGAGTCCCATCAAGGCCAATGGCACTTGCGATGCCTTCTGCAAGAGGTGAGCGTTGAAACACACACACAAATGTAGAGTTATAAGACTGAATGTCGATCCAATCTTTTTTTCTTTCCCAGCTACCTATTGCCGGATCGCACTCGCAGCTCTAAGCAAAAGACGCCAGTGGTTAAGCGCACACTCCATCCCACTTGGAATTATACCTTTATTTATGAAGATGTCTCCCTGGACGACTTGTCGGAACGTGCCCTTGAGCTGACCGTTTGGGATCATGATCGTTTGGCCAGCAATGAGTTTGTTGGCGGCATACGCTTTTCCCTGGGCACTGGTAAGCCGAGAATCAAGCAAATCGAACTGTTCCTTACTGAGATTGAGTTACTTTTTAGGTCGCAGTTATGGCCGGCAGGTGGAATGGATGGATGCCACTGGCAAGGAGCTTTCACTATGGCAAAACATGCTGGATCGTCCCAATTTCTGGGTGGAGGGCAGCTTAGTTCTACGCTCCAGCTTGGATGGCATTCGAGCCAATTTACCATAGATGAGGCAGCAGCCAGAGCTCAGTCACAATTTGGAATTTGAATATTGCTCGCAGTAATTCATTGACCAGTTATCCATGACGTTGCAATTGTCAGGCCATGGCATCACCTCGGGGTCACCAATTGTATTTGTATTTGTATTTGAATTGCATTGCATTAGTTATGATATAATTATAAATTAGTAATGGTCTGGACAACAAAATAATGCAAGTCGTTGTAGATTTATGTTTAGATTGCACGAATTGTATAATTGATTGTTTGCATGTGTACGTGACACGTTAATCAAGATAAATATGTGTGTTAAATACCTATGAGCATGCAGTTAAAAAGGACTTTAGAATACTCGAATATGACGGCGTTTGAATATGACGACGACGCTGACAATTATTGTACCTACTCTAAGCAGCAGCAGCACATCGTTCAAACTCGACAAAAACAAACAACACATAATTACTAAGTTTGTTATCACAAATTTCTGGCACTAGTGTTAGGTGCGGCTTATTGTAGGCTCCACGAAATGATAAACAAACTGAACTATAAAGCAAAGAGAAATTGCTCATCAAATCGACTCTGAAGGCGACTATAAAAAAATATGGCCCCATATTTATGGTTACGTAGATATTAAGCTTAAGCTCTTTATGTGTGTGTTGTGTTGTGTGTGTTTTTGTTTTCCAAAAGCAATTTGCAATTTGCAATTTGCATATTATATGCACTAAGCTACGACAAAAATTAAACAAGTTAAAAGACATGTAAACTAAGCTAATCGATAAAGATGTAAGCACTAACCATAATAATCAAGAAATACAAACGACCTTTTTGTAAATGCAACATTTTCCTTGTTTTCATTATGTTTTCCTTTCGTATTTAGTATTTAAGCAAATGGAAAAAAACAAAAAACAAGACAAAAACCAGAGACATTCGTGCGAGCTAGAGCTATTCAAAGATCTGCATTCAGAAAGCTACAATAATTTGAATAAAACTAAGTTTATCAAATACAATACGGAATCCACACACAATGAAGACGTATCAGCAACTTAATCTTCGTGATATTATTCTTTCTTCATATTATTATTTCTCTTTTGTTAGATTTTTCCAACTAGATGACTACGAACCTACTATATTCGATATAGTATAGGTGGCATTACTTTACCCAAAATCGTTAGCTTGATAGCTCTAGTAAGTACAATATATATTAACATAAAAACAATTCAAGCATATCAACGTAAACTCTGTGCAAAATCAGCAAAGCTTCATACAAACTACCTAAATAAAAACCCACCCAAAACACTTCATAAATACATAGATCTCCCTCCAACTCTTGTTGCTAAAAAAATAAATTAAATTAAATAACCCTGTCAATGGTGTATATTCTATAATATTATAGATAATTCGTGGTATGGCATATATCTCAAAGCTGTGAAGCAGCTCTATAAACAAATATTTGAAATTAAAATGCATTGTTAAAACAAAAAGTCTTTGGAAAATACAAAAACGAATCTTATGAATGCTTTTGGTGTAAGTTTATATATACATACATTCATATTAAATTATATCTATATATATATATATATATACATAAGAGATAACATAAATTCATACAAAATATTCATGTTGGATGATACTTAACAGATTTATAGTACATGTTTTTTTTATATAAAACAAAAGAAAAAAATTAAAATTGCTGAATCACTCGTTGCCTAAATACCGCTTGTCTTTTATACTCGATGTTTTCGAAACATACATAAATAATACACTACACTAACTCATTCTTAAACAATCGGTGATGGTTATGGATTGATTTACGATTGATACATATATAATGCATACATATGGAAGAATGTGGACATAGAATGCTTTCTCCAAATCGAACATATATACATATATGCATTTTGATAAATGTCAAACAATAAGCAGCAAATATTGCAAAAAGCATAATAATGGTATTTAGTAGCACATATAAAACGAATGATATATATATATATATACATACATACATACAAATACATATACATATACACATACTGTAAGAAGAATAATATTTAAGGATTCCATTAAATATTTGTGGTCTATAAAGGGCAAAGCAAAACAAAAACAAAAACATATTGACGTTGAAACGTTGCTTGTTGCTCTGGCCATCTCACCTGGTTTGGTCAGACAATCTGATCTAGCTGTAAGTTGGCTAGCGCCCATATACATAATCATATACCATATAATCTAGTATATAGACATACACCAAAGAGTGTGTGTGTTTTCATCTCCAGTGTTTCAATGTGTACTGCATGTATATTTTTCTACTTTTGAACTTTGCTAAAAACGCACGTACCCTCTATTACTATAACTCTATATGACTAACATACACCTACTCGTATCTTACCTAGCCAAAATGATAAATTGTGTTTTAACAATTGATACGCATACTTTACCTACTCGCTCACTCTCTGACATGGTGCTATATATACTTTCTCTGTAACCCCATATGTACTCTGGGGATGCCGAGAGAATCATGAGAAATCGTTTTACCTTTTTACTGTGTACGTGTATTTTGGATTCAACTGAACTTTTGTGAACTAGTGTTGATTATATAAATTTAAAAGTAAATAAAAAGCCAGATATACATGTATACATAAAGTTACTTATAGCATATAATACCTATACAAGACATACGAGTACTTGCTTGCAAACTCGCATGGTTCGTTTAAGATTTAAGCCAAGTAGCAGGAGCAAAGAGACGACATGTTTATGGCACGACAATTTGTTGAGGACTTTTTTGAATATTGGCAGTTGTCAGTTTGGACTCCAAGCAGACACATACACACGTTGCATATTAAAAATATTAAAATATATATCAGAAATATTTATGTACTTACTGTATTTGACAGCAATTGCAATAATTGCTCATAGCATTTAAGCTACAAAAAAAATATCAACAACAAAAACCGAAAACAAAGAAAATGTGTAATTATAAAGGCATTAGGCCAATGATTCATACAAACAAATATATGTTGCGTTATTTACATAGGAATATACTAAATGATATAAATGATATGGTTGCCACTGCTGCTACAATATGTTTGCAAAGGCGTATTTTGATCAAAGAAAGCAATGTCACCTCATCCTTTTTCAGCAAATAAAAACTCTTACCTTAAGAGTCGTCGCAGAGCATGGTTTCTTGAAAGTTCTTCAAAGTGTTTAAAAAACCGCTCTTAGTCTAACTGTATTAATTAAAGGACTAAAAGAAACCAGCCAGATAGTATTCAAATCATTAGAAATTATGATATTGCTTTTCAACTGGTTTTTACAATGGTGAAAAAGTTTATCTTTATAGTTTGTGTCCTTGGGTGTTCTGTACATTACTCGTAATCGACTTATTACTTGACCTCCCAAAATGGCAGTTTAAATATATATAAGACAAACAAGGTGTTGTATGAATATTTTGTATTTGGAAAAATCTGTCCAATCAACTTTAAAGGAATTTCTTAACACAAATCGGAGGCATGAAAATATTTCCGTATTTGTATGAAAAACCAAATTGTTTACGGTCGATATCCACAAAAGCAATACCAATTTCAGCGCCAAAACCTTAAACTCAACTTACTTAATTACTTTATCCAGTATTTTCATTCACCAGAAAGGAAGGGTCTTTAGACTTCTCTAAGGAAGCGGAAATTTCTGGCGAAATGTTTTCATAGTTGCCAACAATTAATAGAGAAACATGTCTAATTACAAAGGCAATAAAAATACACATTTTTTGTATATATAATGAGACCTGCTTTGTTTTCCCAAATGAGAAAAACCCAACAAAAATAATTTTCTATGGTGAAACAATTCCAGTTTTGTATACAAAATGGTATATTAATTTGATAAGGAGGTTAGTAGCACAACTTTTTTGTTTTTCATCAGAATCAAACCAAATTCGGGCTGCATCCATTTGAGTACTTCACACGTACACTGGCCTGATCTGATCAAGATCGGACAACTATATCATATAGCTGCCATATACCCGATTTTTCCCTGTTTTTCATCCAAATCAAACCAAACTCGGTTGTATCAATTTGAATAAGCTCCACGTCTTCTGGATTAATCTGATCAAGATAGGACAACTATATCATATAGCTGCCATATAACCGATTGTTCCGGAATGAACAGTTAGGATCATAACTTATGTCTTTTATCCAAATTACAACAAATTCGTCTTATATCCCTTGTATCCACTCCATTCAGATCTAGATGGGTTATATATTTACATTGTAAATGGCAAGATGAAGCTAGCTTTTCTTTCTTGTTTTTTTTTTCAAATTTCCCCGAATTTTAAAGGAAAAAAATCGAAAAAAAATCCCACAACATAAAGCTGAAAAAATACCAAAAGTTTCACCATGGAAACATTTTTTTGTAGTTTTGTGTCAACTGGGGCCCCTTACCCCTATCAAATATACAATTTCAGTTTTGCCCAATGTTATGTTTGACTATCAGAAAGACCATAAGATAGTGAAATATGAAATTATTTTTCCTATAACCAAAACCATATAAAAAGCAGCCATTGTTGGGGTCAAGTAAGCAATGTCACGAGTCTCCATTCTGCTAGAGAGCAGCAAAATTCAACAGATTAAGTATAAAATTACACGCGGGTGATAAATTGAATTTGCAGTCAGATTTCGATCTCCTTATTAAATGGCGAGCAGCATTAGGCATACTCCCTAATATATTATACATACATATATACATATGCATTTCCCGAGCTCTGCCCTAGAATTTAAACTTATTATTAGCCCTTAGCCCTATACTGTGTAAGACTTTTTCCAAGAGATCTATGGATATGAATTGAAAAGCAAAACCAAACCAATCAAATAGAAGACATTGCGTTTATGACATATAAAGTTATATATTTAAAATGAGAAAATTATAATAATAACCATTTACAAGAATTACATTTTACTTAGTCTTAAGTAAGTACTTGCTACAACAACAACAACAATACATACTTGACATCTTACAGTTGACACAAAGAAGAAAAATAATTTGATAAAACCATAGCATTGGAGTAAAAATATACCTTCTATCCCTAAGCAAAAATGTTGTGTTAGCATTTGTGAACATTAATATCAATCAAATAAAGTAAATCTTCACAACAATTGACCAGTTTCACAACTTTTCCTTCAAACTGATGCAAATGTTTGCCAAACTTAGAAAGTATGTCAAGTAATCTGAGGCATTTACTGAGACAAAATGTTGTAATTTTCCATTGATAATTGTAAAATGTTAGGCATTTGTTCAGAGAAACATTACAAATTTTCCAGATATTTGTACAAATAATTTGCCAGTCTGAACTTGGGATAATACTAATTGCAATAACAGTCTACAGGGCTGTAGATGAGAATATGGCAGCCTTTCACTGTACTTCCGTTGCTGTTGATCCAGCCTCTCCATTGCGCTGATGTAGCTTTAGCTCTTCCGAGGGCTCCTTCAGTACATCATCGTCATGGCGTTTGCAGCAATTAAAAGAAAAGATGGAATCACCCTTTCCAAATGCTTCGCCATCCGCCAAGGTTATGGGCAGCTGTCTGCAATTTAAAAAATGTATGAATTTTCACTGAAGACAATTACTCCGAACCCCCACATCCGCTCTATCTCCTACCTGTTGTTGGTTTCCGGTAGCATTAGCACCCCTATGGAGGCCGCTAGCAAAATCACGGAAAGTATAAGAGATGGGGCCGCCGCTAATTTAGTGCCCAGGTGTATCAGATAAGGTGATATAAAGGAGGCTGCAGCGGCACAGAGGTGGACAGTGGCAATGCCCCGCGAACGCACACAGGTAGGTAATAGTTCCGAAGAGAACTGAGAGGCAACAGTATAGCACATGGAGACGCCCATCCGCATTGGTAATGCGAAGGCCAAAAGTAACGTTACATTGTTTTGCGCTCCTTCAATGGATAGCGCCACTCCCAAGCCGCAGGAGAGCACGCCTGTCCAAAGCATGGCCACCAAGGCTGTTAGTTTGCGACCAAGCCGATTTTGCAGCAATCCCTGGATGAATCCCGACGGAGGTACAGCCACAGCGAAGAGTGAGAAGACCACAAATGGAGACAGGCCTAGTCCCTCGACATTGCGTGAAATGGTGTTGAAGCTCAGCGAGGTCAGCATGCTGCAGAAATCGAGCGTGTCACCACATGTTTCCACTTATACACAGACTGGCTTTCAACTTACAAGGTAAAGACCACCAGGAGCGATGTCTTGCGAAGATGAGGTGTGCGTAGCAGGTCGACAAGTCGCGCCCGTGGCTGTTGATCCACCTGCTTGCGCCTGACGCTACAGTGGCTGCGAAAGGCCTCAAAATCCGCCGGCGGCACTTGGCGGCCATTAAAGTGGGCAATGTGCTTCAAACGCGCAATGGCTCCTTCCACATTGTTGCGCGTAATCAGCCACTGAGCGCTCTCCTGAACCACAAAATAGAACAGAGCCACCGTCAGCTGGAACAGGGCCGAGCAAACCAAAAAGATGCGCCAGTTTCCAGCCCACACCGACAACCAGGGCGCCACCAAAGCTCCCAGGCAAAAGCACAATCCCAGTGTCCCGGTCATTGCCAAATTCCGCAGCTTGGGCGCCAAGTACTCCAGCACTGAATGTGGAAGCACAGCTGATAAGGCTGAGTGTTAAAAACAAGATACGCCTTACATACCCAGAATAAACATGAGATAATAATTAGCAGTTGCAGCCAGACCAGAGATAAACCTGAAACTGGAGAACTGCACAAGATTCGTGGCATAGGCGGTGAGGAAGTCGCCCACAAAACCACACTGATTGGCCAGTATCACGGCGCGCACCCGTCCAATCTTGTCGCCCAACATGCCAAAGGTAAATGTGCCGATCAGTGAGCCCAAGAAAAACAAGGACTGCCCAATGCGCGCCTTGTAAGCATTCTCGCAGATCCAATTAAGCTGGTTCAGAGAAGGATTGAATGGTTAGTTACACTTCTTATCAGTACGTAGATTAGGCTGCTCACCTCCGCGTTCATGCTGCGAAATCCGTAATCATAGTTGTATATCCACCGTTCGCAGATCTCACTGCTCACCGTCACATTTGAGCCCTCAATCGTCTCCAGACGCGTGCAGCCGGCTTGCTTGCCAAAGGGTGCGTAGATGGCAGCTATTTCCTCGTAGCTGCGACTTTCTAGCTTCTCGTGATAGCACCAGTGCTGCGGCACAAAGCCAATTATGTTTTGAGCATAGTAGTGCACTGTGCTGGCAAAGGCAATATAGCCCAGGAGCATCAAAATGAGATACTGATAGCGGCCCGCATCACCGCATTTCTCCAAGATTTTGTCAAAGTCCATGACGAACGCTGCGTCAAATCGTCTAGCACTCGCTGAGAATATATTCATACTGAGAACTGAGAACTATGCCGAAAGAGCTGAAAGTGGACGGATTTGCACATTGTCTCGTCTCAGTTTCGGTCGGTCGTTTGCGGTCTAACTAACTAGCTCTGATAAGATTGTTTTGGTTGCTTATCGTGCGATTATGGGGGAACTGACTGACTGCCCGGCTGGCGCTTTGGTTGCCACGGAATAAATGTTTTATTGTTTAAATGAATTTATGCATTTCAATGTAAATATCAACATTGGCGTCTAGCTTGAGCTGTGACGCAGGCAATCATGCTGGTTTGAAATATATATAATATGTGTTATAAGTTGTGTTTTACATATTTGGATAGGCATATGCCTATAGAATCAACGAAACGTTGACCTGCGAAAGATGCGGATATCTAAAATGAGCAAATTCAGCTTGACAGCTCTACTGCATACGAGGGGTGTTTAAAAATTCCCTAGTTTAAACGAGAATGAACAACGCATAAGGCTTATGGAGCTGCATTATGAGGTTAACCGAAAAATAATATATATATATATATAATAAAATTCTATAATATTTCTTATTTATTTTGGTTATGTTGATGTGATTTTATGCAACAAGCCGTTCCCTTGGAGAAGCACATTGGATAGGGCAAACATTTTCCCTTAGCTTTTGCTGTAGCATCGCAAAACAATACAACTAATATGGCCAGGAACCAATAAACGTTCATCTTTCACTGCGAAGGTCCGATATAACGCTGAACTTAAATAGGTTGCATTGTCCAAGCATATCCAACTTCCATCCAGATCGAATAAGCGTTGCAATTAGAATTAGCCACTATATACACCTTGTCCTACGGCGTGGACTCGCCCTCTCTTGATTCTGTTTTTGGTTCATAGAGCTTGGTCACTTCTATGGGCACTCCAGACACATCATCATCATGTCTCCAGCAGTCAAAAGCAAACATGGACTCGCCTTTGCCAAATGCTTCGCCATCCGCCAGGCTGATCGGCAGCTGTCTAAAGAAAATAATTCCTAGTGATATACAACGATCATCTGCATCCATATTTTATTCATTACCTATTATTTGTCTCCGGTAAGCGAAGTGTGATCATTGCTCCTGCCACAAGCACAACGGCTATGAGAAGAGATGGCGCCGCCGCCCATTTGGTGCCCAAGTGTATAACATATGGAGTTAGGATCGATACAGCCGAGCCGGCCAAGTGTGCAACAGCTATTGCTCGCGAACGCACACAGGCTGGTAGCAATTCCGAAGAGAACTGGGTGCCCACGGTATAGCAGGTGGAAGAGAGCAGCCGCATGGGCATTGCAAACACAAGAAGTAGGATAGCGTTATCTTTTGCTCCCTCAAATAAGAGAGCCAAGCCCAAGGCGCCAGAGAGTAGGCCAGTGCATAGTATAGCCAGACAAGTAGTGGCCTTGCGTCCAAAGCGGCTCTGCAGCGCTCCTTGAATAAATCCCGACGGAATCACCACAACGGCAAAGAGCGAGAAAACATCAATAGGTGACATACCCAATCCTTCCACATTACGCGTAATCGTGTTGAAGCCAAAAAGTATAATCATACTGAAAAAAACCAAGTGAGAATTGGAGAAGCTATGTAAATGAAATGAAACTAGAACTTACAAAGTGGTAACCACAAGTATGGTTAGCTTCCTTAGATGCGGAGTTCGCAGCAAATCGATGAGCCGTGCCTGTTCCTGTTGATACCCTTCACTTGCTTTGCAATGGCGTTGAAATGCTTCAAAATCGGAGTCCGGCACTTGACAGTTGTTGAAGCGTGCAATGTGCTTGAGCCTCACAATTGCGCCTTGGACATCACTGCAACCTATGAGCCACTGTGCGCTCTCCTGCACCATAAAGTAAAACAGCAACACTAGCATCGAAAGCATAGCAGAGCACCCGATAAAGATGCGCCAGTTCCCAGCTAATACGGGCAGCCAAGCCGCTGCCAATAGGCCCAGGCAAGCTGTGAAGGAAATCGTGCCACTAAAGGCTATATTCCGCAGTCTGGGACCCAAATATTCCAGCGCTGAAAACACACAAGGTTCATGCGGCTATTTTGGAGAAGGGATTAGCTTGAAGCTTACCCAAAATAAACATGAGATAAAAATTGGCATCCGCCGCCAGTCCAGAGAGGAAACGGCAGGAGGCAAATTGCACAAGATTCGTGGTAAAGGCAGTGAGTAGGTCACCCACAAAAGCGCACTGATTGGCCAGGATTAAAGTGTGTACTCGTCCAATCTTGTCGCCCATCATGCCAAAGGTAAATGTGCCAGTCAGTGAGCCCAAAAAGAACAGGGATTGTCCAACGCGCGCCTTATACGCATCATCACAGACCCAATTGAGCTGGTTTGTCGCAGGATCGAGTAGTTAGCTACACTTCTTATCAATTACCAGAACAAGCTGCTCACCTCTGCATTCATGCTTTGAAATCCATAATCATAGTTGTATATCCACCGATCACAGGCCTCACTGCTCACCGTCACATTTGTGCCCTCAATCGCCTCCAGACGCGTGCAGCCGGCTTGCTTGCCAAAGGGTGCGTAGATGGCAGCTATTTCCTCGTAGCTGCGATTTTCTAGCTTCTCGTGATAGCACCAGTGCTGCGGCACAAAGCCAATTATGTTTTGGGAAAAATAGTGTATTGTGGTGACCCCACATATATAGCCCAAGAGCAAAAGCATGAGGTACTGGTAGTGTCCTGCGTTCCCGCACTTTTCTAAAATTTTATCGAAATCCATGCTGCTGCCGATCGGCCTGAGATACTACTACAACTGACTGAGGAAGGCGTCCAGAATTGCAGGTCTGAGTTTATATTCTACTCGCTTATCACATTTACGACAAGATGAGAGTATAAAACACTATTTCATTGCTTTAAGCTGATAAGCTTCCCACTATTCGGACAGTTCTCTTGGCCCAAAGTAAACAACAGCGCAGAGCACGAACTCTTACATTTCCTAGGGAATTATATTGTGAAATTTGAGTTAAGACATAAGTTTCTGCCGCGTCTCTGGGCTGGACTCAGTTGCTGCTGCTGGCTTCCCGGGCCGAGATCGTAGAAAATCAAACATGCGCTCCCCCTTGCCGAAGAGCTCCCCCTCGGCCAGCGAGATAGGAAGCTTCTTACTGCGCGTCTCGGGAAGCAGCAGGCACACATAGGCGCCGATGAAGAAGAGCAGGGCGAGTATTATGGAAGGCGCAGCCCGGTGCTGGGTGTCCAGATGCTGTATATAGGGCGAGAGGCAGGAAGCTGCGGCGGCGCTCACATGGGCAGCGGCCAAGCCACGCGAACGCACACAGGTCGGCACGAGCTCTGTGGAGAACTGCATCATGGAGCCAAAGCAAAGGGCCACCCCCAGACGGGCGGCCAGCATCAGTGACACCAAGAGCATCACGCTAGGCTGCGGCCAGAACGTCAGGACAATGCCACAGGCAACTGTAAACAGGCCGGTGGTGAACATAGCGCCAACACACATGAATTTGCGGCCAAACCACTCTTGGACATGGGATTGTAGGAAACTCGACGGCGGCAAGGTAAGCGCATTCAGCGTGAACATGATGAAGGGCGAGATGCCCACGCCCTCCACATTGCGCGCGATTGTATTGTAGCAGACCGTCATGATGGAGCTGCGGGTTAGAATCATGAATATGGACCTTAGCTTTGCTGGCGCTTTGAGTGGTCAGCTGCCTTTGACTTACAAAACGAGCAGTATCTTGATCAAAGTGTTGCGCATGTGCGGCATCTTCAGCGCCTGCCAGAGCTTGCCCTCGGTCTCTTCTTGCCGGCACTGCTCCTTCTCTTTGAAATTCATCAGACAATAACTGCGGAAGTCGTCAAAGTCCTGTTCGGAGACCACGCATCGATTGAACTCGGCTACACGTTTCAAGCGTTTGACGGCGCCATCAATATCGCGCCTAGTTATCAGCCACTGGGCGCTCTCCTGCACCAGGAAGTAGAAGACTATCACCAGAAGAATGGGCACAGATGACCAAACCATATATATACGCCAGTGTCCAACTAATGCAGCCTGCCAGCAAGCGCTTATTAGACCCAAACAGTAGAACAAGCCCATAACATTGTTTAGGCCAACATTTCGCAGCGAGGGGGAAACATACTCGAGCACTAGACAGGTGAGATAATCAGGAGCGTTTATGGCTTTTAAACCAGGCAGTACTCACCCAGTATATACATGAGATAAGAGTTGGCATCGGTCGCCAGGCCAGACACAAAGCGACACACAGAGAACGCCGTCAGATTCGCCGTGAATACAGTTGAGAAGTCACCCAAAAATCCACACAAATTGGCCAAAATTAATGACTTGATGCGTCCAATTCTATCACCCAACAAGCCAAAGATAAGAGTGCCACACATCGAGCCCACAAAGAAGAACGACTGACCGACCCTTGCTTTGTAGGCCGCATCGCACACCCAGTTGAGCTGTGGGAAGGTGAGAGGTCCGCTCAGATAAGGAATGTTGAATGAATTGATTAATGAGGTGGCTCACTTCGGTGTTCATGCTCTTAAAGCCATAATCGTAGTTATAAATCCAGCGATCGCAGCGTTCACTGCTTATCGTCGCATTGCCTCCATCTATATCAATCGTCGCCAGTCGCGTGCACGACGGATTTTCAAAGTTTGCGTATATGGCTGCAATCTCTGAGAAGTTTCGATTTACCAGCTGCTCGTGATAGCACCAGTGATCGGGCACAAAGCTAATCACATTCTGAGCAAAGTAATGTCGCGACGTGATGAACATAAGCAAGCCGTACAGCGCCAGCAACAGATACTGGTACCGATGGCTGTTGCCGCACTTGATCAAGATCTCATCAAAGTCCATGACGCTTCCAATGCACGAGTAGTTGCTCACGTTTTTGGTCAACGCCTTTGCCTTTTGAAATGCATACAATGAGATTCGACGTAAACAACAATAGCGATGATGATTGAAGAGCTGAGTTGGAGAAGTCGTAGTGTGCGGACTTGGGCTTGTGCTATGGTTGCGTGGTGGCGCTGCTGCTTGTTGTGGCTATGGAGATCAGTGTGGTCTGCTCTCAGTCGCTGCCACGCGCATACTGCCAACTGTTGTGCGTTATGGCGATGGTGGCGACGGCGGCGGCTGCGACCGTCCGTCCCTCTTTGTTGACTCTGACTATGACTAGTTAAGAGCGTATTGTGAAAGCTATTCGGCCAACGCCAACTGATATTAGAGTTGCTATACCACAATCGTATAAACGACCACGACTCTTTTTGTGTTCCTGATAAGTATATACGAGTGCCTTTGGACTGTGTGTCGTGCTCAATGCGCCCAATGAAAGGCTAGATTTTTGATTAACAATCGATTTAATTAAACTCGTACTGATAAGCAAATTATGTTGTCTTTCAAAGTAGCTACGATTAATATATACATGTGCATATATATAAAATGTAGCATGGCATGTGAAGGCATACAATTGCAGGCTGAATGCTTCTAAATATCGTTATACTTTTACTCAGGGTATTTATATTTTGTGAAGGTGGAAGATATACCACCATATAAAGTATATAAAGTATGACGGTTTTATATGGCCAAGCCCGCTCTATGCTATCTATTTAAATTAAGGTATAACTACCTTAATTATAGTATAACTAGTATAAGTAAAACTAGCATTTTCACCTTGCGTTATCGGCTAGATACTTTTCCAATGAAGCACCACAAAATGGCACCAGTTCAATGTATCATATGGAATTGACATGCAACTGACACAATAAGGTTTTTTGCTTAAAACTGGCCTTGATTTAATTGTATCATGACATCAACATAGAAGTCTTGAGTGTTATAGAGCTCAAATTCTAGCCAGGAGCTTCTTATATCCTCACGCTGGTCGATTTTAAATTGCATCCGTTTTGGGCAACTATATCATATAGATATATCATAATGCACACTTGGCAGAATACCTAGTGAATACCTAGCCACGTGCATTACATGGCCGAAAGGCTTGCAATTTCTGGAATAACACAGGAACAAGGCGAATCTCATGCAAGACACCAATCCCAGCGTCGGAGAAGCGAAACTGTGCTGCGGAATGGGAATAGGATGAAGTATCCAGTTAGTCCACCAAAGATGCAGAAGTCTGCTCACAGGATAAGCCATTCCTTTGCAATGCATATGCAACTTGAATGGTATATAAGCTTCGGCAATGTTGCCCACACATTTGGGTTTATCCGTATTTTTTGTTGTAGATGTTTTTGCAGTTCTTTCAACTGAAAATTTCAGTGCCACCGCTGTTTGTAGAGGCGTCATTTCAATAGCTTTTCACACCCTCTCCCGAGGAGAACACTCTAATATGGGTCTTGCGGTTTTATCCTACACCAAAAAATACAAGCAAAAAAAAACAATAAAATATCGCTGAACATCTTCATTGAATCTTCAAACACCACAACTTTTTATTCTAGTTCTAAGCCACCTTTGTCATAAGCGTGTTCTCCTCTGTGGCATGACATTTCATTTCACCGTCAACTTTAATCTCGCTCTTCTGTTCGCTACGCAAATTTTGTAAAAAATCAAAGACGCCTTCGCCACGTCCAAACTCCTCGCCCTCCGCCAAAGACATGGGCAACTTTCTATTACGTGTCTCAGGCAGCAGCAGACACACGTAGGCCCCAGACAAGAAGAGCAGGCCAAGTATTAATGAGGGCGCGGGCTTGAAGTATGTGCCCAAATGGATAATGTAGGGCGACAGGAAGGAGGCAGCGAAGCCTGCGACGTGCGACACTGCCACGCCACTCCCACGCACGCAAGTGGGAATTAGTTCTGTGGAAAACTGGCTGCTGGCACCATCGGCTATCGAGACACCAAAGCGTGCAGCAAGTGTAAGGCCAACCAGCAAGACCACGTTATGACTCTGATTATGGCCATGCGAAATCATAAGACCCGCCGCAGCAGCAAAGAGGCCAGTGATTGCCATCCAACTGACCGCGGTGGCTTTGCGACCAATGCGATCCTGAAGCAGTCCCTGCAAATAGCCTGATGGCGGCAGCGTCAGCGCATTCAGCGAGAACATTATGAAGGGGGATATCCCCAAACCCTCCACGTTCCGGGCAATGGTGTTGTAGCAGGGCGAGATGATTATGCTGCGGGTGAGCCAAAGATTGGGTGAAGATTGGGTAACCACTAGCAACTCGATTTGCTTACAAATTGATGAGCAATTTGATTGCCGTACTGCGCATGCGCGGCGTCTTCAGCATGTCAATCAGTTTGGACTGTTCTGTCAGGCTTTGCTCCGCTTCCTTACGATAGTGGAGCTGGCAATAACTGCGAAACGCCTTAAAGGCCTCCTCGCTGACTACGCGTCTATTAAAATTGGCCACCCGCTTCAGTCTTCTAATGGCACCATCAATATCATTGCGTGTGACAAGCCATTGGGCGCTCTCCTGCACAAGGAAGTAGAAAAGAGTGACCAATAATAATGGCAGCGAAGAGCAGGCCAGGAATATGCGCCAGTGGCCAACCAGCGCCGCCAGCCAACATGCTCCAATCAGACCAAAGCAGTAGAACAATCCCAAAACTGTATTGAGACCAACATTTCGTAAAGAGGGGGACACATATTCGAGAACTAGAAAGAAATGTGAACAGAAAATAGAAGAATTTACGTCAACATAAGAAAGGGAATGCAGGCATGGATGAGCACCTAAGCAGAACTTACCCAGTATATACATGAGATAGGAGTTGGCATCGGCCGCCAGGCCAGACACAAAGCGACACACAGAAAATGTAGTTAAATTTGCCGTGAATATGGTTGAGAAGTCGCCCAAAAATCCACACCAATTTGCCAAAATCAATGCCTTGATGCGTCCAATTCTGTCACCCAGCAAGCCAAATATTAGAGTACCGCACATCGATCCAACAAAGAAAAGCGATTGACCAACCCGCGCTTTGTAGGCCGCATCGCACACCCAGTTCAGCTGTAAGCGTCCAAGATTAGATGGCTCCTCCTTGGCTAACCAATACGCACCTCTGTATTCATGCTTTTATAGCCAAAATCGTAGTTATAAATCCAGCGATCGCAGAGTTCACTGCTTAACGTCACCTTGCCTGTATCCGCTTCAATTGTGGCCAGTCGCGTGCATGACGGATTGTCAAACTTAGCATAGATTGCTGCAATCTCTGGGAAACTGCGATTCTCCAGCTGCTCATGGTAGCACCAATGATCAGGCACAAAACTGATGACATTTTGCGAAAAGTAATGCATGGATACGACAACCATGAGGAAGCCATACAGCGCCAGCAGGAGGAATTGATAGCGGCTGCTGTTACCACATTTGGCCAGAATCTCCTCAAAGTCCATGCTGTGGCAGACTGGGCGTATGGCTGTAGGACTGTCCACAATCTTGTGATAAGTACATATTTATACGTCTGGTATTTATTTGGATTATTTGCACGACAGCTAATCTCCACCACGCTCTCGCGGACCCATATTTACGAATCGAATGCTTTTTGAAAGTTTATTGAACGCCCCAAAACACTCAAACTTGTTCCGGACGTGTTCTGCTGCTTGGGAGCTCGCTTTGACAACTGGTTGGGGATCTCAGAGCATGGCACCACGGCTAAGTTATTGAGAGAACAAGAACTGGCATTAGCTAAAAAATGAGAGTGCCATGTAAAGGCTCTCACACAGAGAATGTACTTACGAATGTTGTTTTACTTTTATCAATGTCTATTATACTTTTATCAGTTTATGGATCAAAAGCATTGAATGCTTAATGTATAAACAATTTTCTAAAATTTTCAAGTTTGGTAATGGTTAACCCGCCTCTTGACTACACCTCAAATATGTGTGTATTTATTTACACTTCTTGAGTTAGAAAATGTCATGCTCTGGCATATTTAATTCCTGAGCACGTCGCATCGCCTGTGCAAGCAATTGTGCCAAATGTGTGTTTATGAATGAATTAACAAATGAATTTCAATTAATTTCAATTTGTGCCACTTTTGCTGAATGCCTTGATTTTAAAGCCGCAAATAAAAAAAACTTTTTGTGCATGCTTGCATTTTTTATTGAATATATTTAAGTCTATGCTAAGGCGCCCAACTGACGATTCTCTTTCGAACTGGGACCAAAGTCTATCCCGGCCACTCCTGTTGCGAGCCTTAGGCTCAATTGACCATTCCCTAACTCTTTCCAAATGGGCTCTTTTTGCATTCCTTGCAAGTCGGCCTAAATTCGAACTAATACGTCTTCCAGACATAACTGCAATAGCTTTTATCTCTGGACACAAAAACAATAAACATCTAATAATAACAAAAGATAAGTGCAATATAGTGTCGCGCTGAAAAGCTTATTTTACTTGTTTGAGAGCTCCGATAAACGCGTGCTATCGCTGTAAATCATAAAATGCTATTGAGCAGTACACTAAAAGTTTGGCTCACCATTCGATTGTCGTTTGATAGACTGCTCAATTCTTGGATAACTCGTCGTTCATTTAGTAATGCAAATCATACAAAAGCTCAAAATGCCAAAATGCTATGAGTATGAAACGAGCATGACACGAGCCGACTGATATGCCAACATCCTCAGCAAGTTTTCCTTTGCTATAAAAAACAATTTTCTTCACAGCTTCAACGCTATCTTCTGTTATTATGCGCTGGGATGTCCAAAGCGATTCTCGGCCATCTTGAAAGAGTTTGTACCACTTGTAAAATTTGTATACTCGTACTCTAGTAGAGTAAACGAGTATATTGTATTCGTGCAAATGTATGAACAGGCATAAGGAAGCGTCTAAGACCACATAAAGTATATACCGATCCAGCTATGTCCGTCTGTCCGTCCGTATGAACACCTACATATCGGAGACTGTAAGAGCTAGAGAGACCCATTTTGATATGTAGACTCTCCTTATGGCGCTTATGGCAGATCCCTCCCGCGGAAACCGTAAAACTTTATATCTTCCACAAATTTGAACGCATTTAGTTGAAACTAAGCACATAGTCTACCGATTTGCTGAGTTTTGTTAAGATCGGATAATAATTGTATACAAAATCGTAAAAAAAAACATTTTGTATGAAATCAATCAATGAAATCATCAGAAATACATATACTTAACATTTTCCCCCTGCTTTGTCGAGTTTTCTTTATTTTTCTATTTATGCGCTTTCATATATCAAGTTTATTGAAATGCTAAGCAACGTTTCTTGGAGGAAAAAAATCATTTTATTCGTATTTCTGATTGAGTTTCAATTAATTTCAATTTGTTTCACATTTGCTGATTGCCTTAAATTTTGAGCCGCAAATGAAGAGACTATATGGGTATGTTTAAATTTTTTATTGATTTTATTTTTTTTCATTTTTTATTATACTTTAATATCGTATATATATATTTCTACAATTACAATTTGTGTTTAAATGAATATGTGTCTATATAATTATATATGTCTACATTTGCTGCCTTGCTTTGAATATAATTGAATAGATAAGTGATTTGAAAAGGTTGATGTTGTTTTGTTTCCATAGCTACAATTTATAAATGTAGTAAACGCATTTAGATAACATGTTAGATAAATCTTATAGTAGACTATTACAATTGCCTGGCTTAAATACAGAGTACAAACACACCTACATACATATATGATAGTACACACATACATTACATGCAAAGGTTTTAACTAAATTTGTATAACAACTAAACTACATACACATACTTAGCTGCTCTATATATAATAAGTTGTTAAGCTTGGTCTGAGAAAGTGCATCATGAAATAATTAACTTAATAAGCTTACAGAATTTGATAAGTGCAATTGGGTTTTACAACAATTGATATTATTTTAATGAAATTAAATGATAACATCAAAAGTTCATAACTAAAGCCCCTGAATGAATAGCATTGAAAACTAGTTGATCATTATCATCCATCAACTAAGCATTCAGTCGTAATTTACAATCTTTCCACTCAGCAGGTTTTCGACAAACGCCATCATACACGCTCATACATACACACAACGTGAACATATAAAAGTGCCTAATAAGATACAAATTTCCAAATTACATTTCCTTTGTAAACGTAGACTAGTTAAATAATGATATCGATGGAATACCTATCCAGTTGGTTATTTTTTAAGATTATAATGCCTGCCTAAGTAGTATATAGAAAGCGGACAGCCACAAAATCAGCCAATGAAAAGCGTGTGAAAATTTAAGTGCATTCAATGCTATCATAAAAAACTTCGTCTTGGTCTAGGTCTGGCTCTGGCTCCGATTGTTCCTCAAAATCATCAACATCATAGGAAATCAATGATTGCAGACTCTCTTCGAGCAGCTTGTGTTGCATATGATGCACCTCAAAGGGTTTGGCATCGTTTGGAGGCGTGCCAAACCAAATGGCGCCATCGATGTCGCCATCAACAACATCCTCATACCCAGCCCTGTTGTCCTTATCAACATGCCCAACCTCAGCAGCTGGCCTGGCTGCCATTGGCGCTTCAATGGAATCGCTGTAACCATAATCGAAGGTCACCAACAGATTGTCACTGCCACAGTCCAGGGAGTCGGGCGTTGTGTATTGCGTATAATACGAATCGTAGGCCGTCTCCTCGGACGCATCGGCACCATCAGCATCATTTAAAATTGTATTTCTGTGGTTGTTGTTGTAGTTGCTGCTGTTGTTGTTCGTTTGCCATAACTGCTGGCAATTGTTGTTAATGAAACATAAATTTGGCTTATTGAGTGTGCTTGCCAAATGCTGAGCATCGCATCGCATTGCATCGGTTTGGATTGAGGTTGAGGGGAAAGCAAAGAAAAATAGAAGAATATCAGAATTAAAAGTTTCAAAGTGCTTTTTCACTAAATTCGAAATGATCATGAGTACAAACTTAGCAAAACGGAATGGAAATGGAGTTAGGATGATGTTTAGGCAGAAAATGATTAAAGAGAGAGAAACACAAACAAAAAACTGGTTAGCATTTAGTGGGGAGCAAATACCATCTGGCAGCGGTTAGATAGAGTAGGAACCTCAACCTTTTGGGCACAAGTTAAGTTAGCACAGCAAAAGTCGTCCAATATGTACACAATGGTCAACTCGTGTTTCGGTTTTCAGAATGCTTTTCCAAATTTTTACCCTTCTCTCAAGAGTTTCAGAGTGGTGCTTAATTATAGCCCGTCGACAAAGTTGGAGGCGGGAGTGCGTGTGCAGGCCCAGATGGCTAGATTGGAGGGGGGGCAATATTCTCTACGACAGAAGGACCATAACAGAATTAAAACCAAGGCAGTGTTGGCAAGCGCATGAAAAGCAGTGTGCTAGTGTTGCTGTGTTTCAATTTCTGTGTGTGTGTTTTGGGGAGAACTTAATAAGCTTACAGTAAGTTACAATTACAACAAAAGTGAGACTTACGCGTATTACAAATTGCGGCAAAGTGTCTAGTTCTTTGTCTTGGCTTTGGCTAAAACAAAAGGAGACAAACGATTTACAACAACAGAACGGCGAACGGCTCTGAGCTGCACAATCTCTGTGGTAGTGTGTGTTTCAGTTGCAAACTGAAGCTCTGAGCTGAGCTGAGGATGAGGATGAACTTGTTGGGGCATTGGCATTGCTCTCGCTATCGCTCTCTTCGTGGTCATCGCCTGTACCCGTCTGTTGGCTGTCCCGTAACCAAAAACTCCACGTCGAACATTTCTTATGTTAGCATGCGGCTTAAATTTTCACCACCAACATCAATCAATACACCACCATATCAAATCCATATAAACACGAGCACATAATTCTACATATATGCATGTACTATGTTCGGGTATGTAGATAACTCTGTCAGTCCACCAGCTCCGGTTAGGTTTAGGTACGAGTACGTGGCTTTGTTGTGGTTAAGAAAAAGGGTTTCACAGGTGTTTTAGTTACAGTTTTCAATAGGCGGCTGGTTGTTTGTTTTGGATGGTTTTGCGTAGTAGTTGTTGTTTTTGTTGGTTGGTTTTTGAGCGGGCATGTTGCTATATGTTTTTTTTTATATATATATTTTTTAAGATTTTGTTTTTTCAAGGATATTTTTGGTACGGGCAGTTTTGAATATACAAGTTACGAGTATGTATGTGTGTTATGACAACAAACAAGTATAAACATTGGTTTTGGGTTGGTTTTTTTTTTGTGGATTGTGGAGTAGACATACATGGTACATAGGGTAGAAACGCGCAGAAAGAAAAAAAGTAAAAGTAAAAAAGAAATTACAGCATTAGATACAAATATTTAGTGTACGCATTTGTCAAACTAGTTTCAAATTTAAAAGATGAAAGATGTTCAAGATTGTTTGTGGCGGCTGCATAGCTGTGTATCTATGTGTGTGTGTATGTGTGGAAGCCATGTTGTTGTTTTGACAAGTCTGTTGGAGTGAGGTTAGTTGAAGCCCTTAACAAAAATAGCATTGGCAATGAATATATTAAGTATGTCTAAGTTATCAATGCACGATGAGCTGGCTGATGAACAATTCCTAAAAGCAATCAATAAATGTAGAGATGAATGTAAGTTGTGTTTTTGGCAAGCATTTGACTAACATTGGGCAAGTTGTCGTTTGGTAAGGGGTTATAGGTAAATGTTGCATTATGTAAATGGTGAGATATGTTCCGGAATCTTTCAAATTTCATGCACTTATAGCTTTATCTCAAATGACTTAGACCTCTGGTATAGAGCAACTTAAAGTGTTTTCAAAAGCCTTTTGTATTTAAAAAAAAAGCTTTGCTAAATGTTGCAACTCTGGCCTCTCAACTAACAGCGGGAACTATGCTTCAACCGAATAATCACTTCTAAACCTGAGCCTTAAACGATAATCTACTTGATAGTTACCCAATAGAGGTCTCTATGAATGCGCTTAAAACGACGTTCGAAGCATTCGTGGTCAAAATGAATTGAGTGAAGTCAAATGCGAAGGCGAACGAATTCAAATAAGATTTGGTCGCACATTCTTTGAACTTCCTTTCCACAGAATGCAGACACTGTCGCACTGTCACTCACACTCGCACTCACTCAACTTAATTCTATGCAGCTCGAATTATGAGTAAAGCCAAGCAGGTCTCTAGTAACCAAGCTGCAGATGATTTTATTTAAAGAAATTCATGAAAATAATGTTTCATTATTCTGATTATTTGTTGATATTTGAGCTGATAGAAATATGATCTTTTGCAAACAATATATAAATCATTAGACGTTTCTAAAGATAAGCTAAATCACTGATCTCTGCCAGCTGAATTCATTACAATTCATTACATTATTCCCCTCATTGGTCGATGAGACATTTTTAATTGTGAGCATAGGGAACATAAGGGAATAGTGATCAGAGTGAAATTGCTGAATATGAAAAATTCATGAATTCTAGTACAAGATTTTGAGATTTGTATGGAATTGAAAATATATATCTATTCACCTTTCCAAAAAGAAGATCGATAAGTAACAATATAAGGCGAGCTATTTTCTTCTATAAAGACTCAACCCTATAACTTTGCATAGACTACTACTCCAATCTGCACTCTCACAACATATTCTCATGAGTATTTTCAATACTCGCAACACATATATACTGCTATATGACCCTTCCTAAACATTGATTAATGCTGTTCGTGGCTTTCATTTTCATTCTATCAGAATCTGTAAGCTTAGGCAAATTAACTCAGTATGATTTTATTGTACAATACATTTTCAATATTATAGTAATCTATGCATAAACCCATAATGTTTTTAATCATAATTTGCATTTTTGCTTCACAAAAAAAATAAATTAATTAGCATTTAAATTAGGCCAAATAAGTAAGTAAATATTAAGTAGTAAAGAGGTTTGTACATACATAGGCTTAAATGATACATAAATTACAACAAATTTTATTCAAAATACACACAATGATGATGAATTAATAGCAAATGGCTCCGATCTTGGCCAAATCCAACAACAACGAGAGACATGCACACATGTTGTATAAAATGTAATGAATTATTATAAGATCATGTTCGTTTACATGATTTGGTATATAATATACAAACGAGTACGCGAGTAAATAGCATATGATATTATTTTATATGGTTTTGCTTTTGCTTTTGATTTTGCTTTGTTTTTTTTACTTTATATACAAACTAAAAAAAAAAAGTGAAATCATTGTTACTTAGCTGCAATTGCATGTATAATGATTAATTATAACAACTAATTTGCATTGCTGCCAAGGCAAAGACGACGGCGACGCGGGCAGTGAGAGTTTCTTCCGCACCTTTCACTGACTATTGGAGGAGTCCAATGACTCTCATTAAGCTTCCACCTCCCTAAGTGTTCTACATGCCATGAACTATTTTGAAATATGTTTGTATTAGTGACGTGACATTGGCAAGGGGCGCAGGCAGGGAAAGGGGCATCGGGAACTGAGGCGGCAGCTTAGGAATTCTTGCATAGGCACAACGACGCTTATGTGATCGATAGTTACATATACAGTTAGATATATAGTTTTATATAGTACGTATATAATGCATATATGTTTGTATGCATTGCAGGTTAATTGTTAACGTATGTATGTATGTATATGTACGTATATAATAAGGTATGCAAATCGAATTTGACAACCCATACATTCATGATTCTTTTTAATAAACAAATAAGAAAGGAAGGCTTGCTTCGGCTTGCCGAAGCTTATACACCATTCACATTGTAAATGTATAACTGATCTAGATCAAATCTGGATGAAAAAGAGAAAAGTTGTGCTCCTAAGTTTTCATTCCGAAACAATCGGTTATATGGAAGCTATATGATATAGTTGTCCGATCGGAATGAAACTCGAACTTAACCAGAGCGCAGACAAAAAATTTCGGAGATTTTTGTGTTGAAACAGACGGAAGGACAGACGGATATGGTTAATCGATTCCCATTGTCATGCTGATATATAGAGTATATATACTTTATATAGTCGGAAAGGCTTCCTTCTGTGCGTTGTAAATTTGCTGACAAAATTAATCTACCATTTTGTGAAAGGTATAAAAAAAAAACGAAATGTATTGACTTTACGCACTTGTTCGAAATGTGGCTGAGGCAAAATACAAATTTTAAATATTACAGAATTTGTATTTGAAAATGAAAACATGAGATTTGCATTGGTATTGATCAGAATTTGCATTCAAGAACAAGATAGTGAATAAATTGTTTAAAAATAAATATAACTACTAGCACTAACACTGCCAAACTGCACCAAATATCAAATATCAATTTTGGTTTCCAAACTTATCTGAATACTAAGCTTATAAATCAAATTTCTAAGCACATTCTAGGCATCATGTGATGCTGGACAAAAATGAAAAGCAATTGGAATTATCGATGCTGTTCAACAGCATATTGATCATTTGCACAGACCAAAGCTAACCTCAATTAGAGGTCTGCATGGCTTTACTCAAAATCTGTGCGCAAATGAGTTAATTTGAATGCTGAGGCCTTTGGGCCTTCTCACACAAACCCATTCGAATTCGTTCGGCTTCGCATTTGACTTCACTCAATTCATTTTGCGTACGAATACTTCGAACATAGTTTTGAGTGCGTTCATGCAGACTTCGAATGGGAATCTACTAATTTCTAGAACATTTCACAAAAAAATAATTTGAAATAAAACTACGAAACAAGGAGTATGGCGAACAAGTACGTTGACGGTTCAAAATAAATTAATTTCAATTAGAACAATTTTAATATCATTTGCATGCCCTGAATATTAATAGATATGCATGTAATTATGTATGTATTATAACGTATATATATATATATGAATATATAGTTCATATAGTAGGTATATGCTGCTGTTGCTGCCATTTGCTGTTTTGATATCGGTTTTTGTTTGTTTTTTTTTTTCGCTACGGTTCTTAATTTTATTTTGTTGGTGTTCTTGTTGTTGTTGTGGATGTTGTTGCGGGACAATCATAATCGAAGGCATATTAAACAGTAATCAGTAGATTATTTATATATAGATATATATAAATGTATATAGTATTTATGTATGTATAATTATCAGTAGCTGTATCTGTATCAGTATCAGTATCGTAGTTGTTATTTATTGAACCAACCCAAAAATGTTGATTTTAAAGTGCGTACCTTGCCACTATCACTGTCGCCATAGCTGGATGTGGGCGTAACCGCGGCAGCGGCGGCAGCATCGCTGTGCCTTGAGCCACCCACGGAGGCACTGCTGAGGCGACGGCCCACGCCCAACGGTGCCCGCTCACTGCCGCTGCTGTTGCTGGCAGTTGAGCGCCTATGATGATATGGAGCCGATGTTACCGACGAGGCGCTCAGCTGCAAGTCCTTGCGCAGTGTGGAGCTGAGCTGAGCGGCTATGGAGGAGCTGGTATTGGCACTGCTGGACTGGGAGTGGCTGCTCTTGATCGGCTCTGGCGATTTCTGGGAGCGCGACAGTGAGTCCAGCTGCCGCACACGCGAGCTAAGCGTTTCGCGCTTTAGCTTCGGCAGTGGCGAGTTCTGGAGCACGCGCGGGGACGGAGTCGTTGTGGCCGTGTGGCTGTTGTTGCTGCGATTGCTTGATGAGTAAGGCGTGGTAGCCAGCGGTATGGAGGAGGAGGTGGAGCTGCGGCTGGTGTTGGTGCTCAGCGAGTGGTTTGATACGGAATCGGCTCGCAGGTTGCCCGTACTGCGGCTCAGCGAGGACTTGCTAGAGGTCGAGGCAGTGCTGGAGTTTGCCGTCGAAGCTCGGCCCGTGGGCGGTTTGCCCGCAAAGTAAGCAGCCGCCTTGCTGCCCGGCAGCGGTATCTTACTGGGTTTGGTGGCGCTCGCGAATCTCCGTCGCGGGGGTGTCTGCTCAAAGGGGCTCACCCCACCCACACTGGTGCTCATCACTCGGGCAGCAATGTTGCTGGGCGTGCTGCTGCCAAGCGGGCTGAGACCGAGGCCGCCGCTAATGTTGGTTATGGTCTTGCTTGGCGTGCCCTCGTGCTCGTGAGCCGACTCGGTGCTACTGCTATGTTGCTGCAGTTCCTCCATGGCCAGCGGCACCATGGCCTTCATGCTAGGCGTGCTGATCTGCGTGGTCTGGGGGGCAGGCATGGCCGTGGAGATGGGTGTGGAGTTAGAATCCACTGAATCAGGCACACCCCGTCGACTTAGCATCAAAGTGGTCGAAGCCGACGAGCGATTCGTCTCATAGTCGTGCTGCGAGGAGTGCAAATATGAGCTGGCGCTGCTATTGGTTAACCGCGACTCCACCAGACGCAGTTGGGCTTTGGTGCCCTCCAGTTCGATATTCTTCTCCTCCAGCTGAAATCGCAAGTGCTCAAAGTCCTCGTTGCTTTTGTCCAGCCGCTTGGAGAGCAGTGTCTTTGACTTGCTGGACGAGTCCAATTTCTGGGCCAGCACCTGATTCTGCACGGTCAGTGTCAGCAAATGTCGCTGCAGCTCCAACACATTCGTCTCCAGCAGGATGGCCGAGAAGCGCTTGGAGTCCGTGATGCGACACTTGGAGTTACGCGCACCAGGGCTGCTCACTATGCCATCGAGGCGGCCCAGAGACTGTTGCTGCTTCTTTGACGTTATATCACTGCCTGAGCTTTGATGGAATGATTCCTGATCGAGGACGACCGGCTGGAATGTGTTAATGTTGGTGCTGTTGCTTTGCCGACTGGGGAGCACCGTGGTGGCTGAGGATAGAAAGTTGCGTTGACTGGAGTATTCCGACTGACTGGCGCTGAAAGATTAGAGATTGGAATTGGCATTTACTCAATCATAATAAATATAAGCCGAGTGTCTGCTTACCTGGAGAAAGTCTTGCTCTGCTGCTGTTGCAGTTGCTGTACACGCGAGCTCAGCTCCAGCTTCTGGGCCATGGCCACTTTTAGCTGCTCCTCGAGATCTTTTTTAACACTAATCAGCTCCTCCATCTGGTCGCTCATTTTGGCCGCCTTAATGCGACCCGTCAACGTTTCCGCCTCCATTTCAGCCAGCTTGTCGAGCAGTCGATCACGCTCTATGCGCAGTTGCTTGATATCCTCGCGATTCAGTCGCTCCACTTGCTCGCGGAACTGCTGCGGCGTCATGCCACTGGTATTCTTCTGTCCCTTAGCGGCTCCAGTGGCGTCGTAGCTCTGCAGCTGCTCCACCTCCTCCCGTAAACGGTTTGACTTGCGATGTATGACATCCAGCAGGTTGAGCAGCTCATCATCGGACTCGGCGCAGCTCAGACGATTCGACGCAACGGCCACCTGCGCGAGAAGATAAGTGGATTTCGATTAGATAAGATATTTTAGCAGAAAGCTGTTGTTGTGCTGCGTCACTTACCGTCATAGCACCATTGGTGGAGGAGGCACTGTGCCCGTCCTTGGAGGAACTGGTCTCGGTTGAGAAGCCGGAGTCCTGGACAACGCTGCCATTGTTGTTCTCTCCGCTCTTTGGCTCTTTTTTGCCGCTGTGCGAGTTGCTGCGGCTGCGCGTCAGTGATGAGGATGAAGGCTCCGCCCCAGCTGCCGTCGCCCCCGCTCCTGCTGACGTCGTGGACGGTTCCTTGTGAGAGAGTTTGCGCTTCATGCGTATGCCTGGCTCCCATTCGCGTCTGCAGGGTAAACAAACGATGAATTAGTTGTTTTGAAATAACTTTTTGGAAACTAACCTGGTTGCTAATGAGGAGCTGCCGCCACCCACCGAGTGACTGCCGCCCAGGGCTCCAACGGACGAGGATGTTGTCGGCGTCGCGGACATAGAGGCCATCTTATGTTTGAGATCGGGAAATGTTTCGATGACCAGATCTCGGAACTCCAGCAGCGCACCCACTTCGTGCTGCAGCTCCTGCAGCGACTTGGTCTGCTCGCTGTGTATGTGATGTGGGTGGCTACCGTAGCTGTTACTGTAGGGCGCATGATGACTCAGGTGGTGGTGATGCAGGTGATGCGGATATGTGGCCCCGACTACCACCGTGGTTGCGGGTGAGGCGGCCACCGTGCCACCCACTCCCACTCCTGCCCCACCACTTGCTAACAGATGTGAGTGATGATGGGCCACACTGCTCATCGGCAGGCACTCCATGGCGCCGCTGCCGTGTTCTGTGTTGAGTGCGTGACCACTCTGGCCGTTCCCGCTGCCGTTGCTGTGGTGGCTGATGCAGCTGCCGTCCGTCTTGCTGGCCCCATGCGTTGCAGAATGTTCGAAGCCTTCATTCTGTGAATAATGAGTTGAATGGGAGAATATATGAAATATATGATTGTCTGTGTTGTTTGCCCTTTCTGGCTGAATAAGCATTTTGCTATTACGTATTGAACTGGAGTGCTTAGGCTAAACAATGCCAATCAATGCCATGACCATGCCCCGCCTTCATTTCGAAGGCCACACCCCCGCAAACTATGACAATTAGCGACAAATTTTCTGACAATAAAATCAACGCCCACTGCAGACTGAGTTTGTGTCGATTGGTACGCAACTTGAGGTTCAAGTCAATTTCTTATGAATACACTTTCTGAGGGTATTATTATATTTCAGCTCTGTTTATATAGCAATGACATTTGATGACATTTGACAAATGAAAACAAAAGAAAAATGCATATTGAATAGGGTTGTTTATGATATATGTAAGTATAAAAGCTTCTTTGAGACAGCATCAAATTTTACGCACAGACTCACAATGCTGCGAGCTGCAAGGAATATCGGAGACTTTTTTCTGTGCTTTCCGACAAAATTAATATACTATCACAATTTTTTGTGAATGGTATGAAAACTTTCGAGTGTGTTTAAAACTTTCGATGCAATTAGAATGTGCAGCTAATAAATACATATAAAGAAAACGTAGTGCAACGACTCCGTTCGATACCTGCTGTTTGAATTCAATTATCAATTCAACAATTTACAAAGCTTTTAGCCAAGCTAAAAGCTGAGTTCACTTCAAGCCAACTCATTACCAAACAGGGCTTACATAAACCCCATTTGGGTCTGCTAATTACAAACGGAAAAAAAAAGTAAATTTAATTCATCATCGTGTTGGAGATCAGGAGCAGCATAAACGATTAGTGAATGACACACAAATTATGATTGATGAATTGCAGAGCGACGCTGCTACCCGACGTTGGCGACCCGTAGCGAAAACTGTAGCAAAAGTGCAGCTTAATGCAACACGCCAGCAGGCAACTGCAACAGCAACCACAACAGCAACAGCAACCACATGGCCTGCATGCTGCCAGCAATTTGTGACAATCATGTTGTTTGTTTGTCACCGAAAATGACTATCAATGTGGCGCGACTCTACACTCTCGGTCATCCAACGAACTTATTGAATGCAACTAGAATAGTCAAGTAAAAGTCTTTTCTTGTGGCAGCTGTGCCGCGTCGCTCCGTGTCGTGTCGTGCCGTTCCGTGCCGCGCGGTGCCACATGCATCAATTGGAGTATGAGCTTGGGTTCTCCGTCTCGACTGGCACAAATATTCAAGCATTATATACGATACGATAAGAGTCGATTTGTTTGTCAACTGGAAAAAGCTTTCACTAAATGAGAATGTTTCTCGAGCGGCAAATCAATTGATTGGCGAATACTTTCACATGGGGCCATAGACATAAATTTCAGTGCACACAGTTGCGCGCTCGCTGTTGCGTTGCCTTGCTTTGCTATTGATCAAACAAACAGCGATTTGCTATAAATATATGACTATATATAAAGCAGGCAACTGGGTTGATGTAGCTGATTGTTGTTCTCTCAGGCAAAAGAGCCGCGGCTGCATTGCAAAAAAAAGCTGATTGCATGCGCCTTGATTGACGCTTGAAAAGTTGGTCAGTTTAATGGCAAAATCATTGCAAATGAACCATGAAATGTGGCCCACATCTGCTACGCTGGGCCATTATTTAATAACAAATTAACTGACACAGCGAGAGGGGCAGACACAGAGCAGAGATGGATTGACTGATGTTGGGTTCAGGAAGCAATAGTCATAATTTCATGGCTTGCATAATCACAATGCACTTCTTTTTTATATTTTCTTTCTTTTTGTTTATGTTTTGGCCGCGTTGTCTATGGAGCGTGTCGAACATCGAACTATGGGAATCAACAATGCACGGTGCTGTTATTATAGTGCCAAATCCATTGTCAACCGGCGGAATTGAAACCAAACATGTCTCTAGCTTAAGAGGTGCTCAATGTCGAGAGACTGCACTGTCAGCCCCTCAAATTTTTATTTTACTTTTAATTTTTCAGTTTCGTTGTATAGTTGGAGCCGGCCTTTGGCCCAAGACTAGCTACGCACTTGATGCCAACTGAGAGTTCGACTAATTACCACAAAGCAAACACAAACACAGATATATATAATTTTGCGCTCAACGCTGATATACACAATTCGTATGGAAATCTCAGTAAATTCATCGTCTGCAGCTTTAGATACAAGTGTATTGCTGTCACTCAAATAACTAGGAGGCATCTTCCGTTATGTGGCCATTGTCGTAGCTGTTCCACAAAAGGCGTCATCGTCGTCGTCATTCAATATCATCATCATCATCGTGGGCGCCAACTGACAGCCACGCATTGCTGAATCTTCAAGTTTTATTACTTGCCAGCAATTGAGTTGATCAACATCTCAGAAAAAAGAGACGACGACGATATGACTTGGTCGCCCAATTAAGCTGCCCACCACTTGAGGCAGTTGGTGTACTACTCACAGTTGCAAACACTAGCCAACATGTTAGGGGCTTGCCGCATGAATCAACTCTTTTGGCGTGGCTTGGAAGCAAACAACCAACGCTTACAGAATAATATATAAACATGGGTAAGAGAGGCATAGATCTGAGAGGCGTAACAGTTGCTAGGATATAAATTCATTTAAGAAAGAAGAATTATAGATAGGTCACGGAAACGCTAAGGGAATCATTTATCAGATATTAAATGGTCATTTCAAAACAAACGAATACTTGTACTAGTCGAAACCAAAAGTAATGTATTATCTAGATCTGAGTATATCAAAATGTCTCCCAAAGTGGTAGCCCCTATTCCGGCTAAGTGTAATTCTTAATGTAATACTTATTCGTTATAAACTGAATCAAAATACTAAAAATGTTACAAAAAAAAAAAGGTGTAAGAATTTATAATTAGACCCTGATTTTACATGGAATCATAGCCATTGCATATTCTTCCACTTTCTATAGCAAATTAGCTAAGCGCTTCTAACAAAACTATCTTCAATCAGTCCAATGATAACACTTTAATCAAACGAAATCTTCTTTGCAATAGTTGAAAAAAGTTCATTGCTTTGCTATATCATGCTACTAGGGCATTAAAATCAATAAACTAACCAAACTCAACCCAATCCAGCCAATGGCAGTCCAACACTTGTTAAAACAATGACAAAGCACACCCAATCGCATATTGTTTCCCAGTTCTTGGGCTTTTTTCACGGTCTACCGTGTTAGTTTGATCGATTTTGGGACACTCATTCCCTCGTTTCGTTTCGTTGGGTTTCGTACAATCTGGCGTATACGTAATATCATGGTATTTATTAAGCGTGTGCTATGCTCCAACTAGCACGTTTTCATTGCGCTTCTAAGTTTGTTTTCTTATTATTTACTGTTATTACGATTTTAGTCATATTTTAACTATTTTTCGCGCAGTTTGCCAAGTTTTTAGCCTCTTCAAGAAATGTATGGCTGTTGGCTTGTTTGTTCGATGATTTTAATTAAAGTCTAGGTCTGCCATGGCAAGCCGTCATGAGGTGTCGCTTGGCAGATCCAAGCAGAGTCCCAATGCACTTTAAAATTAGAGTCGCGTTTGCATAACACAAACACAGACAACACCGTATGCATGCAGTTATGTATGAATATGTAATTATGCTTGAGGCCTGAACACTCAACGGCCTATTATGGATTTGGAGCGCTTATTAATTACCAAGCCGCGGCTTACGTTGCCTCAAAAATGAAAAGAAAAAACAGGCATGACTTATGGCATTTTCAACAGTCATCGCACATTGACTATGCCAATTTCATTTCTATTTTCAATTCCAATTCAATTTCAATGCAATGCCATGTTGGCGTTGCTGCTAATGTTGACGCTGTAGTTTTTTGTTTTGTGTTGTTGTTGTTGGTTGTTTGCTGGCTCGATGGGTTTGGCCACTGACGCAATATGAGCCAGAGTTAAAAGTTGTTGCCATTGTGCGTTACCAACTGCAAGTAGGATATATTAATAGATGCATGACGTTGCCAGAGACCCCAACTGGCAATCTAAACATCTGCAACTGCATTGGGCCACGCCAACAAATATCCACAAAATAAAAGATATATTCAAGTCAAGTTCCCCCTTAAGCCATTCACCATTAGCTGCTGCCATTAGTTGTGTGGTTATTTTGGAGTTTTAATTTTTATAATTCTACAGCATTAGGCAAAAAAAAAACAACACAAAGAAAACAAAACAAATTTTTGACTGTGCTTGCAACATTTTTCATATGTGGCAATAGTCTTAAACATCAACCGAACAACAGCAATAACAACAGAGCCGGCAATTGTCTAATGTGTTCGGTGCTTTACGGCTTTGGTGGCTTTGGTAATCGTTGCACTCAACCGACAAGACGCAAATGTTGTAATTAAATTAACAATTTTTTGACGCTTTACAAAGTGCCCCAAACACACACACACACACACACACACACACATATAGAGGCACAAAAGGAGTCCCAAAAATAACAGCTGTTGCAAAGCAAATAGTCGGTTGTTGGACAACTGAGGTAGCACGCCTGTCAAATTTTCTCTCAGCGTGTGTCGTAGTTTCCTTTTGCGTATGTTACGACTGTTATTTATATTCGCATGTTGTTGTAACCATTTCATTGTTGTTGTTTTTTTGTAATTATCTCAATTATTTGAGTTGACTTATTTTAATGTTTCCTTTGTTTAGTTAAGTCAAATTTGTAAAATTACATTGTCTAACATTTGCTATGGGTTGCCGAAGGTCGATTTATTCATTTAAAAAAAAACATGGTATAAAAGCTTAAATAAATAAATTTTAAAAAAACATGTCTAAAATGCAAAAATAATGGCACCGCGGCCTTAACAAGTCACTGAGATTAAATTTAGATCATGTTGGCTTAAATTTGTTCGTGGATAGAGGGGAACTGAGCAACAATTTGTCTCGAAATTTCTTCTAAACATCTTATTTAATTTCTACACATTTCTGCAAGGCAAATTTCCGCAGAAACTGAGCTGCCTTTCTAAAGCTACGTTGCTACGGAACATGTGCCTCTTTTCCTATACTTTACCCATTCACATATTGCAAATAACTTAGTGCACTTAATTTCACAGAGTGAAAGTGTTATGAGTTCTGCTAGCGTTTAAACTAATATTCAAATTCAAAGTCAACCAAATAAATTAAATTGTGTTCATTGTCAGTGTTCCTTTCGTACTTTTCTCTTTATGAATTTCAAGTCTAGATGCACTTGAAAGCTATGGGTATTAGTATCAACCGAACATAAATTACAGCTAAATACAAGCCAAAGCGGAGGAAAACCTTCCACCCTCTGGGAAGGATGCCCAAGCTCATTAAAACTTCCATAAGGCCTTAAAAAACTCTAATTGTTGCTATCCAGAGCTGATCCTAACATTAATACTGATACTGATAGAGTCCTAAGTCTAATAAAACTGAAGGACCCACTCATTGTCGGCAATCCCCATAGTCTTCTACTAAAAAACTTACTTGAAAGTCAACTATACATCTTATGTAAGGGTAATCTGTGCACCCCACCAATTCCATAAGCTGTCGGACGACTGTAAGTATGTATTTATGGCTTGGTAACCCTCGAAACACGAAAAGCTTTGTTTATATCTCAATCGCATTGACTGCAGTTCGTAAACTGAATTCACTATAAATCAGTGGGTTTTCAGAGCGACTGCAGCAGCCAAAAAGTGTGCCCATTAATATCACAAGCGAGCTCATATCAAACTGCAGCATTAATGCTACAAATAGCTTATGTAATTCGCAATGTTGCGCAAAAATATAAAAATTTAATTAAACACATAAATTATGCGGCGCACAAAACTGGCCAAAGTTAATAACAAGTTGGCTAACAACTTGGTCAGTGATTGGTCGCCATCATTATTATTATTATTATTTTTTTGTTTGCCACTATAATTAATTAACTCTTTTTATATTTTAATTGCAGAGAGAGAGAGAGAGAATCAACATGTATATATAAATATATATAAATATAATCTTTGTATAAATCGTTTCCCCAAAGCATTTTCTACACTTTCGTCTGCCATTCGTGGTCTAAAAGTTCACAAAATGGTTGCTGTCTGTCGTTCTCCCCTCAAGAGCTGTCTATATGTGAGTATCCTCTAGGGGATTCCTGTTGCTGCCTGCTGGTCCGAAATATAAGGTAGTTAACAGACCGACACTATCGGCCGTTGCGCTGTGGCCAACGGGCACACCTCTTTCTGTCATTTGACAGCGATTTCTAATCGATTTTCCGGCACAAACACACAGACACAAGTAGATATGTTTGCATGTAAAATTTCAACCGAGGCCGAAGCCGCAAAAAAAGTTTAAGTCAAACTAAATGTAGTTTCATTTGTTGTGCGCTTGTCGCTGTTAACTTTTGTCAATATTTCATTGTTGCCACAATTTGTGTTTGTGGCACTTTCACACAATTTTCACACTTTTGCCGCTCGGACCGAACCGGACCGGACTGGACTGTTCGTTCTGTTAATTAGCATGGTCATAATTTCAAGTCATGCGCTGCTCACGCGATTACTGACTCCCACCGAACTATGATTGGACCGGAAGTGGCTAGCTTTTGTCAACTTTGCAGTTCTCTCTGTGTATGTGTGTTTGCGTGTGTATATGGAAGCGTGCCCATTTTTGCCAATGTCTTACCATTACAGTGACATGAGCTGTCTGACTCGTCCTGAGTAGAATGATTTCAAAAATGTTTACCTTTGCTTGGCGCTTTGTTTAGATTGTCCGACGGTCGGTCAGACCGACGTCTGTCCATCCGTCCTAAATAGAAGACACGCCCTTTTCCGCATTACTTGGCTGGCATTAATTTTGCTGTTCATTGCACTTCGACAAAACCTAAAACGCAACCCAATAGTTGGCTGATTCAATGGATGGCTGGCTGACTAGCCGTTTTTGTATGTGCTATTGCTTTTAATGTGCCAATGACTGCACGATTGTGCGATTATGCAGCCAGCCATACAACAATCTGTCAATGCATCAAACGATAGACACACAGACAGACGAACAGACAGACGGACAAAGAGATATACAGAGTGGCTGCCACCCAAAGCCATCGATAGTTTCGTTTTGTTTCGTCTCGTTTCTAGCTGAGACTGGCGGCGCGGCATCGTTTTGTCAATCTCTTCCAACATCCGGTGTACGTTTCACTTTCAGCTCTGATTTATTTTACACAAAATACATACACATATTATATTTATTATATGCAGTTTGTCAGCACCAACACCAGCACCGAACTGGCCCAGCCCCACCAACCAGACTCGCTCGAACCAAACTCTCGCTGCGCCCACCTGCCATATAGTACTTTGCATTTATTTAGCTTGAATGTTTTTTATAGCCCCGAACCAAAAATGGCAACGCAATTTCAAAGCGCATTGAATTGCGTTTTACTTTTTATGGGTTATCAAAGCTGTTAGCTGATAAAGCGACTTGTTTTGGCCAAAGGCATAATTGTGTGCATATGCTGATATTTGATAAGCTAAAGGGGCTGTTAAAGAATTAATCATCCATTATGAGATAAGTAGATGAGTTATAAAATTAAAAGTCAACGAAACTTTTCATTAAATGATAATGAAAGAGAGATGAAATATGAAAGAAAACTAACAAAGGCTGTAGAAACAGAATCCTCTAAATGTTCCCTTCCAATATGGTACGCTCCATGAATTGTGCTTCCCACTTTCCATGATTTGCCCCTCTTTAATACATATCTTCTCTTCCCTAATCACGTCTATCTCTCGAGCATTTTCCCATTTCCCAGCGATATGTATCACCATTTCTTTCCATTCCTTCTTCTGTAATATTTTAATTTGAGAACTCAGCAAGCGGCGAGCACACGTATAGTCACATGTACAGATTTACAACTTCGTGTTGCGCTCGCTGAATATAGTTAAGCATTTGCTGCCTCTTGCTCTGTTTAAAGCAGGAAAGTCAGTAAACTTCGTGTTCTGCCTGTTCCTTCAAATGGGCAGTGGACAACGTGCCAATGCTCCAATCCCACATCCCTACAGAAAATATATTTCATTATAAATTTCATGCTCAATGGTTTACCCAATGCTTTTACCCCAAGATGATATAAAGTATTTCAACTCAACTACAAGGGAACAAATGTTATAATTGATCAACATTCTAATATTTAGTAGAGACTAAAAGAACAAACAATAGAACTGGTTAACCCATGATTATACACATAAAGCAGATACTGGTTTCTATCAGAAAAATAACCCCAGACTGGTTATCAACTCAATAACAATGATTGTCAAAAACTACGAAAGTAGAAAATCAAATCAAAAGCAATTTCATCACAACTTTTATGACTTACTCTTAAATATTCTAAGAGATTTTGTCACACCTCAACCTTCGCTTTCATAATCCAAAACCATGACATAAATTGCACATACGCCACCACCACGTACCAAGAGCCTCTCGTCTTTGACTATGAAATGTAGTAAAACTCTCACAAGTTGCTGTCGGCGTTTTAACAAGATGTGACAAATTTTTATCACATGCTCGTAACTGGGCAAAAGAGCTGTCAAGAAATAAAATGGCCTGGCGTGATCTTTGACATACCAAAATGGGCCGCTAAAACAAAAACAACATGAAACACACAGACACACAAAATCTATATATACATACAAACATCTAAACATACGAATATCGTATACATATATATGAGTATATGGCCCTCGGCTTTGTTTGGTTGTTACGTTTTGCAGTCGCAAAGACAGAAAACCTTAGCCAAAAAATGAAAAAAAAAACTTTCACTTTGTCAACAGCAGAAATATATATATATATATATATATATATATATATATAAACATTAAAAAGTGTATTTTATTTTTTGTCTATGTTTAACGAAAAAATATGAGCAAATAATGAGCTTAGAAAATTTGACGAGGCAGCCGTAGGGCAACTGCAAATCGACAACAATTTGCTGCGAGATGAGCCGCCCCGTGCCGCTAGATTTGCACCGTTTTGGCATATCGGTAGAGGTAGCTGAAGTAAGGAGGCGGGTGGACGGTCGGCTTTGGTACGAAATCAAAGCGCCGATAAACGTCGATAGTGTGAAATGGCATGGCTGCCCCGTGGAGATAGCAACATTGAATCCGAGTTCCCCAATTCCCAAACGCTCCATGAATTATGGGCCATGACGCTTTTATGGTTTTTAGCCATTAAAACCGATTTTCATTGTCTGCATTGTGGTTGGCTTATTGTGTTTTGGCATAAAACCAAAAACGAAAAACCAAAAAGAAAAACAAAACAAACCACACAGCCAATGTGAATATAATCAAAATAGCTTTGGGCTTTTTGCTAGATCTACCTACAAAAGCATTTTTTGTTGCCAACTGTCAGACGAATTGAGCCAAGTTTTAACTAAGCCAAACGTGGAACAGTTGGCAAAGCCAATTGACTTGAAGATGCGTGAGTAGGGAGACGTTGCCGTTGCCAGCCTCGTTATTGAGTGGGCTGCTGAAGTTGGCTGTGAAAAATGGTTAAGTTGTCGTTGGCTGGGCTTATTAGGCAGGCTAAGCGAAACCAAAACAAAAAGCCGAATATAAGTTTCACCACAAAAGTGTGAGCCAAAATAAAACTGTTAAGAAATTTTAATTTAAATATTGTTGCAAATTTAGAATTTGTTTTTAAAAGCGAAATACATCAAGAGGCTTAACTTTTTTGAAAATGTAAAAATGTATTTCAAAATTGTAATTCACAAAATCGCAACTATGTATTTAGGACTCTCCTCTTATCTTATCTTATCTTATATTCTTTCAAAAGTAATCAATACAATTTACTGCTTTTCTTCACACAGACAGACAGACAGACAGGCAAGCAGCATGATTCACCACCAAGTGGGCTAGGTGCCCCTCCCAGGCAGCTGCTATGTATAATATCAAACTTTAGACTTTAACCAACCTCGCCATGTTACGACTTCAAATGAGCTGCCCACATACAAAACGCCTTAAAACTGGCAAGACACACGCGACAGCTGACAACTCTGGCTTAGGAGGTGATCGGCTAGGCGTGTGTCTGCGGCAGAAATGACCACTTAAATATGATTTTAAACAAATTTATTAAAGCAATTATTTGATAGCTGCAAATGTTGTGAAGCGCCTGAAGTGCAAGTTATTGCCAAATTTGGTGAAAACTGACAAGTGGCAAAAACTTAGTCAAATATTGAAGCAGACACCGACACAGATATCTCTACATGCATATCCATGTGTGTGTGTATTGATGTAGTGTAATCAATTTAACTGTCTGCCACATATGTATTATATGTTCAATTTGCTGTTTTTGATCGCTTCGATTTTCATATATGTATGACTATTTGAGCAAAAAATTTACATAATTTTGTTAGATTGACGCGACTTGCGTGTGTGTGTGTGAGTGTGTGTGTGTTCCTGCTGCTAACGTTGTGTTTGTTGTTGTAGATGTCTAGGGTACTGCCCACATTTGGCTTTAGCCTCGTTTGTCTTACAGTTTGTACATACATATGTTACCTCTGTACAAGTATATCCCCCAATTCAATTTCCATTCAATGCGAATTCAATTGAATTGCTTGTAACAGGGGAGGAGAGGCGGGTGAAACAAATGTGTGCGGCTTCTCTGACATTTTTGGCCTGATGGTTAATTTTTGTATGCTTGATTGTCACATGGATTATTATGTTTCGCTATTTGCCGTTTGACAATTTATAGCTCTGACATTTGGGCCGACATATATGGGCCGGTGTACTCGTACTCGTATCCGTACATTGTGCCGATGATGCTTCTCTGCTTGACTGACAATTATTAATGGCAACAGTTTAATTTAATTATGGGAAGAGTTTTTGCTTTTTGTTTTGCAATGATAAATGACAAGAGAGCGAGCGAGTCTGCGGCCGAGCCAAGTGTAAACCGAATTTCAATTTAATTAAATTTAAAACTTTAACTTAAGACACCTGCCAGCTGCCGCTTCCGGCAATTTAAGCTCTGTTAATTATTATGTTTTCAAAAGAAAAATTAAAATTAATTACTTCTGATTAAACACGAAAAAATGTGAAGGCTAAAATAAAACTACACGACAAGACAACACACATATATATAAATATTTTTTAATCATTTTGCATAAAGCTATAAATAAAATATTAAAGAAAAAAACTAAACAAATTAATAATAACAGCAACTTGTCTATCGTAAAGTCTATCAATATCAACCGACAACAGCATTTTCAACACGCCGCATGGTACCAGGAGTTTAATAACTACTTTTCACTTTTCGCAACGAAAAATGTCACTCAAAGTTAAAGGAAAATTATCGTTTGCCTGCCCGGCTCGTATCGACCAAACAATTTTTGACGTCAGCGAAGACATCGCACGATGTGGCTAAACTTGATACCTGAACTATACATACATACATATTTAAGAGTAAATATAGTTGAGCTTAGTGTAATCGTATGACAATAAGCACAAAATAAATTGAGCAGTTAGACACCAAATTAATGACAGCGATTAGAGCGAGGCCGTAGGTTTAATGTCAAATCGGTTACGGCACGGTTCAATGTAAAGCCAGTGTTGGCATCACACATTCATTCACTCGATCATTCATCATTTTGTCATTGAGCCTGATATGTGTGAAAGTGAAATTCTGCAAGCAGTGACAACAAGATGTCAATCTCTCTTACATATTGAAGTGAAAATGTCAGCATTACAGAAAGCAACAGAAATCAGAGGTCGACAGTGTTGCCACAATGGGAAGCTTACCTGTAGCTAAGAATAAACAATGAGTGAATTTAACTGACACCACTGTCGCAGATTCTTAAGAGAACAGCAGACACTTTTATTGATTTGAAGATTTCCAAATACGAGCAGAAGTATACAGAAGTGTGCCCTCTCACTTTGTGAGAATCATGGTAACACAGAAGAGTGCTTCATTTGTCATATCAGTAAAAACAAAACGATGAAAGCAACCCCATATCGTTCAGCACTGTTTGCTTTGCAAACGACCATAAGTGCCACTGAATGCCCACCGCTAGACTGGCATGATTAAAAGCTAATACATATTTCCTTTTTTACAATTGGACAAGAGTCCAAGTTAAGAAACTTTAACTTTATTTAGATGGCAGATTTGACGCGGACTGGGCTATCTATATAAAAAAGAAAGTTTATCCTGGACGACTGAATGACATGGGTCAACACACAGTTTACGGCGGAGGTGCTTAGGTAGGTACTATGCCGTCTTTTTGGAATATTTCAACCTGAACTTAATCAAAATCTGGGAAATGGAAATGAATTGGTTTGGCAATTGCAAACATGGAATAAAATCTGTAAAATGTGATATGAAACAAGTATCTTTTTTTAGCAACCTTTGGTCCAAATGAAACTGTTGTGTATATCTTATTAAATATTATTTTAGCTGAATCTCAGCTATATAGTATAATCATAAATAAACGTGTGAAAGTGAAATTCTCACTGATTGTATAGCGAGACGAGGTGTTAATGAAGCACAACACACAAAGTGAAAATGGCTTGGCAGACACACATAGGAAGAGCTAGAGCAGAGAGAGAGAGTGAGAGTGAACGAGAGAATACTTAAGCCTAGCTCAACTGCAGTGGGACAACACAAAGACAACTCTTATAAAACGCTTTTAACAGGAATTGCTGGCAACGCCTTGGTGTGAGCCATCTCAGCCTTTAATGTGCCATTGTTTTGTCAGAGTTGTCTCAAGGCCTTGATACTGTACAGCCAGCCGTCGCAAAACAGAGACTGCAGAAAGACATAAAGCTGGCATCGATTATGTCTAAGTTGTAGCTAAATGCAGCTAAAGCTAGTCAAAAACAGCTGTACTTTTCATAATTACCAGTTATTAAAAACTTGACTGCATATATATGTATATAGACGCAGTTTCTTTATAAACAATAGCGAAGGCGAAACTGGCAATCGTCTGATTGTGAGTCAGCGGTGCCAGCCAGCCACTCTTAGCTGGTAACTTCAAGAAGTTGCTGCCATTTTGGAAAGGGAAGCCCCACAAAGCCAAGAACTTTGGCACCTTTCAAAAAATAATATGAAAAAAACTATCTTTGACTAAAACAGAAACGCAAAAAATAATTATAAAGATTTTTTTTAAAGGCGGTCTAAAACCACAAAGCACAAAAAACAACAGCACACAGCTGGGGCTGCTGCTGCTGCTGCTGGGCCAGGCTATAGTTGTTGGCTCTGTACTTCTTTGTGTTTTTTTTTTAAATAATCTGATATTACGTTCAGGTTTTTTGATTTTTTTGTGGTCGCTGCTGTTCGATTGTCAGACAATGACCTTTTAACATGCCGCCATACCCGACGCTTCAGTGCGCACCAAACCAAGATATTCAATTTGAAATGCATTTTCGCAATTTGTTTTAGCAGTTCGTTTGCATGACTTCTGATTTCTGTGTGTGTCGTGATTTGCAGTGGCAAATAATTTTTAATTTAAACATTAATTTCTGCCATGCAAACAAAGCTGGCGAATTAATTGAGCGCAACGCTGACTGTTTTTTAGTTGTTGTTTTTTAAGCTGCCGCTTTTATTTATTAATTTTTGCAGTCGCATATTTTAGATGGCAATTGTTTGTCTCCACACAATGTGTTGTAGTTGTAGTTATTGTTGATAGTTTATCTGTTTTGCATTGTACGAGCGGTTTTATCGGCAGATGGAGCCGCCGTCATGGCGTTCATACAACGTCCAGCGGCGACCTGGTGTGGTAATTGCCCCGGCTATTAATAATGATTACCAGCAATGCTGATTAGCTCTCAATCTATCTATCTCGCTCTCTCTATTTGCTGACATTTGCAGCTTCAAGTCAATGCTATTTATGTTTGTATATACGTATGTTGGCCGACTCTATGCTTTGATATTTATAGGCATGATGGCGTGCTAATTCTGACCACGTCGCGAAAGATTTAGAAAATACGAGACGAGCTGAGGCGTGGCATGGCAAATCCGTTGCTGTTGCACTTGCATTTGCTTTATGGCAAGTTCTGCAGTGCATAGAAATGAAATGAGTTCAGCCAGTTATAGAGCGAACAACGGGGTGTAACAATGCTGAAAAGCAACATCAGCAGCAGCAGTAGCAGCAGCAGCATCTGCAGCAACAGCAACAATAGCAGGAATAGCTGGAACATCAACCATAATAAAAAAGTCTGAAGTAACACAAAACCACTAAGAAAACGAATTGTAAATACTCTTTACAAAATGAGGATTGCTTGGGAGTTGAAATATTAAAAATAGCCCAGACAAAAGACAGAATAGTAGTACATGCTGTCTCGTGCCTGACTTATGTCAATGGTTTCGGCTTTCTTTGGGAGGATCTATTTATAAAGTCCTTTTGCTTTTAAGAAATAAATACGCTTTACTAACACTTTAAGCAAAATCTGGGGAATTCTTCTATCGGTTAGAGTTATCAATTGCATTTCTTCGATTTGTAGATCTGTTTGATTAACTAAGGTGACTATAAGATACTTTTACGCAAGTGAGTCATTTATTGTAGCTGAAATTCTTGTCAGTTTTTGATTATCTTAAAGAATTCTTCTAATTTTCGCAGTTGAATTTACTAAAATTATGGTAAATCTCTGAGCAATTCGGCACTTCACAAAAATCTTAACATTTCGTAGTTGAATTTTCCAAGGATGAGGCAAATCACGTAACAACAAAAATATGTCTATATTTCTATGTCTGATTTTATTTTAGCATGACAACTGCAACTTATTGCATCTAGGAAATACACTATGAAATTCGTATCTGTTAGCTACAATTTCTATGGGTTCATTTTAGTATTCACAAACACAAATTTCATGTAAGATCTTTTTAAGTAAACTCAACTACGAACACTGGTTAATTTGACCCACGATGTGTCATTGTCATTTCAAATTTTCTTGCATTGTGCAGAACGGCTGCTTAGTGATTTATTTTAGGCGGACAAGCTTTGGATATGCTTATAGTCTCGTAGAGGGACATAGGCCTGTTTATCGCCTGGCTATCCTTACACTTTAGCCTGCCTCTTTCATAACTGCTTTTATATTATCCGGAATGCCCCAATGCTTTATGACACAAAGTGCCTATCAAATTTAAACTCTTCCCGCTTTAAAAAGGGCATAATAAATAAAGTTATTATCTTAATTCACTCCACCAAAAGCCGCTACAACAACAGCAACACTTCCAGCAAAAATGTTCAAAGTGAAAATATTTCAAAGCCTAGTTGCTTTTCGCAGTTCCATTAGCTTTTCATATTGTTGTTTGTATTATTGTGTAGGCAGTGGCAGAGCGCTTTATAATTTGCATGCCAAAACCCAAAGAAAAAAACTAAAAATTATAAAAAACAACAAAAACAAAAAGTGAAAAAAAGAAATGCAACGTGGCTGCTAATAACAGCAAAACAGGCAAAGAGCAGTGAACTTTAATGTTAAGGTTTTATGTTCGAAAGTGAAAATCGGATGACGTAATGCCAGTCTAGGCTAAGTGCAACAATTGGAAAGTTCTTTAATGGCAATTAGAAAGTTATGCTGGTTAAAGTATTTTCTTTAAGATTTTAAAACCATAATTTTCATTTGCAATCCCACAGAGTACTTGGCGTGCCAAAAATATGATAAGTTCGCCTGATGATGTCGTTAATGCAATGCTAATGAAATTCCATTAAAGTGCGCCCACAGTCACGTGTGACACATTGCCAGAAAGCAAGGCAGCAGACAGCTAGGATTGGGATTTCTCTAACTACCTGCTGCCTAGGCAATAGGCATTGTCTGCACGTAGCCTAGATATTAGGCAGCGGGCCATAGAGCTCCTAATTAACGCCTTAAGCTATATTTAATTAATCATACGACTACGTGCAACGACGACTAGTTTAAGTTTATGCTTTGATACAAAGGCGGAAATAAGCGACTCTTAGTCACCACGACCACAATGATTATGGCGATGATTATGGCGATGATTATGGCGATAATGATGATAATGAAGTTGACGTTTGGCCATGTTGATGCATGCAAATGAGCGGCAGAGCCACAAACAATACTACAGATGAGCTTAAAGTTAATAAATACAAGTTTTAAAATATATTGCATGTATATAAATAGCCGGCAACTAACACTTCATTGAAGGCATTGCCTACGTGCTACCGTTGGGCAGGTTCATTAAACTTCCAGCAACAGCATAGCTTGAATGGTGCAAGTGGACACACGGTGGTCAAGTGGGCAAGGCAAGGCAAGCCAAATACATGATAGGCAAAAGTGGAGGTTGGTTGCACTCATCCAGGCGGGCAGCCAACCAGCCAAGCGGCCAGCCCAAGCACTTTGCTTATTAAAGTACATACAACATCAACAGCAACAACAGCAGCGGCCGCGTCGTACATCAGACAAAATTTATTATGATGATGTTGTGTGGTATAAAACCAACAACAACATCGGAACAACAACCACTACAAGTACGACAACGTGGGCAGGCAACAATGAGAAAAATTTATTATCGGTGCGGCATCGAACAGTTTGGCTTTGGCTTTGCCTTTGGCTTGGTTTTTGTTTTTGCCTTTTTGCCTGCCAGCCACCATGAAAGTTTACACAAAACGGAAGGGCCGGCAATTGCACTTTTGGTCATAACAACAATGCATTGAGAATTGTAATTCCCTTTTGAATAATACAAAAGAGTGTTTATGTAGGTACCGATTGAACGGAAGGGCAAAACGGCAACGGCAACCGCAACACTTTCATTTGAGCCAACAGCAGCGTGTCGCAAACCTAAAGTGATTCACAACACAGTGGCTTAGCCTCTGAGAGAGTATGAGAGAAAGAAATCGACAGAGAGAGAGAGAGAGAGACTGAAGCAGCTGATGATTTCAATTAGCTTGAAGAAAGCCAATTAACTTACTACTTTTATAATGAAATATGAATTGCAACGCATAATAATTATCGACTTTACATTCGCTTTTAGCTCTTTAAAGATGTGAGATCCATTTCAGGTATTCCACTAATTTTGCAAATTTAACCCCCCAATTACTTTTGTAGCTGAAACAGTCCTGACGGGGAAGCTGTTTCATGATGAAACGTATTTTTTCTTTGCTGCCTTTGACGATCTAGGGTTCTATTTACAATTAAAGCTAAGTAGTAAATGCTCAGTCATATTTGTCCAGCTAATAAAGAGAACCATTTGTTGCCCAATTAAACTGCGTCTTATCATCTACTTAAGAATAGCCTCTTCATACATTTGAGCACTTATAATAATACATTTTAGATAAGTTCCCACCTTCCGGACCATATATTATCACCAGTTACAGTCATACGCCCCATGTAAGCGTAGCCTATCAAAGGTAATGCTATACCTAAAGCAAAAACAAAATAATACAAAAAAATTACAAACAAAAAATACAGAAATTATATATCTTAGAAAAAATGAACTGTGGTTACATTATAAACGGACGAATGAACAGAAACCGCCGACTCAACAGCAACAACAATGCAACAAAAGCCCAGAGAGCAAGCCGTCAGCTGACTGGCTGGCTGGTTGGTTGGTTGTGGCTGTCAGGCAACCTCCATTGAAGGGAACATGTAATATTGTTAGTTGTTATTATTGTTGGTTTTTGCTTGCTTGCGGCCATATAAAAATATCGTATCTATATAGTGCCCTGAACTGAAGGTAAAATGCAAAAGAGCGCGACTGAGTGAGATTTTCAGACAACTACCCGACCGACCCCAACTGTGCCTTCACTGGAGCAGATGAATGCACAATACACTCAACTAACTGAATTGGCGGTAGGAGGAGTTGCAGCAGCAATATGAAAACCGTACGTGACAGACAAAAAGACAGGCCGGCAGACAGACAGACTGAGCGACAGTCTCTGACATAGTTGTTGAAGTGAAGCTTTATATGCACATAATAACTTTTGATTGCCATTTGCTTATTTGGAGCATTATTTAAGTTTCATTAACAAATGCTGAATTGCTTTCGAAAGTACCGAGCGGAGTATGGAACACACATGGCCGCCCAGCTGCGACAATCAACAACAGACAGACAAACATCAGCCGGGCAGCCATCCAAGTTAGCCAACTTAGCCAGTTAGCTGAGAGACCAGAGTGATTGACGCTTCAGGCCGCCAAATGCGTAGTAGAAATTAACGGCCAGCAACAAACACTTTCGCTTGGTCAGCCTGGTCAGCGTCAGCCTGAGTGGCATTTCTTTTTGGAGTGGTGGCATTTCTTTTTGAATTTCATATGCTTGCACGCGCTCGCTCGCCACACAGCACAAATATTAATTTCATTAAAGTTAATATTTTCATTAGCAGACTTTCGCGATTGCAGCGCCGCTGAACGGATAGATAAGCTTCCTCCGATGAACGTACATAAGTATATATATTGTTGTGTGCGATGGCGACCGGACAATTCCAAGACCGCGACCAGGCTTTATGATTTAATTGCCCCAGCCTTGATTTTGCAATGAAAGTGCGGACAGCATTTTGACAGTAGCGGCTCAAAATGAAAGGATCAGAGTGCGATTAGCAGCTGCCTGGCATTTTAATGAGATGACAGGAAATTTATGAGCCACTTGGCAGAAAGGCAAAGTATATACGAGGGTAGGTTAATAAGTTTTTAGATAACAGTATTTAAAAAGAATTCCTTTAACATTCAGTACATATACGTATTTACGAAGGCAGTTCCATATGAATCTTCTTTCAGCAAGCCAGGACTTGATGCTCAGGAATAAAAGAAATCAGGGGGTATGCTAAATTCGCCTACAATTGCGTTCATGCGACTTCGGTTAAGCAATGCTTGAAAAAGTCACTTAACTTGGTGTTCTGCCGGTAACCTCACATGTACAGTATTGTTGTGATAGTAGAATGTGTTTGCCCATCCCTGCTTTAATAGATGTGAGATCATATAAGCTAGCCATATAATGATAATATCCAACAACAAACGCTGCCACATAATCTTGAAACTTGTGGACATACCCACGTATGAAATGAGAGCGTTCAACTCTCCTTAATCTAAGATAGGCAGCAGGCAGGTCTCTTGCAAATTAAACAGACAACATCATAAAAGCCCGGCTGGTAGCTGCCAAATCTTTGTTACACAATCAATAAGGCAACCAAAAGATGACGCAAGTAATTCGTAGAAGTAAAAGCTAAAGCCAAACATGGCTAAGAAAATCGAACTGGGGGAATCGAAATCGAATACGAGTTTTATACGAATTTTGGCCGCGACTTAGTTCCGGCATAATTTAGCACCAATTTTGTTTGCTTTTCACTTGGCTAATAGGGCAGCATTTAAGCACAAGCACACACAAAGACACACAGATGGCCAAAAACAATCGAATGGCTGGCCAAAACGCAGCACAGAAGAAAAAAAAAAGGTCATGGTAAAATTGGCAAAAATTGAAACTCAAATTGCACCACTTAGTGCGCGAAAGTCAAGCAACAACTGCAGTTAAGATACAATCGCTGTGCACCTTCGCTCTAGCCTAGGCGAGCAGGGGGCATTAAAAGTTAAATTGCATTGCCAAGGCAATTGTACTTGCAGAAATGGCGCAGCGACAACAACAACATCAGGAAAAGCAACAATACATTGTACACAAATCAACACTAAAATAAAAAAATTTTCCAGGCGCCTCGACCAACAACAAACAGCAGCGCAAAAGTTGAAGGCCATAAAATGGAAAAGTTTTTTTGTTCCCACCTGCTGCTAATTAGAGCGCGTGCGCTTATTTGTTCATTTTTTGCACTTCTAATTGGCTTGACATGACTATTGAGTGGCAGCGCTTTGTTGTCCACTTTGTTAAAGACAAGTAGTACAGTTTCGGTACGACACGAGAGTACACTTAAATAGGATTATAAGGAATACCAAAAATGTCTGAACTTTTGGTTACATATCGCATGACACTGCCCAGACACACGAATAAAAATGCAATGAACTGTACAATTGTTAGGCTAAAAGTCTAACAAATAAGAAAATTATATATGTATTATTGGATCAGTGTGTTGGGCTGTTTTTCTTGATGTTCGCCATAAAGGTGCGAAGTCATTCACTACTATATAAACGGTGACAAGACTAGACCTAACGTGTTGGCTCATATTATAAGCGTGGTGGATAGTTTTTTGTTTTCCATTTTGGTGTCTAAATCATTGTCTTTTACTGATTTTTACTGATTTGCAATGCAAAGAGCATAACGTAAAGCGTATAACCAGAAAAAAATGACCACTTCAACATACTGATTAGGTAGAAGGGAATTATTCACACTTTTTTATAAAGTGTTAGGAAATTCTTAAAAATTCAATTTGTATAATAATTTCAATTGAAGTCCGTCAGAATTTTTTCTCATACGTTAGACTTGGCTGGTCAGACAGGCACAAACTCCCAATCATCAGTGATAACTTTTGGTATTCGACAATTCTTACACTATATACTCCCTTATTTATAAATTGAAAGGGCGAATTAGGAATTGTGAATTCTTAAACGCCTCCCATTGAGTAAGCTCACACAGTAAGCTTATTTCAGTTTTTTCTTCATTGCTTGTGTTTTTTCAGAAGGTTCTTACAAACTCCCACTCCCAGGCAATCTCATTTGTAGGTTGTCATTGATTCTCGGAGCCTGAAGTTCGACCCTCGCATTCCATTAGAAAAACGTTGCCTTATATGAAGGTTGAGAACTGACTACCCCAGGCCAGAATTTATTACAATGAACTATTTAAATGGGCTCTAAAGTACATCCAAGATTTATTTAGTTATGAGTTCAGGTTGTTTTCTTAAACATAAGTTTCGGCAAAACCCACTGGATTTGTTTCCAGTTTTTAGAAACTCAAATTTTTCTTCAGATTAGGAGTTGAGACATTAGTATTCTTAGCTGACGAATAATGTGCGAGTGATTGTGGAAGAAAGGTAGACAGGTTGGGGGGACTAAAACTTATTACCCAACTAAAGAGTTCATTCTTGTAGTGCTGTTGTACAAGAAGTTCAAGGCCAATCTGTTCCCTAATATATAAATTCTTTTCTAAGTGAAACCTCGACTCTCATTTACCAAGTTTACTAACAAATGCATTACGCTTTAATTTTAATTATGACATCAAACATCGCGCACCGGAATTCGCAAATACCTGAGCCGATAACAAATACCTCAAAGTAGACTAGCTTAAAGTTCAATATACTTCATATATATCTATGAAATGCCATTGATTAAATACTTACATTTGCTGATAAATACATTTGTGTTCTACGAATAATAATTTATAGAAATATGTGTGGCAAAATTTAAAAACAAACTTGAACTGACTGGGGAAGAGGAGTCTACATACCAAATTATGCCTCTCTAGCTCTTACAGTCTCCGAAATCTACGGACGGACAGGCGGACATGGCAAGATCGACTCGGCTGTTGATGCTGATCAAGAATATATATACTTTATGGGGTCGGAGACGCTTTATTCTGCCTGTTACATACATTTGCATGAATACAATATACTCGTTCATTCTACTAGAGTACGAGTATAAAAATCGAGGTTTAGCTTCACCTTAGCTGGGAATGGGGTAAATTGTCAACTCTATAGCTTCACAATACAGTTCAATCGATATGGCTTAAAGGCTTAACTGCAGCTAAGTAGACTAGACAGCGGGCGTATGTATGAGTATATGAGTTTGTGTCTTTGTCTGAACCTCTGATGTCAATTTGTCCTCAAAACTGTCCACCGAGACTAGCAACTACCACAGTTTGGCGTTCACATACTACAACAAATATTTAAACTTGACACTATTTGCTGCCTGTCTATCTAATTATTTGTCTCTCTACTTGTCTTGGACTGACAGTTGTCAGATAGGCAAATGTGTGTGTGTGTTTTTTTTAATTTTTTGCAATGCTCGACAGAGCAGCCCCGAAAATAACAATAATAATATGAACAGCAACTAACAAAGCAAGCACGCCAAGCCAAGCCAAAATAATGGGCACCAGAAAATTGTTTATATTTAAGTTTTTCTATGTACTTGGATCAAGGTTCATGGCTTTATTAAATTGTTTTGCCACAGACTGAAAACAGGGCGGAAGAGTGAAGCGGCTACGTTTGTTCATTAAATTTGTTCATTAAATAGCAACTTTGGTCAGACTTGAAACTTTGACTCTGTTTATACACTTTCGTGCAGAGAGTGTTATCATTCTCCTGCTTAAAATGGGCATTGAGCAACTCTCACGAATGAGAGTTTCATGCAAATGATACCGCCTTGAATTAGTTGTATATTATCTACAATATATAACTAATAGAGTATGCTAGGTTCACCTATCATACCCATCATACCCATCCACTTTTCCACTTTAAATTTTAAGCTTAACTAATTTGTAGTACAGTGTGTTTTTCGCCTAGTTTTTCATTGTTCGATTCCGCTTTTGTTTCGTACTTTGGTAATTAAGCCAATTACGAACAAATTGGCTTCAAGGTTTCTTTTAAGAAAACACGTCTTCTTGTACTTTTTTGGCACTTTTATATGATTTGTTATTTTGTAGATTTTACTCATACTCCCAAATTCGGCCGGCAGCCAAAAATATTCTCTTACTGTTAATCTAATATGTGGTACGAGCATTCAAACTGCCATGTTCAGTCATAAATCACATTTCAAGAATTTTTAGAAAGTTACAAATTTTGTACATACATTGAAAAGCCCCCAACTAAACACTCCACTAATTAAACAGCTAATGGCCGGTGGCTTGAGTTGGCGGCGCCTACAAAATTGGTTTTAAAATAGCCTAAGGGCACTCATATTATAATCAAATGCTTGGCTTGGCTTGGATTGGTTTGGCTTGGCTTGGCTACTTCATCTTCAGCAGATGAGAGGCTGTTCAGTTGCACTTCAAACTTGGTCTCGCATGAATTGCACTTATTTTCACTGCACAGCTGATGTGACCAGCTAAATCTGATGATGATGACCGGCTAATGAGGCACCAGTACCCAAAGCAGAAGCGGCATTTTCATTGGCGTTTATGTAACCGAAACTCTTTACCTTCGCTTTAATGTAATTGCAAGAGAACGTCAGCTAAAGACCTTGCAGTTGTTGATGATGTTAATGTTGTTGATGATGATGTTGCTCTGATGACGATGACGACGACGACAACGACAGCGACCAAGCCTATTAGAGGCGCAGTGGCATTTGCATAGTCTGGCGCAGGCGACTTTAATCGCCACAATTGAACAGTGAGCTGGGATTTGTGGGCTTAGTCAGTTTGCTGACAGCAGCATATAATTTTCAAAGGCTGCTGAAGGTTTTCGCCTGCATTGAAATCGTCTGCGTGTTTTCATGTTGGAAGCCACATTCAATTACACGGTTTCATTTTGTTCTGTTAAGAGATCAGACATTTAGACATGCCAGTTCTTGATTGCTTGATTTTATTTACGAAATTTTGTTAACCAAGTTAAAGATCACAGTGATAGGGTAGCTACATCGACAAGATCGTTTATTGGTACTATGCAGCCCTAAGTCACATTGATATGACCCAAATGCATATGAAGCCATTCAAGTGGCACTAAGAAAACAAGGCCAAAGGGAACTTTCTAGGTTTTAGCAACTCCAAGGACCCAAATGAAGCTAATGAAATCTGACCTCAAGTTGCAAATCTTCAATGTATAACAGAATTATTATTGAAAGATGAATATTAATAAACAATAGTTATGTAACTACTGTGAAATGATGAGCTGTCAATCAATTCATCTATGAATGACATGACATCAAATTGCAAACTTGAGTTTCATAAGCTGTATGCTTATAATAAAGGAAGATATACAATGTAAACAAATTTTTTTTTGAAGGGGTGGGGTCTTCTTATACAAAATGTCTTCTTACGATTTTGTCTACAATTATTAAACCAAGATTCAACTAAATTTGTGGCAAAATTTAAAAACAAACTTGATCTGACGCCCCACAAATTGGGTCCCTCTAGCTCTTACAGTCTCCGAAATCTACGGACGGACAGACGGACATGGCTAGATCGACTCGGTTGTTGATGCTAATCAAGAATATATATACTTTAAGGGGTCTTAGAAGCTTCGTTCTGCCTTGTACATACATTTGCACGAATACAATATACTCGTTTACTCTACTAGAGTACGAGTACAAAAACCATGCAACATTATAAAACTGTTAGAAGCAAAAATCCAACTTTAATTCGATTTCTGTTGGACTACCAGATCACTAAGCTTCAACTCTCAACTACCTTTAATATATGTATGACTTCTAAAAATGATTAGATCACAGCTTTCTCACACTCTCAAAACGTTAAGCTTAAGCATAAGCATTAAGCTCTTACATTTGCTAGCTCCAAAAAAAGAAAACCAACTAAGAACACATCAACTGTCACGACTTTAATGCTTACACAAGCCAATCGTTGGCTGATTAGGTAAACATTAAGCCAACTATAAATTATGGAAATTTGTCACAATAGACCAATGGGTCACAGCCAGAGACTGGAGGAGACTTGTTGTTGCCTCTTCTCTTCACTTCACTTCATGCATTTGCATATGTGTATGTGCACGTTGTGCTCGTTTAAAACAAACCAAGTTATTGGCATTGCCATATCTTTTTTACCAAACATCGAACACCCATTTGCCAAAGCAATTTACTGACATTCTTGCATTTTATTAATTTTATGTTAAAAAAAAAAAACACCAAAAATGCGGCTGCCTAATTAGTTGTATGTGCATATTGGCTAAAAAAAACCTGTTTCTTAGGCGGCGTCATTGATAACAACAACTAATACTATAGCGATGACAGCAAAAAAAAATTGCAAACAAAAACCTCAAACTTAAGCGCAAAACACATGCGACTCCACAGACAAGTCAAGTTAAAGATAGCCAAACATGGCCATGTGATGCACTGTCACTGGAAAAGCGCCATAAAAGACTTGTTTGCATGTAGCATGAGCAACAGCGCCAGTGGCATGGCACGGGGCAAGGGGCGAGGCAGGGCAACGTCGCGAAGGCAGCTAAAACATATTTTTTTGCATTTTCGAAAGGCTAGTCTAGCCTGGCCTAGGCAGTACGTGTAAATGAGGACGTCGACGAATATGCAAGCCGATCGATAAATGCGGCCGCCAATAACTGGAAATACAAATATTGAGCATACGACGCGTGGTAAACCAAATACGACACATTTGCGGTTCAGTGGGTATTCGGGTATGTAATGGCCATCTAGATGGTTGTCTGGTTGTGTGTGTTTGTATTGGTTGGGCGGTCTGATCTGGTCCTTTTACCTGGCAATTCGCATGTCAGGCGTAATTGCCCGCTTAAGGTATAAACGAGTTCAATGGACTTATCGAAAGACCATGCACTTGCATAACTTATGCTGAAATTGTATTGTACTACGTGAGCTTACATTGAGGAGGTCATAAATTTTCCGCTTTAAATGCGCTCCCATGGCGAGATGCTTAAGCGGCGCCATATGGGCAAATTCCAAAAACAGAAGAAGAAGACGCTCCAAAAATGAAATGCGAGAACCAGAACCCAGCCAGGAAGAAGAAGACGAAGCAGGAGGAGCACAAGCAGCTCAAGCAGCCCAAAGAGCAGTCAGCGAGCATTGAAACTTGCCAAACTGGTAGGTTTGCAAAAAATAAAAACAAAATAAATGGCAAAAAAAATCAAAGCGCTACCAAAAACCGTTTAAGAAGCCAATGTGGATGTGAATGCTGGCCACCTTTAACGACGATGACCTTGGAGCAAGAAGACTACAACAACACCAACAACACCAACAACAACGACAACAACGACAACATCGATGACGAAGTCCAAGTCAACGATGCTGGCAACTTGTTGCATCTGCTTGCGACACAGCTGCACAGCAGGCCGGCAGACGACACTTGAGACCAGACAGGCAGCAAAAACGCATAGAGAATCCACTGTCCCCTCCCCTCTCAACAATACCCCATACACTTCTCTCCCACATTTTTAAGGCTTAATGTCTTTGGCGGCAGTACGCTGCTGCTGATGTTGTTGCTTAGCTTTTCTCATGAATTTTACGGTAAATTTAGGTCGTTGTTTGCAGACTTGTTTACATGACTTTTCCTTAGAGTCCGCCAATAACTTGACTAAATATAGCCATAGACAAGACTTGCCAATGCTGTGTTGTCGATGTCATTGTTGTTGCTATTATTTTGGATTTCCTGGCAAAATGCAACATCTCCGCACAGCATACTATTTCAATTTTAGTCTTTTCCGTTTTTGCGGTGGCTGCCGCATCTTTCTGTGCATTTACGACACATCACACATCCGTGGGGAAGTTTGTGGTCAACCGGCATGAGCGGATCTTGTCTTATTTGGGGCATGACACAAATTTGGCACTACAAATTTTGCTACTCTGTTAATATTGTACGCTGCGTTGTTGTTATAATAATTGTTATTGCTGCTGCCTTGTTTTCTTTCAAACAATTTAACAATTAAAAGCACGCGCTGCTTTGGCTACACCAGAGACCGTCATTAAGTTGTTAATCCATGCGAATATAATGTATTATAATTGCATATGTATATATGTATAAATGTTTTTCTTTTTGTATTCGTATGAAACATAAAAAATCAGACAGTCTTAGAGATGATGTAGAGCTTACTTATGAACACTCACACACACACACACACACAAATTTTTATATAAGGTAGCGTGATTGCTCAAAGTGTTGCGGCTTGTGAATGTCCAAATTTGCGGTTGATTTTGTTAGAACCAAAATCAGATACACAGATATATACTTCCTTTCCTAATTCGTACGTCAGTATGAGTAGATATCGATTGGTAAAATATCTCATTGGGAAACTCACCTGAAATGGAAAAATAAAACAAAGTTAATAAAATTAATAAAACGCGTAGAATTTTAACTATAAATAATTTGTTTGCTATCAAAGTAAAAAATTGATTGAAATTGATCTCTTTTTCAAAACGTGATAAAAAATCGTGCAAGAAAGTATTAAATTTGAATTTGTGGGGCCTCAAGGCATTTCCATAGTCCACAAACGGCGCAGGAAAAGTTCGAGTTTCACAATAATTCTGATATTATAATTATATCCATAATTATATGTGCTGAAAACTCAAATTTTTTTGAAAGAAAAGAAACATTCTTTATATAAAGGAAGTCGTCACCATTGTTTTGTTTATATTTATTTATTATCACATCAAGTAATTTTTATGATTTTGCCAAGTTTTCTGTAATAGTTGGGTAAGTTGGGTAACAACTATTTTCGGTTCAAACAGCTGACAGCTGGCATAAGTCAAAGGTATTTATGACGCTATTATATACGCATAGTTTATGCTTTGTTTAGACTACATCAACAAAGGCAGCCACAAAGTTGAGACACCAACACACAAGACAGACATGAACATAACCAACAACAGTTGGCAGCACATACATCATATGGAAACTATATTATACGGTCGGACGCTATGTACATAGTATTTTGGCATATGGCCAAGACAAAAGTAAGCATAAGCTGTGCACATTTCAATTTGGCAGCCGGTTTGCATATGAGACAGACTAGCAGACAACCAGACAGAAATTGAGATGGAGAAGACATACATACAGTAACACACGGATCATTAGGCAGGGCAAGCAGCAGCAGCAACATCAGAGCAAGAGCACTCTGAATTTGTTATAACGCCAAGCATATGAGTATACTTGTATATGGCTCATGCAGATGTAGCTGTGTGGCTGTGTGTGTCTGTGCCTGGAGAAAGTCGGAAGCGTACCGAGCTGCCGTCACACGTAAGCCACAACACAACCACTGCAGCTGAAGCTGGTGAAGAAGCAGCAACCAAGCAACGAAGCAAACCAATTGCTGGTTGCCCAGTTGCGGCTTGCCTATGCTTTGTACTCCACTCATACTCGATTGCTGTGTCTTCATCTTCACCAGAGCAGCAAAACCAAAGGCGCAGGCACAGGCCACGCCAGTCAGCAGCTCAACACCATTAAGCTAAGCTTGGCCAGCTAGCAAATTAGAGCACACTAGATGTTGCTGATGAGCCAAGCTATAGTTGTTGTTGCTGTAGTTGTTGGCCACAGTTGATGCATTTTTGAAAAGTCTGCCATAGTTTGCGTAATCAAAATTTCATTGAACTGCATTCGCGGTGGGCAGCCAGAAAACTCATTTATAATATGCATCAACATTATTTATAATTGAAAAATAACCAAAAACCAAAAAGATAAAACTCATTAGTTTACTTTGTGGTTTTTAATTAAAAACTGTTACTGCCACATAATTTGTCATGTGTTGTGTCGTTGACGCCACCCCGATGGGGGTCAGGCGATATGTTTAGTCCATGCATTCGTTTTTATGTAATAATCTACAGATATGTTAGTTACTATATAATATCTAGATAACGTACATATTGTCACGTTCACGCAGTCTCATGACCAGACTTTGAATATCCCCAGAAACCAACAATTTCCTTATTTGCAACGAATTTAACATCGTATAAAAACGGCAGTGATAAGAAGAGAATCAGGAAAAGAGACCCGATCAATACTTTGAAGCTCTGACAATACTTATATTTCATCAGATTTTGCCAGATGTTGTCAAAATGAAAATAAAAGCATGGCGGATGTTTTGCCTTTAGGGCGATAATACGTGGTTGGCAGTGCCACAAACTTCTTAGTATTAGATTAAGCACCCTTGTGAATTGATTCTTCTTTCTTCACAGAAACAGCTAATGCGAACATGATCATCACTAAAATTAGGGATCTTGAACAGTAATCATGGCCCTTGCCTGTTAATTATTATTCCATCACGTCAACTGTAATATTTTATGCATGATACCTCATATTCTAACAAATAAACTGTTTATCTCCATATTTCTAAAAGTAGGTCAAGTAAATGCATATCAGGACTGATTTACTATATAAAGCATCCATTCGCCCGCTCCTGATCCCAATACCTCAAATTGTTGTGTATGCAACAATTTTGTTCAACCAATTGTTATTGTTGTTGTTGTCGCTTGGACTTGGAGTCTAACAACTCCCACGCTCAGTTAAATGGAGCTTTAATTGCAGCCAAAACGGCGCAACAACGCAGAGCAGAGCGTTTTACTCGGAAATTTTAGAGCTGGAAAAATGTTTTCAGTTGAATAATGGGAAAATAATGCTGCTAATTATCATTAGTAAATAATTTTAGAGCCAAATACCCAAATAGAAAAGAACTATGACGTTTCAGAAAAACTCGTTCAAAGAGAAATTGTCGGCCAAACAGATAAAATGGAAAAAGCTGAACACGGCAAGCAACATCATCAACAGCATCATGATGATCATGATCATGGGCAACTTCCTCCTACTACAAATGGCACACAGTCAGACACAGTCAGACAGTCGGAGTTGGCCCAAAACGTCATTAGGCTGTTCAGAACTGAGGCAGCAGCGGGAAAAATAGAAAGCCAGCATCTAAGTCAACCAGTTGAGAAAGCCAAAAGAACTTAACACAATTTACACTCACGAACGAACAAACGAACGAACGAACGAACGCTTTTCCTACTTAGCCGTAAAATCGAGAAAAATTATCTTTATGTACGAGGTCGTATCTTGTAGAAAATATGTGTGACTGTGTGTATGGGTATATTATGGACGATAACCGCAAGTGGGTGTTGTATGTTGTTTGTTGCCAGCTTGAATTGCGAATTATCGGAAAATGCAATAAACTGATCGGGCCTGGCAAACGACCGCGAAACCTAAAACTCGCTCACGTATGCACTTCCCAGTTGGCTCAAATGAATGATGATATAAAAAATATATATGTTTACATTTAATCATGGTTGTTGAGTTATGGCAAAAATGCAAGAATTGGAATTGGTGAATCTTGGAATTAAGCGATAAATAAAATACAACAGAGAAATGTTTTAGAAACGGAAGAAGAAATATTCTTCTCATGCCCCACACGACTTAAAGACCCTCCTTATAGGTTTGAGGTACGTTTTACACCTTCTCTATAAATTAGAGTCTATTTGGCGGGAGGATAGGGCTGTCAATCAATTTTTTGAGCTGAACATATATCTAAGCTGCTTCGATCGCTCTTTTAATTCAGAAATATGTTGGAAAAGCTTTTGCTTTATCATCATCAACAACGCGTCGTGAATTTCTAAACCGAAACATCAATGACAATCTTACTTGAATATCATATGAAAATAACAACACATTGTCAGCCTAAGCTTGAATTACTTTCATCTACTGCTGTGAAAATCCGCTTATGAACTGCTAATGTACTCAATTAAGTCACAACAATAACAACAACTTGGTAAGTAGCCGCATTAACTAGCAACTGCAGCTGCAACCTCAATGCATTGGCTGTCAATTTTCTCTTTCATTGTTTGTGCTTTCGGCTAGGTCTAATAACCATTCTGAACGTCTAGAGATGCGTAAACGCAGGCACTATAATTGTTGACTTGGCAGGAAAGCGTTGCGCTTGAGGTTAACAGATAAACATCATGTGTGCGCCCGTAGATACTAGTAGATAGTTGCCTATATGTAGGTAAACATAATAATTTATCTTAAAGATACGCATGCAATTACCAGCATTGCGGTATACTTTTAGGTCTTAGCTCTGGCAATTAAAGAGTGTGAATTTCCAGCCATGAAATAGTTGCAACATGTGGCCTGTTGCTGTTGTCGTTGTGGTGCCTGTCTCAGCTACGGGTGAAAGTTTGTTCTATGGCGGCAGCTGTGCATTTGTTACAGATTTTTCTTGCCATGGCTAGGAGGAAAAAGCAGCAGCAGTTTTATATCGTCTGAGGCGTTTCATGTCAGCAGCTTGAAAATTTCTAGCCATAATTAGCGCGCTCGCTTGGCATATCTTATCAATGGCAAAAAATATTTCACATGAGCTCGCCCAAAAACCAAATTTAAAACATATTTTTACCACTCCGCAAAACAATGGCTTAGAAAGTTAACCGCATACACAGAGTGAGTATGAGTCAAACTCTTTATCTGCCAGATAGCGAGCAATAAATTGAAAAGGCAACCATGGCCAACAGCAGCCGCCAGCGCCAGCACCAGCACCAGCAGCAGCAGCAGCAGCGGCGGCGTTGTCTGAATAAACATCTTAATTTCACAATAATTGCAGCACAGAAATTAAATTGAAAAGCAACGAAGAATGATCAATGGTAAATGCTTAATGGCCACCAAAGAAAACGACGGACCCGGGCCTCGATTTATCCGAAAGTGCAAACATTCAACACTGGTGGCAGCGATGGCAGCAACAGCAGCTGGACGACAACCAGGCAAGCAGGCAGATGGCGGGTCGCCTGGCCCGACGGTTGATCTCAGTTGGTGGCTGTGGAAGGCGGCGATAGGTGGTGCAACAAGCCGTCTTTGGGCTCTATTTGCATGGCACGGCCCCAAAAAACAAAGAGCAGGTGAAAAGTGTTCGTACAAAGCAAAAACAAACTCTGGATCTGTTTTTTCCACTCACTGCTTTGCCCCGTGCCGCTCTCCATTGCACCGCTGGCGCAATTTCATAATGGCGTCGTCAGCAGTCAGTCAGCCAGCCATCCGCTGACGACGACACTGCAGTTAGCCGAGACACTGCCAACATCGTCCGTTGTTGTTGCTTTTACCTTTTGGTAATAGGTTTTTAAGCAGCGCAGCCAGGCAGGCAAAGGGCTCGAGTAGAAGCAGCATGCCCCCTATTAAAGTGTGGGCGTTTCTCATATGCCCTTTATAAATAAGGTTGTGTTAGAGTTTAGAGTTTGGCACAGACTTATGGAGAAACAATCTTAGATATGGCATATCAATAGGGTATCAACAGTTATTTAGGAAACATTTAAGTTTTGATTACATCTATAATTTTCGACAAAGCATATATGCATATGCTACAAAACTCATAATTCTGTTTTTATCTAACAAATTTCTGAGAGATAAGTCGTTTATCGGACTAACCAAATCGATGTCTAGTCACCTAAACAGATTGGCTATCTTTCAATTTTAAATTATGTAAGATGTAGTTATAAGAAAGGCATCGCATAAAACACAAATTTTCATGCATTTCTTTAATCTTAGATTCAGAAAAGTCGAACAAGTAGGGAGAACAAAGAGTCTTAAAGAAAAGCACTAAGAAGCCATTCTGAAAATTCCAACTGCAACTGATTCAAAATCGAGGTCGAAGTTTGTATGGAAATAACTTCACGATATATTAATATTTTTATACAACTTTGTTATAGATGCAGGCAAAATCATAGCATTTCTAGAGCCAAAGAAGTGAAGTTCAGGTTAATGAAAGTAAATTCGTCATATGTTTGCATCTCATTGAGGTTACATGGCTCAATTTTGGTACACCCTAATTTGATCGGCAAAGGTATGAGAATAGAAATTCGTTGTATCATATGATGGTTAAAAAGAAAATTTAAATACAGCATTTCTAAGCGAAGACCCTCAATATCGTAGAAAGAGCATGCAAACTTCGATCACCTCTCAGTCTCATCTTACGTTTTCATAACCATTTTGAGAGTTTTTCATTTACTATTTATACTAGTACTCTAGTAGAGTAAACGAGTATATTGTATTTGTGCAAATGTATGTAACAGGCAGAACGAAGCGTCTCAGACCCCATAAAGTATATATATTCTTGATCAGTATCAACAGCCGAGTCGATCTAGCCATGTCTGTCCGTGCGAACATCTAGATCTCGGAGACTGTAAGAACTAGAAAGACATAATTTGGTATGTAGACTCCTCTTGAGAAGCGTCAGACAAAGTTTGTTTGCAAAACTTTATACATTCCACAAATTTCAATGCATTTAGTTGAAACTCGGTTTGTATATGTATACGTAATAAACCTACCGATTTGCCGAAATTGTTAAGATCGGATAATAATTGTTGACAAAATCGTAAAAAAAAAAACATTTCGTATAAGAACACCCACCCCAAAAAAACATTATTTATTTTCTACTTTTGAGTGTGTCGAATATTGAATAAATGTTGAGTACGAGTATCTTATAGTCGGTATATCGACTATAGCGTTCTTACTTGTTTTTGTCTGTGGCTTGTCCAGAAGAAAAAGATCAATTGTTGCCATAGCTTGTGCTACTATTACTTTTGTTTTTGTTGCATTGGTGTGCGTGCTTGTGAGTGTGTCCGGCTGTTGGACGAAAAAGCGAATATTGTTCGCAAATACGATATAATAATAATGTTCAGCAAACAAAATTATGCCATGTTACCGCATCGACAGACATGAAGATATTGTGTTTTGTGTTGTTGCAGCAATAATTGAGAGCTTGACTTGTTTTTTGTTATTGTTTTATATGTAATTGCTATGCAAAAAGGAAACAAAAATAAGCAGCTCCAATGCTTTTGCAATTATTTTTGATTGCAACAATTATTTAAAAATGCGTATTAAAAAATTCGTTTGCCAAATGTGACAAACAAACCAAGTCTTACAGGCCACACATGCATAATATGTATATTGTGTGGAAAATTGTTAACGAAATTGTTATTAAAACCGCATTAATTTATAATTAGTATGTGGTCGGCTCTTAGAACCCTGCCTGCCTTTGCTTGACTTGGTTTGACTCGCTTCAAAGGCTGCCTGGCTGCTTCCCCCTACCTAAATATGTATGTGGGTTTTTGTTGCGGTTGAAAGCAAGCGGGGGGAGTAGGCCTGGCTTTGGAAATGAGGTCATCATATCCGTGCGGTTGTCTTTGTTTCTTTTGGCGATGTACACGCCAAGTGCCGTAAAAATTCCGTTTTATTGGCATTGGCAAAAGGCTTTAAAAAGCCATAAGCCATATAAACGAGCCAAACTGATATTAATTAAAAGGAAACGCTTGTCTTATTCAGTCGTAAAAATATGAGTAATGCAGTCATTAAACAAACTATGTCAGTCAATACCTTTGATTAACTGGCAGATATACATAGTAGTAAAGTATGATATTTAGTTACTCGATATGTAGGAAAAATCGATATATATATATACATATATAACTCTTTATCATAACTGATTGGAAACAGGGCACTACACAAACGGTAAGATAGGGGTCAAATTAGGGATCAACATTGAAAGCTGGTGATGAAGATGATTTCAAAAGTGGGCGGTGTCAATCGCAGAAAATTCTACAATTCGCAAAATACTTCTGGAACTTTTAGAATAGCAGACAAATTTTAAAGAACCTTGACAAAAACTGTAGAACTGAAAGGAAACTTCTTAATGTTTGAAGGTTTCACACAAAAATTTGTATGTGCCAACCCATGAATGTGGTCAAATTAATCCATAAGAGCGGTCTAGAAAACATAGGTTAATTGACATTTATGGGTTGATTTGACCCCATTCCAGTGTAAGTAAATTTTTATAAATAAAGTATAACAAGTAAAAACAATATAATCGAGCTATGAAAGAGAACCCTGAGGTCGTGGGTTAAAGACGCTGGAAGGAAACAATTTTTCTCAAAAATATCAAATCCAGGCAACTTCTGCTTGGCGTGCCATGATTGAGAAGGTTTTTTAGAAGGAGAAGGAGGAGCTTATATATCTCTATAGATCTACTCTATATATACTTTATTAGTTTACACTACCGCAACTTAAATGTACTCCTGTAGCTATAAACTTTTCTAATAATTATTAATAATTATTTTAACCGGCTGTAAATGGTACAAGCTGACTCACAGCTGATCTATTTTTACAGCCCCAGTCAACTATATCTGTCTGTCAACTGCCTACGCCGAAAATATTCCTACAAAACACAAAAATAACTAAGCATTCAAATGTTTATGTGACTTTAATTACGTGACAGCGCACTTTAAATAAAAACAAAAACAAATTCCAACATTGAAATCGTATTAAATATGCAGTTATAAGCGGCACACTCAGACCAACATGACACAGATACAAACACACTCAACCAAAGACAGAGACAGCTAGAGAGTGGGGGGTTGACCAAACTTGGACAACCCAACCAAAAACTACAAACCCATTTCAAGCGCCGGCCAGGCCAAGCTGACGCAATTTACAAACAGTTGCGAAAAAATTTGTATTCGCACAAATTCTACAAATATATATGTATGTATGTACGATACCAAAGCGGTCTAACAGCAGCTAACAGTATATCTACTGAATACATATTCGCTAAACAAAGAGAAAAGTCAAAGCCTGGCCAAAACAACAAGCACATCGCATCGCTTCGCATCGAATCGCATGTGGCAACATGTAATTTACCCTTCAATCAATGCGCAACAAATCAGTTGGCAACGCGCTGCGCATGCGCTCCAATCACCTACCTAACCCCACTTCCCTTTGAAGCCCACGTTTTGTATCACTTGACAGCACATTTGGGTTAACAATTGGACCTGTATTGGTTAACTGTATACTAGCCATATGTATTGGTAATTGTGCGCGCATGTACGAGAATGTGTTTCTGTGTGCCGAATGACTAACTGGGCGCAAGGTGATTTTCATACTCGCGCTCTGTAAAAACTCTATGAGCGTAAAACGCTCAGCATGTTCAAAATGTGGAAAGGTGGCAACAAGTGGCGGTGTTTTATTCATAGTAAACATATTTTGTTCTGGTTCAATTTGAGCTGAAAGAAACGGTGAACAGTTTTATTAGTACTGTTGCACTCCTGCTACAGCACTTTAGAATTTACAACCGATTCTGGATTGAAATGAGTAGAAAAGCCAAAAGATAGCGTTGTACACATGTGATGACGATCGTGCCTTAAAAAAAAACAGGCTCTCTATCAAGAAAGCATACAAAAGGATAGGGCAACTAAGTCATATAGCTAGCATAGATGGCATCAGCCTTAAAACGTCATCATGTGTGAAGGACATAAAAGCATCGGAAAGTTATTACTCAGCGCTCCTCAAAGTAATCGCCACTAAGCGAATTAGCAAATTAAACACAAAAACATGTTTGATCAACTGTTGTTTGACAGAAGATGAACAAAGAGCGGCTCAACTAAGCTGCCTTGTATGTTGAATATGTTGAAAACTAACGGCAGCTTGTTTAATTTATCAAATTAATTACACAATTTTACATGCTGATAAAGTCAAACACACAAGTCAACAACCAGACAACAACAGCAATCAGCAAACAACTTGTTGCACTTGAACGCTATAACGCTACAACAAACATTTCCTACTCCGGTCACAATTCGTCCACAATTTGGTGAACATATAAAGTGGCTGCTGCTGCGGCCAGACGATTTCCATTTGGCAGCTTCCCACATAGCTCGCCGCTGCAGGTTGCCATAGAACTTGTAGAACGTGCTGGCCCAAAATAATAACAACACATTTTCAAGTTTAAAGCCGAATGTGGTTGTAAGTCGTGTTTGGTCAAAGGCGTGTGTATACATACATATATCTAACTAAAGAGTGACGCGAGTACAAAAAAATAGAAGAACACAACAAGCAGGGCAAACATGGTAAATAAGAACAAGTAAGAACGCTATAGTCGATATTCCCTTTATAAGATATTCGTACTCAGCATTTATTCAATATTCAACACACTAAAAAGTGGGTATCTCTAGCTCTTACAGTCCCTGAGGTCTAGATGTTCATACGGACGGACGGGCAGACGGACAGACAGACGGACAGACAGACGGACGGGTAGACGGACGGACAGACGGACGTACAGACGAACGGACAGACGGACGTACAGACGGACTTAGAGGCTTCTTTCTTCCTGTTACATACATTTGCAAGAATACAATATACCCGTTTACTCTACCAGAATACGAGTATAATCATGATTATAATGATAATATGATAAACAATGCTGATGAAGCTGCTCTCTCTGTTTTCAACTAGGGCACTTAGTTAGTCCTAAACTGTGCCATCATGTCGCCAAGCAGTTCATCAAAAAAAATGTTTGTCACACTTTTGACATTTGCACGACTGACTGGCTGACAATCGTTGCATTTCGCAAGGGATTGTAACTAACTAAGCAACCAAAAACAGCAAAACATCCCACAACAAGTAAAAACGCTATAGTCGATATTCCGACTATAAGATACTCGTACTCTGCATTTATTCAATATTTAACACACTCAAAAAAATGAAAAATAAAATGTTGGCAAAATTTGTTGATGCCGATCAAGAATATATATACTTTATGGGGAGACGGAGACGCTTTCTTCTGCCTGTTACATACATTTGCACGAATACAATATACTCGTTTACTCTACTGGAGTACGAGTATAAAAATTAACAACACTGAGATAGTTGTTGTTGTGGTTGCGATTGTGTCATTTTTGTTGCATTGCTGCATTGGCACGCGATTCTGCAAGGCAAAACCAATTGTGTATGTGTGCGCGTGTAGTTGTGTGTACATACAAAGGTATGAGAAGAGCTTGGGCAATATGCACACATGGCGTATGCGCATTTTTTAACACACAATGTTGATACATTGTGGAATCTATAACATCCGTTTAATCATTTTAAAGAATGATCACATTTTCTTTGTAAATATTTAGCGATAAACAAAAAGCAAAGCTATAAGACTCAAGAGGATGCAATTTTCACACAAGTGTACGGTGGTGCGCACTGCGGCAACCTTTTGAAAAGTTTCATCCGAAAGTTGTTCAAATTGAAATCGGCATATTTTTTGTATGTGGAGGATTCAATGAAAACGTAACAAGATAAAGCATGTCTGGAGAAGTTCTCCAGAAGAATGGTTGATCGATGTAAATGTTAAGCCGCAGAAGCCCACAAATTTCCCTGGTTTTCCAAAAATTGTTGACAAATATTTTTTGGGTTCACCTCTAGTAAACTATTAACTTAATCGAAATGACTTAATCCACATCTGCAGTCGTCAATGGCGCTATAAAATCGTTCCTGATTGTTCTTGAGAAAGATCAGAAAAGCATAATTCAGAATGAAATCACTTTAAAGTAATCGAATTGCCTTCAAATGTTTAAAAGAAATAGTAGTATAAAAGAAACAACCTATATTTAAAGTACAAAAATTCTCCACAAGGATTTCCACTGCAATTCATCTGCACTGCACTTCCATTCATCAAAGTTTGAGAGTTCAAATTTCATGGATTGGAAAGTAGGGCGCGACTTGTAAACGCAATTTAAACGCACTTCACGAAGTTCAATTGCGCACACAAGGGTTAAGTGCAATTGAGAAGAACCAAGAAGCAAAAGCAGCCACAAAACGAACGAAAAAGCGGGAGAGATAGGCAAAGACAAACATTGACATTTAGCTAGCAGTTAAATTTAAATTTTAAAAACTTTAATGTCATGCATTTGAGCGCAAATGTGGAGAGCTCAATTTTACAGCAAAGTCTATTGCGTTGACTCGGCAGATGTACGCGTAAATATGTAAATACTCGTCGTTTTCGTACTTGTTCGTCTGTTGAAAGGAAAATGAGATGCGCAAAAGTACAGCTAAATAAATAAGCAAGCAAAAAGAGTGCACGTACAAAAGATAGGGGGAAAATGGCAGAAGCAGAAGCGACAACAACACCAGCAGCATCAACCACAAAAGTAAAAAGAAACAATATTTCCGCATTCCGCAAGTGCAACAACAAACCAACAGACACAAAATTTATTTGACAATTTTTATTGTTGAGAAACGGAGATGAGGCCATGAGATACAGACCAACACCAGCACCCCAAGCTCATGTTATGATGATGCTGCTGTTCCCAAACTAACCTAAATTGGTTACAAAATCAACCAGAGATTTTACTATTGATGCAAAAGCAAAGATTGTTTGTTGTCGCCAATTCACCAGTTTGTTGTTTCGATTGGAAAGTGTTGCCAATTTCAATTTGCCTGACGTCGCCTCGCCTCGTCTCGTCGCTGTGGCAAACTTTAATTGTGCGCTTTTATTAGCGCGCAATTTATGTGCCCGAGGAGTTGGTTGACTCCGGTTTATGGCTCTGCTCCGCTGTTGATTATGATTAGGTTTTTAGCAATTGCAATTTGGCTTATTTATAGCAATTACGCTCGAAATGCAATTGTTATGAAATTATAATCATTTTCGCCATAGTATAGCAGAGTTGCATGCATATTGAAAACTTCATAAACTACCCACGGCAGGCCATAGAAAGTAGAACAGGCCAGCGAAACAGTGCGAAAATAAGCAACAAACAACAATGCATGACAATGACAAAAGGCACTCAAAAAAAAAAAAAACGAAAAATCGCACAAACAAAAGTTAAGTGATAAAAATTGAACTGTTTTTATACTCGCACTCTAGTTTTTGCTAGTACGTGTGTGGCTTGTATGTTCCGAGTGTGTGTGGGTGTGTATTAAAAAAAATCACATGACAACTGTGAGCTGTGAAATTATAATGATAATAATAACAATAACAATCACAAAACTACATTTGCAAATAAATAAAAATAAATTAAGTCAGCCAAAAGCTAGCTTGTACCACTTCTCATTCAAAAGAGTCGGCGTTCGCATTGAAAATGTGAGATTTAAAAATCAAAAATTATTCAGCTTTGCAGACGCTTTAATACCCTTCAGAAATAATCATAATTGAGGCGGATGTGTTTATTTCAGCTTTCGTAGGAGTTTACATACTAAATGCAATTTTGCGATCATGTCAACTGTAATCATACTTAGGGCCGCTGTCACAGCTTCTCTGTAAGCACTAACCTTCGCTTCATCTGTCAAAGTCAATACGAAATGGCGTTCCAAATGGCATTCAAAGTGGCCAAAAAGCAAAAGAGCAAATTTCAGGTTTTATATTAGGTGTTTTGTCTTTCACCAATCTTTGCATTGCTTATCAGCAATAGCCGAAAGCATTCGGGTTTTTACAAAAACACACGCGAGAGCCGAAGCAAAAGCCATTATCGCAGCTCTGATATAAAGATTCGTTTAAATTTGATTAAATTTCTTTAAAATGTCGTATTTTTAATTAAGAACATACTGACACGATCTAACTTAATCAAGCATACTATAGTGTCGGTGAATATATCAACTCTTCTCTCTTAAAATGTCAGGGAACTTCATGTTTACATTTTACACATGCAAATGTGTGGCCCAGGCAGCTGTCGCAAAGCTGCTGGGAAAACAACATAATCAAACATAAACGTTGCACTAAAATACGCGAAAAGGTGCCATATAGCAAGTATTACTTTATCTTTATAAGTGCAGATATGTGCAGATGCATGAATTAGCGAGACTGTAAAGTCAAGAGAAAAAACCAGCAATAGCAACAGCTGATAGAGCTTATAGCCAGGATCCACAACAGCAAGTGATTGTGACTCTCAAATTTACGGACACGCATTAGGAATGGAAAGTCTTGAGACTTGTAAGCCTTTACTTGTTAGCAATATGTAATTCGAAGAGGCAACAAGTAGTTTTAGCAAAACTTTGAAAACTAAATCTTAGGAAAAATTTAGTTAGCAATCGTTGTTCGTAAATTTTAATTCGGTCAGGAAAAAATATTCCAAAAGCCCCAAGGAATAATGGACTATTTTTGGCGTTTTAGTTTTAGCTAATAATGGACAACACTTTAGGACACATTTTAGCCCTGATGTTCATTATTGCCTCAAAGACCGAAAATAGTCTATTATTTTAGCACACCTATCGTTGAAAAGCGTTTAAAATATTGAATTCATTAAAGAAAATTCTTAAATTCCTCCTTAGACAAATTGCACAATTCAAAATACTTAGCCTTGAGTGTCAGTCCCCCTCTATGCTGGCCAAAGACATATCCATATATCGAAAACTTCCTCTACCCACCCAAGACCAACGAGGAAACCAATCGTAACTATAGCAACTACAGCCATTTTCAATTAGTTTTGCTCTCATTTTTTTGTTAGCTTTCAGATAAGCAATTAGCAGCCGCAGAAAACAATGAAATGCGAGTCGAAAACAAAAGTTGAACTATAGAAAAAAAAAAAACAAAAAATAGAAAGGCAGCCAATTTTGTGGAGCACTTAATTAGCTGACTAATGTGAGTATGTGTCTGTGTGCGTAGAGAGGGCTCACTGGGGACCAATGCTTGTGCCTTATGACAATTTCACCGCGCCACAATGTCGAAATCGAAACGTGCCACAAAAGTCACGAAAAAAAACTTGCTGAATTATTAAACAATAATGCAAAGGCAAAAAAAAAAGCAGAAGCAACTGGAAACGCAGCCAACAATTAAAACTGCCAACGGAGCAATGCATAAAGTCAAACAAAAAGGCAGTAAAAAATGTTTTAATATGGCAACAATGTGCACACTATATAAAGACAGCCGCCAACTGACATATGGAGGAGCGAGCTGATACATTAATTGCTATGCAGCTAGGCGGCAGCAGAGTTTGACTAGGGGGAGTTTTATTTTATATTTTTTTTTTCATTTTGAAACTCGAGACCCGCATGAAAAGGCGGCAGCAGTGGCCAAGGGGAAGCCGTGTCAAGACCGCGCATAATCAATGCAAAGGAGCATGAATGACACACAACAACAACAACAGAAAACTCGTAGAATGTGAGTAAGATGAAACAGCTTCGTCTGCATCTGGAAGGGTAGGGCGGGGCGGAGACAGTAGGGCGGGCTAGATAGCAATAATAACTGGCTTTTAAAAGCTCACTAAATGCTGCCCGAAACAGAGGCGGCCGGCAGCGTAAGAAAAAGACCAAAGCAGCCTCAACAAACAAATTATTGTGTTGTAACAATTAAAAATTAACCAGTAGTTAGTTTTCTTGCTTAATTAACAAGATAAACATAGCAGCGAGGCCAGCAAAATGAATGGAGGCGAACGGGGGTAATTGTACCGAGTATAGAGGAGTCTCGCCTTCGTGGTCATTTGCTTGTTTGCATGTCGCCATGTTTTAGTTCAGCACTTTGTAATTAGTTGCAATGTAGCAATGGAGACTTGCGGGGATGTGGTGCGGATGACAAGCGTGCCAGCAGGGACAACCATCCATCACTGAGGCAGTCACTCAGGCAAATGAATGTAAAATGCAACAAGCTTGAGGGTGATTCGAGTTGTAATTGCAGCGCAATGCGGGTGTAGGAAAACACATAAAAGGTTACTGAACTAAACCTGCATACAAATTATAGTCATCGAGATAAATTTCGAAATTTGTAGAATGAATATTTACACAATTAATAAAGAGCTGTGATCAATCAATGATGTGGGATAACCATTTTGGTACTAAGCAAATATCTACATAGAATATGCCCACTCATTTTCGGAAGAGCGAGAATACAACGATGCGTCCCGATTATGCCATAAACTATGTATAGTCTTGATCATCATGATAAGCCTAGTTTATATAAACCAAACAGTCTATCAATCCCAATCAGCCTGATATATGTATAACTCCTTTTCTCTTGGCTACTTTCAATGAGTTTGATAAATTCTCTTCTCATCAGGTAAACCTTCGGAATCGCACGTCACACTAACCAGCAAGATTTTAGATAACGAAATATTGACAAAGGTCAGATCGCTGTTTCATTTGGAAAAGCAAACATAAAATAGCATATAAAACATAGTTCACAAACATAATAATAATTGCATCTATCTATAGAAAGTTCTTTATTCTGAATGATTGGAGGTCAAGGCACAGCCCAAACCAAAAGAGTTAGGAAGAATCTGTTTCATATGGGAAAAGTTCAAAAGCGATAAAAGAAAATGCATCAATGAAGTGAAAATTCGTTAAGCGTGTCTCACAAAGTACCTAAAAGTATATTAAGGGGTGTCACAGAAATATCTACGGAGAAATATATTTATACACAGTGATCCACAACAGTTCATATGTTTATATGCGCATATTTTAGGAAGATAGGGAAAAATTGCAATGCAACATTATTTGCGATGTTTCAGCATTTACTGCTCCTCAAATTTTTCGTGTATCTTCGTAAAAAGCTGAATAAATAAAGCTGTAATGTGAAGTATAAACATATGAAAATATCTATATATATCAAAATCTGTCAACACATACAGAAAACAAGAAAGGAAGGCTAACTTCGGGTAACCGAAGCTTATATACCCTTGCAGATTAATACTATAACAAACCTAAAAACTAAACTTAGTTATCCGTTCCGGTTGAAATTCGGTCAGCACATATGGAGGCTTCTTTCACTGACACGTATCAAATTTGGTTAAAATCGTATAAACAACAAACAAACAAAAACGGTATACTAAGGGTTCCTTCCGAATTTTTCGGTTATATGAAAGCAATACGATATAGTGGTCCAAACTGGACGAATATAACAAATGACCAGCTTATAGCAGAATATGAGCAGCTAACAGAAAATATCAGCTCGATAGCTTTAAAAGTGAGAGACTAGTCCGCATAGAAACAAACGAACATACAGACACGGAGACAGACGGACATGACTATATCGATTCGGCTTGTTATTCTCACCAAGAATATATATACTTTATGTGGTCAGAGATGATTTCTTAAATGCGTAAAAGATAGCGTAACAAAATAAAAAAGCTTCACATACGCGAAATATCTCAAACATGCTTTTAAAACTATGTTATCTGCATTGGGAAGACTATTTTAAATACCATAAAACTTTCAAATATTTTACACTTAACTTCATCAATCAGTTTTTCATATATAAGTATGATTAACTATTTTTTTTTGTGTCTGATTTAAAAATGCATTTTATTTCCATGATAAACCACATCATTATCATCCTGCCATGGACATCGCATCGCATCTTTAAGCGCTTTAAATTGCTTTAGACTTCCGCCAGCCAACCAATTTATATGGAAAAAATTCAATTTATCAAACCACATTCGGACTGTTACGATTTAGAATACGAACACCAGTACGATATATGGTTAAAGATACGCACCATTTATCTAGTTGATCTCATTTAAAACGGGTCTCAGTAGAATGGTAAAATCAGTGCGTCGCATGCCTGCTGCGGTCGGCCCGAAAATTGATTAATCCAAGTTGGGGGGTTTTGGTTTTGTTTGTTCACTTTTTATCGTGATTTTCTACTTTGGTCACAAGTCACAAAAACAACAACAATTTTGCACATGCATATAATTTGAATTTTTTTAATTTTTATATACAAATTTCACCTTTGTTAGGGGCATTTCGTAATAGATATTGCCCGATTCAAATATTTTATCTTTGCTTATTTTGTAGATGATTCACCGTGAGCCAGAGAGAGAGACTTAAATCATATCATAATGTAGAACACGATCAAAATATTGCTTTGTTTAAACAAATGAACAAGGCTAAGTTGACGATGCACACCAGACACACACACACACTTAGACAACAATAAGGGCTTGTCAACGTGATATATATTGTTTGATTTCAGGCCCAGCTCGATCAGTAATCTGTTTCAGGTATATTCTTTTAGCACTAAATTTGAATCGGCACTGCAATGACAACAACAACAGCACATGCGGTAAACAAAATGCATGTATCTTTCAGATACTTCCATAAAAAAACCGTTGTACGCGACTGCTGTTTAACAACTAAAGAAACCAGCGAGCGGCAACAGCTGCTTGCTGTTGGCCAACAAAAGCGTACTCTCTCTCTCGCTCTCTCTCTCGATGTATTCAGCAAGCAACAACTAAGCAGTGATGATAAGTCAGCTAGTTTTTGAGAGTTTGGGAGAGCTCCCAGCAGAGCAAGTTGTAGTGGAATTAACAATTGTTTGAATATAATTTTAAGACTGGTGAATTTATGTACGCGTACTCTAGTAGAGTAAACGAGTATATTATTCGTGCAAAAGTATGTAACAGGCAGAAGGAAGCGTCTAAGACCCCGAACAGTATATATATTCTTGATCAGCATCAACAGCCGAGTCGATCTAGACATCCGTCTGTCCGTAACTAGAGAATTATGAAAGTTTTGATATAGAATGTTATAATCAAATGATTTAAATTAATCAGAAAATCAATATTGTTTTCAAAGTGGACAGTTACATTGCTTTAAGTTAAAAATATATATTAATAGGTGTAGTTAACCAAATCTCTAAAAAAAAATACTAGAATTTTCTATTCCAACAAAAGTGTTTTCCGTGACACCGAGATTTCGAATACGGTTGGAAGAGATTTCCGTGACAACGCCATATATGACAATTTTGAAAAAGCAATATGAAACCTAATTAAAAACTGTTTAAGCTTATTTAACAACCCAATCAAAAAGCTTAAGGAAACCCCAAGGTTACGGTCAGACGGATTGACAGTCGAAGCAAAATTTTCACATTTTATATTTCGAATCTAACTTTCATAATTCAATTAACAAATTAATTTCACATTTCAGCTAATTTTTTAGAGTTTTCTAGTCAACACTGGGCAGCACTGACTGAGCACACTGTAGTGAGCGACCTTTGAAAAAGTGGTCACTCTCTCTCTCTCTCACTCTCTCCGTCTCCCTTATTCTCTTGCCTCTGCTTAGCTATCAGTTAGCCCTGCCTAGCTAGCTCTGGATGAGTCACATATACATATACAAAACCTCAGTGTGTGCGTGTTTAGTTAGCTGAAACTGAGTGCTACCCTTTGAGTTATACCCTTTGAGTTGTAAAGGCCTTGGATTCACAAACCCAAAACCAAGTGAAATGCAATTTGGTCAATTATTATAATTTCCTGTTCAAATATTTTCTTTATTTTTTTGCACGCAAAACTGAGGGCTTTTAGAAGAATTCAGCGTGGCACGCTCAAGTCGCTGAATGAGCAACAAAAGGAGAGGGAGAGCCACAAAAGCAGAAACAACAAAGAGAGAGAGAGAGCTAGAGAGCGTGTTAGCATCTCAAATGCATTATCAGATTTAGCAGCAATAAAAAACATTAAAGGAAGGCTGGCTTCACCTCTCCGAAGGTTATATACCATTCATATTGGATATAGATCGAATCTGTATACAAGCTGAATGTGGATTGATTTGGATGAAAAACAGACAAATCGGTTATATGGAAATTATAGTTAATTGATCTGGATGAATCTGGAACTTAACTAGCGTCCAGACAAAAGAACCATGTGGTAGAAATTACTGCTCTGTAGCTCTTAAGACTTCGAGATCTTGGGATTGAAACAGACAGATGGACACACGGACGGACGGAAGTGGCTACATCGACTCCCCTTGTCGTGCCGATCAAGAATATATGCTTTTTTCTATGAGTTGCAAACTTCTTGACAAAATGAATATACCATTTTGTGAATGGCATAATAACAAATCGTAAGCAGACACACAAGCTGCATTTTCATATCAAATGTTCTAGGGTTGTATATCTGTCTCTTGGCTGCTGTTTATGTTTGTTTACACATTTCCTTGCTTTTCCAATTTCTTTTGGTGTAATTTGTAGGTAAACAAAGACACCCAAAATAAAGAAAAGAATCAATTCCACTTAAGCGCCTGCTTAGATCTTATCAATTGTCAGGTAATTAAGCTAAGAACTTCACACAAGCACAGCATAAACTGCTATGTACATACATGTACTGGCGCAAGCATGAATCAATGAGCGTGGAATGCAACAAAGTGTGGCAAAGGGTAATGCACTGTCCGGCCAGCCAGCACAGATACGAGCAGATAGACAGATATAGATACGAATAGAAGACACAAGAACTCATTATTTTTATTATGGTGCTGCTAGCTATGACGGCTGCCGCCTTAGCTCCCAATGTAGACAAAACGACAGTGAGGCAACCAAGAAACAGATGTACAACTGACCCACTGTCCACTTGGCTCGGCCTTTCTTATCTTAGTCGCTCTCTCTATCTCTGTCGCTGCTGCACTGCCTGGCGAGTAATTACACGTAAAGTCAGTTAACGCTAAAGGCGTAATGGGCGCCAAGTGGGTGCCAGTGGGGCACATGAAGGGCACATAAACCCAGACACACACACACACACTTAAGGCAAACATAAAAAAACCAAACACAACGTTACCATGGTGCGTTCTTGCAACGGTTTAATCAATGATACCTCCATCGCCCTCGTTAAGTCTGTTCCTCGAGCTGGTATTTTCTATTGGACTGGGCTTAGCTCGTCTTACAACTTGTGTTTAGCATTTAATGGCCAACATTTTGTTGCATATTTATGGAAATTGATAAGATACTCACATTTATGGCCGCTAATTTCCATATGTTTGAATTAACTAACCAGGCTACCAAGCTACACAGTTGATTTAACCCAATCAGAACCACTTAAAACAAGGGTGGGCAGAAATTACCTCTTCAAAATTGAAAACATATTTTGGGTGGAACAATTGCACTTAAACAACGATCAAGGTCTTGGTGATCATATGGCTGCTCATCTCACTATTCTGCCATGACGCCCATGATCAACGAGACTTAGCTTTATTTGGAAACATAAATGAACTGTAAATTGGCAAGCGTAGAAAATTGAATTAAGTAATTTCATGACAACATTTTGTAAGCCATTCTGAAATTCATAAAAACAAGAGGCAATAAAAATTTAAGTAAAATATTGAAAACAATCGTGGGAATAATAAAGCATGACAGCGTTCTAATATAGTACAGATATTGTTGATTATGGGCAAAGCTTACATTAGTGATGTGCATGTTTGTTGACACGATCACGCACACACAAAAAAGCAAATACATATTCTCAAAGATCCCATCTGCTCAGAGATGAGGGTAAATTCAGAGAAAAACAAGTAAGAACGCTCTAGTCGATATTCCGACTATAAGATACTCGTACTCAGCATTTATGTTTTTAGACATCCCAATTCACAACGACTCGGCTTGTCATGGTGATCAAGAATATATATACTTTATGGGGTCCTCTCTTAAATACATTTCCACGAATTCAATATACTCGTTCACTCTATAGGATACAAGTATAACCAGAAAAGCTTCAGAAGGCTTCAGAATCTCCTTTCGCTTTGCCCACACGATCAAAATTCAGACACATTTCCAGTTCACATTCAGACATTGCAACACAAGTATGAGTAATAAAACATATGTACATACAATCCGACTGAGCGTTGTTCTTATTTTTACTGCATTTGACAATTCGAGAAGCCCCAAAGGCAACTTTCCGGCACCCAAACAAACTCACACACATATGGCAGCAATAAACACATACGAAACAAAAACCCAACAAAATCAATTGTGACAATGCTATAAGGGGGAGAGGAAAAATGCAGAGAGAGGGGTACTCGGAGCTCGCGCACTTGGAACCTGCCACTTAAACCGCAATCAGAAACAAAATTGATTTAAATATGAAATGTAAACAACACCCAAATGCAGTGAGGAGAGGCCACACTCAAATTGAATGAGAACGAAGAATACACTTAAATGTACATATGTATTACGAATATGTATACATATGTGTACGATGGGGACTGGCACTCTCGCACTAGGGTCATAATAGCCGTAACAACACCATGTCTAGGTTAAATGCTTGATATGTACCATTGCCCACAAACTTATTCATATAGCATATAATCAAATCATATCGTACTGAGTGTGTTGCCTGCTGTTGATGCTGCAGTGGGGGGGTCGTTTGTAGGGGCTGGGTTGTAGCCAGTTATCTCCTAATGCCCACGCAGGAAAGCGCATAAATAGTAGAAAGTGTCCGCAGATGCGAGATCGGTAAACCAGAAAGGCAGTCTTACGGTATGCGGGAATTATAAAAAAAACTTTTGTTGCTCCTGGCTATTTTTATGACACAGTGTAATTGGCAGTACATATAAATGTACAAATGTACAAACAATCATGCATACGCCCATACATTCATAGAAAAATACCGTCGCGGGCTCGCTTTTGGAGGGTCGAAAAAAGCTCCCCTTCAGAAGTATTATTTCCCTTAATTCTTCGTTCCGTTCTCTCTTATGTCTGTTCCCCGTCTTTTTTTTTGTGTGTACATTTCTGGCTGCTTTTTCATACGAACTTCGTTCGACCTTGATTTTGACTCAATTCCAGCCGGAATTTTCCAAAAGGCCCCCGCCACCTAGTTCATATTTCACTATTGTGGAAAAATGTTTTCTAAATAATAAGAATTTCATTTTGATTAGAAATTGTTAGATATGAAATATTTATTGTATTAGAAGTTAAATAAACATATTTGATGTTTCATTTTTTAGTTATTGGATAAATATAAAGATTTTTCCGTGATGGAAAAGTGTTTAAATAGTCGACTAGGTTTCATTTTTATTTTTTTCGAAAATACAAAGATGTTTTCCGGAAAACAAGAGAATCACATCATAGGAAAACTTTCAAAGAGCTGCATCGAGAAACTGCGAGAAGTGGCGACGGCCAATTTGGCAGAGACTTGGCTTTTGGTCGTACGATTTTGGCCATTGTCTGTTAATGATGCTTATGAGCACACAAGCACTGTGTGAACGTCACAACTCACTGAGCTGCAAACACAAGTGAAGCATTGCAGGGAGAGAGAGGGAAAGAGCGGGCGAGGGAGCATGAGTAACAGCCGCAAGACAACAAAAGGAGAGCAATTCCAGTCAATGGCTGCACCTGTAAACCACCAAACATATTGCACATACACACGCAGAAACGCCCCCACCCCACACACACACCCGCTGCTCCACCAACTACTACTCCGCACCCGTATCCCCACGAGACAAAGCACAGTTACGCTCGCTCCGGCTGTTGGTTCATTAATAACGACAGCGGCTTCGCCACGTTTGAGCGATCACTGCAACAACAACAAGAACAACAACAATGAGAAACAACAATTTCATTATTAACATCAAAAACGCATATTTTGTTGGCCGCTTAAGCCGCGAATTGAACATGAAAATGAAGTCGAGCCGAGCGAAGCACATCTCTGAGCAGCCACTGAAATTTTGGAGTTCCCGATGCAAACGTTTAGATATATTCGAAATGCAGACAAGAGCAGCAACACAAAAACAACTTCCGTAGAAACGGAACCGATCCGCAGCAAGAAGGGTGACGCGACAAGTACATAAGCCCAGAGAGACGGGAGTAAGAGTGGAAGCTTTGCCAGGCAGAACGCTTAGATAATAACGATTTATTTAAAAAAATGAGAAAAAACGAAAAACACGAAAGTCGAACTATAAATACCCTAGACAAATATGGTTTATTTGACATCCTGATTTTGAATATAAGGAAAAATTGATCTAAGTGTGAAAAATTTTGCTTGCTTGGTGTTATCTTAATTCAGAAGCTAATTAACTGTGGCCAACTGCAACATGTATACTATCGCACCTAGCACGTGGGCAATGTTATTTATGTTATTTTGGCTTTCCTTTCTTTGAAAAAAAAAACGAAAAAATCCGGGTTTTTGTTTTCCGCATTCGTGTTTCGTGTCGTACGATATGCGGTAGCGCCTATTTGCATTTAGCCTGGGTTTCGCCCGCAGGAATACATTTTTAATAAATTTATGATTCTGATTAATTTAGTGAAGCAACATGAGGCCTTTGAATGAAGAAGCATACCAAACTTGGTTCAATTTTAATAAGCAAAAGTTTTCAATCTGAAAGGATCGGATCGGGTATATGGTAGCTATATGATATAGTTGTTCGATACCGATCAAATTTGATCAGCAGAAGTCTAGACTTCTGAAACTGATACGTACCAAATTTCGTTCAATTCAGATAACGCTGTCAAGCTAAATTAAAAAGGTCAGTTATGTGGGATACTGTACGATATTACCGATTTTGATATATTCAAAGTAGCAGCAGCAAAGCAGCAGAAAGAAACCACTGATAAAAGATTCAGCCCGATAGATTTTGAACTGGAAGAGTAGCTTGCAAATAAACAGACAATCAGACAGATGGACGGCTCGGCTTGTCATCCTGATCAAGAATATATGTACTTATATGTACTTCTTTGTGAAAGTCAACTCCCCCCATCTCGACGGAAGCGATCAATTATTCAATTCCGAGAGACAAAAGACAGAGAAGATCTACAGTTGGAGTTAATAATTCGTCCTCATCTCGTTTTTTTTTTGTTTTCATAAGTTCCGGAATGAAATAGAAACACTTACCTTTTGATTGAACACAGCCGCAGCTGCAGCGGCCGCAGCAGCCTCCTTGGCAACACCCACACCATCTGCTGAGGTGGCATGCGTCGACGACGACGTTGCATAGACGAACAGGGGCAGAGAATTGAAGTTACGTAAAAAGCCAGCACCGTCGACGGCACCGGTCGCCGAGTCCTTAAAGCGCCGGCAGAAAAGCAGCTGTTTCTGGCAAGCGGCAGCAGAGGCCAGCAGGGGCAGCAGCGTGGGCGTTGGCGTTCGCCGTGACGCTGGCGCAGGAGTTGGAGCTGGCGTTGATTCAGACTCTGGTGTTGTTGTTGCTTCTGCTGCGCTGTCAGCTATAGGCGATGTCGTTGTCGGCGTCGGCAGCTGTTCTTCCGCCATTGATATATCGCAATTTTCTTGTGTTGTTGTTGCTGTTCTTGCAGTTGTTGTTGGCATTACACTATAAAACAAAGCTTGTGCGTCTACTGCTGCTGCGCACGTATCTGTGGGAGTGGGCGAGGGCGTGGGCCCCGAGACGTACTCTGTTGTTATTGATATTGGTGTTGGTCTTCGTGGTATGTGTATGTCTCAAGGCGACGGCTGTGGCGGCGGCATCAGTAGCATCTTGATCTGGCCGCCGCATGTTGCAAATGAATGACCTCTAATTACCTAAAGCTGCTAACACACACACACAAACACGCACAAGCCATCGGCATCGGCAACAAAAAAGAAAATTGCAAACCACGGAATTTTTGGTGTGTGTATTGAGAAGCACTGAGGTGTATAACGCAAGGTTTTAGCAGCACTGAAGGCTGCAAGTTTGAGCCGCACTAAACGAATGCAGCAGAAGGCCCACAGCCAAGCGGACACAGTTGAAGCCGAGTAGCGCTTTCAATTGTCGCTTTTGTTTTGGCACAAGCGACACGTTGCGTTTATTTCACCGTAACGTATTAATTATTTATTGCATATATCTGCAAATACCTTAAATAATAAGCACTTTTTGTTTAAACTTTCAGACAGACACAGACTAGCGATGAGTAATATTGATATTGAATGCAACTATCGACAGAACGATATTTAAAAAATAGTCACGATATTTCCTGCTGTTATAGCGATGATTTTGTCAACTGTCTGAACACATAGAAAACATGCAGTCTTTAATTATTTTTCACATCAAAACATAAGTATTGTTACAGTCAGAAATAGTATCATCGCTTGAGATATATGAGTCAGCGACTAACGAAATATCGCATAAATTCAATCATCGCGTGCTGCCAGATCGCGTTATTGTGATTTCTCATACACGACTTATTGTATTATTTACATGGTCAGTGGCAAATCTTTTAAATAACCTTTTATTTAAATATGCAATATGGATTTATAAGAATTTGGTAGCAGCTATTTATCGTAGCTTCCTTCAAAAATTCAAATATCGGACAAAATATCGTTCAACTGCATTAAAAAGAAACAAATCTTTTTATATAGATATATATTCGAAGCCATGTAGCATCACAGTAGCTGTTCAGAATTATTTCATATTGACCAATCAGCCTCAGACCAAAATTTATCAGTTAGAACATTCCGGCAGCGAGCGACACGTTGTGTGCCCTTACAAATAAACAATTCAAATCCAACGTTTCGTGGCCAAGATAAAGACAAATAACCAACAAAGCAGACACACGGTCGCCGCCAGTTTTCAAACAAGTTTTCTTTTTTGTTTCAATTTTTCCGCGGATAGCAGTGCTTTACCTTTATTTTCGGCTAAGTCAAACACCAAATTTATAGGAAAAAGCACACAGACATATGTATCCCGATACTATATCAACGCTCGGCGAATCTTTCCAAAATGTAAGTATTTTATTTTTTATCGTCACGATCTCGTTTTTGAGATGTTGCCACTTTTCCCGCAGATACCCATAGAGCTGGCCAGTTTGACTCGAAAGTTCGATCGAACTATACAATCGAAACGCATTGAATCACTTCACCAACACCGTCACATGCACGCACACATTCACGTTTTGGGAAATTAGTACAGGGAAAGAGTGTTAATAGTGTTGAAGAACAGTGCTGAGAAACGGGCCGTTGTCATCGTTCGATAATAGTGGTTGGTCGCCATCATTGATTTGAAACCGAGCAAAGGCAAAGGCAATCGTCGCGTAGTTGTCGTCGTCGGGTCGCCGTTCACACTCACAAGCTGCAATAATTTCTAGGCAAGGGACACAAATTGAAAGAAAAACGGACCAGAAATAGACAAAGCCACTGGGAAAAGTATAAGCGCATCACAGCTTTTGTGTGTTTCGTTTAATTTAAAACCATTTTTCAACCAATTTAGTTCGTTTGTGCAAATCCACAGAACAAAAGAAAATACGCGTAGCACAGAGTCGCAACTCAAACCAACCACACACAGACAAACACACCAGAAAAATCAAATTTCAATCAGAAAATGGCGTTAAAAAGAATCAATAAGGTATGTGAAAAATGAAATAATGAAATTGTACAAAAGCGCATTTGATAGCATGAAAGCGTTTTTGTAAACGAAAATGTACACAATAGAATCGTGTAAAAGAAATTTCTTGTGCGATAAAAAATTTATGCAAGAAATGTGAAACGTACGAACGAAAACGCCAATGTAGCAACGGAACGAATACGTGAGCGAAAGAAAACGTGCAAAAAAAAACCTAAAGCGAAGGAAAAATGGGCGATGACGACGTGCATTAATTACAAGAGCGTACAAAAAAAAACAAGTTTAGTTTTGAAGAAAGAAGTAATCGGACGAGCTCTATGAGAGCTACCCGATTAGAAAAAGGGTTGTTGTGCGGGTGTGGGTGAGCCTATGTACATATATATGTATGAGTGTGTACAATCCTGGTGAGCAAAAGACCAACGTGTGCACCAGTGGCATTTAAGAACATCAACGTTGCCGTTACATATGCAAATGCATGTGGCTGCCTGCGATGTGCCGGGCAACACCTGGGTGCAGAGTGCAATTGCATATTTGGCCAGAGAAGTCTCAAATCTGCCCAGGCAGCAGCAGCAGCCACACGAGCTCCGCTGTGTTACCCAATACACGCCGTCTGCTTACTCAGGCACGCACACATGCACACTCAAATTCATAAACGCGCACACACACATTGACAGCGCCGCAGAAATATCCAGCAAAAATAAACTCCGACCGACGAGCCAAAAGACAAGCAAGAAAAGTATAAATTTAAAACCTAACCCTACTTTTTACGCTGATAATTCAGAAATAGTGTTGCCCACAATATATATTTAGGCATCTACATATGCACTATTCATGTGTGCGTGCATGTTCTTGTGAGCGAGTGAATTTCAATATTTATTTTATTTTTTGTTAAAGTGGTCTTTAGATACCACTGTGCTGTTGTGGCCTTGCGCCTGTGTTGCCTACCATTCATTAAAAATGAAAACAATATTAACTGCAATGCAGTCTCCATCTCCCAGTCGCAGTTAGAGGAGTCAGTACAATTGTCGACAAATGTAAATTTTAAAACATATTACTCCACTGTCCCTCGTCTTATGTTGGTGTGCAGCCTTTGCCTCGCTCGCTCTTACAATAACCACCCCGAGAGAGCTTGTCTACCTTCGCTTGGCCTTGCCGTGCCGGCATTTAAGTTTCTCTTAAGAATGAAATTAAATATATTTACCGTAGGCTCAAGAAATTAACTTTTATCGAGTTGCCAGCAACAATTCAAATTTTACGCTTAATGTTGCTGCCAGCCAACCAGCCGGTTATCGTCATAACCCCCACAGCAGAAACACACATTACGCGCACGCATACATAAACAGTGGAATAGTAGCGCCATCTCACTCAGTCGCATGTGTTGAGTAACAGCCCAATTCAACGGCAGCGCACTATTGTTGGCTCTCTTAGACCCACAGTCACAATAATGGGGCAGTGCTAAAAAGCTTTGTATATAAGTATGTGTGTCCGTTTGTGTGTGTGCTGTCTGTCTGCGCTGGCAACAGTGTTGCAAAACATGGCTATTTGCTCCCACAAATAAGTTACAAATTATAATTAAGCATAATTTAAATATGTTATGAAAGGCAAAATGCGATATGTGTACATAATTGTTAACTACGCTGCTACATGCCCCTTCCTTTGCATTGCCAAAGCGTGAGTGAGAATTTATGCATCTGGCTATGTCTTTGCACATGTGTGTATGTGGGTCTGTTCTGCTGCTTGAGCAATAAAAGCAGCGACGCTGACATGGCCATTGAATTTGTACGTTTTTTTTTTCTACCTTTTGTTTTCTACACTGTTTATTTTTATAAACTTGCAATACGTACACAAATGAGAACGAAATGGTAGTGAAAAAGACTTGCTATTCGTTTCCTTGTATTTTCTTCTTTTTTTTATGTAATGGCCTCGAGCGAATAGCCATCAAGTGTTTCACTCCTGTGAAGGTGGTTTTACTTCGTTGTTGTTACTGTTGTTGTTGGCCTCAATGGCCAAAACTGTTAAATTTCAAATACAACAAAGAGCTTAGCACTTTTCAGCTGTAAGTCTTGCACTCTCTGGCATTCGTAGCCTTTTCTCAGGTTATATTTACTTATGAGTGTGTGTGCGTGCGTGTTTATATTTATTTATTAAGCCGCTGTCTGCCCGCAACGAGCGCTACCACCCCCGCTTTCTGCACCACTCATTTGTCACTGATGTTGTTTTATGAGTCATACAATGGAAAGTCGTAAATGTAACAATTTCTTACTTTTTTGTGCTTATTGTATGTATGTAATTTATTTCTTGCTCAACAGGTACAAGCATATAAGGTAAGAAGAGGGGCAGACACACAAAAGCAGCGGAAGACCAAACGCGCAACACAACTTCCAAAAATGTTCGTTGGGGCCGCCCTCTGCGACTATGCTCTCTGTGTTTTGCTTGGCGCACATATTTTCTTTTTGTTGGGCTGATTTTGCGCTATACCGTCGGCATATATTTTTGGGAGCACAATTGTCAACTTAGGTAATTCCGTTAGTTGCGAGCTTGGGGACTACCATGAAAAACAAACTACAGTGTTGAAATAGAACAAAAGTAACTGTGCATGTTCGTATGCAGTCAGAAAAGGCCATACAAGAAAGCATTTTCACTCGGCTTTGCTCGGGTTTTTCTTTTGGTACTTTTCCAGAAATTCGGTGCGCAATTTCTAATTTTCCAATATTGACACCGAGTTTCCTTAAAATCCATTCAGTGCATAAGTCTATATGAAAATGGGAAAACATAAAGTATAAATCTATATTTTATTTGTTCTGTTTTACATAAGTGACTAATCTCACTCATCTCATTTAATAGAGAATTCTTAAAGTATATAACAATTGTGTAGTGTTAATTTCAGAGCATTATATTTTATTCGGATATTGCGTTGCTAATTATAACAAACAATACAAACATCCGACGGGATTATAGCTGACCGAATAAGTTTTGGCCGTATTGGCTGCGATCTTTATATTACTATTACTATTATTCTATTACTATGTATTTTGATTTTGAGTGAAAAACTTTGGTGTCAAAGCTGAGAAGTTACCGTAAGGGTATGTTTCCTTCCTTCGATATAAAACGACATTATTTCGTGTGTATTTGTTTGATTGCATTATCTACATATTTCTTCAAAGCTTAAATGAAGAACACAATTTGCTTTCTTGGCACACTGTATATCCACCAGACTTCCTCTCCTTCTTGGCTTTCCCATAAACCGCTGTATTCTGGGCTACCTTCCATCTTCTTTTTTTCTGTTTTTTTTTTTCGTATTTTTTTTTTGCCGGTTTACTTTACATCGCTTTTGTGTGTGAGCGCCCCAAGTTGGCAGCTGTGATAACTGGTGGTGGTGGCAGAGCGTGGGCTGTAGCAAGGTGCAGGGGCAGGAACAGTAAGCGCTCAGCTGTGTGCATGCTTCATGGTGTGTGTCTATATGCATGTGTGTGAGCAAAGAGAGCGCCACTCGGTTCGGGCCAACGAACTTGATTTTCACGTCAGTCCGCCGGGTTGCTGCTGCTGCTGCCATGGACTGGCCTGCGAATAATGTTCATAATTTCTGTTTTAAAATTCTGTTTATTTTCTTTTGAATTTTGCATTTAAAATTTACATCATTTGCATTTCAACCGCAAATGTATGTATGGAGTAGCATATGAATTTTAGGTATATACTTATGTACGATATTACATACATATGAACATAAAATGACAGTCAGACAGACCAAAAACAAAGCAAACTACTAAGTTAAGGATGCATTTCCATTTTCGTATTTAATGCCGCGATTTAAATTCTAATATATTGTTAATTATATTTACAGGAACTGCAAGATCTGGGCAGAGATCCACCTGCACAATGTTCAGCTGGTCCAGTTGGAGATGATTGTAAGTACAACAACAGCAATGTACTAGCTCACCACAACAACAAACACATTTGCATTATATAAGTGCAAGAAGCAACGCCCATTTACAACCTCACATCAGCATCGACTTTTGAATCACATGGACGATGTTGAAATAAGGGAATGATTCATTTGAAGTAGATTCTTTCATACATTTAGAATTATTTCTTAACAGTTTGGATGTCGTTTTCAAGGAGGTGTTGAGATAAATAGATGCTTGATGAACAGTTTATATATTAGTTTAGTGTTTTATTGATACATACATTGATATTATATATATATATATATATATATATATATATATAAATATATATGATATGCTTTGAACCTACAAAGTATATACATTCTTTTTCAATACAGCTGGTAGCGTCAATTCAAATAATTCATATATATATATATATATATATATATAAATATATATGATATGCTTTGAACCTACAAAGTATATACATTCTTTTTCAATACAGCTGGTAGCGTCAATGTAGCTCAGTTTTCTTCTATGCAAACCCGTCCGAAAACTAGTTCAAACTACTTCCCGTATGAAATTATTCATCTGATTGCTACAGGACCGATCAATTTCATTTCGCAATTTATCAGTTTATAAAATCATGCTCGCAAAGTAAAGGGTATATTGTATTCGTGTACATATATTCTTGATCAGGATCAATAATTTGAATTATTTGAATTGCCGCCTTTGATAGCTAAGAGATAGGTACAACTACATATATTTGTTTTTAGTTTTGACCACTGCTCTAATACCCCGAAGTCAGCACAACTTGCTGTGGTTATTAATATATGCACATGTATGTATTTATATTGGAATTACATTTGTATATAGCTAACGGTGCACTTTACACCGTACATAACAATGACAACTACAACTGCATTTGTACAGCTCATATGCAGGTCAAGTAAATTACTATACTCGATATGGAGGTCACTTCAATGACGTCATATAAAAGTGAAATCGTTGTGCCTGAATTACATTCACATAAGTAAGTGAAGTTTCATATTTTATGTCATTTCAATTTTATGATACATAATTCCTGATTTCGAAGGAAACACTTACTGGCGTCATTTGTTTATTTCAAAGAGCAAATTCCCTAAATATGTAAAAGACCGATGCAAACTGAAGTATGAATAGTTGGCTTTGTCTTACTGGTAGTTTTCACCTCACGACTGAGTCAGATTACAGTCAGAGCACTGTGTCACTCACTTTCGTAAATGTATGAAAGGAAAGTAGTAGGCAGAAGCAGAACCAAACTAATACGACGCTATAGCTTAGATAAGATAATTACACGTATGACTACGTATACAGCAGATACACAGAATGAGAGATTCATCACCTGACCTTCAAACTAAAGCTGAGAGAAAGCACACACTTTAATCCTGGTAGGAGGCGGAAGCAAAGGCACACTCAAGCGCGCCTCTTTGCAGCGCACTCGAGCAAAAGAGTGTCCTCCTCGCTTCTTCTATGGGGGTCTGTGTTGCGCAGTAAGGCGATTCAAAAAAAGTCCATAAAATTAAAAAATAAATGCATACTTTTAAGGGCTACTGAATTCTTTATTTAAAATATATGTTTATGAAGTGAACCCACTTATCGGATCGTACCACTATATAATACAGCTCCCATATGATCGAGCAATTCGGAATGAATTCTTAGTACACGAAAATTGATTTATAGCATTCTGAAAATGGTATATTAATATTGTCAGCAAGTTTGCAACGCACAGAAGGAAGGGAAGCGTTTTCGAATATATAATTTATATATTTTTTTTATCAGCAAGGGGAATCCATATAACCATATCCGTTCGTCTGTTTCAACACAAGGCAAATTTTGACAAATGCTTATTTTGTCTGCACGTTTGTTAAGTTCGAGTTTCATCCAGATTGGACACCTATATAACCTATATCCCATAAAATCAATTATTTCGGAATGAACACTTAGGAGCATAACTTTTTAGTTTTTCATCCAAATGAAACCAAATTCGGTTTGTATTCATTTGAGCAGGCTCCACGTCGGCTATTTTGGTCTGATTAAGATCGGACAACTATATCATAAAGCTTCCATATAACCGATTCTTCCAGAATGAACACTCAGTAGCATAACTTTTCTATTTTTCATCCAAATCCGCCAATCAAATTTGATTTAGATCGGTTATATATTTACAAAGTGAATGGTATATAATAAAGCCTTTCTTTTTATACTTGTACTCGAGTAGAGTACAACGAGAGTATTGTATTCGTGCAATGTATGTAACGTGCAAAAGGAAGCGTACCGAATCCATAAAGTATATATTCTCGACCAGTATCAACAGCTGAGTCGATCTAGACGTATCCGTCTGTCCGTTTGTATGAACACCTAAATCTCGGAGACTATAAGAGCTAGAGTTACCAAATTTGGTATGAAGGCTCCAATAATGTGTCCCGCCCCCACAAATCGGTAAAAACATATCTCCCACAATTTTTCACACATTTAGTTGAAACTACTCGGTTTTGGATTCGGATCGTATCGTTACGATCGGATAATAATTGTAGGCAAAATCTTATAAAAAAAACATGTTATATAAGGTGGAGTGCTCTTCCACACAAAAAAAACCAACCATGAAGTGGTGCATACTTTTGAGCTTGTGAAATATTAAGTGAATGCTAAGTACGAGTATATTATAGTCGAAACACTGACAATAGTGTTCGTGCTTGTATGTTTTGGTTGGCTTATAAACACTGTCACATGGCAATTGCCATTAACGTTGAATTTGTATTATCAGGCCTGCGTACATATGCCTGTACCCCATCAGACATCATATATAAGTATTTATATTGTAATACATATAATGTGGAATTTTGTGGGTGATTTGTAGTTTTCTGTAATTGTGGGCCATCCGTTTGTATTGGACAAACAATATGTCTCGCTTCCGTTGCGGTTATCTGTATACTGCCATGTATATGTATATACAAAAACTTATGTACAAGCTTATCAGCTGAATGTTCACTTGGCAAACTTTTCGATAACGATAAGATCCCCCTCTCAGAGCACCCACACCTCCCAAAACCACCCAATGATACAACTAAAACATAAAGCATGAAATGCAATCTGTAGAGCGGGGAGTCGAGTCGTCGCGTTCAATGAGAATGTAATTAAATCAAATTTTCTTAGCCGTTCCCCTCGTTTTCGATAAACGATATCGGAAATTATTGATTAATGCTTAATGTGGCATTGACTGGCTGTTGGTTTAATTGATGTGCGTTTGCAACAACCACACTTTGCTTTACAGTAAATAAAATTAGCTTAATATTAAGTAATTGTAATGTTTATGCCTCTCAGGGACCCGCTTCTTTACTTCTAACTAGCTGCGGCTGTTCTGGGCTTGTCCGCTGACATTGACAGTAGCCGTAACGTGTATGTATGTATGCACTGTACGTATGTGCTTCAGTGTAGCCGTGTGTGTGTGTGTTTGGACTGGCAATGCAATGGTAATGGTATGGTGTCGTTGCTTGCGGTTTAGCCAACTGCTATCTGAGCGAGAGCGCATGCTAGACGACAGCCAGCCCCAAAGTTGCCAATGCCATTGCTGCCAACACGGCTCTTTGTGCCAAGGCTTTTTGGCATTGTTTGATTTTGTTGTGTTCTCCAAGCTGATGGGACAGAAGGGGATAAAAGTTAGGCAGGCGGCAGGCAGATGCAGAAGTTTTTTGAGAGCACAACAGAGCGTTTGGCATTGGAAGAGAACTAGCAAAAACAGCTATCGTCATCGTTGCATTTGCAAATGTGTTGCAAGGTGTTTTTTTTTTAACAAGGAAATTTTTTCCATCGATATATGCACTCATTCCTCAGTTACTATTTTGCATTTAAATTACATATTTTCAATATTATTATATGTTTATTAACGAGAATGTTATTTTCCTTCTATTTGCAGTATTTCACTGGCAAGCTACAATAATGGGCCCGGTAAGATATTACGATGATAACATAAACCAGCATTTTAACTCTCAAAATGATTGTGTCTAGGTGTAAATTTTACAGTCGAGAGCTTAAAGCAATAAGAGAGTTCAACGGATGTGGCATATATATTGGAATATATATTTAGATTATGACTGTTAAGCTAATCAACAGAAGAAGAAAGTTATTTTATAAAGAACAGTTTGACTATATGTGATGCTACTGGTCCTTATTGTACTGTATTATGTAGCTCAAGTATTACTCCAGTTAGTAGACCAAAACTACAATCTGATCTGTTTTGGTAACATTTTCAAATCCACAAAGCTACTTTAGAGTGAAGCATTACCAGTTATATAAACCATTTGTAAATGTCGATGTTATGCTGATCTAGATATATTCTATGAATAGATCAGCAGAAATTTGTTCGGACAGTTGTTGTCAGTCTATATTCATTTGTTGTACCATTACTTAGTTTAAAACCTGTATTAAGCTCAAATTGAAAGAAATTATGAGTCTTGCCAGACTCTATAAAAGACAATTTCTATACTTCATGGTCCATGTGACATTATCAATATGTTGATGATTCAGATGCTAAATAAGATATACATACAGTCGAAAGTATCATTATTTTAGTTATGTACCTTTGTTGAATTCATTTTCTTGAATTCACGATCGAAATAGTCTATATACGCGGGTAGTAAAAGCAGCAAAGCATTTCTGATCAGGAGCTTTTCTCGACTATTCCGCATTTGATTTGATTGGAAAACTTATTTTTATATTGTTGCCATTGTATTTGCTATGAAAACAGCATACGAAGTGTCCCCAACCGAAGTCGCATATGCTGTTAATAGATTGATCAGACTTATAGTGACACTATACATGCATAGTTGTAATGAAAAAATCAATACAACGAAGTCGTCCCGTTAAAATTTGAAGCTTTGAAGCTTGATAAATAAATCTATTAGAACCTTGAATATGTCTAGCATCTAAACCGTGCATGTGTTCCAATTCTATCGAAAATCTATCATGAAATTTTTGCACACATTTTTTGTGAACAATTTGTAGATTATTGTTACCATAATGGGCAACGCATACTACAGAGCTATCCAACAAATTCCGAAACAATGTACTTTGGTAAAGCTTTAAAAGGCTGTTTATTTTCATCAATCCATAAAATTAGTAAGTTAATTATTTTTTCTTTGATAAGATACTCGTAAATAAGATTGGCTAAAGAAAAAACCACCAAGAGGAAATCTTAACCGAAATTTTGTATTTGTGGATAATGCGTGAAATGCTGTGATCAGCTGGATGTGTATAATTTCGTAAGAAATGTTCATCACCATCTCTAGATATGCATTTTGATGCACCCTATATAATGGAATGTTATGTACGTTTTCAGACATGATGTTGTTCATTTCATGAATAATTAAAGCTCATTTATGGTTTATGAATTTTATATAAATTTTACCGAAGTACTGCTTGTGTGAATTCATGAACGTTTGTCGCCCAAATGCTAAAGGCGAAATTGAATTGTCTGATATACGAAATTTAAAGAGGAAAGGAGAGAAAGAAAACACAAATGCATTCAAATGCACACAGGTAGTCAGCTGCTAGACAGTCGCTGCGCGAAAACTGTCGCTATTCGCTTACCCCTTGCCACTCCCACGCGTCCACCCTAACGATGTTTCGTCCTCTTACATAATAATACGCTGACGTAGTCCCTGACGTCGTTGCTGACGTTTTACGAAATGACGAAAGCAAATCCTAAATGCAGGCATTCGCTGAACTCAAGAGAGTGATTTTACAGATCTCTGGTAACGACCAGCTAAGGCAGAGCAAGTGAATAGTAACGATTCACCGAGAACGAAATCAATGGTTTCGTTCATTAATTACTATTTAAGTTCAAAGGAACGACACATATGTTCCACATTCGTACTGTATATACAGTTCGTTCTCATGAGTGTCCGCATCAGTTGAACTCTACTCATATATGCTAAGCTCCACAATCCAGACACAATAATTCCAATTTGATTTCCCCTTAAATATATTAACTAATTATTTTGCTGATTATCTATTTACAGCCGGACAGCCCTTATCAAGGAGGTGTATTCTTCTTAACTATACATTTTCCAACAGACTATCCTTTTAAACCACCAAAAGTGGCTTTTACAACACGCATATACCATCCAAACATCAACAGCAATGGATCGATTTGTCTCGATATATTAAGATCTCAGTGGTCGCCAGCATTAACTATTTCAAAAGGTTGGCATCCACCCTCCATACACACATTCCATATCAGCAGGAGTAAGCCGAGGCGTGTTATTAATCTATATTCCTCTCTTGTGTTTCTCTTTGCAGTCTTATTATCAATTTGCTCTCTACTCTGTGATCCAAATCCAGATGATCCGCTTGTTCCAGAGATTGCCAGAATATATAAAACCGATCGGGAAAAATACAATGAGCTGGCACGAGAGTGGACTAGAAAGTATGCTATGTGATGCGTTCCAGATTGCAGCAACAACTACAACAACAGCAACATCAGTCCAACAGCAAAATCAGCAACAGCAACAGAAATTTCAACATCAGCAAGAAAGTTAATAACACTGAACAATAGTTACAGCTGCAGCTGCAGCCGCCGTGCGGTTGACAACAACAACAGTAGCAACAAGAAGAGGAATAACATCAACAATAATATCAGGAACTGCGGCCGCCACAACAACATCAATCAGAAGAAAATAAGCCCCTGTCGCCGTCGTCGTAGTCGTCGTTGCCGCATCAGCAGCAGCAGCAACAACAACACCGAGAACAGCAACAACAGCTACGAGTGGGCCGAAGGCGATGCAGCAGCGACAACAACAACATCTGGCACATTGGCAGAACGGATATAGGTTTTTGACAGTACAGAAGAAACAGTAAAAGGAACAGGAACAGAACAGCATAAACAGAAAATAAATTAATAATATTTAATTACTGAGAAAACTTATGTAAGCATGAAACATTTAAAGCTATTGCGATAGCTACCAACAACAACAGCATCCAACACATAATAAGTTTAAAAACGAGAGAAAACAAAACTACAAATAAAATCAGCTGGAAAAAATTATTATTATTATATTATATTTAAAGAACCGGAAAAATAAAAACTACAAAAAATTCAATTTCTACCACAGTTGGCAAAATTGTGCTCGTCGTACCGTGCGCGCGCGCTGCTGCACAAAAATCAAAATCGAGAAAAGCTTCAGTCGGCAATCGGCCCAAAGAACCACGAAATCACTTAAATCCGCCTTTGCCCGTGCGATTACAATCTCTATTTGTCTCCCTCCCCTCCCCCTCTCCATTCACTTAACGAAACACACACAGAAACATTCACGTATGATATCACTTATTATTATTACATTTATAATAATTAATTGGGAAGTAAACAAAACAAAAGAAATATAAATTAAATGCATTTGGTGGAGCACAACGTATGAGGTGCGAGTTTGAAGCCTGCAAGAAATGAAATAATGTCTTAGGATACTTAATTTCTATTAAACGATATAATTAAAAAATAAAACCGCAAAAAACGCTTAATCATGCGCAGGCAAAATGATATTATCATTATCTTCAATGTGCAAGATAATGCCAAAAGCATTATTATTATTACTATTGCTGAAATGGTTAAACTTTTCTACACTGTTAAGTAAAGTGTTGGGAGATTTCAGCTAACTATCTTCAAGATGGCAGTATGCCCATCTGAGTATGGAATTAAGCTGTTTAGTATACCCATAAGTTGAAGTATGTATTTATATCAGTATATATAATGCCTATAATGATAAGCTTGGTCTTGGTTATGTGTTATAGAAAGACGGATATATAGAAGACGGTATCATATATAAAAGACCCATATAAGCTATCTATATCTGTATGACGAAGATTGACGGGGTAACCTGTTGGTCACGTCTTGTGATCGCAAGTTTTTGTTCCATTGCTAGCAGTCGACTTGATTTTGTCTTCGCGCAGCGTTGCCCAGGGGTATCTGCCCTCTTCTCGTCCTCTTTTAAGATATTCTTGTTTCTCGTGAGCTTGTTTACTGTCAGCGCCAATATGGATATTGAGTTTATTCCGTCTCTCTTATCTAACATAGCTCCTTAAGTTACTTTTACAGGTAGTGTTAAGTTAACACAAGGTTATCCAAGCAGCTTAATTAAGAGAGACAGCACAACTTCTCACATTTATTTACGAATATCGTCCATGTATATATTGAAGTGTTTGCCCAACTTTTAATCTACATAGCTGAATAATTGGATAAATTATATGTAAACCAATTTGCTTAGGATCATGCTATATCGATCTTGCAAATCGCCAACTTTGATCGTATTTAACCGACTATATAAAAATTTGACAAATTTAGGAAGTATTTAATTTAAATAGTAATTTAAATAGAATTTAAATAGTAATATTTCTAAGCTTTTGAGTTCTTTCTTATCAGGGGAAACAAATTGTTCAGACTTGTTAGACGATTACGCCCTGTGTGTACATATATCACGTTGGATCATTGTATCCTTGTAATTAGCAAGATAACTTTATCATCCATTATTAGTAAATTGATGTGTTTGAAAGTGTTTAAAATTGACAACTCTGAATACTAATTTCGTTGTATAGAGGCCATTAGTGAATACTTTAATATTATGACTCCAATGATTGTATTGTCAATCATTTTTTTTTTATGATTACTTATTTAGGAGGCTTAAGGTCAGTAGTGTTGATTGTTCTTCAGATAAGTTCATAATTATTAGAAGCCCAACTGACAACATAGGTAAAACAGCTTCTCACATGTTTCGACAACATCAAATAACAGAAATTTAAAAAGTAAAAGCCTCTCGACTGGTTTGAAGAGTGCAGCCACGCCACCCATATCGTTATAGACTCAGCTTAGTTAATCTACATCGTTAATTTTTACCATTTAAGAAACGTTGACGCCGAATAACCGAATCGGTAGTTATAGTGTACGGAGAAAGTAAACTTGAACACCTAGACTTCAGAGACTATAAGAGGTAGACTTACCAAATGTGGTATCTCCCAAAACTTTTAACGCATTTAGTTGAAACTCAGTTATATATGTATAAACTCGGAGTATCGACTACGGCGTTCTCACTTTTTATACCATTCACAAAATGGTGTATTAGTTTTGTCAGGAAGTTTGCAACGCATAGAATTAAGAGTTTCCGACTGTATAAAGTATATATATTATTGATCACCATGACAAGGGAAATGGATATAACCATATTCGTCTGAAATTCTTACCAGATGCTTCTTTTGTCTGCACCCTGGTTAAGTTCGAGTTTTATCCCGGTCGGACAACTATATGATAGAGGTCCCCTATAACCGATTGTTCCGGAATGAACAGTTAGGAGCATAACTTTTCTGTGTTTCTTCCAAATCAAACCAAACTCGGTTTCTATCCATTTGAGGTGACCCTACGTCCCCGTTCTCATCAAGATCGGACAACTATATCATATAGCTATCACATAGCCGGTTGTTCTGGAATGAAAATTTAGCAGCATAACTTTTATATTATTTAACCACTGTAGCCTCACGCCCACCGACCAAATTTCATCATTGATTCTGCAAGATACTAAGCTAAAAGTTTGAATCGGATTCGGACATTACGAACACAAATCAAAAAGTAAACCGCATGATTCAAGTGAAAGTGGAAACGTGAACAGCCCGAATCGTTTCCTTCTTTATACTCGTACTCTAGTAGAGTAAATGAGTATATTGTATTCGTGCAAATGTATGTAACGGGCAAAAGGAAGCGTTTAGTATATATTCTTGATCAGCATCAACAGCCGAGTCAATCTAGCCATGTCCGTCTGTGCGTCCGTATGAACACCTAGATCTCGGAGATTGTAAGAGCTAGAGAGCTTTAAATGTCGAATATGGGACAAAGCAAATAAGCCAATCCAATCTAAACAATCTGATTGTGTTTTTACTTTAGCATAGCATCTAATATTTAAAAATGTAAATAAGGGCAGATGCGCTCAGCTGAGAAAGTTTCCTGCAATTGATTTTTATTTAGAATACAAAGATGACGAGCATTAACAGCTGCTAGATCTTATAATAAGAGGCCATTGGAAGGTGCTCGAGCTGCAGGCACAGGGTTTCAGTAATAAAGAGGGGGGAAAACTATATATATCCCATCCCAAATTAAAATGCTGTTCAAATACCCTCTATTTTGTTGAACTTGGCTCACTTAATACTTCCCTATTAAGTACGTATATGGAAATTCCGAATAATTATTTTAGTGTTTACTCCATTTATACAAGTAGTAGCGAAAGAGTTATAGAGCATCCTTCAAGATTGTTTCATTGTTTTTCATAATATTCTTTTCACTCTTCTCTTTCCATTTTTCTGTTTTCCGTCAATTGCCGTTTTGTTTCGGGCTCATATGCATAGATTCATGTTTCGTCACCTGTTTTAATGTCAAAGACGTGTTTTGAGTCATCGTGGCTGTATTTTATCAACACTTCAGTGCCTCAATAGACACCATTCCTTTATGGGTGTTCTTAAAATAATTCGGTATCGAGTTCGATTAAATCATTTGGAAGTCTACATGCTCATGTTATATTAAATCTAAGCTGGTCCCTATAAAGCCCAAAGATGTCGCAATCTAATGACGTGTCACATGATGATCTGGCATGATCAGTTCAGGCACAGCATCAATTGTTTCTGGTATAATAACCATTTTTGGACGACCTTCATCAAATTCCTCCTTGAGCGACCTTTGCCCAACTCATTGTACCAGTGTTTCACAATGGCCAGAGATGGGTCTCCATCGGCAAAAGTAAAAATAGGTGGACGCCCTCTCTTGATAACCAACATCTATAATTATTAAATATTTTCATATGCAAATTTTGAAGTGTGAATTTTATGTTTTGCCATAAACGATTATCCATTTGAAAGCGATCGTGCAAGAAAAAGTTCTATGTAAGTTTTTGCCGAAAAATACCGAACTTTAAATTGGAAACAACGATTGGGAACTAATACTGCCCTCGTATGAATCTTTAATAAAATTTAAATTTGATTTAAAGAGAGTTTCAGAACCCAGAGGTGATTTCAGGAACACCCGCACTTATAAATCTTCCCATCCCGCCGACTCCGCTCCCATCTCTAACCAGTATCATGATGTTCTTTGAGCTTAACGAACACGGGCTATCGAGTCAATATAGAATTGAGCAGCATTATATGTAAATAGTTCGCCATTGAAAAAGGAACGAATTTGAGCGAATAAAGAGAAAGAGATCTAAACTTAACGTACACTTTATAAAATATTTAATTAATTCATATATTCAGGGACTGGGACTCAATTAAAATAACAAATACCAAAGCAACAGCACGAAAGCGCGCCAAACTTTTATTGAGCTTTAGCTTTTTATTTTCTTTCTTACTCTTACTCTTCTTTGAGTGCTTGTTGCTTTCGCTTCGCTCTCTATTTCTACTTCTTGGTAGCCGATATTCTCTCTCCTGGTGTTGGCGTTGTTGTTGCTGTTTCTGTTGTGGGACACCCGTTTGCTGGGGCTTGCAGTTTTTCAGTTGACTTTTAGTCGCAAGTGGGAGCGAGTGGAATCTTGCAAATAAAGTGAACACTGTCTGGTTGGCAAAGCAATTTTACAAAAAGTAAATCAAAATCAATTAAAAGCCGTTGCAAGTGATTGACTAGAAAATTATTTATCAATTTGTTAACTGAAATTTGTTTTTTATTGTTCATTGAGCTAGCACGTGTGTTGGGAGATCGCTGAGATGCTGAGCTAAATAAAAATATACATTTGTAGAAATTTGATTATGCAAACGAAATGAGGCTGTGTAAAAAATATTGAGAATTTTCTTTGGCGTTGCTGTTATAGTGGAATTTGGCTTGGTTGCATCCAACTAGTTCCAGAGGGGCAATCTTTGTAGGTGGTTGGGCCAATTTCCAAATGCTCTGAGAGTAGATTAGCTTATTTATGTAGTGCTGCACACTTGAATGAATCAAATGTAATATTTTGAAAACAATGTAAAATATTTTCCCTTACGTATATACTAGTGTAGGGTAAGATGTTGTGCACTTGCTTAATTTGAAATATTGATTTGAACTGGACACGCGCCTTACTTTGGAATCACAAATTTGTTAATCTGCAGTTTAACTGATAAGCAGCCCAGGTCAGGCTTAATGGGGCCAACGAGCGGGTTGCCAGAGCTCAAGAGTGAGCGATAGAGAGAGGGAGAGCATTAAGCGCTTTCGCCTGCCATAGCAACATTGTCTTTTTGCCGTGGCAAATACATTTTTACAGCTGTTGGTAGTTGTTTTCTTTGTTTAGCTCGTGCTCTCCTTCACACTATTCCGCGAACAACGGACGCCAGACTTTGCCATTCGAACCGTCAAGCTAACGTTTACATTAACGATTCTCTAAACGTTTTCTAAAATATACAAACAAATTCTAATTTGCCAGGCTTTTTTTTGATCGCGTCGTTTGTGAATTATGAGTCCACGTCCACGTGAAAGCCAGCTTCTGGATGATTGTGTAGGTAATGGCGAGTCAGCTTGTTTCAATCGCAAGGCGCCCTCTGATTCCACCGATAATTGGGTAAGTAAAGCGTTACATATTACACAAACCTAATGATCACGCTTACTGCCAACACGTGAAGTGTCAGCGTTGATAATAAAGCTAATACCCATGCCAAATATGCAACACGAACGCTTTAATCAGCGAGGTAGACTAAGCTGAAGCTGGAGAGCTGGTCAATGTTACCAAATTGCAGACTATAACGCTTTTTGCCATTCAAACGATCAGGTATTTCGAATGGAGTCAGGGTCAAGTTTGTTGACAATTTTGATGTGTGCCCGTGCTCAATAAGCTAGCACAGGGGCGAACTGGCCCTATGGCCCTTTATTTTGTATACATTTTACAAAGTATATATTTACGATGATGCTTTCTGTGTTAACACAAAATTAGGTGTTTTCCTCATATATGTAGTTATATTTAAAGCTGATTCTTATCGTATGGTGCTTCTAACTGCAACCGGAATTGTTTTTCGTAAATAAGTAGAACGATATAAGGTTCATAATGGGCACATACACACTTCCTCTTCTTTTCCGTTGTTAGCCTTATGGTGTGGGCTTGAAAGTTCTACTCTATGAACTATATATAGTCTAGTCTATAATTCAGCTGCAATATGTCCGAAATTGGAGGAAATAATGTTCGTAATATACTTAAGGCCTTAAGATATACCTTAAGATCATGTTCATAGAGCATAAAGCTTACCTTTCAACATTCTCATTGTTTTGGAGATTGAACTTGGTTATTGAACAAATATTTTAATGATTTTTTTAATTTATATATATTTTTTCTATATTGTAAGGACTAGGAGGATGTCTTCTATATTTTATTTTAAATATCCATTGATAAATTTGTCCGTTCTTTTTATTTGAAAAATTTTAATCGATTTCCAAAATCTTATGAATCGTTTAGATTATTTTCAACTTATTTTGAATATTCTTCTGGACACTCTAATTTATCCTTAAGAACAATATTTTATTACAATTTCAATGATGTTATATGAATTATTTGAAGATAAACTAATTTGCTCGCGTTTTTAACCTTTTTAGTCATAGTCCGCCACTGAGCTTGCCACACTGTCATTAAGTTATAGCCAGGTATTTATTTTCGGAGGTAAAACATCAGGGGCGCATTGCGAAAGCCATGCGGAATTCCTGAAGTTCGACGAAAGCCGAAACTGAAACCGGTTGAAGTTGGAAGGTTTTTTTATGGCATGCATCCGTAATATTTATTTTATCATCGTAAACAGCAACTGAAGGCGAAAAGTTGCAGCTTTCAGGCTTACACTCACATGATTATACCAAAACTGTTCTCAAAGCTCATAAGCAGCAAACGAGATCGATTATTATATAACTGAGGGAGGGACTGAACCCTGATATGGAATCAGCACCTTCTCCAAAACAGGCCGGCGCTTGCACAAGAAATGAAAGCCCAATCTCGTCTGTAATGAAATGTCGCATAAATTTCGCATAAATGTTACTCAAAAGCATTGCCTAAGCATGAAAGCGTTCGCCAACAAGCATCGGTGGCACTGGCACTGGCACTGGCAGACTCTTGGTAGATGTGGATGAGCTTTGTGGAAAAGCTTTTTGGTATCTCTGGCAGTATCGAATCGATCTTTGCCTTGTTTTTAGTTCATATGTTTAGTTTCGAACAACTTTGCCAGTAAAACGGTTGTTCAAATCTCGCGCAAGAAACAAAATCAATTGTAATCGCCGTAGTTGTTTTTGGAAAACACTCTAAAAAGTGTTGAAATATTTAAGCAAAAGTAAAAAACAAAATAGGTGTTCTGCAGTGATAGATTAACCAGTGTTGGATCAATTATTTAGAAATACACAATAACTGCTAATATATTTGAAAACTCTGTGCATTTTGGAATATGGAAACCACAATCATAACCACCACCACAACAACCACCACAGAACTGAAACGAAATGTTCGCAGCAACAACAAGAAAGACGTAAGATGCACAATTATCGATCACTTTGTTAGTGCAATCTCTAAGTACAAACTCGTAGTTCTAGCAAACATAATGCGAATACGTCAATGCTTAGTTTAAATGCACATCCTGTTTAGTCAATATCTCCCATTAAAAATCTAAGTACGAGTATTTACTGTCAATTAACAATGCCCACATGTTAACTGAAAGCGTTTTCTGTTTGATTTTAGTATTTATTTGTGAAAATATTTGATAGTGCACTACGGCTGCTGCAAGTGTTTACTATGTATATGGAATACGTGAATGACGTATTATTACACTCCAGGAAAAATGTTAATGGGGAGATTTTAAAAAATCGATTTTTAAATAAATTCCGAGTGTAATAAATACTTGCGATATATGGGCATTTTGACTAAATCTAATAAAATTTGTTAGATAAATCAGTTTAACCGATTTTTTGCCACCTAATTTTTGAAAACATTCTTAATTATCAGGCTTGAGACTTAGTTCAAGTGAGTGATACCTTCAGGAATCTTTGAAGAAATTAGAAATTACAATTAATATCTAATTAAAAGAGGGGATAAGAAGGAATCCAAATGCCACAAGGCCATACAATAAATCTTATTTAGGGTCACAATCCCAGTCATAATGTGAGCGAAAAACTGTGATTGTTTTTCAGCAGCCTTGGAAATTTATTAGGAGTCCATCGGACTTCATGACTTTTACGGCATCTCAAAAGTCTTTCATCCTATCCCTTTGGTGGACAACTTGACCCTCCTAAGAACATTTATTATTTTTTGGAATGCTATAAGGCTGCATCATGTACTTATAATTGGGGCCAACAAAGCCGCAATGTTTTCTACGGCATTGTTATTGTTATTACAGTTCTTAGAAGTCTTCCACATTTAAATCTCACCTCTAGAGCCCACTGATCTGTTTCAAGTGAGTTGAGGCTAAGGCCTTACCTAGTCAAACATAACTGTAGTTAAGCGTAAAAGCAACTGATATGCTTATTAAACAGATATTAGACATTAAGATATCGAAATTAAAATAATTATTTCTAGGATTGACTGATAACGTATATATATATATATCTTAAATTAAGCAATGTGTTATATGTATTAGTGCAACGCCCAAATATCATCCTCAGTGCATATGTTTCATAAGTAATATCGAAAATTTACTTCCGTCTCGTTGCTTGATCATATACAGATCTCTATACATATATATACTATCTGGATAGTATATATTTCCTTATACGAACATATCAAACTGACTCTGACTGTACTAGCTTTTAGTAAAATGGGCTCGTCTCGAATTAGCTTTGGGAACAAACAACTAAAAGCTTTCCGATAGCATTTAAAATATGCATGCAAAAATTTAAACATTGCACAAATAGTAAACAAAACGTCATCAACACACACACACACACACACACACAAGAGCAGCTTCCAAACATGCGACTGCACTTGTCGGTTATTGTTTTTATTCTTGTTGTTGTTGTTTTGCATTACAAGTAGGTTGAGGGGGGAAGACGGATAAACAAATTGTAGTCAAACGCCCATAGTTGTTATTATTATAGCTGCTGCTTATGGGCTTGTGTTGTTTATTGTTATTGTTATTTTTCATGCAGTTTTGCAATAATTATTAAGCCATATCTTGATTATTTGTTATTGTTGTTGTGGTTGCATACAAAACGCGCTAAGCAACCACAAGGTGCATCTGAAAAAGCATACTAACAGATACAGATACTCTCACTCGCATACACAAAATACTGTCTAAAAATAATCAGCTTGTGTTTACAGGCGGAAGAACTCAAGAAACGTAGCCAATCTTTGGCCGGCCCTCAATGTCAATGCAAATGTGATTTTTTGTTACCTTTGAACTAATCGATAACTTTTTCGCTATGATCTACTCGTTTCAGCTCGATGGCCAACTGGCAGCATCTGGTTGCGAGGCAACCCTTGATGCAGCACATAAATTTCCGGCCAATGAAGAGCCCAATGTTCTGGGCCATGGACCCAACTATGATGACAAATTATCAAAATTCAAATGGCTGTGCAACTTTGATGATGTGAGTACACCGGTGGTCGCCAGCTCTTGGGTCGCGGCTTTGATTTGGTGGGAGTCAGGTGCGATCAGCCAAACCAGCTTGTTCAACTATCGCGCTTTGACTTTTAATTGAGCGCAAATTGTTTTTGGCAGACCGCCCAGGGACATTTGTGGTGGGCACATGTATGTCATGGTATGGTACATATTAACAAGAAGTCTCACACCGATCAAACATTTAAACATTTAATTTACAATCATTCAACTGGGCTTTACTATACATACATTGTCTTCGTACATATATTGTATGCCCAAAATATTTACGCGTGCGTGTTGTAAAAGCCCAAAACGCCGAAAAATGCGAAATCCGCGCCGATCGACTTGGCAACAATTGCAAAATAATACAAATAGGCACAGCAACAGCCACAGAAAATTCAAAGTGAATCAAGGTCAGTATTATTATTAACAATGCAAAGCAACCAAAACGTTGTTGTTATTGTAGTTGGACTCGTAGTCGAATAAATACAAGAGACGTAGTGAATATGTAAATCTTCAGCATTTCTTTTCCAAGAGAATCTATAGATATTCTATGACTTCTTGAGAAAGGGTAAAGTAGTGTTTCATACAAATTGCTTCAATTTGCTTATGAATAAAGATTAAAGTTGTTTCTGTGTATTGAATATGCAATACTTTAAAGACTATACAACAGAGGTTAATTTGATTCCTGTGAAGAATATGTACTTAGGTTTAAAGCTATACAAAATCTAAAATATAAACTCTGGGTTATAATTGGGGTTATAATGAGAGGTGTTACATTGTCATGTGTAAACACTTTCAATTAAAGCTTCATTTGGACTTCATTTTAAAATACTAGATTTGAGGTCCAGTAAATGTTTAAATGTTGTTTTCTAATCCTTGTTGAACCTTCAAAACACCCCAATAACTCTTCAAAAAGGAAATCAATCTAGTAGCCGTTTTTCTCTATCTTCGTTCTAAGGTACACAAACAAACCTACAAATTCAAGTATTTACACATTAATTTCTCTAAATCTTTAGAGTTTTACGTGACATTCCCAAATTTGTCTTATTATATGTACTATATACATACCCATACATACAGGCATACAGGTGTTAATAAAGTCTCGCTGTGGCTAAAGCATAGATCTTAAGAGCCGATCGCTGGAATTGGAATGTCGGCCAGTAAATTCTTGAATTGCCAAACATATTTAGGGCTAATAACTTTCCACTTTAAAGGCAATCTCGCCAGAATTTGCTACCTAATTCTCTTCACTTTGGTACACTTGCTGAAATTTCGACTCTATCATTTGTTTTTAATTGATCATTTTGCATATAACCCAATAACTAAGAACTTTAAAGCCCATCTAGCCACATTTTGAGAGCTAATTGCTGGTATTGAGTAAGCCGCAACTAAGTTTTGGATCTACTATTTATTAGTCACTGTACATTAGTTTTTCACTGTAATTTTAAGCCAATGAGGCATTTAGGCGGACCACTGCAAATTTGCTTCTATAGCTATGACTAATTGCGGAAGGCAACCAGGAACAAGATAAGGCAATATAGTTTGGATTATATTTCCCTCCCAAAAGCACCAAATGCCATCCTGGGCCTTGAAAAGTTTAAATGTTCATCTACTTGTATATGTAAAGATCGTGGTCCTGACTGATTAGATTGGGAACTCTGGAGTTGGTGAACACTAGAAATTGGGAGATTAGAAATTAGAGACATCTATAGCTTATTCATACACAGCTTGAAGGATATCTGGGCTAGTTATCGTTACAACAAGGCGAGCTCAGGCATAGAATCCGTCAACTTAATGCTGGTTAGAAGAGGAAGATCAAAGAGGCCAATGATTTTCGTGCTTTCATTCTATCGATAGCTTTTAAAAAAGTCCTCCCGACCGTTAAGCAACATACAGTTGGTCAATTTTTCAACCTACTTGACCTAATCAAAGGTACCATAGGCCTTGACTCTTTATGCTTGTCGAATTGGATTTCGTTTAAATATATTTTTGCTGCGTTTTGCTGTCTCTCTATATACCTGGAGACAGGTGAGAGTATGCAAATATCGGTAATGCAGTTGAAGAGTATATGAAAGTCGATCAATATCAATCGCCCTGCTCGCTTACGAATGTGATTTCGCTTTGCTGAATTTTTTAATTTGCATTTGTTTGTCTGTTTTGGTCATGAAAGGCAATTGCACATTTATCTTTTATTTATTTATTTATTTTTTATTTTCTTTGTCTTTGTGCATCCAAAAGGCGCCAAACCATTTGAAGTTCAACCCGTATATACGTCGCGGCTATCGCACATTCCTATCCAACAAGCTGTGCCTGCAGAGCATATTTTGGTGGACCAATGAGACGGTAAGTGTGTGCCTTCTTTTTATCAGCTTCCTTTAACAAGTTGGATGTTATATGTCAACAGATCAACATCTGGAGTCATCTGGCTGGCTGCATTCTGTTCATCAGCCTGACCATTTTCGACTTTCAATTTCTGCGCACGCATGCCTCGCTGAGCGATCAGATTCTGGTTGTAAGTCTGCTCGTCTGCTTCTGCCTGTGCATGCTGATGTCGGCCATATATCACATATTCTCATGTAAATCGGAGCAACACTACGAACTGTTTCTATCGGTTGACTTTCTCGGCATTTCGTTGTCCCTGGTGGCCATCTATATAAGTGGGATGTACTATGCGTTCTGGTGCCACACGTTCCTCCGCACCCTGTACTCTGCTATTGCGCTGGCCATGTTTGGACTGGCCATTGCCGTGCAAATACCAAAACTGAATGTTTCAATGAATGGCAAGGTTGCCGTGCTGCTCTTATGGTCCGCCTATGGTGTGATACCACTGGGCCACTGGGCCGTTGCCATGGGCGGTTTGGAAAACGAGTTGGTTGAGGTGCGCATTATTAAAGTTCAATTTTAGTCACTAGCTAATGTTCCTTAACTACTTCAGCTGATGGTGCCCCGCATTGTGATCATGTATCTGCTTTGCCTCATCGCCTTCGTCTTCTACGCAGCTAGAATTCCAGAGCGCTGGTTCACTGGCAAGGTGGACTTTGTTGGACACTCGCACAACTGGTGGCACCTAATCATTGTGGCCGCCTTCTATCACTGGCACAACACGGGTCTCGTGTATGCCGAGTACCGGCTAAATAATGGCTGCAATGCTCCAGTCCTCGCCTGAGCACACCCCAATCTCTAGTGGTTTTTGGCGTATCTTCAGGGGACTGTGTGCGCCAAATGTAAATAGTTAACGCACCCTAAATATGAATTAACTAATATTTAGTTGTAGTTGTTGAACAAATATTATTACAATAATTTATGTAAATCTCATTGTTTACTCGTAGTTAGGGTATTTTGTTAGTCCACAACATGTTTTTATCAGTTGGCAGGGCACAGATTGTAGAGTTGGCTTATTTTCAAGCAATGAAGTGAAGGCAAGTGGCCTAAGCTAAAGCTGTGTTCAACTGCTTAACTCTATTTTTTTATAAACTATATTATATATTATGGTTAATGCCAATAAAACGGAAGTACAAAAATAGGACAAACTAATATTTTTGGAAAAAGAAACTTAGATTCTGTTGCCACTTGAAAGTACACAATCAGAATCTCCATTATACATTCTTTTATTTCATTAATATAAAGGGCAAACTATTTATCTCATCAATGAAACCAGCGCATGCCTTGAGGGCCTTGAATTGAATTTTTCAGTTGACATTTCTTTGGTGTTATTCAACGCCTGTTTTGTGTAATCCGCTGTTATTCAGAAATTTTCAATTGGGAATGTAGTACGCATAGGAACAGACGAACATGACAACTATATTGACTCGTCTTATCATGCTGGTCAAGAATATACACTTTTTGGGTCGGTCATTATCCTTCTGTGCGTTATAAATATCGTAACAAACATCCAAAATATTAAAATGTTGATGAAGAAAACATTTACCGATTTTATTTAAATGCTTATTTCACTTTAACAAAGCTTCTATGTCGATTTCTACAAGAAGCGAGTTCCCCCTTTTCCCTGGCTATGCCCTTGGGCTCACAGTTGTTGAAAACGGTAGCCAATATGTAAATAGTTAACTAGTGCTGAGCGGTGTTGCATTTGGTTGCGACACAAATTTACCAACGTCCAAAATGTAATGGGGCCGGAGCACAGGAGAAATAACCGACAGTTGGGCGCAGCGCCATCTGTTGGCTGATGGTGTAAGAAGCATACACTTTTTCCAATACAGTTTTATTTTGGTATATTTGTGTTATGTGGTCTTCCGCTATTATTGGTATTTTTGAATTTAGTATATTAGAGCAGAAATAGTATTTTAGTATTTTTTAGTGTTAAATATCGAGCGGGTATTTACATTCATTTAAATAGCGTAGAACTTTGTGGCGAGCGGACGTGCACGGGCTTCGCCTGTTTCAAGTTCAACGGAAGCGGTTCATAACAATGTGCGTGTTTTTGTGAAAAGTGCGCCAATAACAAACGATCAATTTGCAAAACTGTTTTGTGAACTTCGTTTTCGTACCCACTCTGCGAGTTGTCAACGCTTGTGTTTGTACAATTGGTGCCGGCACATAAATTTCAAAAAATATTTAAAAGTGCATGAAGGCAGAAGCAGAGACAGTTGCTTGTTGAGCAACTCCAGGTGTGTGGGCGCTCGCTGCCGGCAATGAATATAGTGAATGGTGGCTGAAGTTGCACTATGCGTGGTTTTAAACTGAGGATCGCATTCCTTTGGCTAAATTAAATACACACAAGCATACATATTTGGATTTTGGATTTATAAGCAGCTGCTGTTGCCACAGCCGATTTTAATGATCACATTGATTGGTTGATTTATGAGTGGCTTAATGATAACAACAACAATGTGTTTGGTTTATCGTTAGTCATTTTCGAACTTTTTTATTAGCCGGCAAGCAGCTGTAATAAATCGAGTTTATCATTTAATTATAAATTGCAGTGAACCATAATTTGAGGAAGTGGAAAGAAGTGCAGCAGTCAAAACATTAATTTTAAATTGTTGATTCATATTCATGAGTGTAGGAAAAACTATATGAATTAATCACAGTGGAGTGTTTGTCATATTGTAAGTATATTAGCTGATAAAACAACGATCATTATTTTATAGATAAGTTTGTATAATATTTACTAAAATTTCATGTCGGAAAGTACGCAGAAAGTACTCTTAACTATCTTTATAGCTTATAAAGATTACGTCAAGCTGGGGTAAACTTCTCTCATGTGCACAGGTTTGCCAGATGCCGAAGGGTGTTTTATATTCAAGTATTGATAGGTTTTTGATCGATCTACACATTTGATATATTACTTTGACCCATATAGTCAACCCTTAGGGAATAGTCTAACAAAAATTGTGAGTGGCATGGAATAGCCATTCTTATATGTATGTAGATATTTAATTTCTAGTTAACCGAAACCGATTTTGATACCAATAACATGCGGCTTTTATCGATCGGTTTGTTATAAATACATTTTTTGATAGTGTAACCGAAATTCGCCTTAAGGCTAATCCTCTATTAGCTATGTTTTTCACAGTAAATTCCTTGTCGATATATACTTATTTTCACTTTCATCTCATGACGCTTTATCATCTTCTTCTCTACATCAGCCGCAATTTTCAGGTATGTAACTTTCCTGTTATGGTAACTTGATATGGAAAACGTGCGGTTCAGTTTTGATGATCCTGCTGCTGTATCCTTGTGGCTAACCGCCTGCCTGTCTACCTGGCCGCCTCTACCTGTATATTTTATGCTCATTCTCATTGCTTCTGTTGCTGGTTCGGTGTGTGGCCGTTTCAGTTTCATTTGTTTGCCTTGACACTAGCAACCTTTCCATTTGTGCCTCCTTCTAATCTGGACTGTTCATCTGTGTTGCGCTTTCCGGCATGTTAATCTTGTGTTATTATGAGAGTTTGCCTTATCATTGCGACAGGTGTGCTGTTGCTGCTGCTGTTGATGGTTGTTGCTGTAAATGGCTCCTTGTAATATTCTTCTGTTTTTTCTTTTCTTTTTTTTTTTTTTGCATCCACTGAGCTTTCTCATTGAAATGTCAGAGTTCATATGCAAGCATGATTGACGAACGAGGGGCTGCTGCTGCAAAGTCCTCTTCTGACCCTTTTGAAAAGTCAATGAGCCGCATCGCGTACGCAATTTATGTTAATTGCTGTTGTTCTACCCTACCACTGAGCTTGGGTATAAAAACTATATGATGAAGTATGCAAATAAGAAAAAATATATGATATATGAAAAAATATATGATCTCAGTGTTGTATCTGTTACAACAGTTGGTTCATTGAATTTCCAGACGGCATATCAATTATGTATTAACTCTGTTTTATTTGGTTTTCTTCATTTAAGTGTATCCAAACTTCGTTTGGCTGTCCTCTTTATAGGGTTCTGCGTTTCGCTTTGCTGCCACATTTTCCTCGGGCAGAAGCAATGCATTTATTTTCAAATTGTTTATTTTTCACAGCCACAGATAGAGACAGAAACAGAAACAGACCCCAGACCCCCATACATAGACACAGGCGGAGTCAACTTTTACTCGAAGCCTGCAGCATTTTGTCCCGGCAACAAGTTGTTGTTACGTACCAACGCAAAACGCCTGGCCGTCCAATTGTTTTGACTGTCGCCGCAATTTCTCCTGGCCATTTTGGGAATAAACAAACATTCGCGCCGAACCGCACATCTGGAAAACTTGTTTGCTTTAGAAATATTAATTCGGTCAGAGTCGGGTTATCGAAGGCTCATCAGCAGCTTCTTTCATAAACTCCATTCAGATGACTAAAGCAAAGCCTGAAGGCAAGATCATACTGGCCATTTTGGCTGATCATTTCACTTTGCTGGCCATCGATCAAACTGTCATCAGAACTGGGCAACCGTCACTTAATAAGCAGCCAGCCAGACCTGGCGTTCGCGTAACTCCAAACAACATTGTTTTGATCACAGTCTCTGTCTCTAATTTGCATTTCCTATCAGCTCCACTGGTCCCCCGGCTGCCATGCACACCAGCTTTAATCATTAGATATAACTATGCATAGTTTATAAGTCTTTTGCAGCCATAAATGCAGCCAGAAGATCGGGCGTTTCGGGCGCCGTTTAATTGCGACACGCGCGTTTTAAGTGCGACTCAAAACGCCCATTTGCATATTGAGCGAACGCGGATACATTGTGAATGAATATGAATATATTATGAACAGCGGCTTCGCTATGCAGTGGATCTCTATAGACAAGTGTGAATTAACATATGAACATGTATGTGATATTTTAAAGCCACTAATTAGTTTGAAATTAATTTCAGTTTTTCTCTCGCCTCTCTGTTTCTTGTTGTCTGCCAATTGATAAGTCCATATGGACAGACACTGTCTGATGTTAAATATCAAATGTTATTTCTGTTTTTGAAACGAAATAGTCATTCCAGCTTAGACAGCTGATTACAACATGCGATTATATTTTATTTTAGTCAACATAGCATAACTGAAGCGTAACGAAAACGCTTATCAAAATTAGGAAGACAACCCCAAAAAGTTGAAATTGAAAACACTTGAGAACTATGCCATTAGTCTAGCTTGGGTACACATATTTGTATGAGTTTGTTGTATTCTTGTAACGATTGTAAATGATTTAACAGAATTTTGTTTTTGCTTATGAAATTTTCCAATTTTAAGTAAGACAAGTTAAACTTAATAATGAACTAAGAAGTCATAATATGTTTGCTAAAAATTATTCCCAAAAATTCTTTGCAATATTTTTCAACTCTACTTCTTTCATTTTCCTACATTTTTAACCATATTCATATTCCGATTTTATGAACATTATTTTATGAACATATATTTATTATATTTGGCACATATATAAAGTTTAGCTTCATAAGGAGTATAACTTTTCTGGTGTTCATCCAAATCAAACCAAATTCCGTTTGTTTCTCTTGTATCCCTTAGAGGAATGAACTGGATAATATTTATATTAAAGAGATCTCTATGTTGTTTTACTTAATGGGGTTATCGTGGATAGAGCAGGACTTATTAGTAAATGACATATAAGGATATCCACTATATCGTCTTAGTCTGATTCCAGTAACAAACCTTCATAATGGTCTTCCAAAATCATAAGTGAATTGTGGAATTCTTTGGTAAATTCTAAAACTACCTTTTTCTGAAATCCTCTTAATGATTTCAACACTTTCTGTATATTTATTTCTGCATTCAGTTCTCTCATAATACACAATATCTCCCAAAACTGCATCTACATATAAGTATTTAGGTGTCAGGCGGTTAAAAGCGCTAGAAAACCGCGGTGGACATTAAAATGATTCTGCTTAGTATTGCACACGCAGAGATTAGGGCTGCTGCCAGGGGGGTTGGTTGGTTGGTTGGTTGGTTTGGTGACTGCTATCTGATAATTGCAATTGCTATAAAATAAATTTGCCTCGCCTGGGTAATGAAGCGGACCAAATTAAGCCCTGCATTATTGTGCAGGATTGTGGGAAGAAGGAAGGTATTATTACTTGCTTTATGTCCGCCCTGAAGGGCTTAACATAATTTTTGCTAATATTTCTTAACAAGTCTACGCACATAATGCGCTTAGGACTATGAATACAGGCGGCATTAACCTGAATGACTACAGCAGCTGCACAGGACTGCGGGGAAAGCAAACAGCATACAGGATGAGGGATTCAGTTGCAGGCTAATACAATGTATGTTGTTGCAGCACGATGAGCTGCGCCACAAAATAATACAAAAAAAAAAATAACGCGCCAAAATCTTGCGGCAACGTCGACTGCATTAAAGTGGAAAATCCTGTCTGACAACATTTAAGCTAAAAAAAAGTTACAACAACACATAATAAGCTGGGGAAAAGGCAAAATGAGAGCAAACCCAAACCAAGCCAGACCAGCATGGAATAGGCAATGAAAAGCGAGATTGCGGGTACAGAACAAACCCAACCAAACCAAAAAAGATGAATGCATACCTGAAATAAATAGAAACAAAAACCCTGCAGCAACTCGCATACAAAATACACACAAAAAAAAAAAAATTACAAAAGGAAAACTGGGATACGCTTTGGCTAGTTGAACCCTTCAACTCCAGGTTATTTTATGAATACAAATTCTGGCAAACATTCACTTAACAATATTACATACGCAAAATTTTAAAAGTATTATATGCGATTGGAAGGAAATTTTGAAATTTTGTATGGGTATTTGTAGATATCGAAATTGGAATAGTTTAAGGTCATGACCAGAATCCAGCAGAAGTTAGTTGATAAAGGCCATATCGCCAGCACATTCCACATAACTATAATTCTGAGAATACGAATAATCCTGCTTTAATTCAATCATTATTTATACAATAAAATACTAAACAAGTTTTATACCGGAAATGTGAATGTGAATGAATATACAAAACATGCTTATATAAATTTTGTGGGAGATTTAGTTCTGAAGCATTTATAGCTATGCTAGTACTTACTTTTGAGCGTTTTCAGGGAGTTTAAGTTCGAGCATAGGTCTACTTCGTATAGATGCCTTTTCGTAGTGAGACTTTTTGTACCCTTGTACACGATACTATAATTTGGTCACGATATTTGTAAGGCATAGAAGGAAGCACCTCCGCCCCCATAAAGTATTTATATTCTTGATCAGCATGTCGTCTGTCTGTCTGTCTGCCTGTGTGTCTGTCTGTCTGTTCTTCTATTTCTATGCGAACTAGTCTCTTATTTGTAAAGCTATCGATTTGAAATTTTTACCGTAGACTTCTTTCTGCTGTAATCTGCTCATGAACTCAATGAACTCTTAGTACAGCAAAATTGGCTATTTTTTTATCCAAATTGAACCAAATTTTGGTAAATATTAGTTTTTGCGTCTGCTGATCAAAGCTTATCCGGATCGGACCACTATATATATCACCCATATAACCTACCAATTTGGAATGAACTCTAAGTACAAGAATTTGTATTAGTTTTTTTACCTAATTTGGAACGTGTCAGTCCAAGAAGCATCCACGTATGCTGAACAAAGGTATGTAAGTTAGCCTTCCTTTCTCGTTTTTAAGATGTTTAAAAAGGTGTTGTTTATTTTGTAAGAGGTCAGCTTTATGTTTTTTAAAAACAATTTATCATCCATATTTGTCAAGCACATAATTTTGAACTAGGCAAATGATGATTTTGTGTTTCGACATTAAAATTTAGAAAAATTCGAATAAAATTTGTGAAGGCTTTGCAAGTCTTATATTTAAATTACTGCATTGATTTTGAGGCGATAAATTCTATCAATCTTAGCTTTGTAGATGTGTATACTTATTAATCCTTATTATTATATTTTAATCAGAAATCAGATCACATCAAAATAGTGATAACTCAAAGAAGACATCATTAATTTTCCAGCACAAATTATAATGTGAGTCGATTTATTTTGGATCTATGTGCATCTAAACAGTGAAATGAACCAATGCACTGCAAATATTAGCAACTGATCAACTTAGATTCTCAGTCAAAAATGTACAAATTGAACTGATATGCCAAACAAAATTTGCTTAAAACCCCTTGAAAAAACAGTTTTCAAATTCCCAAAAATATTATCAATTAAGAACAGCAAAAGTGAGCATTCCAACTGGCACGCGTTCTGGATTCTTTTCCATTTTGCGAAAATATGAACAAAAAATGTTTTATATTTGCAATCATTAATCAAAGCGCCCCAGCAACGCCGAAAATCATTAACATCCCACAGCCACACACACACACGCATATATAAGAGTATATGAAGGCAAACACAAAAATACACGTGAACAAATTCAGACGATTTGTGTTCTGCTTTTTGTTATTTTTGATTTTCAACAATTCAACCAATTTGCGCTCAATTTGCACATTTCGCATTTATTTGTTTGCCAAAAAAAAATTAATATTACTCAGTCTTTTATAATTTTGATATATAGCTACATATCACAGTGTGTGTGTACATATGTGTATATTTTCGGAAAGTAAATTTTATAAAAAACTTGCAAACGAACAGCTTTTAACGAAATTCATTTTCTGGAATTTTTATACCATACACAAAATGGTATATTAACGTTTTCAAGAAGATGGCAATGGCATATGGAGTACGGTCACTTCCTCTTGCAATGTCCGAGTTCTTTTATGGGCACTTTTCCGGTATTTCCTGTTCCAATAGATGGATCCCGATTGAATGTACCTAAATATGCAACATAGTTCTATGCTTATAAAGCACTCTTTTCCTATGAAAAGGCTTTTCCAATTTTGAGCCCTTTATTTCGCTTATATTCAAATATATGATGAATTTCCTTACTTTCCTGTATATAATTTGAAGCTGATTTTCACCCACTTGCAGTTGGAATTTTCCAAAACGGTTTCGTAGCCCTCCAATATGCCTTAAAACGTAACACGAGTGATTATTTCAGTCTCTTAGCTTTTAGGGCTTGCGCTGTACATTGTTTCTCGATCAATCAGGACAAAGGCTTTTGATCAGCAATGTTCATCGATATGACTGCATCTATCACGGTCTCTGTTTCTGTAGCCTCTCCATATCCATAGGCCTTAAAAGCCACAGTCAGTATCTCATACTCGTAGCTGCCAGCTATTTGCTTACTCATACGGGTAAGTATGGGCAATGCAAAGGATATATAAGTCTGAGCAAAGCCAATTTTGCTTTCTTGTTTGACATAAACATTTCATGTGTGAAAAACCACATGAGTTTTCCCCATTAATTGGTCTGGCTTATAAACAGCGAACAATTTTATTGATGTTGCTTGTGATTGTTGAATGTTGAATGAAATTAATGAATTGTGGGATTGTTGGGGTATTTTTGTTTTGTTTGATGTGAGGCTAAGATGCCAGGGCGTAGACTGCGGCTATCCAGACCTGGAAAATATTTAAAATACCCTATCAAATGGCATTGAAAAGATAAGTTAGCTATAACTAACCCCCCACTTAGTGAGATCATGGCGACGCCCCTGCTAGGATGTACAATGTTTGGGTCTGATTCAGTGATTTTTTTCTTCTCTTACATGAAAGACGAAGGAAGATGATGTGAATTTTGTGTTAAAAACATTTTCGAGTAAAACGATGCCTTTATAGTGTAATGCTGAGTATAATGAACTGCTAGCCATTAGAAATTATTATTCCCTCAAATGTTTTTTTGTGTTGAACATTTTAAATTTTGTTCCCACAATTAGCCATGCTGCTTTGGTTTCATTGTGCAACCATTACAATTTTTTTCTCCTGAGTTTCTTTGTTCTTATAGATAGCTACATTTCCTTTCCGAGACCATAACCTGAGGCTGGTCAGTGACAAATTGAAATCAATATTTCATGTACAAATGTACAAATGGAAGTAAAGTCTTTTGTGCATGTCAAACATTATGTATGCCAAACAGTTTGTCAAAGTCGGATGCAGCTAAAGGTTATTATCAAAGGAATTCACTTACATGCCAGTATGGCCTACTGCCACTGTCACATTAACAACAAATGACATATTTCTAACAAAAAGGACCGGCAAGAACTGCTTATGACAATAACAATAACGCCTACCCGCAATGCCAATAAATAATTTCACTGCTCAATCGACTGGAAATTTTGTATAATTAATTGAACTTTATGTCAGCTTGTTGTTGCCGAACAAATTTATATACAAATGTAACTGAATATGTTTTTGCAATTGTGTTCGTACTCGTAATTTATGCGCGGCTTGGGCTTTTAAACAATCCGCCAGCCATTAAAAATTCTATGGACTCTTGTCACATTTGCTGAGGCGTTTTTAATTGATTTCGTTAATTCAAAATTTTCGTATTAGGTAATGGCCGCTGCGAAACTTCAGTCTTTGGTTTATAATAGACATAACATTTGCTTTTAAGTGACTTTATGTGACAGTCAATGGATAGCTAATGAAGAGAATGCTGATGCAAATTGAGTAAAAATTATTTACGTTTGTATTTATATCTGATTTTAATCAGCCAAAAAAGAATTCTTTTAGTTATGGAGTCACTTTTCGTTTGATGCTGATAATGTGTAGATCTGTTAAGCGAACTTTGGATCGCCAGAAAGATCCAGCTCCTGCGATTTGATTGGCAGTACGCTGTGTGGTGCTTTGATGCCACCGGAATACGAATGCTTGAGCTTAGACAATGTCAAGAATTTGACAGCCAAGCAATCTTGTTTTGACGCCCCATAAGGGGTGTCTACATACCAAATTGGGTCTTTCTAGCTCTAACAGTCTCCGAGATCTAGGTGTTCATACGGAAGGACAGACGGACATGGTTAGATCGACTCGGCTGTTGATGCTGATCAAGAATATATATACTTTATGGGGTCTTAGACCCTTCCTTCTGCCTGTTACATACATTTGCACGAATACAATATACCCGTTTACTCTACTAGAGTATGAGTATAAAAAGACTTCTCTATTGGCATCCACAATATAGTAGAGGAAGATTAGGACACAGAGCAATCATCTTCAATCTATGAATGGCCTCGCCAGCTAACTCTTAGCCTTTTGCTTCTGCTGACGCAGCTAAGGGAACAGTCAAATCATCGATTAAATGTGGGCAACTCCCAAAAAGTCAATCCATTTAGTAGTCTTCAGTCTATGCAGAGCTTTTGCAAATTAAAGTTCCGCCTTCTGCTGACCCGTCCAAGAAAACAGAAAGAGTGAACTGAATTTCTAAATTCTTAAAAATATACACTTATATCCATTTTCTCACTCCCACATCTCATATCAATTGGTGCATGACTTTCATATACCTACACCTTACACACCCAATCGCCCTGAATTGTACAGATCATTCATTGTGGGCCCCATGCCGTCCCTAGTATCCATTGAAGCGTTACCTAAATCATTTTTGCCATTCTATTTGTTTAGCTGTTTGCAATGTTCATTTGGGTCTATGAAATCATGCAACTACGAGTGTTACCTGTTCCGCTCCCATCGTGTGGGGCTTGCTCATCATTTACTGATACTATTTATAGAGCATTGCGCGATGCGGCGATCGTGCGTCCAAGTCGGCTAGCTCCTATATAGGTACTTGTGTACATGTACGTCATATTACATATAAGTACATACTATGCACCTTTCTCAAGATCAATGACACTTGTGCGTGTGCGACGCTTATCAAATGCCGAGATCCTCACCTTAAGCAGCGGCATGATAAATGGACAAGCCATCATCAATAGTGAACAGAGGAGGAGGCCTTTGCTGCCGCTTCGTTAGCTCGTTTTCTTTAATTTACAAGGCATTTGTCACCTGGCTGAGTATTTACCTGCAATCAAAACAGTTTAGGTTTTGTTTTGCTTTCATCTGCTTGCTTTTCAAATGCTTGTTTACATCGCCGGAGACGGAGAGAAACAAACAAACTAAGCAAGGGGCGGTATGGCAACTGCCACTAACTCGTTACTCAAAAGTACTTGCGTTTACTTTTCATTTGGTTGCAGTACGATTTTTGTTTCGCGAATGGGCGAAGACTGCGTATACGCAATGCGTGCACTCAGCGAGCCTACGGAAACATTTTGATTTACTTGTAGGAAAGGGCAAGGTTGCCTTGGTGAAGAAAAAACAAGCATATCTCGTTTGCATGTCTAATGAGTACTTGCAAACTCGTATCTAACTTACACTAATAACAACAATAACATCAAGGTGTTAATGATAACAAAAACGAGAAGTTCATTCAGCCAAACAGCAGCAAACGCAAACTGGGTTAAAGGCAAGCCCATGCCGCATTTAACATGCATTGCGCATACGCAACGTTGCAGCAAACTCATAAAAAACAACTCAAACTTTACTGAACTGAAAGGCGGTAGCTGTTTGTTCAATAAAAGTCAAACATAAACACGAATAAAATGCAATGAACGTCAAAACGAAGTTGAAATATCCTACTATTGTTATTGTTATGTGGCACGATTGGTGATAGATATATCGACTCATGCAGGAAAAGGAGTTAGAAATTTGTTTTCAACCTTTTAAGGAAATGTAGTGTGGACTTGGCGGCGCTATTGATAGAACAATTGGAGATATTGGAGACAGTTGTTAATCACCCTTCCACACTACAATCTTCATGAATATGCTGAAAGGTGAAAGGGTATAAATACAAGTCTTAGCTTCCTTATTTTATCGTATTGCAGGTTAAAATATCTATATTATGTATAAATAAAAAACTTAATATCAAAGTAATTAAGCAATTCGCTATCCATAGCACTTCATGGCTCTGGGTTGAATGCCTGGCAAGTGGGACAAACGTATTAACATAATCCGCTTTTGGTTTCACATCTCCCCAATCTGCAGCTACACGAGTTTTCTGCCAAGAAGTCTATCTGACAGTTTAAACGGTTGGAGACGAAGGCAGGAAGTTCAACTCCTGGTCATGGACACAGCCTTTCACTTATTTACAGAGCGAAGCTATCAATCATTCAGGCGCACACGGCGTTTATTCGTTAATTTCATTTGAGGCAGGTGCAAAAATTGTGTCAGCTGCAAACGAAGAAAAGTTCACAAGTTCTTCACACTTTGACTACAGAAATTCTATACTGGATCAAGTTTCCTAAAACTGTCAGAAACTCGAGAGGTACATTATGTCGTTTGGTAATATTAATGAGGTCGTCAAATTTGACAAAGGATTCGGCCAATGTCAAAGTGTCAAGGTAATGCGTCAGTTATGTAACAATCTAAACAAAACAAATTCATACATACATAGAAGCACCGAATATTGATTTTAAACTTGGCTGCTATTAAATTTGTTTTCGTGTTTTATTTATGGAGTGTATTTCTGTACTTTTAATGAGAGTATAGACTCATATAATTTTTAATGCATAGAATGATTCATATGCGATACATTTCGCTGACTGTTGCTAATCAAGCTGTGTTTCATTCTCAGTTTTGAAGCTAAATATAGTCAAAACTCCGATTGTATTCAGCTACTTCATGTCGTAACAGTGCAAAAACAAATTCAATCAGAGGCTGCTTATAAACCCCCTTCTCTTTTTTACACAACACAACAAGATTCCAATGGGATTTGAACAAGCATAATAAAATTTTAGTCGCTCAAGCATGCGTGTAAGAGGAATGAAGACGGAAATAGAAAATGTTAATTCTGACGTTGTTTCCTAAAAATTGTGTATTCCCATGGAAAATAATTTAATTTACAAGTGATTTTGAGTACGAGTATAATGAGTAGATCCCAGTATCACATAATTCCCTTACGAATGTTCCCTTCAAACCAGTTCGAACCGAATTTGACCGATGGGTTGAGGTTTGAAACCTGGATTGTATAGAATAGATTGCAATTTACCCACATAATATGCGTGATGATTAGCCAATGCCAAGGCCTTACAATGCAAGAAAACTTTGTTTGTTTGGTGGCTGTTGCTGTTGCTATTATACAAACTTGCTAACATTAATGTGTACGACTTTTCTGTTGTTTGTTCTGTTTCTTGATTCTGTTGATTTCAATCTACAGTCTCTATGGGTAAGTTTCAGTTTCGCAACTACCTTTGCCATTCAATTAATACCATATATAATATGTTCGTTGAAAATTCTCCCTTATGTTAGTAACTGCCTCATTTGAAGAATAAATTAGCAATTTTCTTCATGCAGTCTACCATCAATGATATGTCCTACCAAAAGCCTGACACTTTCTTCCATTTCATTGAGCTTAAAGCAATTTCCAGCAATTTCGTAAAGTAGAGAGAAATGCCAAATGCATTACCAAATGAAATAAGCATCAGTGACTGATTGACATTTCATCCCACTACCCACATGGCGCACCAGCATCAGCATTCAGCTTGGCGAGTGAGGCCTTTAATTAGGCTACAGAATCAGGCAACTGAAGGGGCCTGGGAAATGCTGTGAAAGCCGAGAAACTTGTCAACATTTTTGCACGCATTTTGCGGCCATAGTCGGATTGGTAGCCAACTTGGTCAGGCAGCATCTACTTAAGGGCATTGCAAACTTTTTCTCAGCCTCGTGGGGCGTCTCTGTGGCAATTGTTGTCGATTTGCTGCTGCTGTTGCTGTCGTTCGATGGTTACAATTGTCCTTTATTGTCATTCCTTCATTAGGCTGGTATATTGAAGAAAGGCATTTTAATGCAATTTTTATGCGCATTTATTTTGCTCTGTAATGGAATTGGCCTGGACTCTGTTTTCTTGGTATGAGACTGCCAGGCTGCCTGATATATGCGATAATTTCAATTGTAATTCATGTAAAGCGCTTTATTGTTGTCCATGCGTCTTTGTTCCGTTGAGTTTCACATGTGTGTGTTTGTTGTGGCACAACTTTAAGTGCTTTTGTTCAGAAAAGTTTAATGTTGGTTGAGTGCCAGCAAGTTTCGAGTCAGCATTTCTCTTATACATATTTAAATTTGACTAATTTGTATAAAATATGAGACAATAAGTCCTTCACAATATCTAAGTGATTGCGCTTGTTATATCAAACTATCAATCTGGATTGCATCACAGAAAACTCTACAAATGTAGACAAATGCATAAGTGATACTCTTTATAAAATCTGTAGTCAATAGGCATTGAAATCGCTAGTATTATTTCTATTTTAAAGTAGATCAAAGCTATAAATGTTGGATCTTGTAAAGTTATACCATCGTGACACACTTTCAACTTTTCTATATCAAAAAAGATTGTCTTTCAGCCCTGAAGCTGAGGAAGGCAAGCCCGTAAATTCCGGATGCTCGTGAAATCATGCACATTTAATACTTCTTTAATATTATTTGATTATAGAGAAGTTGCTACTCTCGGCATTTCTGGTTTGAGACGTTTCCCTCTATGTGTTACAAATATCGTCAGAAAATTATATTACCCTCTGCAACGGTGCGAGGAGTACTATCTATATTTCGGGAACTGGTAATTGGTAATACTAATGTCAATAGCTAAAATCTGGCAACTCCATTATAAAGTTTGACATTTTTTAGCATAAACGTACTCACTGTTTTCAGTGTGTTAAGAAAACCAATTTGGCCAAATAATTGAAATTTCACGAAGTTTTTCGTTGGATTATTTTTCACAACTTTCGACGTGGATTATCTCTTCAAGAATTTGTTTATGATCTCAGGTTTTTGTATGGCCGTAGTTCGATCACCGATGAATTCCGTGAAGGTCGTCCAAAATCGGTTGTTGTGCCAAACATCGATCGTGAACTGATAAGGCAAGATCATTGTTTTTTTTTTTTGAATCGGTGCGTTGACGTACAATGCACTGCACGTTCAAGTGGACCCACGATACCAAGCCACGGGGCTTGTTGCGCGCGAAGCCCAGACCAGAAGCTCTCACCTCCCGCCCAACCGGTCGAGGGGCGCAGCCGCATAACGAGCGACACGAATCGCGAAGACGGTGAAAAAAAACGCGGACTCGCTAGCTCACTTTCAGTGAAAGTAAAAATAACAAACCATTAACAATTTACATTATCTACTAGCTAAATGCGTTAGTATAGATGTTTTGGTTGAGTTAAGTGAGTTATTATTAGAACTAAAGTTATATAACATATCGGGAGATAGAGGCATCCTTGTAAACTACTTCCACTTCAACACATTCTATTTTACTTAGTCGTAAAAAAATTTGTTATCGTTGGATCGTAGCTTGGTGTAAGGAAAAGGTGGTGCTTCGAAAGACGTGTCTAAATTTGTGACAGATGACGATTCATGAATATATGCGTATGAACCGGAAACAAAACTGCAAACGACCGTTTGGACATTCCAAGATGAGCAAAATCCAACAAAAGTTATTCGTGGAAGAAGCACAGCGAAGCAAATATTTGCCTGTTTCTATGGCCGAATGGGTCATGTGGTCACTGTTCCGCTTGAGCAACGTAGAACGGTCAATTCTGAATGGCACACGACCATTTGTTTGCTGGAAGTCTTCGGAGAAACTCGTAAAAGCAATCCCCAAAGACGAATCATTCTCCCTCATGAAAAAGTGGAATCTCTCACACATCTCGTGAAACAGGTGAATTTTTGAGCAGTCAAAACATCCAATTTATGACTCATCCTCCTTACAGTCCTGATTTGGCACCCAAGCACTTCTTCTTGTTCCCGAATATCAAAGGTAAACTGCGTGGTCAACGATTTACGAGCGCCAATGAAGCAGTTGATGCCATATTTTGGAGGCTCAGTAGAAATGGAAAAGCTGCTTGTGGCAAATGGTTTCAATGAGTTTTCCAAAAAACGGGCTTAGTTCACAATTTGAAAATTTTACAGCTCTGAGTCTTATGACTTTGGTTCTGCTCCTCCATCAAGATATTGTTATAGAGGGTTTCGATGGCGGAAATACACGGTATCTGCTTCGAACTTGACTGTTAGATCTGTTCTATCTGCTGCTTAACACAAATTCATATCTTACAGGAGAATGAATCGATCTAAGTATCGTTGTTTTGGAGGTTCTTTCAAAATCGTATTCATAACCTATATCCATGGCACAAGTGTATATTAACAGTTATTGCAGTTATTTTCTTGATCAGCATGACAAGGCGAGGGTATTGCTGTTTAGTAAGCTCGTCTTCAGCTTTCGTGCTTGTTTCGTTGAAGTGGATAAACGCCAGGCGAAGTAATTTAAAAATGATATATAATCAAACCAATATCTTTTATATCCTTCCTTCGCATCATCATTACCAAAAAGCACTATTGTATCTTTAGCCGCATAATCCACTCTAGTTTTCTCCCGCCGACATCTATGGATGGCTTCCTAGACGCAGCTGCTGCGATCAGAAATCACTTCTTAGGCGCACGTTCAATTATGCATAAAAACGCGCTCATGAAAAAGACATCAAATGTTGGCAGCGCATTAAAAACAAACATCTTGGCATCCGGCAAGCGCCAACAAAGTGTCAAAGCTGAAGCTCATGCATACGAACACCGAACAGTGATCACCGATCACACACAGGCGACTGTAGTCCACCTCGAATGAGACCAGCGCCATATAACTCAAATAAAAAACTAGGGAAGTTTTTTCCTTCGGCGCGCTTGCACATCCAGCGGAGACATAAATTAGCTTATACTAAAGTTGAAAATAAACTGCGCCGGCCACAAGCTCACATAAAAATAGTCTGTGTGTAAAAATCAAGCGCATTAAACACTCGGGCATGCATATAAATATTAATAAAAGTCCAAAGAGCCGAGGGAAGCAGCTGCAAGTAAGAATGGACTGACAAACTGAAGCTGAACATTTACTTTATTTGCATGCTGTTGGAGAAGTAAATAGGGCGTATGAGTAATGTATTTGATAGCTAGCATGAACTCTATATACTTGTTAAGCCATTTGTGTAGCTCTGCGATTAAATTAAACAGTTTTGGTAACAATTTTATTCAGCTACATTTGCAAAAACAACATGGGGGATCACTTGCCATTCTAGTAGGCCATCACATCGTGGACACGACGGAAACGCGCTCCTGCCTGCCTTAGAGTCAAGCCTCGCGTCTCTGGCAGCAGAACGGCAAATGCAATCAATCCCAGCACCAATATAATGCCCACAGCCACAAAGTATGTGTACAGGGCTATTATGGTGCTTGGCATGGTGACAATCACAATGATATGCACAACTTGTTCAATGCACACGATCAGGGCAATGAGGAAGGGTTTGACTCTCATTGGGAAGGCCTCTCCCAAGTACGCGGGTGAGCTGCAAACAAACAGACCCGCAAAAAACTGGAACGCCAGGGAGAGGTTACACACCTGCCACATATAGTAGTCACTTAAGATGTTACTATCATCTCCAAAGATGCCGCCCATAGCGAGCATCATACCTGCCATGACTAGCAAGCCCAGCAGCGTGGCAAACTTGCGACCCATTACGTCCAGCAGGGCAAAGGTGAACAAGGTGCCAATCAGACGTAGTATGCCCCAGAGTACCAAGGGCCATCCGTAGTTGTATCCCAGTGCAGTATAGCTGCTTTGAATCAATGCCCATGTTAGGGGCAGGGAGATGGTGAAGGCGACAAAGCAGCGCAGCAGCAGCATCTTGATAAACGGCATCACGGAGGCACCCAGCTGGGAGCCCAAACTCTGACTTGTGCCCTCCACTACATATAGCTTGGCCTCATCATAGGCCGCATCGCAGACCTCCTTGGAAGCGAATGGACTCATTAGCCGGCGCTGGCACTCGCGTGCCTTCGCCTCCTGGTTCTGATTTATGTAGAAGATGGGCGATTCAATTGTGGTAACAGCACTGCCTATGCCAACGGCGGCAAAGATAATGCCAAAGATTCCGTGAGCTTGATTGGCTGCAATACCCATGTAGCTCGTCCATTGAGAGTCATAGATCGTTTCAATCATAATGCCCAGGGCCAGACCGTACTGCTCTACGGAGCTGCATATGCCACGATAGTTTTGCGCAGCAATCTCCGTGCTGTGTATGATAAAGGGCACCGTGATGAGGCCTACGGCGATGCCACCCAACCAACGAGCTGCCACAATGGGTGTGTACTCGTTGGGAGCGCTAACAAATATAATGGCATCGATCAGCTCCAGCAGGCCAGCCAGAAACTACCAGCAGAATTCCATTATTATTCGCATTAACATCAGCCGACTGCAACTCTTGATACTCACGTAGTAGACAATCTTGGGTATACGGGATACGGTTAGACCAGATAGCACAGCACCAATGATGAATCCGATGAACCAGCTGTATTGAAACATTGGCGTAGTGGATATAAACGTAGTTTGATTCCAGCCCAAACCTTGGACCAGATCCATGCCACCATAGGCAAATAATAAAATCGCTGCATAATTTAAGGATTTAGTTCATATATGTATGTGTGTATGTTGTCTTGAAGGGCTCACCTGCCGCAGAAGCATTGGATTGTTTTCTATTGCCCCATCGATTGTAGCGTTGATCGGTGACCACCACAGTGACCTCTGGAGCCGTTGAAACGTAGGCTGTCTGCATTGGCGGTGCTGTACCCGTTGTTATATACGTGGTTTGCACTCCAGGCTGTTGACCATATATGGTCTGCTGTCCAGGCTTTGGACCGTACATGGTTTGCTGCCCAGGCTGTGGACCGTACATGGTTTGCTGCACAGGTTGTGGACCAGTGGATATGAACGTGGTTTGTTGTACGGGTTGCGGACCCGTGGTGTAGTAGGCGCTTTTAGTTTCCATTCTGGTCACTTATATAACCAAAGTGAGGAACAAAGGTGTGATTGCTTTGGAGGTTCGTTCGTTATGCAGGCTTGCCCAAAACTGTCTGACTGCTTTTATGGAATGTTCACCAAAACTTGCGATAGCAATATCTATATAGATAGTGCCCGTAAATAATTGATAAATATAATACATAATTGATAAATTTACTTAATTGATATTGTAATCAGTTTTTAGATACATGGGGATTCCGTGTCATTGTTAAGGTAGCCAGGTTTTGTTGACTCGCGTTTTGATTTTGCGACTGGTTAATGCATTTAACCGTGATTCATTCGGTCTAGCAGCAGGAGCAAGAAGAATTTGCTATCAGAGACTATTGCGGTTGGCCCCGAAACATCAACTCACTGTGAACTGAAATGATTCATACTGGCAAACTCAATAGGGAGTTCTTCGGGATTAATGAGTCGTGTGAGGTGTGTGCTCAAAGTTCAGTGGTCGATGATGATGATGCATCGTCAAGGAATTCCAGTTCGTTTTTGTGATCTGTCTCCCAAAGTGCATCAACTTTGTGCAAGAGTAGTGGAATGTCACATTTGATTTGTTGATGGCGCTGGGGTGGCATTGTTTTTTCATTTTTAGCCCAATTTATCTGTGTTCCTGAATCCCACTAAACAACACCTTTTACCCATGTCAGGGGCCACCGGCAACTGTGTGGCCACTTAAAATGCAAAGTGTAATTTAACCACCGCCTTTATATCCAAGTGGACGCCACCTCTATATAGCATCTTCATTAGCTGGCAGCAGCATCAAGCAAACGTCATTAATGTGTTGCTGCTACAGCTCAAGAACTCATGTTGCAACTTCAGCATCAACCATGCCAGAGACGGCAAACTCAAGTGTTTGCTTGAGTTGTCTCAAATTGCGTAATGTCTGCATATACATCTGCCCAACTCCAACTTCAGCTCCAGCAAGTCAATCTATCTTCTTGTGCCTCAAACTGTCAAATTGTACTACTCATGTCTCTATGTCTGGCTCTGGGTCTGAGTGGGGGAACTGTTGAATGTTGAATGTTGGCCTGCTGCTTGTCATTTGTCGCTGCTCGACAAATTATCCAAATGCGACATCAGCCAAATGGCAGCATCAGCTCTCCATCTACATACATATTTTGAGAGATTCAAGTACATTTTAATGAGTTTTGTGCACAAACTTGTCTAATGGCGCAAAAATTATGAGCGTCGCATCAAGTGCCACCAACACATGTGCTCCTTCCTGCCTGCACAAACACATTCCGATTTGGATATGGATGGGCATATGGTGCCCATAACTCAGACTCACACACACACATGAGTGTTTTGCATAAATTTGTCTGTGTGCTAGCTAATGCCTCAAGGGAGTGTAGAGGGGCATAGCCGCTGTGTCGTCGTCACCGCCTGCCAGTGGCTGCCACTAATGGAGTCTAATTACCCCAACCGACAAGCCAAAAAAGACAACTGACGCGGATCTCTTGGCGCTGGGCATTTTGCTAATAAAAACATATTAAAGCATTTGTCGTTCTTAGATACAAGAATGAAGATAAACATTTTCTTGGTTCTTGGCTATGGCAATGTGCTTGTCATTTAATACTGAGTGTTTTGCTAAAATAAAACAGATTGCACATCATTCCATCTTCCGCTCCATGCCCGCCCTTCGTCCTTGGGTGGTTATTTTCGTTCTGCCCTTCAGAGTATAGTCCTAGACATTGAAGAGTTCCTGGCGGCGCTGTTGTCTCGCCTGGCGTCTTTTAGCGGCCAACATGAGACCCCACTGGCTGCACTTGATGATCATCATGAAATATACGGATTTCAGGGCAAGCCAAAGAGCACCCTTCCAGTTGAGGTTCGTACGAAAAGCAGGTGATGATGACGGCATAATTATAATTTGACTTCTGTGTGCAAAAGGGCAGGTAGGAATGGAATACCAGTATATAGCAGACGTGTGCCTGTCTGGCTTTGCTGACAATTTTTATATATTGACACAAAAAACTTAAGGGTGCAACGACAAAAAAATTTTAATTTCTAATGTTTCCCCGTCCGGGTTTGAACCGGGGGCCTTCGGCGTGTTAGTCAGATGTGATAACCACGACACCATGGAAACCTTGTTGGGGGAGTCATTCAAATATGTGACAGGCTCCCTAGTTTTATGATACAGAGCGCCGAAATCTGCCAATAATGATTGGATTTAAAATTTGCATTTATATATAATTGCTTTACTCGGACTTGACCAGGGCTCTTGGCCTGTAAAAACACATCCAATAAAGAAGTCGTATTTCTCTTACTTTGGTTTCTCTAGCTCTTATTTTCGTCCTTTCTTTTACCCTCTCTTTTAACCTACCTCTTTTCACTCTCGTTTTGTCCACTCCTTTCTTTTCTCTCAGGCTTTTTCCATGCATTTCGTTGTGTCATCTTCCTTTCTGTGCAATCGCGATTCTACCTTCTAGTGTCACTTTGCTCTGTTGTTTGCTCAATAGTCAATAGTCCTTACTTTTATTCTTGACCGTTCTTCCTCAGTTTCACTTTGAATTACCTGCCGGCGTTCCTTGAAATCGTCTTAAGGTTTCATATTCTGCCAGGAGCCTAAAAATCTGCCAAATTTATTTTCTTAATTTGTTAAAAAGAAAAGAATTTAAAAGAACTTAAATATTTTTATAAAATAAAATGTTAAAAATAAAATCAAAAAATTATTGCTTGCCGAAACCCGGGATTGAACCGGGGACCTTTAGATCTTCAGTCTAACGCTCTCCCAACTGAGCTATTTCGGCTCTTGGATTAGCTGTGACAAATTAGATGTGAAAAGGAGACGCTTGCGTTGACAAAGCATTTCTTATCTGCGAGTACGTAAGCCGAGCAATATATATAGAAATACAAAATATATATTTATAAATCTACATATATTCTTGTATGTATTTCTGTAATGTCGAAGAACATACGCTACGCATTTCTTTCACTTGCATATGCAATTTTTCATTTTTCATTTGACTTTTTAAATTTTGGCCGACAAGTAAAGCGAAAATCTCGTTGACAGTTGCATCTCACGGTATATTTAGCTCACTTTTCAAAACTTTTCTGCAGCTGGGAGAGCTTCTTTGCTCCCTACTTCGGCTGTTCTGGCATTGCCAAATTGTGATATCTTAGTTTAAGACATTTTATGCACATCAAACAAATTGTGTGCTAGCCATAAATTACTCAAGTCAGTTTTAATGATCTTGTGCCGTCGGAATGAAACCATAAGAAGGTGATCGTGATCGCACACACAACAATTACGTATGCAGTGGCAAGTGAATATCCCCACACATGTGTTACATTAAATTCTATAATTTTTGCACAAAAATATTGCCAGATAATGAAACACACTCATACAAACCGTATGTACATACATACATACATACAAAAACAGAAAAGTGGAAACCCAAAACTCGAGCCTCCAGTTTACTGTCATTGTAGGGGCTCGTGTCCCTGGTTTAGCCTGTCTGGCCTACAGCCTTGACCTGCGACGAAGGCAAAGTGTACATAAGTTGTTGGTTAACCTGATATTCCCGAGTATTTCGTATGGTGCAGGCAGACGTTTGCCTGCTCTTCTGCCATATCAACTTTGCGCATGTGTAACTAATGCGGCTTCCGTTTGACGCCTGGCTCTGAAAGCTGAGAAGAGCCCTCTGTACCAATGGACTTGTGTCATCTTTGTAGCTTGCATCGCCCTTTTTTCGCCACATGATAATGATTCAAATTCTTGAAAGCTGATCGTGGCGTTGTCCAAATTCTTTTGAAACTAACACGGCGCGGCACGCCCTCGCCGAATCCAGTAACCGCTTATGATTTATCGTCTGCCCACAGCAGCAACTCATCAGCGCAGCTCAGTTCGGACTTTTGACTATAGCATTTAGTCCAAGGTAAGCAGGTTTCAAATGGTTGTTGCTATCGCATTAAGTTCTTTCTGTCTGTTTTTTTATTTTGTGCCATCAGCGTAATTTTTGTGGCCTGGCCCGGTCTGGCCTGGAAGCATTTCGCTGCTGCACAGGCAACAACAACAAAGACAACATTCTTTTGATATGTCAAGAGAATTGTTAACATTTTCACTAGAATTTCTATTTTTGTGTGCCTGCGCCTCTCCCAGCTCCACGACGACCCGCTCGGACAGGCCAACAAACATTTCAATTTGGTTTTTGTTCCACGTCGTCGCCATTGTTGGCATTGTCAGTCATTGCTGGTGCCACCAAACCTTGAGACTCTCACAACAAGTGCAAAACGTTTTAGGAGCGAATAGTTATATTCTCTTACACAGGGGATAACTGACTTTTATATTAAGTTTTCAAAGATATTTAGGTCCTAATGCAAGGGAATGCCAATATGTCTTAAAATGTTCGTGACAAAGTCTCTAATAAATACCAGCTTTGTATATATATATATAAATATATCCGTCGACACCTTGCAATAGATCAAAGCAATCGAAATGGCTGACAATGAAGAAGAAGTTCAATTATGTAGGGGGATATATGTATGTATAATCGTTAATGAAACATTGATCCACTAATTCACTGTGAATATGGGATTTCAGAGAACTCATTTGGGATACATGCGGAGTCATCTCTGTTGACTTCTTTGAATTCGGTTTAAATCAAGGAAATAGTTAAATTGTCCTGTTCTTAAAGCTGAAGCATTTGTAGACTTCTTTGAATTGGCTTAAATCAAGGAAATCAAGGAAACCTTTCCTGATCTAAAAACTGAAGAAATGGGCCGGTGGCAAAAGCTTCACAATCGTATATCATGTTCTTGCTTTTGCTTTCGAAATCATATTTTTCTTAAAAAAGATAGACAAGCGATGTGTAATCCACTCAAATGAAAGTTTGAGTGGCAAAAAGGATTCACTGAATGACTGACTGACATTGCCCCTGCCTCGTATGTACTCGTGGACATAAGAATTACCAATTCGGTGACCCTTTCGCTGCCCAAAATAAAATCGTAGCTGATATATGCAAATGTCAGGCAACATTTCAAAAGCACATACATTTGAACTGTAACTGTAACTTGTCAAAACTGTGAATAGTAAAAACCGCAGTCCTATTCAGTGCACCATTATAGGGACAGTTTTTGCTCCAGCATTTTGGCCTAGTAGTGTTACATGGCTCTTTGCAGTGGGATTGTGTATTTGTGTGCGTTTAACTGTTTGACAGTTGGGTTTTAGTAGAAAACTGTCAAAGCTTTTAAGTGGGTCAACATATATTTTGATTTGCTTATGTCACCACAGCAACAACAATACAAAAGCGACAGCATAAACAACAACACGAAGAGAAATAGTAGTTGGCTATAATTTATTGCTCTAGGTTTGTTCTATAATTGACTTATTATGTCAATCGTGTGTAGTGAAAGGCTTGAGGACATTGATTGTAATGGAAATACTTAGTCAAGGGTCTTTCCAATGGACACACACTCTGCTCGTCACTTGAATAGGGACAAAGATCAATGTGCACATGTTTGAAGTATCACAACACAGATTGAAAGAATTCGAATTAGTTTTCAAAATATTTAAACCACACTAGTAAACTTGAAAAAAAGAAGATCAACCATCTAGATAATTGCATTACTATATATGTAGTCTTAAAGTCGATTGTCCTTATTCAATAATAAATAAATTTAAATAAATTTTATGTTGATATTTGAGGCTTTTTGATCAATCAAATGCAAATGTCTTTATTCACATGGCGAATAATGTCGATGAAAACCAAATTGTCAAGCTCTGCAAGCTGTTGTCCATTGACGTTTTGACCTTTAAGTAAATGATTTACACAGTGGCGTGCATTTTCATGTAAAGGGGCGATCTTCATTACTAAATTAAGAATATTTAAAAATATATTTAAAGCACAATATTAGAGATACACAAACGAATAAAATATGTCGTTGAAGTCCCCCCAGAAAGCCCACTTCATGCCACTGGTTTTAAGCCATTATTGCTAAAACTGCAAACGACAACATATAATTGGTTAAATTGCTCAATACTTGTTCGACAATATTCGCATACAAATTACATACAACGATTTTTTTTGCAGTTTATGTTGAGTTGAAATGCCAACTGCTGCGATGAAAATGAAACTAGCGTTGTAAATTTTACCTTTAAACATTTTGTAAAATTACATATCGTGGTGTTGTGTGTGTGTGCAAACTGTGTCAATATATATTTTTTATTTATAAGTAAATAAATTGTATTGAGTTTGGAACTGGTTTTCAAACATTTCAAGCTTTGTCAAAAGTCATCGTACGGAACCAAAAACGCTTTACCTCTCACATTGCTTAACCCTGGCGAACCCAAAGTACAGCAAAAATCTCAACCCATCGTGTCCGTACCAATATTCCTTATTGTTATTAGTGTTTTCTCGCATCGAGAATAAGATTTATTTGCGCGCATTCCAAAATAATTTGCAGCCATTGAAATTTATTGCCGAGGCCCTACCATGCGGCTTGCTGAACACATTTAAATAAGCACTCACTTTATATTTATGCTTTGTTTTTGTTAACAAATTAATTTCGCTGCGACCTGGCCCCCCACACAGATACAATATGCTATGTAGATATAGACCATATACAGATACAGATACATTTTCAATGTTTTATATTTGTTTCCTTCATCGTCAGCGTCTGACACTTGTCTGACATTTCGAACGTGCGCTAAAGTCATTCACATTGAATAGCTGTCTATGCTCTATCAGTGGGTATAAGAACTACAACTACGTCTATATGAACTATGAAAAAATTGCTGAAGAGTGATTTTGTCGTTATAGAGATAAGAAGTTGTTGTTTTACTGTGCTTAACATAAAAAGAAAGTTAGAATACAAAATCTAATCTTTGGGTTTCTTTATACATATTTGGAGAACAGTTTGATCAAATGAATTTTTGGAATTACTCTACAATTTAATGGATTCATTCCGTGTAATGGATTTCCAAATCAAGATTGACCTTCCTCAATCCATGTAGTTCACGGCTGATGTGACTTTGTGTCAGATATTCATTTTAAATAAGAGAACAATAGTTATACGAAATCACGAAATCGTAAATACCGGCTCATCTTAATGGAACTTTCGTCATTTGTTGTGCTTCTGTGCCCCGATCTGATGATTTGAAACCAACCAAATGAGGTTTTGGGATTTATAGTTGTAATAATTTTTAAATATTTGTAAATGTGAGCGTATTTGAGTTTCGTATACAAAATAAGATTCTTCCATTTGGCATTTTATTAATATGTGTTTCTGTTTTGTTTTGTGCACTCTCTTGACTTTTTCTACTCAACCAAATGAACAACGGATGAAATGTGTTTCTCATTGCTATTCATATTTTTATTCAACATTTCAATTGCTTTGACATCTGTAGAAATATCTTGAAATAAAATGTTTTGCTCCGCATTTTGCTTAACTTAAAATGACTTTATATTTTTTAGCCAATGTCACGCGAAAAACATTCACCAAAGAAGGATTTTTGATTAGAAAAGCTCAGAACTGTCAACTTAAGTAAGAAGAGATTTTTCTTATATCTTAACTTAGATTTGGAGAACTAATCATGCCCTGATATATTATTTCTAATGCTGTCATCAAGTCACATATTTTCATATACTGAAAACTGAAAACTAACTGAATTATTCAAACGATTGCAGTAAACTTCACTTCACATTTGCCACTTAGTAAGTCAACATGCCATTAGACACACAATTTTGGTTTTGTTTTGCCCCCCCTCTCTGGAGGCTTAAATGACTTTAACCACATGCATTAAAACGTATCTTAGATCTAGTTGCAAAGTTTTGGATGCATGTTTTGGTCGTCATTAAATACGCTTTGCGGCAAGTTTCGAAACACAACATTTTCAGGCAGCCCATCTGTTTTTTTTTTGTTTTTACATTAGCTTTAATTTTCTTCTATGTACAAACAACTTAAATGCTAGATTATTATTATATATAGGATAGCGCTATTTGCGCAAAGCAATGCTTCGCAGGCGCCTTGACGCTATCTATATAGATTTATATCCTCCTTCTATTGCGCTCAGCCCGTCTGAGCTCCGATCTGGCTGCCGCTGCAAAGGCACTGGCTGCGTCCCAGTTCTGACTGGACTCCAACATGCCAGGTGAGATAGGGCCACCCATGAGTTCCTCCAGAGTCGACCTGTCGACCCGCACTCGAAGATCACGTGGTACGGGCTTCCTACTGCGTCGCCTTCGCACCAAGGACATTCATCCGTTTGGTCATGTCCAAACCGTTTAAGGTAGCCCCGAAAGCAGCCATGCAAAGAAAGAAACTGCGTTAGGTGGAAGTTGACATCGCCATGTTTTCGACTTACCCATGTTGCCAAGTTTGGGATAAGTTGATGTGTCCATCGCCCTTTGGATGACCGGTCACAACGTTCCTGCCACCTTGTGACGCTCTGCTGTCTGAGCTTTCTGTATTTGGAGCTTCTACGTGAGTTCCGGCTACATCATGAATCTGTTCTGCCGCCTTGACTAATTCCTGTAATGGAAGCATCCCTGGCAGGACCATAGCTGTCTCGTCCAAAATGGTTCGGAAGGTACAGAGGACCCGTATAACGCTTAGGCGGTAGGTCGTGGAAACCCCTCGGCTATAGCTTGGAACCGCCATCGCTCGGCCCCAAATAGGTGCTACATAGAGAATGATAGCCCTATTTACGCTCATGAGTAGCCGGCGACGCTGCTGTTTTGGACCTCGGGTGTTCAACATTATGCGGGATAGAGCGCGACAGGATTCAGCCGCCTTTTTATGAACGTGTTCGAGTCAAGCATGACCCCAAGGAATCTTATGGCCCGTTTTGTGGCAATCGGAGGGTTGCCTACCGCTGCAAACCAGTGGTGGATACGGGCGATGCTGCAGTTGCACGCTTCCTCGGTAAGCTCCTTGCCGAGTGGACCCAAGACTGATCCTTGAGGAACGCCGGCGGACACTTTGTGGCTTTTAAGACCATCTAGCATAGAGTACTGAAGTAATCTTCCACTGAAGTAGCTTTTAATTATTTCCAGCAAGCGTCTACGAGCCAGAGCCTCCAGTATTTTATCCCACCTGGCTCTGTTACATGCATTTTCCACATCCCTCGTAGCTTGAGGAAGTATTTCTTGATCTCTCCCCTCCACCTTGTGCCCTGGATGGCATTAGCCGCTATTCGAACGACCATGTCCAAAGTGTCCATGATCGACTTTGCTTTCCGGAAACCAAATTGGTTAGAGGAAAGTCCGCACGCTGTTTCGATAGCTGACTCCAGCTATAGATCCACAAATTGTCGACTTTTGCCCGCACTAACCTGTTGAAGTGTCCCACTTCCTGGAGTAGTGCGGAAGAATGATCGCCGCATACTCACAGTGCCACTTTCCCACTAGCCTCAGAAGCCCAAAGCCGGCTGCAAGATGATTCTCGGTGGTGAGGTTCGCTGAGAATAGCAACATTAATGCTCCCATCTATGTGTGTGTGTGTGTGTGTGTGGGCATGTGGGTGTTAGAATCCTCCTCCTCCAACGTTTGGCAGGGCATGATTTAGCTTTTAAATAGTTAGTTAAGCGTTAAATTGACTTGGCACCGACTCAGCTCAATCCATTCTGCTGTCCAGGGCACGGCAAGCACTCCATTCTGTACTGCCTGTCCATGTGCCTCTGCCGCCTGCCTTGTTAATTGCATAATTAAGCGCAAGTGGCACTTGGATGAGCTGAAGCGACCCACGCATGTTCCACAAAATTCCCAGACAGTTTGACGTCGTTAACTCGACGAAGATTGCCACAACTCCAGCTGGCAGCCCCCTCGCCCACTCCTGCTTGTATGCACATTTGAGTCATTGACATGCGTGCTAATGAGCTAAGACCGTAAGTCCACGACCACATCAACTCCCCAGCTCCAGTCAACAGAGCAGATCTAGCAATGCTAGTGTGCTGATAAGAAGTATATATCATTTGGTCTGTCGCCTGTCTGTCGGATTAGCGGCGTCAAGAAGTCAACTACAGTTTATTTGCATATTCATAAATCCGAGCTAACTTGCAGGCAGCCACAACAGGAGCAAATGCCGGGTTAGATTCAACATGGCATGCTGCTTGCTTCTGAAGTGCCGTGGTTGTGGACTCAATCTGGCAGAGTCTTAAAGCTAATTGAAATACATACACGTATTTATTTTTTTTTTTAAATGAATGTTTGCATGTGCTCGTCCGTCCATTTGGACCATCTTGACATGGCCACTAGACAGGTTTCGGAGTCGCCTTATACGCTTCACATTGGCCACTTTATTTGCTGTGGAATCATTTTATCTGTGGATAAAGTAATCGGATTTATTTTATATGCATTTCTTGGATACAGAACGTTCAGGGCTGCAGTCAAGGTATCGAATGCTGAATTATCAAAACAATTACTTGGGACAGCCCAATAATAGCTAAACAAATTGACAGAGTAACAAATTGAGGGGGAATTATATATGTAATATAAGAGGGTTTCGGGAACTGGAAACACTATGGTCAATAGCAGATTCGACGTGGATTATCTCAACGAGAATATGTCGATGAAAACTTAGTTTTTCGTATGGTGATAAAGTACCATTAAAAGCCACTGTATATCGCTGCTATAGCGAATTCGGTCACCGATCAATTCCGTGAAAGTCGTTCAAAATCGGTTGTCGTGCGTGAACTGATACTGCAAGATCGTCATGTGACATATCGTGAGATAGAGGCATCATTGCATATTAGTTCCACTTCAATACATTCGATTTTACATGCATGTATGGAAATAAACTGTTCTCTCGTTCGATTGGTATTAGGAAATGATTAAAAAGTTCCACTGTGGTGTTCCAAGAGACGTGTATAAAATCGTGATAGCTGACGAATCATGGCTATATGCGTATAAGCCAAAAACAAGACAGCAATTGGGTGCTATCAAAAACCAACCATAAAACTACCACATCATTATAGAAACGTAATATGGTCAATTCGAATGGTAAACAATTACTTATTTGCTAGAAGTTTCAGGAAAAGGAACTGTCCTTAATCTAATTAAATCGATCAACTCACGGAGTTTTTGAGCACTCAAAATAACTAATCAGTTTTCGAATTTTGATTTGGCAGCTTATAACGATTAACGATTTTTGACGCCAAAAAGGCGGCTGAAGCGTTAAGAAAGCTTGTTTTAGAGGCATCATGGAGAATGTTTTGAAAAACATTAAAGCCATTTTAATTTAAAAGTGCTTGTTATTCCCGAAATATTAATAGTACCCCTCGAACAATACAAGTTAGTCAACCCATTCGATAACAACTATTTTCTTACACTTCTGCAATATTCCTTGATATTGAAACACAACTCTAACTACTGCCGATCGTAACTTAAATTATTTGTCTGATCTCTGATTATATTTGTCGTGCGCAGACGCAGTTATTATCGTGTCTCTCGTTTCTCCCAGTGGCAGTTGCCTAGAGATCGTGCTATATCACCATAAAAAAAGCTACAAGCAACAATAAAACTAATATTTGAATTTTCGCTTTGTTTGATGAGCATTGCTATTCATAGCCTTGCAGAGGGAAGCACCTTCGACACCATAAAGTATACATATAAACATATTCTTGGTCAGCATGACAAGCCGAATCGATATAGCCATGTCCCTCTGCCCGTTCGTATGTTTCTATGCTAACTTTTTTTTCAATTTTGATGCTATCGACTTGTAATTTTTAAAATCGACTTCTTTTTGTTGTAAGCAAAATTAGATTACTATATCATATAGCTTCCATATTAAAGATCGATTCAGAAAGAACATTTTGTAGGCGGAACTCATAAATAATTACTTAGTATGAAAGTCCACAGAACTCACGATACATGGCTGCTTTTTTAAAGGGGACTGCAAGGGTATGTAACCTTCGGGCACACGAAGCTAGCCTTTGTCTTCTGTTTTAGTATGATTTTAATTACAGTCCTATTCCTCCAAGTAGTCCGAACATTGCTTACCAATGCAGACTAATAAAAATACCAAAACAGACAAAAGAAATCAAACCCTCTGCGAAAAGTTTCTTTTAGCAAACACGTTAAATTCTGTAATAGAATTTTATGGGCGCTTAGCAACAGCAATGACATTTTAGAGTTTTCGCGACGAGCCGACAAGTTGCCAAAGCAGCACCGCAAACAGCAGAACGAACCCATGGCAAATACGTATAGAGGAACAGCAAAGGAAGCAAACAAACCAAACACACACAGCAAAGGACACAAAACAAAAGTCATGAAATTCATGAATGAATCAGGAAATCGTGTTTGGCTTTTTCTCTTGACTCTTTTGGTCCACACTTTGTTGTTGTTGGCAGCCGAGTCGGCAACACGTTCGCTGTGGTCCATGCCCATGTCCCAGCCTCTGACTGCGATTGGAGCGTCTGCGCATGCGTGACGCCTGTCAAAGGCAGGGGGGGAGGCTCAGCAGCCGGCGACAGGAAGATGCCGCACAAAAAGCGCACCACTTAGTATCAGAGTATTCTTTTTCTCGTTTCTCTTTTGGGCCGCTCAGAAACATGTTCCTTTTTTTGAGGCTCAGAATCTTGGGTCATGCTGGGCAGAAACTTGTTCTTGGCTTCATACTCGGCCGCATTTCAAACAACCTTGGAGTATAAGGAAGTCCAGGTTGAGGTAAGTTCAAGAGTTTCCAGCTGCTTTCTAAAATGCCACTTTTAATGCTTTCATTATTTAACGATTTGCTTTTCCAATTTCAATTTTGCATGCGATTGAAAATGTTGCCGAATATGGCCCAAAGTCTTTCGTAATGTTTGGCAAAATATGTTATATTGTGGAGTGGACGGACCATAGTCGTGCTGTACACGAATGTACTTTTCTATTTGTTAAAAGTTCAAGTGGCCCATTGAGACTATTTTCACCCGGCGAAAGCATGTTTAATATCATATATTTTTGTGGCAAATTTTTGTTTTTTTTTGTGCATATTCAAATAAACAAAACAGGGCAATGGAAACAAGCGTGGAATAAAATCAATAAAGGTTTTCTTTTACACTCAGAAAAAAAATGTCACACCCACAAAATATATTCACAAAACTTATGAATAATGGACTAATTGACAATGTAATTACTTTTCATTTCTTTTTATACTCGCACTCTAGTAGAGTAAATATTGTATTCGTGGATATGTATGTCACAGGCAGAAAGAAGCGTCTCCGACCCCACAAAGTATATATATTCTTGATCAGCATCAACAGCCGTCTGTCCGTCCGTATAAACACAATACTTTTGAAATAAAGTACCCAACATTATAGTCTAGTAATGCTGTAAATGCCCTAAAATGTTGGGTTAGATGGCCAAGTAATTGAAGTCCATTGATGGCATGCCAATCCAGTAAACGGGCAAAGTCAAGCGTCAGCTTGAGCTCGCAAGCGTGTTTGCCCTGCCGCAATTAGAATAGCACGATTGCTTAAGACTTTTACAGGATCTATTAAAGAGGACCATAATGACACAATAGCAAAATAATACAGATCCCAAAAGATCCCAAAAATAATAAAAATATATATTTTATATTTTATATAGAACAAAATATATCACCCTGTATTTGTGTTCACGAAGTTGATTTCAGTTTGCATTGACTAACTTTATAAGTGATTGCGATTGGTTATGATTCATCAAATATAGCAGGGCTAGACAGACGCAATGGATGGAAGAAGTTTCACGTGGATAGTATATTGAAGCAGTCCTTGTTCAAATAGATGTCGTGCCCCGTGGATGATATGTATAGATTCCTAATAGCAATCTAATAAAGAGCGCTACAATGACTTCCATTTCATAGATGCGGGTATCCTTTCATAAGCAGGTTTAAGTATTTTGCTGTGTTAGAAAAGTAGCCTTCTCATTGTACTTACGCCGACTTGCTGTACTAAAGCCAAGTATTTTTGAGTCAATTCCCATTCTTTACTAAGGAAAACTTTTCGTCTTAAAAGCCAACTCTCTGGCTTGCAATTACAATGGCAAAAGCCCTTAACAACAAACTGTGAGCAGAACATAAATCACACTTAACCAACCCTATCCTGCTGCTCCCACTCCCTTGCCCACTCCCTTGCCCACTTCCACTCTGCCCTGCTGAAATTCAGGTTGTAGTGCGCCTTTTTGCTTTGGCTCAACTCAATTCCAAGCGAGCATAAAGTGCACAAGAAACTTACGTGGAATTACTTGTGGCAGGCGGAATGGAGGAATGTGCAGGGGAACGGGAACGTGAAGCGAGCAGTGCAAAATGCAGTTTTCACTTAACAGCAAGTGGCACATAAATTTCAGCAAGGACGAGAGCGCACTTAAAAACCCAGCAATCAGAGGACAACCACATTGGCGAACTGCAAGCGATGACAGCGATGGCATACCCGGAATTCGCTGATAAGTGGACAAAATGTGAAACGCTCTGATTTGTTGTTGTTGTTGTTGTTTTTTGTCTTTACCCGAAAATCCTTACAAATATTTGGAGACAAGGGCATTTCAGTTGAGAGAGCAGACCCTGTCACTGCTACGTACTCTCCTCCTTCTTTTCTGTAGTAAGGTCAATCGAAGGATGCAATCTGAGGTGAACAGCTGCAAAAACCGTGAAGAGGTAGCAGATGCAACTGGCAGACCACTACCGTTCAGCAAGTTAAAGTATATAGGCAATAATAAGAGAGCTAGGATTTTGTTCAGAATTAAGTTTAGAAGTCCATTCCTGCTAATAGTGTATTCAAGTGCATCTCTTCTATTCCCTTTCTTGCAGCCGAATAAACTTTTGGTGCGTTTTGCGCGCGTTTCTTTATGAGCAAAGCTGCTGCACATATTGATCAAATCGGAACAGCAGCATTAGGCTATAATACAAGATGCTACAATCCAGACCAAACTTGGCTATTGGATGCCTAACCTTGCTTTGTTGTGTAATTCATCTGCTGCACAGTACAGCTGAATGTAAGGAGCAGCAGCCTCCTCCAACCGAGGGTCACCATAGGCAGCATCAGAATCAGCGCAGCAGCCAATCGTTCTCTGGTCCTTCATACAAACGCTTCTCGCGCGATTCGAATGCGGCGCGAGAGCGACGTCCCAACATAATACTGATACTCACCGACGATCAGGATGTGGAACTGGGCTCACTTAACTTCATGCCCCGCACTCTGCGCCTGCTGCGCGATGGAGGTGCCGAGTTTCGGCACGCCTACACCACAACACCCATGTGCTGCCCGGCACGATCTTCGCTGCTGACGGGAATGTATGTGCACAATCATATGGTCTTCACCAACAACGACAACTGCTCCAGTCCTCAGTGGCAGGCCACGCATGAGACCCGTTCCTATGCCACGTATCTGTCGAATGCGGGCTATCGCACTGGCTATTTTGGCAAGTATCTAAACAAGTATAATGGATCCTACATACCACCTGGTTGGCGCGAATGGGGCGGCTTGATCATGAATTCCAAGTACTACAACTATAGCATCAACCTCAATGGGCAAAAGATCAAGCATGGCTTCGACTATGCCAAGGACTACTATCCCGATTTGATAGCCAATGATTCAATTGCCTTCTTGCGTTCCTCCAAGCAGCAAAACCAAAGAAAGCCAGTACTGCTGACGATGAGCTTTCCGGCGCCCCATGGACCGGAGGATTCGGCACCGCAATACAGTCATCTCTTCTTCAATGTCACAACACATCAGTGAGTACAGTGTAAATTCAGCTGACTTCCTTTGTTAACTAGTTCATATTTCCTTGAATCTCACCAGCACCCCATCATACGATCACGCCCCCAATCCGGACAAGCAATGGATTCTGAGGGTAACCGAACCAATGCTGCCAGTGCATAAGCGCTTTACCAACCTCCTGATGACAAAGCGGCTGCAGACGCTGCAAAGCGTGGATGTAGCCGTGGAACGCGTCTACAATGAGCTGAAATCTCTGGGAGAACTGGATAACACGTACATTGTGTACACCTCGGATCACGGCTATCATCTGGGTCAATTTGCACTAATCAAGGGAAAAAGTTTTCCTTTTGAATTTGATGTAAGGGTGCCGTTCCTCATTCGCGGTCCTGGCATACAGGCGTCCAAGGTGTAAGTTGATCAGTTTATTTCTTAGGAGGGATTTAATCCGATTCTCGAACTCTGCTCGTAGTGTCAATGAGATAGTTTTGAATGTGGATCTGGCTCCCACGTTTCTGGACATGGGCGGAGTGCCCACACCACAGCACATGGATGGACGCAGCATTCTTCCGCTGCTGCTCAGTCGTAATCGTGCCGTGCGGGACAACTGGCCGGACAGTTTCCTCATTGAGAGTTCAGGACGGCGTGAGACGGCGGAGCAAATTGCCGAGTTCCGGGCACGTCTCCGGGCAGAGCGACGCAGCATGAAATTAGCCAATAGCACACTTTTGGAGGATATTGTGGGCAGCGATAACATAACCAGCACATCGGCTACTCTTCTAATAACCCCGACCTCCACCACAGCAGGGCAGAATGGTTATGAAGAGGATGATGCAGATACCGATAATGAAGACGATGACGCAGATGTAGATGCGGATGGTGCCATGGATAGCTCTGCGCCTGCTTTGGAAGATGATGAACTGGAGGATGCAGCCATGGAAGAAAGTGATGACGAGCTGAATGAGGATCTAGCACCCGATAACAATCTGCCCCTGGCGCCCTATATTACCAAGATGATGCGTCTCAACTCTGAGTGCTCGGATCCGGCGCTACTGAAGAATTGCCTGCCTGGTCAGAAATGGAAATGCGTCAACGAAGAGGGACGTTGGCGCAAGCACAAGTGCAAGTTTCATGTACGTTACTGTAACTCATTATAGGTTTGGGATTCCACTGACTTTGTTTCTCTATACTTGCAGCTCCAACTGGAGCATCAGCTGGCGACTATGCCGCGCAAGCAATACCAACGCAATTGTGCTTGCTTTACCTCGGATGGACTCGTTTATACCAAGATTCGAGCTCCATCTTCAACATTGCATCGCGTAAACAAGCGGACCCACCATGTGCATCACCCACAGCATCGTCAGGGCAAGCGGCGCTACAAGCGACAAACAGACGAGCTTTATCATACGGATTTGCCCTACGAAATGGAGGAGCTGCTCGATTTGGATCACTCTCTTGAACTGCTAGCAGAGCACAAGCACAGAAGCAAACGGGACTCATCTAACAAGCAGAACCAAACGTCATCTAAAGAGACAATTGCCCAAGTCATACAGCAAATTCAGAGCACTCTGGAAACACTGGAGCAAAAGTTCTACGAGCACGATCTGCACAACAGGAGCAGTGTTGGCAATAGCAGTACCTTTGGCCAGGTTGGCAAGTTTCCCAAGACAGACGGACATGCGGACAAGCGCTGTTTTGTGGATTCCGGAACGGGAAAGGTCAACTGCTCAAACGTAATCTACAATGATGAGAAGACGTGGCGCACTTCGCGCACCCAAATCGACATGCTGATTAAGTTGCTGAAGGACAAGATCGGCACGCTCAAGGACATGAAAAAGCAGATGCGCGAGAATAAGCAGCAGGCGGCAGCATCCGCAAGACGTAGCGAGATGGCCAGGCGGAGAAATGAGGCTACTCAGCTCAATGCCAATGAGGGAGCCGGGCCCGAGTTCAACATGAGCTATTTCAGTGAGATCAGTAGTACATCCACATCCACGCCGTCAATACTAGGCGTTGGTCAAAAGGAAATCTTTCGAGGCTTTGGCAGCACTGTCATCTTTGATTCGCTCGAGCAGGCACACACACCACGGTATGCATCACGAGCCGAATGCTACTGCGAGCCGGATGTAGGCGAAAAGTGAGTGAACCGCCGGAACCAAATGAATTCTCTATACTCTCACCTTCCTTTCATCTATAGCTATGCAGACTCCAAGGAAATGGCACGTGAGGCACGTCGCAAGCTGAAGGAGGAGCGTCAACGAAAGAAGGAGCGCAAACGTATCAAGAAGGCGCGCTTAGAAAAGGAGTGCCTGTCGGAGAAGATGAACTGCTTCTCGCATGACAACCAGCACTGGCGCACAGAACCCTTCTGGAACGATAGTCCTTTCTGCTTCTGCATGAATGCCAACAACAACACATACTCTTGTGTGAGAACGATTAATGCCACCCATGATTATCTCTATTGCGAGTTCACCACTGGTCTAATTACCTTCTACAATCTGACCATAGGTAAGACTGAGGATTATTAAAATAATTTGGTTGCGGCTCCTCATTTTTATTGCTCTGCTTAGATCGATTTGAAACGGTGAATCGAGCCTCAAGTCTGACGCCTGCTGAGAGATCCTACATGCATGACACACTTGAACAGCTAAAGAGTTGCCGTGGACGTAATTGTAGCATACGTCGACATCAGGTTCCGCTGGAAGGAGCAGCTGCAGTTCTCACTGCCATTAATCAAGTGCAGCGCAATAACAAACGCAAACATGGTAAGACATGCCTCCGGAAATTCTTCATCGATGAGATTGAAACAATTCGTACAGAGAGCTTCTAGTCATTTACACGAACTATCGGTCCCTGGGTATATTATAAATCTTCAGTATCTCAGCAAAGAGGTTTAATTGAAGAACGAATCAAATATTATTGTCACTGCATGCTACAAGTACGCAATTGGCCAGAAAATGTTGCATTCTATACATAAATAGTTGCATGCTGCAGAGATGTGCTGTTGGAAGGGAGTGTTGAGAGACTGTATTGCTAGGAAAGAGCTATGATATTCATTTTGATATTTATTTATAAATATTCTTGATTAGCATGACGAGAAGATTCGATATAGGTCCGTCTGTGTTAGAAGTCTTAAAAGCTACAGAGCTCAAATTTTTAACAAAGGCTTCTCTATCTGAATCTGGTTATGTTTAAGGTTCATCCGGATCGAACAAAACTATGGTCTTAGCTAAAATAGAACCAACTGCTGTAGTAGCAATGTCTGTAGTAGCACAGGAACAACGCGATCTTCATGGAAGAAACCATTCCTAGCAAGAACCATTCCTAAATATATTTCTGCAAGGGTCTAAGCACCAACTAGCCGAAATTAGCCTGACTTTCTTTAGTTATTTGTAAATTTATAATTGACGCATCCACAACAAATGGTTTTCCAGAGCAACTTTTTTATTTAAATAAAACTCTTCATCTACCGTCTCAATCTGTTTCATTTTCAGTACCTTTGTCGGGCAACTTAGACATTGTGGGCAGTCGATTTGACATGGATCTGCCATCAATGAAGCGTCGCAAGCTATCGAAGTATCATAGGTAAGTATAAATTCCATCGGTTCCTCTTCAAGCCTAACATTTTTTATGTGCCACCAGATGGACCGGCACACGGCATACACACCTGAAGCGGCGCCCATGGAAGCAGCAATCTCACATTGCCTAAATATTATGATTACTATGGAGACGTTGTCTAGAGTCTCCCAGTATCCAGTGAACACATATCCTATGCGTACCTTGTTGGCATTTTATTATATATAATTTGGACACAGCTCTGGTCGTCTATATGCTTATTGTGTTATGGTATTTTGTTTTACATAAATAAGACTGTGTTTTCTCCTATATAAGAGTATGCTTAGATTTTGTTTATTATTATTATAGGTTTTTCTACATTGACCTTACTCTGTAATCTCTCTGCTTCGTTGACTTGCCCTGCAATATTTATAAATTTAAATTAGCTATTAAGACGCTTAATTTGTATGTAAATTATACAAGAAATTCAACTAACAAATAACGACACTAAATAAATTATTTAGCGCAATTGCAATTGGCTTACAATTAATTTAGTTGTGTAAATGTAGCAAAGAAATCAAGTTAATATGTATATCTAATTAGTATAACGCATTTATTGGCAATTGCTAAAATACACTAGCGCAAATTTCAATTTGTTGTTCTTGTCTAATAATAACAGAAGACTAAATAAAGCCCTTTCTTATATATAAATACAAATTGATGTAAATCTTAAGTCATGACACAGGCATCTGCTGCGATTAGCGGTATAACTATCAAATAATTATTGTATCTGCCGTAGTATCAAATTAAAGTTAGTAATATCCCATGCGTAACTCAAATAAAAATATATAAAAAACATAAAAATAAAAGATTGCTACATTTTGTGCTTTTAGGTTAACATTCTTGCATACTTTGAGGCGCTAGAATATAAAAATAAGCCGCTCAATATGTTCGCGTAGCCTTCTTGGCAAGCGATTTACAAGTTTTCATAAAATTAAAAAACAATGCCAGTAAGAAGGCAACAGTCGAGTTTGCTCGACAGTTCAATACCCTGTACCCAATAAGCCTCTATAACATATTGCAAACCGTTCCTGATCAACTTCGGACAAATGGGGCCTTCTAAAATTGACACAAACTAAATTTGGCTCGATTTGGATTTGACGGGCGTTGCCGCTCGTCATGCTGATCAATAGTATATGTAATTTATATGGTCGAAAACACTTCCTTCTGTGCGCTGCAAGCTTCCTGACAAATTAATAGATGTTCACAATTTCTTGTGAGGGGTATAGATATGACTAAAAATCATACTGACTTAATTTGCGATTTGTAAGCAAAACTCTAGTACTCTGAAGAAGAAATGAGCCCAAAACGTTATAGATGTGACTCCAGAATGATCTGATAAGGAACCCAAAACTTTAAAGATCTAAGACCAACAGCGCATTCTGAAATTGAGCACAATGTTCACACTTAGTATGTATGTATGTATTGTAGACGAATGGGCTTGGTTTTGTACTCAATATCGTACTTTTTTGAGTGTGTAATGTTAAAATTCCCATAGTTAAGTGTTCATTATGAAATGATTGGTTCTATGGAAGCTGCCTTTATAATACAGAAACTCCTTCTTGATCAGATGTGGACGTGTGCAAATGGTTACAAAGAGCCTCTTAAAACTGGTATGACATTGTTAAAGATTCAATGTAAAAGAACAAATTCAGACCCGATAGCTTTAATAATAAGCTAACTAATATCCTTGGACCCTTACTACGTTCGATCTTTTCCTATAACCAGCTTACAAGAGTAAGAACTTTATTAATTATAATTTACTTTAAAAAGTATGCAACATTTTACCCAAACTCTTTAAGTTTTTCATTGCACAGTTTAAGGAGCTCCCCCTAAATGTGTCGCCAAATTTGGAAAATCCAATGTACATCTACCAATTCACAATGATAATGATGTGATGGCGTTAATTGAAAATACTTACAAGCCTCGTTTTTGGGCTGTCTCTGTGTTTGACAACCACCGTAGCAACAACAAGTGAAATCTTCAAGTGGCTTCTTGAATGTAAGTAAGTGGCTATCAGATTAACGATTAGCTTTGCAATTGACCGATATTGTTAGGCGCATGCCAGCGATCTTCTAATGAGAACTTGAACTACTTAAAGCAAAAATAAAGTTTGTAATCACTTCAATGTGTGAGTGTGTAGATGTGGTTGTACAATGCATGGTGGTGCGGTGGAGTGATAAGAAAAATTCAACTAAGTATGACATATATGTATGTACAAACATATGATGTATGTACGTACAAGTACAAAAGAATGACTTATATGTATGTACAAACATACATACAATCTGTATGATCGCTCCAGCCTTAACAAAAACGGGCCAACCCCAAACTTGTGTGGCGTGGAAGCCCGATATCATTTTGGGAGGGTATCGTTAAAAATGACGCCTCTGCCACGAGCACGAGCATCAAAGGCAGCAACAACTTAACTGCTATTGCTATTGCTGCGACAACGACAACAGATGTAAATAAGCTCGTCCATATTCGCTAATTAAGTTGCGGAGATGTTTTCAAGCGCTGTCAAATATTTTTACCACTTGACAATTCACACTCGACACATGACGCGCTAATTTCCGCTGCATCAGCGACAGATGGGCAACGGTGCGGGGGGCCTGCACATAATGTATGTATATACCTTATACTTATCACAAACATCGATCGATGGATCGATTGGGAGAAGTAGAACGACGCGCGTTAAAAGAGAGAGAGAGAGAGAGAGAGTAAGAAACCATCTTGTTGACAAATACTCTTAGCCTCTAGACGATGGAGATTTCGCCTTTAAATTTACGCAAGCTATGAAGCTATCAGCTTGAAATTTATTTCTTTGTTTGCTCTGTGGCAATTGCTTTGCTAGGTACCGTCCCGACACCCCTATCATCACTTGACAAACTATGCATACTTTGTACTAAGTTAAGCGGGGCCCCTTTGTCGAGCTGTTTTTACGATTCGCCTACTCCAATCGAAAGATATCATGGTGAAATTTCACAATTTATACAATCAGGCGTTATATTACCTAGTCGTCTCTGACGGGGGTTCAGGGTTTGGGGAACGTACGCTTGCCAACTGCTAGAGTACACGTACGCATTTATACTCATATATGAGCAGCTGTTTGGAGAACCATAAAGGCAAATCAACCGTCCCAATAGAATTCTGCTCAGAGTCCAAGTAATACTTAGAGTGCACACAACATTAGCAGACTGTTTTTTTATGTAATTCTTATCTTTAATTCTAGATAAATAGATATACAAAATACTATTAGCATTAATACAAGATGTCTAGGTTTGACAGTTAGGTGCAAATTAGTCCTTCTTGAAATGAACTCTGAACAATTTTTGTGAAACTTTCCGCAATACCTGCAGCCAGCTCATAGGGCTTCATTATGATGATCGAGTTCATGATCGTTGTCACAGCTTTGGCCCTGACTGTGTCCATGACCACCAGCGGAACCTGCAAATTGGATGTGAGGGAAATATGGTGTTAAAAATGCAAATTATTAAACAAATTCATACCTCTGCTTCAGATTACCCCACACTTAAGTCTACAATATGTGGCCTGAGCCATTTCAGAACCAAACTACGAGTATAATTAAACACAAACAGCTAAGCTATCCTCAACCGCTACTACTAGATCATTTTATATTTATATCTTCAATAGATCATATCTCAATGGATACAATCACCCACAGTCGAAAAACCAGTTGTAATTCAAATCCCTTTAATAAACAATTTCGACGTGCATGATTGATGAACTGAACTAAATTTCCATTACCACGCTCACTTTTGTATTGGATTTTGCGTGCTTTTTGTGTCGGGCATCCCCATATAGTACTTAGAACTACACTTTTCATAAACAGACATGATCTGGGTATGACTCACGTTGGGATTTCCACAAATATCATCATTTAGGGTACGCGAGAGAGAGGGACAAAGACGCTGCTACAAATGCCTAGAGTTTGGGCACATAGCAAACACGTGCAGTGCCGAGAGATGGGTCACATGGCAGCAGCTTGAACAAACGAGAAGAGATGCTTCATATGCTGCTCAGCAAACATGGCTGAGAATAGGCATGATGCCGGTAGCCGAATGTGCCCCAAAGGCCACAATGGAGCGGCAGCAGAAAATTCAAATTGAAGATTTTGCATAGGATTTACCGCTGAAGACAATACGGGAGTTTGGCACGGACGTGGCTATACTAGGCGAGCCATATAGACGAATAAGCGGGAATGGATTTGCTGCCGATAAAACAGCAATCTGGCTTTGTGGGGCTAGATAGACATTCCTGGAAGACATAATGGAATGAAACAGGAAACGTGCGGGTAAAGGCTGGCGCTTGCACTTTCTTCAGCTGCTACCTCGCCCCAAGCATGCAGCTTTGTGAGTTTTAAGAAGAACTGGAGGATATAGCCATCGGCGCACGGGGAATGCCAAACACTCTTGTAGAAGGAGACTTCAACGCCTGGTTTGAAGAGTGGGAGAAGAATGGAAGAGGTCGCTCTCTAAAGGAAACCATTGCACAGCTAATATTGCATTGGTTCAGTAATTGACCTTGCCTTCGTAAACAGCGCGCTTTATAATAGCACAACTTGGGAGCTAAGTGAGCAATAAGCGCATCAGTCATAGCGACCATAGAAGAAGTGCTGCAACATGCAAGGTGGATACTTTGAACCACCAAGCATTTACACAGGCATTTTGCGACATGCAAATTTCGCACAGTGCTTAAGCAAACGCAGATAGGCTGGTAGCGAACACAAAAGTGGCATGCTACAGCAGACATCAAGAGCCGGAGTATTGGTGGAATGCAGAGATAGCAGAGGCCCGCTGTACATGCCTTACAGCCCGCCGCTTGCACTTCCGGTTACTACTCGTGCGTTACAGTTTGGAGAAAGCTCTGAAACGCTGCATTTGCAGTATGGCTTCAGAAGTGCCAAATCAGCAATAGACGCAATTAAGGCGGTGACTGGTATAGCAAGAGATGCTATAAGCGGAACTCGGCAAGGTGGGACGAAATCCTTAAGGCAGCGGTAAGGATGGGCCTCCCCCCGTATTTGTTGCATATAATAAGCAGCATTTTCAAGGACCGAGCGCTGCAGTATGACACCGACAATGTTATGGGAGGGGTTCCCCAGGGCTCGGCAGTGGGGCCGACACTGTGGAACCTGATGTACGTTGGCATACTAAGGCTGGAGCTACGAGGAGAGACCCAAACAGTCGGGTACGTAGCCGACGTGGCACTCGTAGTAGTGACAAAGCATTTGCATCAAGTGGAGAAAACCAGCAACAGGTCTATACGCACGATCCAAAATTGGCTACGATCTGTTGGGCTGCACCTTGCGAAGCAAAACACCGAAGCAGTCCTTATAAGCAGCCGAAAGAAGGTAGAACACGCCACCTACAAGTGGGCAATTGCAGCATGAGGTCGAAAAGGGCAAACCTTTACCTAGGTGTTATGCTGGATACGCGCTTATGCTTTAGTACTTACAGGAAACCAGCAAGAAGTCACAGGAGAGGCCCTAGCATGAATCATGTTAAATGAGCGCGGACCAAAGCTTCTACATTCTACAAGGTGACACTAGGTCGCTCTTACTCTACGCCGCCCCAATCTGGAGAGGCTATAAGAGCACGCATCGACTCAGCGCAATACGTATATGCAGCGTACAACCTCGAGCGAGACACTAGTGATTGCGGGTCTGATGCCTATACGAGAGCTGGCTATAGAAGCCAATGACGAACCGACTAGAGGACTGGACTCAGAGACCCAACGCAGGTACCTGCTTCATGAGGCTAGAAGAAGGAGCGTGACCAAGTGGCAGGCTAGATGGGACGCGTCAACCAAGGGAAGATGAACACAGAAACGAATCCCAAAACTGGATGTTTGGCTGAGTCGGAAGTTTGCACAGGTTAATTTTTATTTGACACAGATCCTGAGTGGGCATGCTTCAGGGAGTATCTGCACCGCTTCAAACACAAGGCGGAGCCGTGGTGCCCACGATGTGGCGACGGCGTCAAGGAGACCACGGAATACGTTTCGATGAAATGTCCGATCCTTCACGACGAGAGAAGAGCCATGGAGTACATTATAGGAGGACCTGTGAGACATTGATGGTTGAAAGTACGCAGAAGCGGGATGCGAACTTTTGCGGAATTACGAAACACTGTAGGGGTCTCATTTGCCCGCTCGTCCCTGCGAAGCATTGCTTGGCGGCCGTACCACAGGGGAGAGTACACATTTTCTTTCCATTTCTTTTACTTCTGTTTTGTTCAGTTATGCTCCTGTCCCTTCAATATGTTATATGTAAACCATGCATACTTTGTGCTAAACTAAGCGGGGCCCCTTTGTCGAGCTGTTTTTGCGATTCGCACACTCTAGATATCGTGCTGAAATTTCAAAATTTATACAATCAGGCACATATATTACGTATACGTCTCTGGCGCTGGTTCAGGTTTTGGGGATTCTATGCCTAGGCACGTACGCTTGACAAGTGCTAGAGTACACATATGCATTTATACTCGTATATGAGCATCTATTTCGGGAACCATATGGCTAAAGCAAACTAATACTTTTGCAAACAGTTTATCGTGTAATTCTTATCTTTATTTCTAGATAAATAGATATACAAAATACTCTAAGCATATATACAAAAATCTCTAGGTTTGACAGTTAGGTGCATATTACTCCTTCTTGGGATGTACTTCGAGCAATTTTTGTGTAACTTGCCGCAGTACCTGGAGCTGCTGTTCGTAATTGTGAACGGCTGCCAGCTCATCGGCATGGTTGTGATGAGAATGCGAGTCTGTGTCCGATCTAGTTTCGGGCTCTTCATGATGATCGAGTCCATGATCGTTGCCGCAGCTTTGGCCGTGACTGTGTCCATGACCACCAGCGGCACCTGCAAATGGATGTGAGGAAAATATGGTGTTACCAATGCAAACAATTAAACAAATTCATATATCAGCTTGAAATTACCCTACAATTAACTCTACAATAACTGGCCTGAGCCATTCCAGAGCAAAACTACGATTATAATTATACCCAAACAGCTAAGCTAAACTCAATTGCTACTATTCCTAGCTTGGCTTTCCATTATCTGGGAAACCCCGACCTCCCACTAAGTGTTAGAGCTGTTTATATTTATATCTTCAATAGATCATATCTCAACGGATCCACCCACCCACAGCCGCCAAAGCAGTTGTAATTCAAATCCCTTTAATAAACAATTTGGACGTGCATGATTGATGATCTGACACATGTAAATTCCCATTACCACGCTCACTTTTGTATTGGATTTTGCGTGCTTTTTGTGTCGGGCATCCCCATATAGTACTTAGAACTACACTTTTCATAAACAGACATGAGCTGAGTATGACTTCACGTTGGGATTTTCACAAATACATACGCATAAACAAAACCTCACCAGATGATCAAGGCCTATCCACAAGGCCAACAACGCAAAAAGGTAGCAATATGAAGTGATGGTCTGATTGAGAGTGTGAATAGAACCTGTTCCCAATTCATCCGAATTGATGATGATGTGCTACACTAAACAAACACCAGCTCATTAAAGCTGTCACAAGTTCCAGATATTGGCTAACTTAAGGCCTACAGTACATTCACTTCAATATATGTATATCTATGAACTAATATTTACTTGTAAATAACGATGGGTGCATATCTACGAGTAGACATCTATCATTCTGGTTTTGTTTTATTACTCACCCAGCTGTTGCAATCCAAACATAATCAGAAAACCAACAAAGAGCGTAAGATAGGCTCGCAGTCCGGATCGATTTTTTGATAAAATCTCAAAGAAAACCACATAGATAAGGGTGCCGCAGGCGAAGCCTTGAAGTATGGCCGATGCTAGATTGGGGCCGCCTTCATTCTGGCCATGATTGATCAGTATGCCAATTCCAATGCCCACAGGACTGACCACCGCAAATGTGACGACATAGAGTATGGCAAGTGTAAGGCGAGTGCGGGCCACAATCAACTCCACGCCCACGCAAAATGCCAGCACCAGTTTGTGGGCAGAGACAGCACCGAACATGAACCAAACGGAGCTGGCGGAACTCTCCAGGCCAATGGCCATGCCCTCAAACAGTTCATGCAGTGATAGGGCAAGCACAATGAAGAGGCCTCGCAGTGATGAGGTGAGCATATCCGTGTCGCCATTGGAAACATTGTCGCTACCAATGGGCAGATGGCTGTGGCCATGATTATGACTGTGATGGTGATGATGAGTATGGGAATGGGAGTGGGCATGGGCATGCGGTAATTGTTGCTGATGTACAGCCCCATATTTTTGTTGCTCGAGATCGTTGTGCAGTAGATCCTGAATGGAAAGTGTGCCCAGCTCTGCAGCCGTTCTCACCTCACTTCCATTCTGTGCCGGCGGAGCTGTTGGCACTTTCAGCAGATGACTGTGGCGTATGCTCTGCCCTCGCTCGAATGCCGCGCCCGCTTCATCGTGATGATGCCTATGCACATAGGTGTGTATGGCCTCCTCGATGAAGTAGATGAGAAAAAAGCCGCAGCACATGAGCAGCTCAGCCAGGGGGAAAGTCAACTCGCCAATAATCTCACAGTGCTGCAGTTGCTCCACAGCCTCACGGACCTCGGGCAGCAAATGCAGAAAGGTCGTGGCTAGCAGTACGCCACCACCAAAGTATAAGAGGCACTGCACCACCAGGGCGGACCTGGCATTCGTCTGATTCTCTGTCCAGCGATAGTAACGGTTCAGAAGGAACGGAATGGAGCCGCACAGTGCACTGGCGCAGAATAGGACAACCATGGCTGTTACCTTAGCGGTAATCAAACCCTCGCGATCATCATGGTCGTGATCATGATCGTGATCATGCTCCTCATTTTCGTGCTCGTCGTGACGCGACGTCAGATGGCTAACGGACTCATCAATTTGCAGGAAGCATTTCAGAAAATTATTCACTTGTGTTTGATTCATTGTGAATTTTCGTTTTGTTTGTGTTCGCGATTTCAGTGGATCAGTGATTAACTCCCTCTGGCTACGGCTGGCGTCGTCGGCGCTGACACTGTCTCTTTTGGCTCTGGCTTTCTTGGCTTCAAACTGGCCCAGCAGCTAGCTTGTACTTGGAATGCCAATGGGTTTGTTTGTCTGATATTGTCTGGTCGTGGTCCCGTCTCACATGCCTGATGGAAACTTGGCCTGCCGTTTCACTTTCGATTAGCGCTCCAACTCCACCATCAAATTGTCACCACAGAAACCACATCCATCCACGTGCGAATAGCGACACGTTATGAAGCGTTACGTTATGGAAACGTTACTTTAAACAACAAAAAGCGGGAATCAAACCGCTTGGTTTATTGTTTTTAATTTTGTTAACTTTATTTTCTATTATATTTGTTTTTGTTTATTCGCCGCGCATGTCTTGAACGCTTGAAACGGCCTCGCAGACTGATCGACGTTAGCGGAGCTGCGACTGGTCGGAGCAGTTATTGCCAGTCCCTACACTCGGAAAACAAAACTACCCTAATAAAGACACTTTTTTAAATATGAGAAAAACTCTGAACTTTAGAAAAACTAGCCATAAGATTTAAATTTTAGAAAAATATTATTTTGTTTTTAGAAAAATAGGTTTTTTACCATAAAAATCTTTTCTAAAATTCAAGGCGAAGTTCAACCTAGATTCAACATGCTAGAAAAAATGCCATTAAAATAAGAAAAATTTCAATAGAAATATTTTCTTGCTTTTAGAGTGAATCGCCTTTTCTTGTAGAAGAAAAACCCATAATATTAGAAATTTATTTATTTTTTAATTTTTTGGACGAATTTGGGCTATATTTTTTCTGGGTGTAGCCAGAGCCAGTTGGTAGTGGAAGTTTGAGTTTTGGGTCGCTGTCGCTATCTTGCAGTTGCCGTTGCCTCCTACACAGCAATCTGCCTGCAACAACACCAGCAGGGTGGCAGTGGTGCTCCCTCTCTCTCTTGCTCACTAGCTGCGCAGGTACGTGAGCAGCAGATTAAGTAAGCTCCAACAGCAACATCACAGACTCTGACTCTCGCTGTTAAAGCTCTCACTCGCGCTCTCTGTTACCATCTCGAACGTTCACCTGTTGTTTAACAAAACTGTCTTAGCCAGCATAAAGCACACACATACTCACACAGAGACATTCGCAATCATTGTTAGATTGTACAATGCAGTTAAAGGCCAACGGTGCCGAATTATGGAATTAAAGCATTAGCTTATAGCTAATTGCATCCGTTCACTTTGCAAACTTCAACATCACAACATCAAATGCACATATTAACATATATGTGCATATATGTGTTTGTATATGTCATGACCTTAGGCTAGCATTAGGATCATTGATTAAGCTTTTAGTTAAACAAGTTTAGCGGGCAGTGAGAGGGCGGCTGGCTGCCAAGTCAAGTCAAAAGCTTCAAAAGGAGGCTAAAATCAAACTGAAGGGTTGTGTCTTGGCTACAAACAATTTAACGCTAATTAGTTAATTAAACAAGAAAGGAAAGCTTATATACCATGCATATTGTAAATATAGAACAATGATGTAATTTAACTTAGCATTTCTTGCACTTATTTCGTTCAAAGCTTTACGCTGCAAGTAAGCGGCAACACGATTGAAGGTGGGCGGGCAGGGCCAGCAGTATTTTGCAATCACGGGTCCACTCGAGCCTATAAGCAGGCTATTGCATGGCTTGTGCTTTCCACACCACGATATGAAGGGCTCATTCAGCGGTCAGCATCGAAAGCTCTGACGACCTTGGGATTAGTTTCTTGCAATAAGATCGCCTTGTTCCTTTGTTATTCCAGTGTCTTTATGCGTTTCGGCTATGTGATGTGCATTGCTCTCTTAAAAAGGTATCGTGTTGTAAACTGCTTGAAATAACTTCCTTTTTTCCATTGCGTGCTTTTTCGTTTTCCTCTTCTGAAACAATCGGTTCTATGGCAGCTAAATGATATGGTTGTCCAAACTGAATCCAATCCACTCCGAATGATTGTTAAACTCAATCAGATAAGAAATATAAATGGAAATATGGAGCGTTTGTTATTAAATGTGTCTGTATATTACCGGAAATTCGTCAGGCATTTGTAATGTATTCTATTACACTCATATATTTGGGGAGTTCAGTGATCCGACGAGAGCAGCTGGCTATTACGAATTTTTACAATTATTTAAGTTTTTACTATCGAGCGGAATTGCCCACTTTACTTTTAATCATTTCGTCAAGAGCGATTCTGAGCCCTTCGAGAAAATTTCGCCTAAGCCATATGGTAGTAAACATTTTGTTGACTTTCATGCTTTTGCTGATTTCTGATAAAATCTCAGAAATAAAGGTTTGAATTCATATTAAAAGCTTTGATAATTGCCAAAATTGTATTCATGGTTTGCGAATACCTTCAATTACATGAAAAATTTGTTGTTTGCGCAATATCCCAGCTTTTATGATCAGAATTGGCAAATTCCGTTCTGGGGTTTTAGGTAGTCAAAGTTTAAGCTAAAATCAGATGATCCATCACACCTTGAGAAACAGCATTGAAGTATTATGCGAAGGAATATCAGATTAATTTACACAGGACAGTCAAGGTTACCATAAGCTACTTATGCTAGAACTAGTATTTACTCATGTTAAGAGCGTGCAGACTGTTCCAATATTTAATGGAGCTCCTCTAATATATCTAGCTATTATGAGATTAAGGAATGTTTTCACATATTCTCTGTAAGCGTTAACCTGACCTCCATCTGTTAAAGTGAATACGAATTTCTTTTGAAATGGCAGGCAAAGTGAAGATGTGAAAACATTGATGATGTCTTTGTTATGGAGGCATTAATATGATCTAATGTACAGCATAAAAGAAGAATATTATCTTCGAAATTCCGATTATAAGATACACGTACTCAGTATTTATTATATTTATATTATCCAACAATTTTCACGATTTTGTCTGCAATTATGATCCGATCATAAAGAAATTTGCTAGATACTTATAAATATATACAAACCGAGTTTCAACTAAATGGGTCCATCTAAAGGGAGACTCTACATACCAAATTTAGTAACTGTAGCTCTATAGTCTCCTAGATCTAGGTGTTCATACGGAAGGATGGAAAAGGAGGTGGAGGAAAAGACGGAAAGAAAGAAAACGAAAGCATATACACACTTCGGAAACGGTCGCAAACACTTCATTTTGCCTCTTACATAAATTTACATGAATATGAATAACAGTGTCAGCAGCAAAATAAGCATCAAGCGAAACAATAATTATGCTGGATTACTGGATAGAGCAAAGGGTTCTGTTTGAGACCACAGTCAATTGGGCCGACAACCACCTAATTACACTAGGTAACGAAATTAAATTTCTTTTTGTATCAGTCGCCAAGCTTTATGCTTTCTGGGACGAAAAATAACTTACATTTTTCTATGGTAAGATTTTTTTTAATTTTTAACGCTTTCTGAAAGCTAGTTAATATATCTATTTATTATCCCTTATCGCTTTTGTATTTTCTTGTTTTTTCTCTCTATTTACATAAGTTCATAAATTCGGCGTCATTTAACATGTGAATCAAATTTAAACAAGAGAGAAAGGCTAACCGAAGCTTACATACCCTTGCAGATTCGGTGGAAATTCGGTCAGCCTACGTGGAGGCTTCTAAAACTGACACGTTGTTCCAAGTTTGGTTTGATTCGAACAAAAAAAAAATCCGAATCGGTCAGTTATATGGGAGCTATATGATGTAGTGATCCGATCTGGATAAACTTTGGTCAGCAAACGTAAAGGCTTCTAAATCTGACATTTATCAAAATTTGGTTCGATTTGGATAAAAAGCAATCAATTTTGCTGTACTAAGAGCTCATTCCTAATCGGTCGGTTATATGGGACCTTGTTATGCTGATCAAGAATATATATACTTTACGGGGTCAGCGATGTTTGCTTCTACTCTGCCAATGTATTATGAATAAATGTACAGAGTTTCTGTGACACATCCCCATAGAACATTTTTATCAGAAAAAGTAGTTTTGGTGGCTGACATAATTTGGCTGTTATCTAGTGTTATCAAAGTATGTTGTTTTTGGGAAAAATTGCTCGATCTTTTAGTGCAGAATGAAATTTTGATCTAGAATTTGCAAATTAGGTGCATCCGATTGTCAGCCCATTTGACCTTGACCATAACCTTATTGTTCCTGCCTTTTTTCTTTATCCAATCCTTTATAGATGTTTTTAAACAATTTACAAAGATTTATGAATTGAATTTTTCTGTTGCTTTTATTTGTTTGTCGTTTTTGGGGTTTCTCTCCACTTTGCTTAAATCTTTTATGCCTGTTTATTTTTCTTCTTTTTTTTGTTTTTATTTGTTTTACTTATAATTAATAATAAATCATTTTTTATACAATATTTTATGTTACTTGTTTCTGTTTCTGCTCTCTTTTTAACCGAAATGACGTTTAATCCTTTATCGGTTACAAAATATGACTTACACATTTCATATTTTTTGTTTGTTTGTTTTGTTGCTTGCGTTTGCATTACATTTACATGTTAAATTTTGTTTAAAACTGCTTGAGGCAGTTAACATTGTTAACTGCTATACCTGCAATTAGCAAAAGGCTTGCGTGCACTCGTGTGTCCCGTGTCTTGTGTGTCGTGTGTCGTCTCGTCAACCAACGTTAAACGCGCTTAGTTTTGGTTTGCCAACTCTTTGATTTGGATCTCCGTTTGTTTTGTTGCTTTTGTGTTTTCTAATATGTAAATTTCAGTTGATTTTGTTTAATGCTGTTTTGCTTTTAATATAAATCAATGCATGCGTTTTTATTGTTTTTTTGTTCTCAACATTAAAGTACATTTTGTGTATGTATTTGTATATGTATGTATAATTTGTTATATTTTATTTATAAACTAGTGCGGATTTTTGCGTTATTTTTGTTTTTTGTTCTTCATGGTTTATAGAAATATCCATTTGTTAAGCATAATTTGTTTATGTGAATTCCCATTTCATATATATATATAAATTTGTATATATGTATATATTTTATATATAATACAAATGATTTTTTTTTTTAAATTTAACTATACAAGAAATTTGGTAAATTTCATATCATGTAAAACTTTGAAATTTGATTTTTTAAATTTATTTTTCCAATGCTAGAATTGTAGCAAAAACTCATTTAACGAGAGGATGAGATGTCAAGTTTTCTTTCTTTTTGTTGTTGTTGTTGTTGTTGTTGTAAAGTTGTAATGTTAATTTGTTGTTGTTGTAGTATGTATATTTTGATAAGTATAAAAAATTTGTTTAAAATATTTGCATATATCGTTTTGTTGTTGTTTGTTTTTTTTTTTAATTTAATTTAAATTTTTTTTAATGGGAGAAAAAACAATCTCGTTCAGCTGGGTTGTAGTTGTTTTGTTGTTAAATTGAAAGTGAGAGTCAAGAGTCAGAGGAGGAGGATTTGTACGGAGTGTGTGTTGTTGGGGTGCGGATGCTGGAGGCGCAGCTGCAGGCAGCTTTCAGTGTTGTAATAGTTTCTGTTGTTGTTGTTGTTTTTGTAAGATTAGTATCACGTAATATCAAAATAAATAGCTCAGTACTTTGTTGTTTTGTTACCCTACACCAACGTTCCGCTTTACCATTTAACTACAAGAAGTATTAGAAGTGATCCGCAACTGGGTGGTGATGGCGAGTGAGGTTGAGGTCTTCTGCTTCATTTTGGTTAACTATTGGGGAAATCAAAGTGCGGCCTAGCTAGAGCTCTTAGTATGATGCCTTCTAATTTTCTACTAGCGAGCGATCGATCAAATACGAACGATTTTCTTTGTTTTTTTTTTGTTTTTTTGGTTAAGGCTTTATGTGTGTGTGTGTTTGTGGAAACCACCTTAGCTTAAGTCACGCTGTCCGGGCGCTTTCACTAAAAAATTTTGTAAATAAAATTGACCTAAAAACACACACAAATACTAATTTAATTTAATAAATGCACAAATCTTATTAAAATAAATGTAATTGAACTACAAAAGAAATTGTTATAATTTTGCATTTATTGCATTACATTTTTTGCGACCTGCGTCTCGATATAGTATGTAGTATAAAAGCAAATAAGAACGCTATAATCGATAGATAGTCCGACTATAAGATACCCTTACTCAGCATTTATTTAAAGCTAGAATTCAACAGCCCCCAGAATGCTTTCATTTTGAAAATTTTTTTTAATGGAAAACAGTTTTTGGTGACATTGCCTAAAATTATTATTAAATCGTTATGATCGTTATGGTAGAGATCGGTAGATAATGGAATTGCGTTGAGAATTGTGTGATGTTCATAATATACGGGTGTATCACAGAAAATTCTAGATATTTTCACATTTTCATGTTGTTTTTTATGATAGAGGACAAATTGAAAACCTTCTTGTAGCTGCATTCAACAGACGCACTCAAAAACAGATTTCATTAAGGAGCCATTAAACATTTCTCTATCTTTATACATAGCACAAATGAATCCAGATTTCGTCACGAAAAAAAAGAATCGAAAACTGTCAGTATCTCTTGCAAGCACTGCTTGAAAATACACACAAATTTTATATGCATGAACCATTACTTGGAAAATTGCAGTTATACATAATTTGCGTTTCGAATTTTTTGGGTTTGCACTTTTTTTGCAATTATACGATTGCACTCCAAACTTTTCTCTTTGTTTGCAAAATTATATAGAACACATAGAATTTGTCCATATAACTTCCCAAATAATTCAGTGATTTCGTTCTCAATAGCTCAAAATCTCAGATCTTAGAATGTTTCCGTCTTGCGTCTGTTAAAAAAGCAAGGAGGTTAGTGTCCAGAAGCTATGGATGACGAACTTTGGTTTATACATTAGTTTCTCAAAATCGCAAGAGCTTTCCGTGAGACCTTTCTATATTAACGATTACGGGGGCTTGGCGAAATTAGTAAATTAGAGGTATTCTTACAGACAGACAGACAATAGATCTGCTCGGCTGTTGATTCTTGATCGACTACTTTAAGGGGTCAGAAGCGCCTGTTATATATATAAATATATATATATATATATATGTACAATAGCATAAAAAAAATAAAAAATCAAAGCTAAACTAAAGCTGCCTACGCTTAGCTCGCAGGGGCGGAGCGGGAGGCGTTTTCGGGCATGGCTTGGCGTGTGGCATAGATGTACGTGTGTGTGTGTGTTACAGAGGCATACAAATATACATATGGTTTGTTTTAATAGTTATGTATATTAAGTATAAGTTTTTTTTTCATATATTTGCACATACATACTTTTTTATTTTTATTTAAATAGTTTTTGTTGTTGTTTTTTTTTTCAAAATGAAGTTAGCTATAATGTAATGTACAATTTTTGGAGTTGTTGTTGTTGTTTTATGTATAAGTATGAAATTTTTGTTTTTCGCTAAATTTGTTTTCATTATATGATGCTGCACTAGTTTCAAAAAATCCATACACATATATATATGTATGTGCGTATGTATATGTTTGTCTATATAAATACATATGTTGTAATTCACGTTTTTTGCATTTCGTGTTCGTGCTTGATGTTTTTGATCTGTTAAGAGCAATTGTTGGGGGGGAGAGTGGGACTTGGGGCTTGGATAGTATTCGTTTCCATCTGGTTTTCAGCACGACACCGAGAGCTGCTGCCTGGCTTGGGGAAAATTTTGTATGACACTTTTTCATTTAATGTTGCGATGCGATAATTTTGTTTGAATGTATAATATGTATTTGTTTAGATTTTGCTTTTGTTTTCTTTCTTAATGTTTTTTTTTATTTGTAATAGCATTAATTAATAATAATATAATTAATAATTATAATAATTTATATAATAAACGCAAAATTGGTAAATAATAAAAATAATAATAAAATACATTCATTACAATAATTAATCAAAAAGGGGCTGCGGGGGTTTGTTGCTTGTTTTGAATTTGTTGTTTTTGCAAGTTTTACTGTTTTTTTGTTGTTGTTATTTTCTTTTTTTGTGTGTTTGTTGTATGTTTAGTTTAATGTTTTATGTTTAGGTTTATGGTATTATGGTTTTTGTTTATTTTTATTTTTTTTCTTGTTTATATTTATATAAATTACAACGGAAGTGTCGGTGTATTTGTAGTTGGTGTTGGCGTCAGCATCGACGCGGATGGAGGATAACGCAACGTGTGCTGCGACGTTGCCTGTTGTATGTAATCCTGACTTGGATTATTTAATACACTATCCCGTGAGTTTGAATGTGAAGTGGCACGGAGCAGGGTGACTGCCTCGCGTTCTGGACTACATTGTACACCGTCTAGTCATTTTTGGCGCGTTGATTTCTTCTTCTTTCGTTTAAAGAAACAACAACATCTGGAATATAAGGAACCACTAGAAACAGTTAAAAAGGAGAAAGGAAAACACAAGAGGCGCATTAAAACGACAAAGCAAAAACACCAATAAATATATGTAACAACGAACGAACGTATCCATATCGATCGATATATATACGATATGACATATGCATATGTCCAATACACATCGATCGATGGATAGATATATAAGTATGCGTATCGTTCGCAATCAGCGCTCGCTCATATACATACTTTGTTTCATCGACAAGTTCAACCTCGGGCTGCTGTGTGATGGGCGTGTTCGAGTGTCCGGCCGTGGGATCGTCCGCATTTAGTTCGCCATTTGTCGAACTCACAACCTGTAACAAACAGGACAAACAAAAGACAGTGCACAAAGCATTATTGGCTTTATTAGTTAGGCTGTTATACAACTGTTATACTAAAACATAAAGACTATACAAATTCATCTGATTTAGTTCTTGGTGATTATACATAATTTGGACGATATACACTATCATATATGCCTTTTTTTAGGTTGCCATAGTGCTAGTCAAAAAGTATTCAATTCAAAAATATGTGGAAAGAATCAAACTGTAACCACGGGGTGCAGTCTGAACATATTGATCGACAAAAAAAAAAATTTTATCCTGTATGAAAAATATGCATATAAAAATAGTTAAACCGACTAGTTGCTACTACTAACTAGCTACGATCTAACAAGCTACTGCGTGCTGTAAATTTTGACAAAATGTTCAACGAAATATGGGCTTCCCGAAATGCTGACTTCGCCAATTGCCAATGCAAACGTAAATGCTCGTTTCTAAAAACTTACTTCAGAGATTGCCTTTGGTATCTCCTTAGCTCGTTTGCAAAGAAACTCAATTTAGGTGTGCCTGTTAATCAGCGGTGGGCACCAAAACCTAACATATCAGCATCTACAACATCTACAACCTACAACACAACACAAATACATACTCTACTCTGGTGTGCCCATCGCTTTTCTTGGTATGATTGTAGGACAAGCATGATAGACATTCACTAAGGTCACACATAAATACACAGAAAGACAACACTTGGAAAACACACACGCACGTATGTATGCTGGAAATGTGTCCAAAGGCTGAAGACAAACTACACAAAATTTATAATATCAAATACCTCGCGTGTATTGTAAAACTCTTAGATATATATATACATATAAGTGGAACACCTTAAGGCATATTTTCGTTTAGAAGATACAATTTTGAAATAAGTATTTCGTTATTTAGGTTGTAGGTTTATATATGTATATAGTATCTATATATAGTGCTTTTTGGCGTAGGGGGAGGAGATAATCAATGTTTAGTCTCATCATCGTGGTCGCTTTTCTCATAATAAGCATCAAATGGGCTATCATCATCGGAGCTTGAATCTTCGGGCAATCTCTGTAATAAGTTTGTTTGTAGGTTCGTTTTGTTTGGGAAAACATCAGCAACAGCTTCACTCAAAATATAGATACGTACTAGATATTCTATGTTTAGTACATGAAAATGATACGATACATCATATGTATATGTCTATGAAGGAAAATGGCAATGTTACGCCTAGGCCGAATTCTTAAACGGTGCACGTGTGTGTTTATGTTTTGGATTCTGTGGGTGGACATGCAAAGTCTAAATTGCGTTGATATTATATAAATAAAGATACAGTTACTACGTTGCTTTACCGATCTCAGCATGCATCGCTCACATTATCTATAAGAAGAGTGCTTTAAAAAGTCTAAAATCTCAAGAGACACAAGATTAATCTCTCTATACTCATCATGCTTTGATTCAGTCAAAGATTTCTAAAGTTGAAAAAATGTCTAACATTACATTTATTATCGGATAAAGTTATGCAAAAAATGTAAATCCGAGAAAAAAGCCCATGGGAGGGGAGAACGAAACGAGAACAAACAAACCAAACGGGCAAGTTGAAGGAAAAATAACACTTTTTGGGGATATATTTTAGGCGGGAAATACAATTCAGTACCTTGTTGAGCTAATGTAGAGTAAATCAAGTGAAAACATTAGAATTGAAAAGGCCAAAAATATAACAGTCTGCGAGTAAGTAAGTCAATGAATAGATAATCATTGTTGTAATAGTTATACATATAACGTTTATATATAAATAGAAGATATAAGTATGGATCTATATAATATGAATAGAGATATATGTATGTACATTTAGAATTTAGACAGGCAGGTTTTGTTATGTTTTGTTTTTGGAAGGGGGCGAGCACGAGCATGGGCGGGCACACGACACAAATAATACAAATACGAATAATTATAGACGGATATTATGCAGGCCTTCAGTCTATATACTATATGTATACATTTATATAATCTGTATGTCCTATAAATCTCGTTGCATTTTTGATATTTCTTAATCAAATTTCAATGGACTTTTAATGCTTATTTACAGATTTCAGTGACAAAAAAAGTATTAGAATAATAATATTAATTGACAATTGACAGAATACAAGAAAACTTGAGCAAAAGATCGAAATAAAAAAAAAATAAAAAAAAAAAACTGCAAATTTACGCCTTGGATCGACATAAACTTACCTGCACTGAACCATGCCTATCGGCCGGTGTTAGATTGCCAAGTGTCGCCCCCGATTTGGGCACATCAGGCCACGCAGCAACACCTCCTTTGGTGTTTGTCTGTCGATCGATCGTTTGTTTTGGTTGATTGGTTGGCGGATCGGTAGCATTTCAGAGGTTCAAAGGTGGTAAGTCGGTAGTTTTGTGGTACAGATTTGTTTTCAGTTTGGTTTTCGAGCACGCGCAAGCAAAATGGTTGGAAATTACGATAATGTCAATTTTTCAATAATTAATTTAATTGCTGTTATCACTTTTTATAGACATTTTGTACAACAAAGAGAAAACAACAGTACGCTACAGACTGCAGATTATGTGCGGTCTATGTCTATATAAAACTAAACTAAAGCAAGATAATTTGCTGCCAATAGAAACTAAAGAGTTATCATAGAACAAACCAAAGCCAAACAAAATTAAAGAAAGTATAACATTAGTAGACAGACGATTATGTTGTGTGTGCAGCAGCCCAACAGACAATATAGGATATATATGTGTATATCTTGGTGATCAAAGGAGATCTAGCTATATGTTCTAAAGAAAAAGCAAAAACCGTACACCGTTGGTAACCATTTAGCTTACAGATTCCGTTAGTTTATAGTTTAAATTTCATATGCAAGGTATGGGGATAGCCGAGAGCTTTATTAGTTTTACAGTTAAGCTAGAGCAGCAGCAAACACACTGGACTGCCCTCAAAAAGCACTACCTGAGCATTAGCTACACACGCCGTTAACTGGAACTAGGTTTCCAAGGGCATTTTATAATTAAATATTTAATACTCCTAGCTGAGGTGGTATATATATCAGATTATACAATATATAGAGCTTTAGATACCAATACATCAATCATATTAAGCTTTCACACTAACCAGTACAAAGATATTTTTCAAGTCTACAGCGTCTAACCTGTAGTATTATATATTCTTCGTCATTCTCATTATCAATATCATCAAAATCAAAATATGAAATGTCCTACATCAACACACAGGAGTCAAGAGTCAGAGAGTCGGGATTCAGGATTTGAACCAGAGTTAAGATAACGAGTTGCAGGTACACAGAGCAAGAGTTTTTTTTACGTAAAGCAGCAAAAGGTAAGATTAAAATATAAGTAAAAGCAGAATTAAGTATACCCAAAAAAAATCGAATGCATATAAGTAGAATAGAGTAGAATAAAGTAGAGTAGAGAAAAAAAATAGTTATTAGAAAGAAAGAAATTTTAAAAACAAATGTACAAAATTGGCCTAAGACTGGTAAGAATAATTGAAAACGTTTCGCCTTTTTAACCGATTAACAAAAAAAATATTTAAAATGAACAAAATTTACTAAATCAAATGACTGATTGAACCACACTAGTTTTGTGAAGAAGAATATTAATATACATTACCTTGGCCGTAACATTATGACGATCTTTATTTGGTGAAATGATGACTTCATGGCCAGTTTGTAGAGATCCGACAGGCGTTGACTGTTGTGTTGGTGGTGGTGTTATGTTGTTGGTGGTTTGTGGTGGTATCGAATGATGTGGATGCAGTCGAATTTGATTTTAGTTGATAAAGTTATATATAATATAGAATGCATATAGTAGAGTTGTGTTCGTTTTGTTTTTCAATCGTTTTTAGACACACACACACACACACAGAGAGCGAAACACATGAAACGGTGTTTGTTTGTTGTCAACCAAAAATATATAAAGAGGAGAAAGTTCAAAAGAGAGAGAAGAGAGTTCGGTTAAAATGTCATCAATTTAAGTTAGTTTCCGTGAACTTAATTATAGCTTAGCAACTATTTATGTAGCTAGATACATATGTACATATAATGTCTATGCCATTATGGCGGCATCGGCATCTGGCGATTCTTACGCAACAAGCATTTACCAACACTAAACAAGCAAGCTAACAACGGCATTGACACACACTGGCATTTCTATCCTACAATCGCTGTGCAACACTGTTTTAGTTGGGTTATGAACAACACAATCGCTTCATCATGTCTGTTATACCTTATCGGATTTATTTTTGGCCAAATGCGAGGGAGGCGCATTCTTAATGACCTTCATTTGATCCAACTGCTCCTTGGTCTTACGAGCATTACATACAATACAAAATAAATACATATACGTTTTCAAACATTTCAAACATCATTTTTTGGTTGCAGTGTAGAGTATAAAAACTGCCAGAGATCTTGCAGAACATAAATGAAAACAATAACAGACTTGCGAGTTTTTCCGCATTTTTAATGCTTAGGATTTGGACTATTTGAATATTCTTTCAGATCGCGCTTTAATTTATAATATCTTTCAACTGGAGTTTTTAAAAAATATATATATATAGGATATATAGGATATGATATGATATGGGTATTGTAGATGTGGAAATGGAACATGAATCGCAATCGAATTCGAACGGAACAAACTGACTGGAGTCTTCGGTCCTTGATTATTATCTCGCCCGCCCCTTTTTCCATAAACCGGAACTGTTTGCTGATATTCAAGTAATGCCATTGTTGATTCTAGTCACCGTCTGCGAGGCGCCATATATTATAATCTCACTTATCTGTTCTCCATTTGCAGCATCGTCGAATGCAAATTTTGCCCCATATTTGTAATGAATTCGAGAGTTATTATTGGGTTATTATTTTGAGGTGCTTAGATGTTGTGCATAATGATTATTATTATATGCTAGATTTTCTCTGTTAGAACTTGCTTGCGTTATGTTTCCTATAAATTAAATATGAATTTTAGAATTCGGCACGCAATGTGTATGACACAGCAATGCTGGTTCATACATTCATTCATCTATCATTATATAAAATGATAATGATAAATGCAGATGCAACAAATGAACTGATCGATCTTAGGCATACCATGATGATATGTATTATAGATTAACATCGGAACACCTACCATAGTCTTCCCTGTCCAATCGAACTCGCCCTCATCGGTGTAGCCCTTACGTTCGAATAAGTCTTGAAACAGTCTTCGCAGAAAATCATAGTCGGGAGTTTCGAAAAAGTCTAACCGCCGTACGTAACGCAAATATGTTGCAAACTCTTCGGGGTGGCCGTCACAAAGCACCTGAAGATTTTGGAAAATGATTAGAATTTATTTATTATTATTCAATGTGTCATACTTACCTCAATGGGTGTTGCACGTTTAGTATCACCAATTTTTTGATATCTCTCCTTGAGTGTATCAGCCTTAAGGCCTTGCCACGGCAGTGAACCTCTTAAGAAATACATAAACATATGACCCAATGCTTCCAGGTCATCACGTCTCGACTGTTCACGTCCCATATGCGTATTGATTGACATATAGCGTGCGGTGCCAGTTAGGGATTTATGCTCCCGATATGGTATATGCCTATTTGTGTCTAAATCAATATATTCTTTGGCCAAACCGAAATCTACAAAAAGCAATGTATATACATTAGTTGAGTTATATATTTAAAAAGTATTGTTTTTATAAACAACTTACCAATTATGTGAATTATTTTTTCACGTTTTGTTGATGTTCTGCCAATGAGAAAATTCTCTGGTTTCACATCCCTATATATTAAGTGCCGACTATGAACATATTCGATCCGGTGGAGCTGTGGTTTGATTTGGGTTGGTTTAGGTTTAAGGTTGTGATTGGAATAGTTGAGAAAAACAAAATGAATTGCAATTAGATGTGGTTTTCAAATTCTATAGGATATTTTGTCATACTAAAACGCAGTCAATATATAAAAACAATGAGGAGGATTCTATCAACTGATTTTAACTTGACTCTTTTTCTGAAATCTGATCTAAAAGTCAGAAAAATACCCAATCAGAATTTACTTATAGAGAATTAACTTTTAATTTAAATATATTTTTGAAACTTTATATGTAAAGTGAAATGTTTATAACATTGTGTGTTAATCGGACTCAATTTCGAAGTTAGAATGAAGAAGTCCATCGGACTCTGATATTAAAGCAGCATATGTCTGTCCAACAGCAGCAGTCATAGTATATAAAACACTTGGCCATCAATATGGCCAGCTTTGGCAGCTGGCAATCTGGACCGTCAGTTTCAAGGTCAACCACAACCTCTTCATCAGTGGAAAAGCTCAGCGCTCAGCAACTGTACTGATGGCTGCTATCCATTAGAAACTGTGGTGAATTCAAATGTGTTTTGATACACTTTCTTGCTATCTAAATTGGCTAACTGGTCAAAGTAAGCGAAATATGTTAACTCGTAAGTGCTGCAGAGCTGAAGGAAAATACATATTTTGATGGCATTTTCATGTGAGAAGAACACTTTAATTTACAGCTTAATTTGTTTAGCTTTTTACGAGAAGGAGGCAATAATAAAACAATGGAGGCGTCAAGGTTAACATATGGTTCCAAATGTCGCTGCAACAGGCAGACGTTCTTCTTTAAACCTTAATTAAACTAATAACCATTGAAGTAATCCTCTATCGTCATACAAGTGCACCTATAAACTGTTTAAGTGTTCGTTGCTGCAAATCTCCGGACATTTTCGTGACCCCTCACTCCCTCCCATTCATTTCATCAAATTATGTGGAACACACTTGATGTAAAATTTATATTAAAATGAAGAGAGTCATTGAAAGTCAAATCAAAATCAGTTTCAGAAATTCCAGTGTAATTTAAATGCATCAAATTAAGAGCTTTAGTCAAGACATATAGACATATATTGGCTGCCTATTAGCAGGCATTCAAATATATAATTTATAATAATAAAAACTTCTATAAATTAAATTTTCTTTAGTGTCTCAACTAGCTTATGTAGTTGTTGTTGATTGTTTTTTGTTGTTGTTTTTTGGATGGCAACGATATTCATTTGGGTTTAGTATTGATTTGAATTTGAATTGATAATTGGATACGCTTTTGATATTGAAACTAAAGAATAATGTGTGTGAGAGAGAGCGCCATATAAGAGAGATACAAAATTAAATGTCAACTAAATAAATGAGAGAGCAGCATAATAATAATTAATAATAATAATAATAATTATATGTGCATGCAAATTTTTACTTGTTGTTTTGTGTCTATCAATACAATGAACGTAGTTTTTTTGTTGCTGATCGTTAACTACTTAATGGTAACTACTTGGTAAGCATAGCGATTGGTTGGTATGTCAGATATTAGGCGGGTAAGTGTGACCTCAACTTAAAAGATACATAAATAATAAAGAAAAACCTCAACCAGGCTTTACATGTAATGTATGTACGTACGAGTGCAGAGACGAAAGATAGATAGATAGATAGTTCAATATAGGAGCCAGAGTAGGCTGAGAGCGGCGAAAGGGTGAGGCAAAAATTAAATTCAAAACTAGCCGACGACCTATACTTGTTGTTGTTGTTGTTGTTGTTAGTATAATGCAAAATCGAAAAGTTAATTGAATAAAAAATATATATTTGTTTGGTAAATCATAAATGTTCTATCCAGGGAGCCCCTAAACACAAATACAGACACACATCGCACCACGCACACCCAAACAAATGAGAACAAATCAAAAAAACAAAAAAGAAAAAATACAAAAGGAAAAGGAAAATGCATGTATTTTTTGGGGGTTTCTAGTGTGGGTTAAAAATGCATTTAAATACCAGTGTTGTGAAGTATGCAAAATGTACTTATTTTGATTTTAAATTTTGTGCTGAGATTTATGCGCTTTGGTGCTTTGGTTGTTGCTTTAATTTTTACTATTTTGGTTTTGTTTTTGCTATGGCTGTTGCTAGTTGTTGTTGTATTGGTGGTTTTTTTGTGGTTGTGGTGGTGTTCTTGGTGGTTTTGTACTTACTAATTGTATAGCTATCAGAAGTACGGTCTTCAAAGTGAAACGTCTGCCGCAAATATCGAACAAATCTTCAAGTGATGGACCAAGTAATTCCATAACAAGAGCATTGTATTTGCCGCATGGGCCGAAGTAATATACTTCTGGTACACCCTCTGCTATAGCCAACAAATCGAAGCGAATCGGAAAGAAATGGTTACACAGTGTTGGGCAGCGTATAAAAAATATATTTGTTGTTGTTGGTTGGTTGGTTGTTTTGGTGATCGTGGTGGTTGTTGTTGGTTGTCGTTGTTGTTTGTTTGTTTGTTTGTTTTGCCAGAGTAGTTCGAATAGATTTATGCAAAAATCGAGAGAGAGATAGAAGAAGGGAAGAAATTAGGGGAGACAGAGACAAAAAGAAATAAAAAATATATTTTAGATATTTATTTTTAATTTCTTATTTTCCGTTGTTTTGGTTTTTTAATATACATAAATAAGTTGCTGAGGATGCTAAATGGTTGGCAGCGACAAGACACAGAGAAAGGTTGACAGCGAGTGAGACAGAGACACATAGTGAGAAGGAGAGGAGCGAGCTAGCGAGCGACAGAGGAAGAGTGATATACAGGCTGGCTCAAAAAAAGGAGTTTGTTAGTTTAGCGCGTCGTCTTACGTATATTACCACCTTCTTTCATTTGTGATATTTCATATGAATTTTCATATACATACACCCACTGCCATATACAGCAAAAGCGTGCTAAACGCAACAAGAACAACACAAATAGAGATTCTCGAAGCATATACAAGGAAGCCTGCCAAACGGCCTGGCAACGACGACCTCCTCCTAAATGAGAACGAAGAGGGGTAACCTAACAACATGTTTGCAGGGAGTTAAAGACCACACTTTGGCTATGCTTGACACCTCTGTGTATAACACTTATGCAACTAGGCTAAGGGGAAAGTACACGATCGTTTTTTTAGGCTTAAGATTAAACTATGCAGTAGTGTGTAGTAGACAGTGTTGTAGTTGTTGTTGCTGTTGTCAAACCCGCTTACGTTAAAGAGATACTCTTGTTGTTAGTAAATCAGTTAAAGTATAATCAAAATAGACAGAAAAAGAGGAAACGCATCCAAAAAGTTTTCATTACGTTAAATGCAACAAAAAAAAATTATCCAGAACATTTAACTAAGGTTAATTTTGTTTAACTAAGAAATAAACTTTTGTATATTGTTTTGTATTTATTGTTTTTGTTGTGGATCAAACAATGTAGAGAAAGTCTAGTCTAGATTATTATTTACACAGAGAGGAGAGGCGAATTTACATACATACATTCGTTTGTTTGTCTAGTTTTTAACTGCAATGCTTAAAGTCTTATTTATATTTTTAATTTTTTACATGCTTTGTGGTTAAAGTTTTTCTGTATCTTTTTTTTTGGTTCGTTGAGTTATTTATAGATAACCCAAAAAACAAAAAAAAAATGAAGTCTAAAGTTTAAACTACAACAAACACAAGTACAATAACTTGCTTGGTTTCTCTTTATTATACTTTTTCAAATCTTTCAATGGACTACATATTAACTAAAGATAATTAAGACTAACGTTCATTGTGTGTAAGGAAAAGAAAAACAAACAAAACAAAATATTTACGCTAACTTTTAATTTAAAGCCGTTGAGACACTGTTTCAAAATGTAATTTACATTCGAAATGAGGTGTTGGTTTTGAACTTAGTTGTCATGTTTTTAAATGAAACCGCACACGGATTTCACAAGCTAGGTTAACTTATTCTCAAAACATCAAGCAGGCGGCTTGGAGACTAACTATCAAAGTATCTAAATTCTTCTATTCCAAACTATTTGTGAAATCCATGAGTTCAAAAACCAAATAAAAGTAAAAAAAAAATAACAGATTTTTCACTTCACTTACAAGTTGTTTCGCTATCATCAATACAGTCTTAAGTGAAAATTTACGGGAGCAAATATTGAAGAGATCTTCTAATGATAATCCCAATAACTCTAAAACCATGGCATTGTAACGGCCACCGCAAGTGCCCAAATGATAAATGCGTGGTATGCCATCTGGGGCGTTATCGGCTGTTATTGGTTCCACGCAAATAACGAAAGGCGACAGAATTATATATATATATGGATAGATGGATATAGATAGAAAGCGAATCCGGATATGGTTTTGCAAGTCGGTGTGTATTCCATGCCATCACAATGTTATATTTGCATTCATTTATTGTTGGGATTGGTTCAGAGCAGCGCACAATGATGATCGATATTTTGATTTTGGATTTCGGTTTTGAATTTCAGCAAATTCGTATGTGGTTCGTTTCAATTATTCGGGTTTTATTCAATTATTCATAGAGGATTTCATTTTATATTTTGTTGGTGATTTGGTCGAGGTGGTTGTTGTTGTTGTTGATGAGCGGTTTCATATGGAGGAACATAGCAATATATAAACAACAAATAATAAATGGTAAAAGGATTTTAGAAATCAGCACATTGTAAATATGTATATATATATATATATAATAATAGATAGCATGGTGATTCGAGTGTTGTTCTTTTTACATATGATAACTTTGGGGCCATAACATTATAACTGTGGTATAACAGAATTACATCATTTACTGCATTGCGATCACATATCGAATGCTATAGGAATTCAATTTATACTTCATGCACCGACCTCCGAGATATGCTTGAGAAAATCTATTACTGTTCTTTTGTCAACTTCTAGAACTTTCCAAAACAAAAAAAAAAAACAAAAAAACCGATTGCAAGATAGAGCACCTAATTAAAGTAATCAAGTGTTATACAATATAGTTTTTTTTTTATTTTGTTTCAATTTGGTGTTAATTTCCGGTTAAGGTCTTGGCTTTTCAAACCAACGAAGAGGTGGTAACGGTGCAAAACTTGGATTTTTTATTGCAATATTTTATAGGTTAGCAAGTTAGTTGAGAGTTAAGTTAAGGACGGGCGTGGGTAAATAATTCTTTTGGAGGTACAGGGTTGTAATTAGTAGTTTACATTGCTTTTAAGGCAGGTGGTTAGTGATTTATTGAGAATTGGTTGGGTATCGTCAAGGCCAAAAAAGGGGTTTAAGGGTAGTCTGGTTGAAGTGGAAACGAAACATATAACATAACATACCATGTGATCCTAATAGTTTATAAAACCTATACTCTAAGTGTAGTTGCGGAGCCTTTGACTTCATGGGCTCCATTTTTATTGCTACATGTTCATTGTTGTAAAGATTTTTTCCTGTAAAAGAGAAGCATACAATTGATTAATTACAAATAGATATGAAAACGATGATGAAAATGAAAACAATATTGAAATGGTAAACCCAAATATATAACCCATGCCTAAATACAGACTCTCACGGTACACATCATGCTCAAGATTGAAACCGTAAACGAGCATGCAAATGCAATACGCCTATACTCCAGGGCGTTGTCATCGTAGGCGTTGCCGCTACCCCTACCTGTAACTTTGTCAGTGCCACGCCCACCACTAACACCACCACTTCCAAAGCAACACATGCGCCGACCTGATCATACAGACAGAGAGAAAAATAATCAAAATAATAAGCATACGCAAGTAAATACATATAATGCAGTTGAGGGTGCATAATACATCTCTAGCCCGTGACTAATCTAAATCGAAATCTGATTCCCATAATGCAAATTCTTAAAAAAAATAATGTTTTATTCATTGCATATGCTCTTATTGTATCTATCTACACATCCAATACCAATGCATATTATACACATGACAGATCTCTTCTCTCTATCTCTCTCTCAGCCGACAGTGCGCAATCATGTGCGAAATTATGTCATGACAAAGGGAGCGACTAAGGGCAGCGGTCAGGAAGGTGTTAGTTTATCAACAGAGACAACATTGAGGCGCTGATAGTCATCAGAAAAATAAATACCCACACACACATACACGTGAATTTGATTAAATCTACATAAACATCAGCGAAATGTAAATGAAAGAGGCTCTCGCATTGCTCCGCGTTTACCAACTTCCTCCGCTCCCTTGCTATGACCCAGCATTTCGTTCATTCTATTTGTCCATTTGTTTATTTGCACGTTTAGCGATTGGTATCATATAAGCTAAACTACAAAATAAACCAAAATTTCCAAGTCAACGTCATCGTTTTAATTTGAAATGAAAATTCCCAAAATGTATCTGAAATTAATCTAATTCTTTTTACGTCGATAACAGGCGCATTGATGCTTGTCATAAACACAAACAAACAATTCTGAAAACCACATTCAATAAATGCTATTCCTCTCAAACTGTACAACACCAACGCGTACTGTTAAAATTAACAGAGTCGAGCGGGCACTAAAACTATTGTCGAAATCCGTGAAATTGCGACAGGCATTCAAGCGTAACGAATACAGAATTATATATCATGACCTAACGCAATATGTGTCATAATAATAATAATAATAATAAAAATATATATAAAAACAAAATATCGTTATAGAACTGAAGTAAGTACCTAAAGAGCTCGATATAAACAAAAACTTGTATATGGTCACATAAACTTTGCCTAAAGAGACGCGCCCAACGAAAAACAAATTTCATATTCAAATCAAATGGAAAACCCCCACGCAAACGCAAACTGCCAATAAGAATGACCAAGAAAATACTTAAGGAAAAAAAAACAAAGATACATAAAAACTACTTTTTTTGCTGACCAAGCTATTTTTAAACAATTTTATATATTTTCACAGTAAGGCAACTGCAATAAACAACACAAATCACAATTCGTTGACTTCTGTTGAACGAACAATGTACATATGCTTCATAATCTTAGCATGTCTAATCATTAATAAATATAAATAGAAAGAAATACATATCAGCATACGTGCATGAGTATATAAGTATATACGCACATAATAGAAATGAACAATGATATCACAGCCACAATGTGCTCCGACGTCACTAAGAATTGCTAAATATAAAAAGTTCATACAACTGATGTTATTTAGTGTACATAGCTCAGTGTATCTCAAACCGTAATGCGAAACTGTAACTTTTAGCAAACTTACAATGCAACAACTTCGTTTTGTTATTGTGATCTGAGCATTTAAATGAGAAACAAACCAAACAAAATACACGCACATGAATAAAACAGCATCCAAGGCAAATCAGCCTTGTTTGACTCGATAACTGAATGGAATATGTGTTTGTAAATTTGTATGGCCGACCTTATTCATATAAACACAACAAATAAACTAGAAATTCAGAAAGTAAAGAAAACTAGCTTTGTCGAAACTGTTTTATACAGTTTTATACTTGTTGATTGAACTATATGTATATGATAGAAAATACTTTGGTATTCTTTTATAGAACTTTCATTATGCAAAAGCTGTATGTAGAATATCAGCTATATAGATAGATATAAATGGTTAATCAAACGATCAAGTATGTAACATATAAGAACGAGTAGGTAGTATATAACCAAGTAAGATAGTCAAATTCCTCGTACTCAGCGTTTATTTCATATTTTTCAAGTAGAACTCATAAAAGTAGGCAATACCTTTCTTATGGGGGTTCTCTAATTTTTTTGATTTTGTCTACAATTATGATCCGATCATTAAGAAATTTGTGAGATTGGTATAGCGCGAATACACATGCAAAACGAGTTTCAACTAAATGTCAAAAATTATTTTAATTAATTTTAAAATAAATATGGGATCAAGAATCCTTCTGGAATCTATTAACGACATAGACAATAAAGGTAGCCAAATGCCAAACACAAAACCGAGCCTTATAAACACCCACAAAAAGAGAGAACACGGTTGACTGTTAATAAATTACTGGCTTATTAACAGCAAGCCAAGAGATAAAAGCTGTTAATACTCAGATTACAGTTTAAGCTGCACTGCGGCACTGTTTTTTGTCCACGAGGAGCAGGAAGAGGAGGCGGGAGACTGTTTGTTGGCAGTTACAGCTACTACCTGTTGGCAAAATGACAAAAAGCAGCAACAAGAGAGAAGAACATCAACAAGCATATGCAAATGCACAAAAGGAAGTGGCGAGCCCCACAAGTAACAACAGCAGTAAGCAACAACAATAACTTTATAAAAGCACATTTAGCAAACAAAGCAAAAGTGACGGCGACAAAACAGATGGCGGAATGGGAATGGCTTTTTGTATGAATTTGTAAATAAGAAAAAAAAAAGAATTCCCATTGTGGTTGTTGTTCTTGTTGCTGCTGTTGGCTGGGGCAGGCCATGAAGAGGAATGTCATGCCAAGCAGCCAGCCAGTCCAAAGCTATTGAAAGGAAGTAACAAACAAAAATGGCTAAGCCAAAAAAATGTTCACCATTCATGCTCCATAGCAACCAGTTGAAACAGGGACAGAACAGAGGTAGTGAATGTTGTAAGTGGGATAGATGGATGGATTGAAGGTTGCATAGATACAACCAGCCAGAAAATACTTGGCTTTGAGTCATAATCGAAATTTACGACTGATTTACAGTTGTTGGCACTGCCTTCTTATATTTGCATATATGTGCGACTTTTCAGACTTTACAAATTGCCTAATGAAGAAGATTTGGTCAATTTGATAATTGGCTATTAGACACAGTAGACAGGTAGTAGCCACAATATGATTATTAATTTATGCAGTAGTATCCATTAGGTGGGGTGCTCTCATATAAAATGTTTTCACGTTTTTGTCTACAATTAATACTCAATTTTAATGAAGTTTGGAAAATCGGTAGATTATGTGCTTATGCATAAACCGAGTTTCAACTTAATATGGTAAAATTTGTGGGAGATATAAGGTATTTATCGATTTGCGGAGGCGGGAGCGGACGTGGCAAGCAAACTTGATCTGACGTCCCATAAGGGGTGTCTAATTACCAAATGCCCATTGCCCATTGATGCCCATTGCTGGTCTAAAGCAGTGGTCAGTACAGAATACAATCACATTTTGGCATTGCGTTTGTTTGCGTAGAAACAGACATGAAGCCAACGCACAGCAATAGATGAATGGGCGAATCCAAAGCCTCACGAAAAACGTGTATGTCTAGCTGCCGAGCTAATTCCTATGCACAAAAGATAGGTCGACTACGGGCCCAAAGAAATATCTAATCAACAATCTCTTCATTTAGGACTTTCGATCATGCTATTACCATTTAGTTGACTCTTTCTAAGTACATTCAATAAACACGGATTTGTCTGCCCATCTTGGGCTATGCATGACGCCCTAATCTAGACAATACTAAGTTTATTCCACAATATTTTTTGGTATCAATCCTGTTTGAGAGTATATGTTTGCCCCCTTAGCAAGATTAAGAATGAACATTTTGCAACTTACCTAGACGCAATTCGCCAAAATTACCACAGCCAATTTTTTTACCGACTCGAAAATTTGGTCCGACCATAAGTACACCGGTCGTGGTGCTTACAGATTGGCGGGTGGAATACATATTATTGCTTGAACTTTTACCACCGGCAAGTCCAGATGTGGCATTTGCCACATTACCAGCGGATGGACCGGCGGTTGTCGTCTGTGGACCACCGCCACTGCAAATAGAAAAAAAGAGCAGGATACGAAAGATATGATTAATAAAAATATATAATATTTATGCATAATATATCATTGTGAGTTCGTTGAATCAAATCTGTGATGCAATAACCTGATATAGCTTCTAATTTTGCGAATCAACTTAGGCGCCATTATTATAAGGTAAGAAGTAGGGGAAATTAAAAATTTAAATTGGAAACCCAAAAACCAACTATGTATTTGTAAGCAAGACAACAAAAGAAGCCAAACAGGACCTCAACTGTGTGGGGCATCTCCGCTGGCAAGCGATATGCCATGCATTTTCACTATACGTACTCTTCCCTTTTGCTATGTTTTTGTATGTATTTTCGCAACATTCGATCTATAAGTGCCTAAAAAATGTTTGATATATTCAATACAAAAATTGTATTAAAAATGAGTAAATAAATTTTAAATATATTTTTTAGGTTGCTTTTAATAGGCTTTATTTTCAAAGGTTACTAAACCCAGGTACAGTTATACAGTTATAAACATAAATACAAGCAATACAAAAACTATATGAAGCGTAACTGAAAATAACTTGTGTGTTTGGGCGTTTACCAAGTTATAATAGCTTGGCAATCGAAAGGACAATGACACAAAACTTTGCTGCTTGCATTTTTAAACAGCCCGCCACAAATATATATGCACACATACACACGCAAACAAACGAGACGCAGAGCCGAGTCGAATCAAGTTAAGTTGCGCCGAGTTGAGTCAACTCAAGTCTAGGTGCCTCTAGCTGCGAGTGGTGTCGTGAGTGCGGCCATGTCGCGTTTGCCCAGGCGTAACCGGTAGATGGATGGATGGAGTGTTGGATGATGAGTCATCATGGCCAGGCCCAGGCCCAGCAGAAATATGTATTAATTCATAATAAAGACAAAAGGTTTTTATCGTTGTGCAGGTTGAATTATTGTATTTTGTTCAGAATAATTTGGGTGTGGCCTATAAATATATTTTCCGGCAGCTACAAATCTAGTTCAATGTCAGGGTAAAATATCATTCAAATTGCAACATTGTGTAGCTATGCTACATTGTGTGCCCTACAACTTCTCGCCTCTCTCTACCATGTCATGCTTCAATGCAAGGCAATGGAAACGTGCCAGCATTGAAGCGCGTCAATTTCCCATTGAAGATGGCGATGTACTATAGGGCTAGAAAATGGCAAAGTTCCTTTTTTTGCCGGCTTCACCCTGACCTGATGTGCCGCTCTCATTGGAGAGATGGGAGCCGCCTAGCTAAATTTAAAATGATAATGCGACCTGACACAAATGAATCACTTTTGCTGAGGGATACTACAGCTGATTCGTGAAGGTTTGGATAAATACATACTTAATTTGAGGCAGGATTCTCGAAGTCCCAAAGAAAAAACAAGATATAAAACAGCTCTACGTTGCCATTTCAAAGGCATGCAGTTAGTTATTGTTTAAATCTTGTAATATGTACTTCGATATAGGACAGATGTTAATGCTAATTTGAAAGATTTAAAATAAAATTGAATTTGATTTGATTTGATTTTAAAACCAAATATTTTTGAGGTTGAGCTTAAGTAACATTTCTCATATAGTTTCGCTTTAACCAGCACAATGTGCACAAACGTCTGCCTGTCCCCTCTCCCTCCTCTTCCCACCCACCATCATGCTTTTCAATCTAATAGTGTTTTTTTTCTTGGCATAAATTTCCACTAGAGTGGCCAATTATTTACCATTTATCAGCAGCTCTCCGCGACCGCCCAACGACAGCCAACAGCAGTACAAAATCTTATCTGCCCACAAGTTGAACACTCACTCACACACATAGACCCACTCACTCATACACAGGCTCACATATAAGAACTAACTCCCCGATAATTGTACCGTTAAGCGCTGCTGTAAAAACACAGTATAAACCACCGATAACAATTAAAGCCCAGCAATAACAACACACACACAAAATTACAGTTCAGTTGCTTTCGGCCAAGGGGAGACGGAGACAACATGAAGAAGAAGAAGACTGAAAATGTAGCAAAATATACAAAAAGAAAACTAGTTCCCAGATTCGAGTTCCAGACGGGGACGACGGACGTCTCTTGCTCATTCGCATCCCCATACTGGATAAAAAGCCAAGAGTTTTTAGTTGTACTGTTTTATTTTTATGGCTTAATATCCTGCGGTCAAAACTGGTTCAACACACATACATACATATGCATGCAAGTGTCCAACGATCGATCGTCGTTGTTCCAACTTCATTTTGGGGTCGTTCGCTTTGCTTTGCTTTCTACGCCTACTGTTCATGACTGCTGAGGCTGCCAAACGGGTTCGATTTGTTGTTTTTGTTTTTCTTGTTCTTAAATTGCACATTGTTGGTTTTTTTCTGTTCATTAATTAAGTGAGATGACAAGAGAAGAGAAGGCTGCAGCAGGGATACCAAGTGTTTGGAGCAGTCACAGCTGGAACATATAACAAAACAAGACTTTGACAGGTTGTGAGTTGATTCTCATCTGTTCCAAAACATTTTGTCACTTCACCTTACACTACCCACTATCAGGTGTCTTTAGTTTTCATCTTGTCATATATATAAGAGTGAAAGTATATAAATATGCATACCAGGATACACATATGTAATTAAATTTATATTGTTCAAACTGTGGTGTTGAAATTTGGCTTGTAGTTCAAGTTAAGAACAGAAGATGATGTTCAGCAGACAAAATCAGAAACGTTGGGAGGATTTTTCTGATTCTGCAGAAGTAGAAGGAGAAATTAGTTTATTAATTTAGTCAGAACAGAGATTTCGCATCGACTCATATCTCCAGAACAAGAGCGTTGTATGAGATATTTAGGTGTTGTCTAACATTTGTGCACGGGTATATTCCCATGCACTCGTAGAGCTGTTCACGATGTTGTCCATAAAGTTAGACACAACATTTGACGCATTAGCTACTTTAATTTTCATTATTACTGTGTGGATTTGTTTCTTTTTATTTTTTACCTACTACTTGATTGGTATATAAGGAAAATATCTATTTAATTGTCAAAGTATTCTCAAATATTATGGTGTTCTTAATATGATATCCAGCTAGAATAGTTTTACACTATTGCACTAAATATTTTATGGTCAGGGGTTTATACTATGGGAATATGGTATCGGAGCATTTACTATTTTGTACATATACACAGATTTGCATATCCATCCACTTCGTGGACACAATATTAATAGAATAGAATTCTTCATGACCGCAGAAGGCATGAAAATTACAACAAGCCTAGTTGTACGATTCGCAAATAAAGGTCTTGTCCTGAATTCGGCTAGGAATCAAATTTATGATGTTGAAAGGTCCCCAAAACAACACAATCTAATTGATTCAAACCACCTTAAAATCACAACAGAAGGAATACTTTGGCAGTAAGCCTTATAATGAATAAATTGTTTCCAAAAAAATAATACAAAGAATATTCGCAGGCAATGATGATAATTTTGTATATTTACTTCTCTCCTTTATTTATTGCATTGCTTAAAAGTTCTTCATATACATATATGTTTCTTTTTTGTTATTGAAGAGGAATGTCAGGAGCAACCGCATTCAAAACAGATACAAAAAAAACACCCGTTTCGAAAAAAAAAGTGAAAATTGTTAGTCAAAAAAAAGTTTTCATTCGCCGACTTACACGCTACTTGAATAGATTACAACAACAATAACAATAAAATCAATAATTCAAAAATAAACCAGAAGCTAAAAATATAGCTATGCACACACGAATGAGTATGTGTTGTAGCTTGTAGCTCATGAATAAATAAATCACAAATTGAACAGAAACTCAAGATGAATAAGAGGCAAGGGCACATCACATCAGTCAGAGGCCAGGGAAGGCGCATAACATGACATGGGCACAGCGGAAAATCCCAATTAGAATTTGTCAAACTGCTACCAGCAGCAGCAACAAGAAGAGGCAGCGCAACCACAAAACCGCTAGCTACTGTACTTATAATATGAGGAAGCGATGTTGCCAGCCGCGAAAATTCAATTTGCATAATTTGTCAAATTATGTGTGGAATTGAAGAGAATGATAATGTTTGGCATAGTATAGTTACCTGCCTATTAATCTCTAGAAATACACAGGTGATTTCTCAATCAGCTGTCTGTCACGGGTCTTGCCCAGCAAACTGTGTGTATGAAACACACAAGAATAGAACTGAACAGCACAGAGCTGAACAGAATAGTTATAGCGTTGACTCACCACAAAATTCAATTAAAACCAATGAGCAGCTCCTCGAACAGGGCGGACACTGACAAAGAACTACTCATAGAGGGGGAAACCTTAAAAAAACTGTTAATTTTTGTCGTATTCGTTTATACATTGGAAATTATATAAGAGGCGGTCGGGCAGTGCAAAAGGCGGTCGCTTAAAGAGAAATAACAAAAATAAAAGAGATATGAAAACAAAAAAAGCACCAACAAACAGTGTTTGATAAATGAAATTAGTGATAAATGAAATTAGTGATAAGCGGTTTTTATGGCTGTGTGCATATGAGTGTGTCTGCGTAATGTGTGTATGCCACATGTATGGTAGTATGGGCTTATCGACACAGCCAGACAATAATATTTCTATGACGCGTTTCGTGGTTTTGTTGCTTGTCTTCGTGTCTCTGTCTTGAAGATTTTTTCAAATAAAATGCACCCTTTAAAGTTCTATATATTCCTTACTGACTTACTGACTAATAGGGGAACACGCACAGAAGTTAGCTTTTATGGAGTAAGTCAGCTCTAAGAATAATGTATGAGCTGTAAAACGAAATTCGTATTTTTTCTTGCTTAACCGCCGAGATAATAAAAGTTGATAATTAAAAAGATTGAAGCAAGTCCCATTATAGAAAAAAATGAATTTTTTAATTATTTGTTATATTTGTAACACAATTATTCCCAAAATAATAAAATATTGCTTATTTTTCATATAATCTATACATATGTAATTGTTTTATTCTGCAGACAATAATAATGGAATCTTTTTTTAAAACCTGTTGCTCTTTAGCTCAGCAAAGCGTAAATATTTATATGTTTGAATCGGATTCCATATTTAATGACCAAAGTTGCAGATACTCTCAATTTTTTTAGGGTATAAAAAAGTGTGAATCGACTCCAAAAGAAATAACTGCTCTGATTTCATAAAATATTTTACCTTTCTTTAAATAAATTAATTTAAAATATTTAACCTTTCTTTAAATAAATTAATTAATTCTTCATTTTATTAGTGTTCATTATTGGAAAAACAAAATTGTTTGTGTAAAAAGTTAACAAACTGAACTCTAGCCTGATTGAAACGTTCTGTTTCTGGAATTTAAATTGTATGGCGTTTATAATAAATATACATAATTCAATTCAATTAAGATAAACGCCAACAGAGCGCATTTTATTTTGTTTTTGTTGATGTCGTTGTTGTTATTTTCCCAACTTGTAATCGAATTGTCACATATAACATGTCAATATCCATTTTCAATAGCATTTGATGCTTTAAACGGGGGGAAAATGACACACACACACATACTAACGCGCGCACGCACACAAAGGCAATAGTAAATCAATAAGCTTGAAACAAACATGCCCATATGTACATACATACATGCATAAGTATATGTAATATACATGAATAAAATTGCCCGGTAGTTATACGTACACACATTGTCCTCCTACTGCCGACCCCCTTTGTGGACATAACACCACTCCTTGTCCTTCCTATCATCAAAGGCAGCAAAATGATAAGCACAGCACATACCGTCACTTTTGTGTACGTGTGGTGGGGGAGAGTGGGCACTTAAACAGCACTCAGAGCGCACACACATTCACACCCACTCTCTCGCACTCACTCTCTCGGCAACAAAGTGAACAAGTTGCCTAGATAAGCGCGCCTTGATTAGCGCCGGCACAGGCCATTGACAATATAGCGAGTAAAAATGAACGACGGCGATTGCGAGGCTGAGCGCAGCAACGAGTGCAGTAGAGAGTAGAAGCAATAGCAGCCATTGACAGCGACTGCAGTGTGCTTTGTGGTGGATTGGGGTTGGTGGTAAACGTCACAATCACTATCAGCAGCAGCGACGACATTGTCTATCAACGCCAAACAGCTTCTATCTATGGGCATGTGCTTGTATTGGTTTGAGTGAATGTGTTTGTGTGTGCGTGTGCATCCTAGGCGCCTCAGTGGCCGATTGACCTTTGCAAGTTATATTAACGTTGTATCTGCATCTGTGTGCGTGAGCGTGAGTAAGTGTTTGTGTGGGGGCCAAGCGGACGAGGCTTTAATTAGTTTAGCCTCAACTGGCAAGGCACACACGTGCAAAAGCTAAAAGCTATGCAAATGGGCTTTAGAGGTCATATGCTATCAACTATCTATCCACTACATATATAGATATGTACGTATATCTGCAACGAAACGCCCACCTAGCCAATTGTTATGTGGATGTGATGTGTATTAGTGTGCATGTTTGAAAAATTGTCGGTAATTTGCTTTCTAGTGTTTTCTTCCTGGGGCCACACATATGCATATGTAGTCAAACCGACCTTTGGGCTCGTTAGCTCTCCTTCACTTAACACCGCCTCCACCCGCCCACTATTCCACTTTTACGCTAGTTTCCTTCCTTCCACACACGCCTCCCATGACGACATTGAAAAACCTCACGTGCGTTGGCAGCTATAGCACATTTATTCTGTCTTGTTTTGTCTTTGTCTTTTTTTCTTTCTCTCGGAGGTCAAAGTAAATGCAATTTGAGCAATTTATAGTTTGCTGCAGTTTAAGTTTAATCAAATCTGTGCTGGCGCATCGACTTGAAGGCTAAAATACTATATATATAGTGAAGAGCGTTTGACAGCGATATATGTACTGTGATCTGATTTGACGTATTTGAATTTCACATGTACTTTTTTTGCAGGCGGAAGTGTGCGTGACAAAATAAATTTTTAGCCCAACTGTAAGGTTACTATACTTGAACACGGTGCAACTTGTATACATAATATACACTGCAGAAAATAAAAACATATATATAGAGATTTCACTATGTGTGCGTGGGCTTGGCAAGAAAACCCAAGCAAGCAAAACTTGATCTCCGCCTCGCAGCATCAGTGTAAGGTCATCAATATATATGACTATGTATAGGCAAACATCTCCACAAAACTAAATATATGATTTCGTCTTTTGTAGTCTCGTTATACGATATAGACACATGCTCAGATGTATATACACTCAGAGAAAGCACCAAGCCTCTTTAAAGCCAAAATTAAAAAGTAGGGAAGAATTATTATTCTGTTTCAGAATTGATTTAAGATTTGCATGCATATCAAAGAATGAAGAATTCCAAATTCCGGCATTTTTTCTAAGTGCATGCACACACATTCGTATGTATAAATGGTTGTAAGTACAGCTGGATGCCTGCAAACTCCGCCAGCTATGCTCGCTTTTAACACATGTTTAGCAAAAGTACATATCGAAAAAAAAAAAAATGTTAAAAACTAACCCGGCAGCGACTCCGTTAAATGGCGGTTTTTATTTTGTATATTTTCCAGCCTTTCACAGTGAGCTAACGGCTGTTGCGGCCTCATGCATTGACGTCTCCGTCGCGGGGGAGCTACCAGCAGCTAGACAGGGAGAAAGAGCGCTGTCTGTATGTAGAGTGCTTCTAAAACTGTAAGCAGCTGTTGTTGGGGCCGTTCACTTTTTCTGCCTCTTTCCGCTGCTGTTGCTTCTGTTGTTCTTGTTGATTTGTTGTTTGTGTGTTGTTGTTGTACTTCAAAACGTGTTTTTCTTTTGTGTAAATCAATTGTTGTTGTAGTTATACATATATATTTTTACACATTGAATTTGTTGCACTTCTTTTAAGATTTCCTTAAAATATTCACAATATATAAATTTAATTTTTCACTAATTTGATTTTCTTCTTCACTTAAACTTTTTTTTAACATCGCCAACGTTTTTCGGATTATTTAACACTAACAAACGCGCTTTCTATTAAAACAAAAAAGACTAAAGAGCAAAAATAATAACAGCTGCCATATTTGCTTTTGCGTTTGCCTTCCATTGTTTTGTTGTTTTGTGTGTTTGGCTCTCGCCTTGTGTCAAACAATTAAAGCTCAACTAGAGCTGAGTTTTCGAGTACGCGAAGTGGGAAAAATGTTTTAATTTAATTTGTCATATCCGTTACGCTTTGTCTTTAGGCTGTGCGAGTAAGTAATGTGTGTTTAAAGAGAGAAAGAGAAAGATAGATGTACATACACACATCGTCATTAAATTAAGGACAATAAAAAAGTTAAGTAATGATAAGCATTTTTTGAAAACAGGCTCTTCAATCAATTTTACACGTAACTCAACTCAAGTTTTTACCCTAATATTATATGTTATCAATTTTTCTATATATTTTCTTGGCTATAAGATATTAGATGTCACTAGTTCAAGTTATGCCAAATTGGTCAAATATCTATTTAACTATAGTTAGCAATATGATTATCGCTTTTCATAAAATAGATAAATGTTTGTTTGCTAAAGAAACAATGAAGAAAATGTGGAATTTCACTCGCATCTATGGAAAACGTACTCTTTGCCAACTTCATTGTTACACAGCATGTTTACCGTCTCTATTTCACTGAATAGTAGTGTAAATGCATTTGAGTGGAGAAAAGGGGAGGGAATGGTTTATGCTTCTGCTGCAGCCCTTTCGACTTGCTGGGCTTGTGTTGCAATTTCAGAGGCGCAACTTTCGCCACATTACGAAATTAAAGATGGAGCTCTCATCAGCAGCGCCCCCAACAGACTTTGCAGCTTTTTCTGTTTTTGCAGGTCAGTCTTAAGTCTAAAGAGGAAGAGATACAGATACAGATACCGAAAAGACAGGCGGCAGGCGAAATAAATTGTAGAAAAAAGTCATAAATAACTTGAAAAACCAGTTTATGTTGCCGGTGTACAAACAGGCAACAGCAGCAAAAACAATAAACAAATGTGCAAGAAAGAAGTGCGAGCGAGCTAAGAATAACATTTAAAACTTGTTAAAGTTGTGCAGAGGAAGAAAAATAAAGCACACCGCACACACACAAGTCAACTCACACATGCATACACTAAAGACAGTGAGACAGCTGACTCAAACATACAGTACAATTTTCCCAACAGGTAAAATAAAGCAAACGAAAAAAGACAACCAAAGAGATAATAGAAGTACAAGTCTTTTACAGTTTGCGAGTCACCGCTTTGCAGCTATGGAACGGCATGTGTGTGGGGGTGGGTGGAAAACTTTCCTGGGGAAAAACATTGAAAAACTGCTGCGCACAAAAATCCGTTACGACAAAACACACACACACTTTAAATGCATATATGAATTCTCATTCATTGTAAACAAACGCAACAATTACCAAAACAATATTTATTTCAAATTTGTTGACGGCCCAAAAAACTGATAAACAACCACAAAACGTGGCCTACAAGAAAACTGGAGCAACAACACTAATTGAAGGAAGCAAAAACGTCACAGCGATAAAAATTATTAGCACATCATACATACATTATATGTATGTACAGTATGAATGTATGTATGTATCTGTGTGTACATATATAAACATGTACATATATATATATATAGATATGCAATCCCAACGCACACGCATGCACCAAACGGTAGACTGAATATGCTCTTTCTCTATACACATGTATTACACATGTATGTATGTAAAAATTTTATGTATTGCACACCCGCAGCGCACCGCGCGGTATACCCGAGCGTTGCAAAAAAACAATTTTTTGGTTAATCCAGCAACGTTAACCGACCGATGTAGCAGGAATTATAATGACTGCTCAAACGATCGAAATAAACTAAACAACTCTGAGCGAGCGCGCGAGCGAGTGAAGTGAAGTGAAATGAACAAACGACGAGCACCAGTGTTGCCTATTCAGCTGTTTTCAAGTCAGATCTGTTGTCGATATGACGATTTTTTATGCAGGTATCCCTATCTTACTAGTTTGCTCAACTTTTTCATTAAAAGCTTAGCATTAAATTCGTTTAGGAAAATCGTGTAACACATAGTAAGCAATAATACGTTTCAGGGTTAATAAAAACGTTCACTTCTGGGAGGAAATCTACAATATAAAGATTATTTTACGTACGTAGAAACAGGTGATAACACTCGATCACATACTTATATTTGTTTTTATATTTGTATTTCTTGTGTCATAGCTCTTAGTATATAATCCTACTTTCAAGCCAACCCTCAGATTTTACTCCATATTGTCAACTGAAAATACTGTACACTAAGAAGCAATAGAGTATTACCGCTTTGTCAAGAACTTCGAATATTAATAGATAAAACATAAGCAAAATGTGTTAATACAGATTTACATATACAAATGTAGTTGTACTACAATAAATATATCACATAAGCAAATAAATGTCTAAAAGAGACCGCGCTAAACATCGAATTACGGTCAAATTAGATAAGCTTATATACAAGTTGGGTGTAAATTAACAGTGTAAATTCAATTGTGCAATATCGATTCGGATTTAAATAATTTAACTAACATAAAATAAAACTATGATGGCCAAACAATTAAGTTTACCTATCGAAGTCAACCTAGCCAAAGAGCTATACATATTTTTTTTAGCTATTTACAACCTTAACTTCAGCCTTTTTCATGCTATCAATAGTTGTCAACACTGAGCGAGTGTGACAAGAAGAACGACTGCAAAAAGTAACGATTTGCATCCAAGAGCGAAACACTGAGAGCACAGACATCCACAAAGCACACTTGTGTGTCAAAATGAAAATGCGGCAAATGAGCATCTTCTATTAGTATGTAATTAATACTGTTACCAGGGGAGCGGGGCTACAATGTCAGCTTGTACGAGAGCGAGAGACTTATTGATAATGATAAATATACACCCTCAGCATTCATAGATGAGTGTGAGTGCACATGCGTCAGACAAAAACAACAATTACTACCACATTCGTTACACAAGCAAAACGCACCTGTCAAACATACACACACATTATAGCCGACCCGGCAGCAAGATCTGCATGCAGTGTGCCCAGACTTGCCCAACTTCCACAAGCTGGTGACTCATGTAGTTGTGATTGGAGCAAAGTACGATAGAAGAAAGAAGCCAAGCCAAGCCAGGCCTGGTCAGGTTAAAGCAGCCAGCTATCTCTTTTCTGTTAGTGACTGGTTGATTTTAACAGCAGCTGTAACATTAACAGCGCAGCTACAACGAACAGCTGAAGTTAAAAGTCAACGGCATGAATGACTAATGTCTTGATTTTCTTCATGAAAGAAAGATTCTAGATAGCGCAAATTGGAGTACGAGTTTTTGCTCGTTCTGCGCTTCAACGTCATAAATGTATCGAGGCAGCAAACGGTCATGTGCGAGTAAGCCAGTCAGTATTGCCTTGCATTGATTTATTTGCTATTTCTCATAAATAAAGGGTTTTAAATAAAAATACTGTAATTTTTCAATTCGTGATATTTAATTTTTTTTGAATTTATGTATTCTTTCTTTTTGTTTAGGTCTCATATAGTAAAATACTTTTTGGATTTAAAGGAAAGCTTATTAATATCCAAGTGACAGTTCAAAGTTTTTGCCTCATTGTAATGTGCTTGTAAATAGTTCTTTCTAATGAAAATGCAGTCCCCATTCAATTTCTTAAATATAGGGTCAAGGTCAGTAAGGCGTTCCCACCTTTGCTTTAGTTTTCAACCCAGATTCAGATTCATTCAATAAATCGGCCTCAAATATAACCGCGAAGGTTCTTCAGTACATCGAAAATCAAATTTAAAAAATATGCTATATTTTTAAATAAATATAACCTGTTAAAGGCTAACCCAGTCCCTATCGAAGTCCTATCGTCCGCCACGGTATTTCCTCCTTTTGAGGTTAGACTCTTTAAAAGGTGCTCAAGTCGTCCAAGTCCAACCGCATTTGAACACTAATGTCCTCTGATTTAAAGTGCTCTGTGCCAGGAGCATGTTTTTATGAAATTCATGTGTTTTTATTAAATTTTTCTGTATCTGTATATTCTGTATCTTTGCGATCACAAAATGTTAGTTTTATTTTTAAGTTTTTCATCTTTTGGAAAATAAAATGAAACATTTACGACGTCACGCGCTACTCGCTGTTGGCTCACTCACATAACGGACCAGCGCATTGCGCTATCTGATATCTTTCTTTCATGGATTTTCTTATTTCCCGCTTTGTATGACAAATGTGTCACACAAGAAGAAAGGTTTAGGATGCATATTTTGCGGTTTTGTGGGTCAATAAGGAACCAGCTTTAAAAAACAAAAAATAGAAAATGGCAGGGATGATATCTTTTGATTACCCTTTCATATATTTATATATTCATGAATCGACAAAAAAAGTTAACGTTGTTAAACGATTTCAAATTTGGCGATTTTAGAAAACCCTCTCACCCACTCTACTGAGTGTCAAAAAATATCCATGTGGTCAAAACATGTAATTGTCGAAGGCAATGGAGCAGGAATAAACAAAGGCAACATTGCAAACGAATATCAACCGACCAGGCATATTTGATTCAAGAAGAGCCAACAACAATAGAACCTATAGAAAACAACTTCACATGACATACACGAAAACTTCAAAATTCATGTTAAACATAATTTAACACATAAAAAAAAAGCCAAATAGAAAAGTATGTTCGAAGCGTGAATACCCTTTTAAACAGAGCCCGCATATAAATTATATTCTGAAATTAAATTTCAAATTAAACAAATATTTACATACACACATAATTTGATTGACTAACACCTTGGCTTTAGTATTTCGGTGACAATTGTTGGAAACGAAAATTTTTAATTAAAAATATGTAAAATATTGTGGAAAATATAGGATTTCATCGATTTTCAGGGGCCATTCAAAATTTCACCAGGCACCTATAACACTTTGACACAAGCTTGATCTGCGTGTATACTAGGGGAGTTTTGATACAAAACTGTATGTTCATGATATAGATGTTCATACGGGCGGATAGAGGGACACGCCTGGTGATCCTGATCAGGAGTGAAGCAAGAGGAAACATCCTTGCTTGATTTATTTATACATCTACACGAATACGAATATATCCCTTACTTACAATTACGAGTTTATATGATCGCAGGAAATGTGACATATCCCTCCTCTGCAAGTGTATAAAAATACTACGGCAACGCTTTGTTGTCAACCAGCAAACTAACACACACGCTCATGCAGAAAATGGTAACATAAAAAATTTCGTATTACTTTTATTATCGGGCGAACGCTAGGTAGGTTACGGGGGTTGCTTGGGTGGTAGGTAACCTAAATTTTTCGCCAACTACTAGAATAAGATACTCATAAGCAACTGTAACAGTAGCATAGGCCAGACTATGCCATAGCGACCAGGGTTGGCACCTGACAAACAGTTGAGAATAGGAGACCAGGGCGAGCCAGGTCTTCCGACCGCAAAAGCCAAGTTGCGTGCGGCTAAAGTTGCTACAATAATACAAGAAATGCTGATGAAAACTGTAACTGAGTGTTGGGAAAGCGAGCAGAGGTGGGGAGCTAAAAGTAAGATGGGCCCCCAATGAACGAACGACAGCAGCTGTAGCACATAAAAACAAGGACAATTTGCGGATTTAGCAAAAAGAATGTGAATGTAAAAGCGTTCATAAAAAAAGCACACGACTTCTAGAGACACAGAGAAAGAGAGGAAGAGAGAGAGGGAGGGAGAGAGAGAGAGAGAGAGAGAGAGAGCAGACCTAACACAACAACCAACAACCGACACAACAACTGCCCGAGCGACCACCAACCAACCCGTCAAACATTGAGGCATGACGTCATTAGGGGCTGTTAACGGCTGTCAATCGTGGACAGTGTGTGCGCGTATCAAGTATATTAGTATTTGTAAGTGTGCTTGCGGGGGTGATGCACATGGCAACAAGAAAAGCTAAGAGCCATAAGATGTTGGATGATTAGCAACATACATAAAAGCGCTTTTGGCCCAAGACTGATGATTTTATGGTTGTTCTTAATGGTCATGTGTTCTCTCGCTTTTATTGTTGTTAGAAAGTGTGTGTCTGGTAACTATTGCTGAGTAGTGTAGTGTAGTGTATTCAGTGGCACGATAGCTGATGATCTTCATCATAGTCTGGCTAAAAAAAATGTAAGTACGAATCAATTAAAAAGTATATTAGTTTGCATCTAAGAATTTAGACTAGTTAACATTATCTTTTCTAAATTATCCAATCTACGTGTTCACCGGTGCCAACTAATGAATCCACCCTCAATAATAAACTGCTTATGAAATTGTAAAAATTGTTCATAAAGATACTGATGGTATCGGTTCTTGAATTATGTTCCATACATGGAAAATATTGGGAGAAAATTATATATTACAATTTACCATTAAAAAAAATAAAAAAGATTATTTAGGAACATGTCTTGATGATGATCAGTTATTATAGATCGCAGCACCGCCTTCAGCTTTTCTGGTTCACAAAAACATCCTGAGAAAATTGAAAAACCCAAAAGAAAATGAAGTGTATTTTCCTTGTGTATGTCTGTGTGCTAAACGCATATAATTATATAAATTGCACATCAAAACCGAAATAAATTGTTGATAAGATTGTTCTTCCTTTTGGATGGCTGCCGAGTCGTGTGCATTCTTTAAATACTGCAACTGTTACTGAAACTAACTTGTAAGACACCTTGGCAAGATGATATAGTATATATATTTATACATTCAAGTCTAGATGTATATCTGTAGGATTGGGTTGCGTGGGCAAAAGGTTGGTGAAAGTCAAACTAAAAAGCACAGAGCGATAACAGCAAAACCTGCAGCAACGTCAGCAGCAGAGGAAGAAAATCCAACAGTGTGAAAATTTCATCTAATTAAATTAGATGCCAGTCATGCCTGAATCCAAGCTTGCAAGATGGGGGAGCAACAGGGGCAGGGCAAGCAGTCGGCAGAGCAAGGTGTCGCACACACACGCAGTAAGAAGACTCAAACAAATCGATGGAATTTAGTCGATACAACAGCTTGGACACTACATCCGTCGTGGTCGGCGTCAGCAATGACTCATGGAAATCTGTTCTACGTCGTCTACATAGCATAAGAATCCTTTGCAGTAATAAGGACTTCTCTATTTACTCTATCAGAATACGAGTATAAATAAAGAGCAGTTGAATCTCTCGGAAAGTTTATACTCTTGAAGAAAGTCTACCTAGAGTTTGTGAAAACTAAATGCCGTTTAAAAATTAAATCAAATAGAAATTAGCTTTATACATGGAAACGGGTCTTAAATTGCTTTGTGAAATCTTAGCTTGTAATGCATTAACTTAGAATCTAAGAAGACTGTGTCAATCAATTCCGATGGACCTACCCCCTAAAAGTACATATTATATATACATACATCTAAGTTTTTATTAATGAACTATTTAAATCCAACTTACACTTTCAAATGACTATGACACAGGTCAAAGTAAGCACATTCATCTCATAAACATCAAGCTGATAAGAGAAGAACAAAATGAATGCGAGTCGCAGAGTGAGTAAAACAACAACCAAAGCTTAATAACTGTGACTTCGATATTTTTAGTGGAATTATATATATAGTTTATAACCCAAGTAAAAAAATATCAGAAATTAAATTTGAAAACTATTTTCAATAATGCTTTTATGCAACTCAAGATACTTTGCATTTCGCTCTGCAAACGAGAGAACAACTTCAAGTGCAAAGCAAACGGACGAGTTCATACTTTTTTTTTGAAAAGTTTTCAAAGTCCCATCCGTCTTTATTAGCTGCATTAGTAGTTCCCTGCATCTCCTTTTAGCTACAGCCAGAGCCAGCGTCAAACATTCCTTTTTCTCTCGATTTATTAGAAGTGCTAACACAAGTTGGATCAAGTTTGTGGGACTGCGGAGCTTTTCTCAATATTTTTAACAACCGCGAATAAAAAGGGAAAATGCAGCAAAAGGGACAGCTAAAACTTAAGTTCAAGAACAATTTTTTCAGTAATTTTTAATGAACAAAGTCTGAGAGATATTTCTCAGTATTTGTGTATGTATGTGTGTGTTTTCTTCTCTTGCGTTATACTCTGTTCATCTTCTTTTTATGCTTTTTTTTGCTTCTTGTCTTTACAAAAGAGGCGAGAACTTAATTATCAGCAGCAGCCACAGCAACTGGTTTTCTTTTGGCTTTAAACTTGGGTTTTTTTTTACTTTGAAGTTCGTTTTCAATAATTGTATTTAACTTTTCGATAACAAATAAATGTCGCTCAAAACATAAATTACATTTTAATTAATTAATTGCTATTGCTGGTGTTTGCCCAAAAAAAAGTACAACAAAAACCACAAGATACCCAGCACCGTCTGTTTGTAATTGAGGTCAAATGTTTCGCATATCAGCAGGGACGACTGAAATGGAGGGAGCACAATAACCCCTCAGTACTTTTAATGACACTGTATTATGTGTAGATTAAAAAAAAAATTACTGAAGCTTATGTAACTTTAAGGAGCTGCTAACTAAATACGAATTAGTTAATAAATGTATTAAGAAGCCTTATTTTGTTGTAGTAAAAGTATTTGATAATTTGTTAAAAAACAAGAAAGGAAAGCTAACTTCGGGTAACCGAAGCTAAAATACCTCGCAAATTAGGTTTAAATTCGGTCAATTCGGTCACGTAGAGGCTTCTACGACTCACACGTTCCAAATTTGGTTTAATTCGTTTAAAAAACTAAAAAAAAATCTGGTATAGTAACAGTTCATTCCGAATAGGTCGATTATACGGGAGCTATATGATATAGCGATCGGATCTGGATCAACTTTGGTCACCAGCAGTAGGGCTTTTAAAAAATACATTTATTAAATTTGGTTCAATTTGGATAAAAATAAAAACAACCAATTTTGCTGTACTGAGAGTTCCAACCGAGTCGTCAGTTTTATAGGAGCTATATGATATAGTGGTCCGATCTGGAGGATTTTTACATAGGAGCAGCTTACAGCAGAAAGAAGTTTATGGTAAATATCTTTGCATAGAAACAAACAGACGGACATGGAATATATATACTTAATGAGGTCGGTTCCTCCATATTCCTACTTAAAGCCTGATCTAGGCTCTTGTGTATAAAATTTTAAGTTTTGTAAAAGCGCCCAGAATATACCAAATAACATGTTTAGACCGACAAAACAGAGATGTTTGTGTATGACCATGTCAAGATAACCGACATTGTGAATAACCTAATGGCGTAAAACCTCAGTGCATGTGTACTCAAATATGTTTTTTACAAGAGCGTATTTATATTTCGTTGGCAAATTTTATCCGCAAGATACAATTATTTTATAATTTAATCTTCAATTCTGTGAATAAACGAAAGATAACTGAATAAAGAGATATGAATATAGCATGAACTGTCTATTCATAAAGTTTGACATGTGCATACACATACCTATATTTATAACGTTTTATCCGAAATATGGTTATTGTAGTGAATAACATTTCATGTTCATATCATTAAGAAGCATGAATGAAAAACCAACAAGATATCATCCATCATACCTACAGTTTTGTGTACTTTTGTACTAAAAGTACATATGAAAAATGTATTTACATTGAAAGATTCCTAAACACCTTACGCTCAAAATGCAGACAAACGCAGCCTAACATCAACAGTCCAACGAATAAGCACACACAAAGGCAGATACAGAATATAACCAACAACAACCTAGAAATGTCAATATGCACACAAGGTAACAGACACACCAACAACAACAACAACAATAATTTCAACGTCCCATCACCACAGCCAACCAAGGGCGCTATGCTGTTCCGCTGACCCGGCGCACACACACAGAAAGCCGATAACTAAAATGTCTATAAAATATTTAGCATCTCAACACATGCGTGTATGTGTATTTCACTTTCCGCTTCCTTACACAACGCACACACAAGCACACAATTATGTATCTAGAGGTAGAGGTATTCATTATAAATTGGCAACCCATTTCATTCACCCCTTCTAAGAGAAACCCCAAACAGAACAAGAAAGCCGTGTATATTATTTACCCTTTGAATACTAAATTTCACCTTCCAATATAATATTGCTCCCATACACAATGTTTTTTACGATTTTGTCTACAAATAAAATCCGATCTTAATAAAATTTGGCAAATCGGTATATTGATGATGATCAAGAATATATATATATACTATACGGGGTCGGAAGCGCTTTGTTTTTCCTGTTACATAGATTTGCACGAATGCAATATACTCGTTTACTCTACTAGGGTACGAGTATAAAAATCAAATAAAACACTAAGTTGAAATAGAAATTCCATTTGCTAAAAATAAAATCACTCAGAATCCACTCAATTTGGAAGAGCGCGGGCGCTTTGCTTATGTGTGTACTTTTGGCAAAGTAAATAGAAAAGTTCTGTATGGAAAATCGAAAGATTTTCAAATGAAATTAATGTAGGGGTATCTATCTATGTATGTTCTAACAGAATAGAATAGAACGGAACAGAAAAATAACATTGAAAAAGTGGCGCTAAGATATTATTATGTATGTCAAAGAATGATGTAGGACTGCCTTATATCGACTCTTAAGCCCAACAGTGTTATATTGTTTAGACTTACGCAGGCATATCAAACTGCTTTGTAGTTCAGGGAATACTTATTTACTGGCGCTCGGGAATGCCAGCTTCGGATAGCCGAAGCCTTGCCTTTACATAAACGTATACCATAATGTTTTTCGAATAGAAATAATACGGAGGAATATCGCTTGTAAATCTGATCCATAATACACATAATTTATGGTTCGGGGATATCTACTTTTAGGCGTTAGAAGTATAATACCATCTGCCAGGGTCCTTTGTCTATACAAAACAAAGGGGCAAAAGCATGAATAGTCAATAAGTATGGCTGTCATCTTCGCAGAACAATCGCTAAGTATTACTTAAGATGGCCCGAACGAGTCATCTTTAAACTCATCTAGAGTTTGGAATCGAATTGTGATGTCTTTCAGCCCGACTTAAGCAATGTAAGATTTCTACGGCCAACAGTTGTATGTTCATCAAGTGACTGTGAATGGCCTACCAAGCCCTAGGCTTAGATCTTCCCCTTTGCGTATGTATGTAATTGCATTCCAAATTTCAAAACTTGCAATACGTAGACAACCCTAAATATGTACACCCATAATAATGATACTATTTAATACTATTTATAATCTTATCACTTCCAGCTACCGTACTTTTGTTTTTTAATTTTAAGCTACTCGATAAGAAATACTATATAAGTTCGCAGTCGTATGTCGGAATGTCGTACCAAATGTGTTAGTTTGGTTGTTTTATTGTATGAATTCATTCAATTTGGCCAAAAATGCGTTATGTAAACGCTGCAAAACAACATAAAAAATATGTAAGAATCTACGCACAATTTGTTTGGGATCGGGGCACTAAACGGAGCATAACTTGAATGTGTATAAGATATTAGCAGCATTACCACTGTCTCAAGGCATGATATATGCCCAGTAACCATCGTGGAATGAAATCGAATTTTCTGTCAAAGATTCACGCTATATTGCTCCATAAGTATATTGTTTATAATGGTGGATAGATGGGTTGTTGGTACTTATGCTCACCTGGCTTGCCTTTCGCGTCGCTGCATCTCGCTGCTGTTTGGTGTTAAATTTTCAGCACGCTTCCTTGAATTTTGACTCAAAAACGTTATCACTTTCCACAGAATTTTGATGAAAAGAAACTTAAATAATTGGGTTTTTTTCTTTTGGCTGTTATTATTATTGCTGTTGTTGATATTGATTGATAAGGTGGTTCATCCAAAGAAACGAAACGAAACTTGAAATGTGATTTGCTGCACAAAATGTTTAACTGTTGAATAAATTGTTGTTTGTTGATTTTGTTTGATTATTTTGTGCGACGCCTTTAATATTTTGACGTCAGTTGTTGCTGTGTGTGTGGAAACACACACACACAAGCGCACACGCGAACCACACACACACTCACTTAGAGTCCACGTCCACGCATGCTGCATGCGTGCAGCCAACTTGATATGGGTCCGGATGCACTGTTGTTCCTTGTCTTTTCCCTGCTTAGCTTACAGTAGTTAGTCCTCCTCTAATTTTTGGCGGTTTCTGTTGCTGCTGCTGCTGTTGGCGCTGCTGTGGCATTGACATCAAGTTTTAAATTTGAGCAACATTTCTTTGAAGTAAAAGGGCGGGCTATTTTAAATACAAAATGTTATCAACTGTGTGCTTCCTTGCTTGCTTTTCAGAGCGTTTGGCATTAACGTCGAATTCGAAAGATCAGTTGATTGTAGGTGAACAGAGAGGAAGTTCAGTTTGTTGTTTTCGTGAAAAGCCAGCTATAAAGGGAAAGGCAGTTTTCTTGTTGTTTCCAAGTATGCTTTTGTAAGAGGATTACTACGTAAACAACAAATTTTGGCTAAACAATTTGAAAAACACACGTTTGCACATTTTGAAAGTGTATTCAAAAGTCATAACTTTGATTAATTTGTGAAATTTGTTGCTATACTGTGTTAGGAGTTGATCAGTGGGGTTTAGCTTAGGTTACGAAAGATATTACGATTTTTGTGTAGTTAAATTTTGTTAATGAATTTAACCGGTCATCAATTAGTTTCTATTTTTGTTTACCGCGCGCGATAAATATAGTTGGCCTGAGGCGCTCTGCTGTTGTATCACTTTAAGGCCTCCACTCTACGTCATAAAAATCTGAAAGTAAAGAAAGAAAAAAGAAAATTATTTTTCTTTAAAATGGAAACCAATACCTTTCCTTGGACGAAACCGTTTCCCAATTTATATATTGGTTATATTTTAAATATAGCAATCTTGGCGTAAAGGTAAGACATACCATTCATGGATCCTTTTCATTTGTTTATAGCATTCATAACATATTTAATACTACTCTTCTTATATATGACAAATATAAGATGAGGCTTAGTTTTATAATTATAAATAAAAAAAAAACATTCAAGAAACACTCTAAATGCATATAAACAGAATTTGTTATTAAACATTTAATAGCCTCTCACAGCCGCAGCAGGTTTGTAAAACCAACCATATTTTGCTTTTGTGGTATATTTTTAATAGTGCCATGCTCTTATCAACATGGTCACACTGACGCTGAGAGAGCAGCAGCTACTACCATTTGCTCATTGATTTTCATGATTGTGCTTGCGCTTTCACACTGCAATGATGCTTCAAAAGTTGTCAACTTTGCTTGATATAAAGTTGGCCACTTGATAAATAAATAAATCAGAAGTTGCGATGCCTTTGATTGTACGCCCTTGACAAAGCGGCAATACACCTGCAGCAGCATCAACAATACGATGGCCGTAAGAATTAGGCCAATTAGTGCGTATACTTTTTTCCTATTGCACGTAAAAGTTGTTGGGGAAAATTGGTCAATGAGACGGAAGGCCAAACGCAGAAGTTTAAGTGATTTTTTTTTTTATCTTCAAACAGTTTTCTTCATTTTATTTATTTTTTTTTCAATTTCTTAGACAGCACTGTGGCATCAGTATAAGGAGCATGAGCATAGGGTGGAACTATACTAGTTTTGGACATGTTTTTATCATTGCTTTGTGTCTGCCAACGCATCATTATTGGTAACATAGAAGCTTTAAGTTTGCTCTCTAATTGAAATTGAACGCCTGCCCTCGTTCACGCTTAATTAATTTGCTTGTTCGCTCGCGATGATGATTTACCTTTTTAAGACAGTTTTGCACGCATTTTCACTACGCCTCATTTTTCCCCTATTGCTTCACTCGCGCATAGGCACACACACACGCGCGCACATACACAGTTACATACTAAGCCGAATTTTTGCAATTAAATTACAAATTGGTTTCAAATAAATGTTGTATGTGCCTGTTTATTATTTTTCGCGTTGTACACTATTTAATACACTTTTTTGTACATATTTATAGTTTTTCGTTCGTGTTATAATTAAATGGTTACTGCAGAGCACAAAACCAACGAAAAGAGAGAGCACGAAAAAATGGTGCGATTTTCCCCCTGGTTTCAAACACACACACGCACACAGAGATAAACCGAATGAATGACAGTCGGCAGTGTGGCCATGCGCGAAAGTGGTAAAAATACACCAGTGGAAAAAATACAAAAGTATCCAGTTTGCAACAAATGAGCATTCTCCATGCTTATGAAATAAGCCAAACTATTAGTTACATGCATGTCAATCACAACCACAACAAAAGAAATTTAATTAGAACTTTACCAAATATTTTATAATTATTAGACACATACTAAATAAAATACTAGTGCACTGCTCTATATATGCATATGGAACATATACATATATACATACAAGTATAACAGCGAGCACCACATTTAGCCGGCAACTTGTTTCTGTTTATACATAAAAATACATATTACATTGTTTTAGTACACAAACCACACACTATATAGATGACTTCCATTTGAGTTCCTCAAATATCAACAAATGCGCGTAGAGTGCCTTATTAGCCAAATTAAAAGTAACATCTGTATGTGTATCACAGGCTCAGACTAACACACACGCACACAACGCAACTCAATAGTTGAAATAGAAATAGATACGCTAAATTTAAATGTTAACAATGCGAAATGCAAATCTGTAAGCTAGCGCTTGTTTATTAAACAAATGTTGTGATTACTAGCACATTTTAAGATTGTGTTGACCAGGTCGCGGACTCGTAAAATCTACGCCTAAAAAACCCACGGCTAGGGTGACCAAAGTCGCATTCGCAGTAAGGAAAATACCACACTCAACTTTATTGTTATCGAAAATTCTAAATAAAATACCGCATTTCCAACACGTGCGAGTTCAGATCAATATATATAGTTTGAAGTTTAGTTTGAGTTTTATATTAAAATGACAAAAGGGAAAGCAACCAAACTAAAAGCCGTAAGTGATCTGCGCAAATGTTCAAAATATGTGTCAATAAAGTTATTTTTACATCTACATAGCCTCCGCCACTGACGCCGGTTGCAGCACCCAAAGTCGCCGGAGCTCGACGCACAGATTCCCATTCCCAATTGAGATCAGCTCCAGCGTCGCAAGGTGACCAGTCCACATTCAGCCCCAAAGCGCAGTCACAGAAGCGCACTGCCCCTGTGGGTAACGGCCATGGAGGTAAAAAGCAGAAGACAAAAGAGCAGAATGTTAAACCACCTACACTGGAGGAGATGAAGGAACTGCGCGACACACACAATCTTTTTCACTCAAGTTGGTTCAAGCTGCAAGTCAAGGAAATGTTGGAGGAAGTCCATTTAAAACCAAAATATAAAAACTACATTGAAACGTGGATGGAGTCATTCACGACTTTTACACAAAAGTTGAACAATGGATTACTCGACACTTGTCAAGTGGAGGTGCCGCTGCACCTGCATACCAAGATTATTAACTTTGTCTTTAACAAGCCAACAAAGGCGCCAATGCTGATAGGTGCGGCCTCGACGGGCACCCTGCTTGGCCCCAAGATTGTTGTGGATGTGGCTCTCGAAATGCCAGCTGTGAGCTTTCAAAAAGGAGACTATTTAAATTTAATATACGATCAGAAGCGTGCGCTTTTCCTGGCCTATGTGACTGGCAAAATGAAGGATTCGCCAGCCTATGCGGAGGATCACTTTGAATACAACTACTACGGAAATAATCCACTCAAGCCAGTACTTGAGATCACACCTGCCGCCAATTTGAGCAAGCAGCTCCAGTTCCGTTTATTCATCACGGCTCCCTCTGAGATCTTCAAGCTTAAGCGCTTTGTGCCTTGGAACAACAATGTACGACCAACTTTTTTTAGCAACGATACCAGCAATCAGGAGGAGGAGGCTTTGCCCGGTACCCAGCATTACAATGCCAATGTTCTCTTCGATTTGACACTGGCACAGAACCAGGAGCTGATCTGCAAGTCCTTTGCAGAACGGCGCAATTTCCAAGATGGTCTGTTGTTGCTCAAGGTGTGGCTGCGTCAGCGCCAGCTGGATATTGGCTACAGTGGCTTCAGCTCTCACATACTGGCTGCCTATATTGTGTACCTGAATCAGCAGCGTATACTGCACCATTCCAGCAGTAGTTACCAAGTGGCACGCACCGTCTGGAATCAGTTGGCAAACAGTGACTGGACACAGGGCATCACCCTCGCAAAGACTCAAACGGAGGAATTAAGCACCTTATCTGGTTACTACGATGTGTGCTTTATGGAGTGCACCGGCTACTATAATCTCTGTGCCAATATGCCGTTGGCTGTCTATCGCCGGGTCTGCGCTGAGGCCAAGCTGGCTGTGGACCTACTCAATGATACGAAGTTGAACAGTTTTCCATACATCTTCATGCAAAAGTGCCCGCTTTACACACGCGTTGACAACATCCTGAAGTGAGTAATAAATACTGATCCAAGAATGATGTTCCTCGTAAACGTTCTCTGTTTTCTACTGCAGGATCACCAATAAAGCCAGCGTTCATCAGCTACTCACAATGCATGCACCTCCACATGCCAAGTGTGATTATGTCAACAATGGCTATCCACAGCTACTCACAATGCTAACAGAGTAAGTGGCCTCCAGATGACTCATTTAAGGCCAAATTAACTCAATTTCGACCGCAGACTCCTACAAAAAGGCCTTTCTAAGCGTGTCCACTACATCCTGCCCCTAGAGGTGCCGACCAGTCCTTGGTCAGTGGACAGCAAAGCACCAATTATTGGCCAGAGCATACAACTGGGCTTCATACTCGATCCAGAGCATTCCTACGAAGTGCTGGACAAGGGCCCTGCGGCGGACGATGATCCAGATGGTGCCGACGAGTTCCGCCATTTCTGGGGCGAAAAATCCCAATTGCGTCGCTTTCAGGATGGCAGCATAACTGAGGCCGTGGTTTGGGGGGCGGCCACGGATGCGCCCAGCAAGAAGCGACTAATAGTGCGTCAGATTGTGTTGCATTTGCTAGAGAATCGACTCCAACTGAACCCCGATAATGTCCAGTTCATTGCCTCCGAATTTGATTTGGTCCATTCGCTGACTCCGGCTTTCAAGTTGAAGCACTTAAAATCAAAAGTGAAACTGGAGCAGGAAACTGATGCGGAGGCCATCACCCCACATGTGATACACTGCTATGATGAGCTGGCGCGCCAGCTGCAAGGCCTGGAGGATCTGCCACTGGAGATTGTGTCCATATCTGGCATATCGCCGGTTTTCCGTTACTGTGAACCCCAGCCGGTGCTCCCCCAGGCGCGTCTGGCGGATGACATGCTAGTTACTGGTCAAGTGCAACGCATCATCATCCAACTTGGCCAGAGTGGCAAGTGGCCCAACGACCTTGGCGCCCTGCGCAGCCTCAAGACAGCCTTTCTCATTGAAATTGGCGAGAATCTGCAGGCGCAGTATAAACTGACCTGGAAGGTGAGTAAGCAGGGACTGCTGGTGCTCAAGTCCGGCTTTTGCTTCCTCGTGGAGCTGGCTCATCCCAAAGAGCTGGCGCTGCTCAAGCAGCAGCAAACTGAGCGCGGTGTGATTACCTATGTGGACAACCCGCACAGTCGTGAGCTGGAGCGGCGTCACTACATTCTGCCCAAGGTCAATGGGGCCTTGCATGCCCTGCATCAAACCCATAGTGCCTATGGACCCACAGTGCTCATCGCCAAACGTTGGCTGGCCTGCCAACTCCTAGATAATGGCATGTGGCCTGAGATGGTCACCGAGCTGTTGGTGGCCCATCTGTTCCTGCAACGTCATGCGCCACAAGCCACAGCGTCACCCCAGACGGCGTTCCTGCGCTTTCTCCAACTCCTGAACCATACAGACTGGAGTGGCGAGCTATTCCTGCTCAACTTCAACAACAGCTGGCCAGGTGAGTCAATCTTGGTTGATAGGCAGCAGCCGGTTTCAGCTTATGCATCATTTGCAGAACAACAAATTGTTGACCTGGAGCACAGCTTTCGAAGCGAACGTGACAGCTATCCCCCTTTGTGCCTGGCCACTGCCTATGACCAGCAGCATGCCGGACGCCTGTGGACATCTGAAGAGTCGCCCAGTCTTCAGGTCTTAGCTCATGTTGCCAACCTGGCTCGTCATGCCCTGGAGCTTGTCGAGACTACACTACGGTCGCCGCTATTGGGGTTCGTGCGTCCTGTGCAGATGTTCAGGGCTTCCAACGAGGGTTTCGACTTGGTCATTCAGCTTAAGCCGGATCTGGTGCCCAATACACTGTGCTTCGACTACGGTTCACCATTTGTGCCGCCATCCCAACCTAATTTCCGTTTGTCAATGGCCTGTCAGGATCAGCTGACCAACATTGTGCGATTACTGCGGGTGAGTAACATTCAGAGAACTGCAAAATGGGATTACAAGCGCGCTCACCGCTTGCTTCCCCCAGCCTCTCTCAATCGTCCAATTGCGTGTTAAGCGACCATTCGCCGTCTCTCTCTCAAATTACCTGCTGTCTAAATTGAATATTGTGATGTCGACTTTGAAGTTGTAGGCAATGATGAAAATGAATGCAAAATGTTGACGTTCGCTCTACTGTGTAGCTCTCTGGTAACAATGTACATATCCCAGCGGAGTAAATGCCGAACTCATTCATGATTACCTCTTCAACACTTTATGGAGAGTGTGGTCTTAATCGTCAATTACGACCCAGTTTACCTTGCCATAATCTGGGCGGCTTTGTAGAGCGATTACATTAAAAACCACGTACTTACTTTGCAATTGAAAGGTAGGATGTAGAGCCGACCACACTTCGACTCAAGATTACATTCCCACACACATTGTTGTTGAGGTAGTACGAGGTCAGTGTACCTTCTTACACACTTTGTGTTTTGACTCTTATACTTTGTGAATGGGTTCCTTAAGTATCTGACTTACTGCTCAATATACATATACAGAGTAAACGAGTATATTGTATTCGCGTAGATGTCCGTTCGTAGGTAGACTCTTAGATCAAGTTTGTTTTACAATTTTATCCACGCGTCCTCCCGCCCCCTCAAAACGATAAAAACCATACATCTCCCACAATTTTTCACACATTTAGTTGAAACTCGGTTTGTATATATTTCATTACGATCGAATAAGAATTGTAGACAAAAAACCATGACCATTGCTTGAGCAGATAGAAAAAATCTTTTTTGCAACAGTCGCAGCAAATGTCACGCGACCGCAACCTGCTATATCAATAAACAAGTGAGTGCCTCTAAAATTTTGGGATTTTCCTTTTGCAAAAACTGGACAAGGAAAGGGACAGCACCAATACAATACGTACATATGTACATATTTTGTTTTGGCAGAACGTCTTTATCATAAATAGAAAAAATATTTTAAAAAAAACAGCATTAAATGTATTTAATTTATTTAAATGCGGGGCGGGAGAGGGCCCCAAGGCGAGTCTACAGAATTTGGTAACTCTATAAGAATAGTCTCCGAGATCTAGGTGTTTATACGGACGGACAGCGGTAGATCAGCTGTTAGGGTGTTTTTTTTTTTGCCATACAAATACAATTCTTATCCGATCGTAATGAAATTTTGCAGATCGGTAGATAATGTACTACGACTACTCAAAAAATGTGGCCGGCTAATTGCTTCCTATTTCTATCTGTTTGATTTCTAGTTGGCGTACTCCAACTACGCTGCATTCTTCTACAACCCTCATGGCGGCAAGGAGATAGCCATTAAATGGCGACCCAATGCTGTGTTTGCGCCCAAACCCTTTAAGGTCAATGAACTCCAAGCCTGCTCACCCTACAGCGATGGCAAGGTTCAGGTGCTCAAGGATACGCTTGTGGAGGATTTTAAAATACTGCTAAAGGATTACTTCTTGAAGGTGAGCACACCCGAAGAGTTGAAGCTAAATAAATCACGGCCGCGGTATTTCAACGGCGTACTGCTGGAGAAGAAGAGCTTAAAACCCAATAACAAGAAGCTGGAGAAGAAGAGCTTAAAGCCCAATAACAAGAAGCTGCAGGAGAAGGAAATTGCTAAGGCAAAGAAGACGAAGCGAACAATGGGGGCGATACCCAAGGCAAGGCGTTTGAACCTGAAATAAAGATAGGGGGAAACGAAATCCTGCAGAAATCCAGGTCTACCTACTCTTTTTAGAAACCTCCATCCCACCCAGACTCTGAATTTGTTTTTGTTTGGCTCTATGATCCCATCTCTAATAAAAAAAGCGTCTGACGAAGACCAATGCACTGAGTATCCTATCGTGACATGTTCATTTAATTGGCAGTTAGGGATTGATGAAATATATATGCCGAATCATTGGCCATTATTTTGGCCAGCGTTATTCCACTGGCTCGCATATACCTCCTGGGATGATGCTTCCTTTTCCTGTTGCCGTTTCAACTCTTTCTCCTGCTGCCGCAATTCGCGCTCCTGCTGCTGCTCCTCATAGTGTGGATTGGGCATGCATAAAGGAGGTGGAACTTTGTGCCGATAACGACGCCTATGACGCCCTCCTTGGGAGGAGCTTGGAGCCAAGCTCATGCTTCGAGCGGACAATTTTTGGTCCATGGTCTGAGGGTTCCGCTGATCTTGAGGCTGTGCCACTATACCGGCTTGTTGCGATCTGGAACGTCGAGAAGTAAAATTCATGTGGTACTCCCCGGAGCAGAGAGCACCACTGCAAGGGCACAGCGGCTCTGGATCTGTGTTGCAGGCCGCAGATGTGGTAGTCGTACAATGCGTCAATGGGGAGGCGGAGGCCTGTTGCCATCTGGAGCTACAAACATCCATTATGTGCTCACACTCGCCGGGGCAGATAAGTCTGCTGCAAGGGCTCGGCGGCTTCGGATCTGTGTTGCATCCAGCCGATGCGGTAGTCACACATGTTTGTACACTCGTGTGACAATGTCTCACGCTGGGACAGTTTTGGCAGCTGGCACTGGCACACTCCAGAAGGCCACTGGTCGACGTGGCCGCCGAATATTTGAGCGGAAACGGTGAAGATGATTCCCTCTGTTTGGACCAGTTCAGCTGCGTGGCCACGTTGGCCACTGCGCGTGTGGGTGTGAAGGCAAGCGGGAAATGGTGGTCCTCATCTTCGTGCTCATCCTCCTGGTGAGGCTTTCGTTCACCACGAGTGAGCAAATCCTGTAGCGTACAAAATTGGTTGGCAGCGGGTGGAGTTACAGGCACAGGCGGAGCCGACGGCGCAGGCATAGGGTTAGCGCTAAAGAAGTTGCCTGGCGCTGCGTTGAATCCGGCTGCGGTCAACGGAAACATCTGACCATTTGGGGCTAGTCGATTGTAGCTTACAACGCGAACATCCTCCACGCGTCGTATGTCCTGCTGTGTTAGCACAAACACCTCATTGCCAACCATTACGGGCACTGCGTCGGGCGAGTGCAGGGACATTCAGTGGTGGCAGCCAATGATAAAGAGAATAGTTACACCTACCATGAATAGCTGGGGCCGCCTCCTCCGATACGTGAAGCACCTTCTGCACCGTGGAATTGTGGGCCATATCTTTTCTTGCTTTTACTTTACGATACAATTTTGAAAAATCATGAAAATCAATGTGTTGGCTCTGAGGATTTTAAAACAATTTATATTACATAGACAGTGTGTTCAAGGTCAACACAACTGTACCATATGGGAGTCTCGTCCAACTTTTGAAGTGTCACGACGATGTAACGTTGTAAGTTCTAAGGTTTTTAAATCTAATATTCCTCTTCTTCGGTTTGGATAATATATTGGAAATTATTTGTTTAGACAAGTTTCTGAACCACCCGAGTTTCTTCTACACATCAAAGTTTTAAGGTAGCTATATGATAATAGAGGAGGACTATTTATATTTCGGGAATAGCAAATAATAACAAACAATCCTGCAAATCGATAGAAACCTCCCATAAATATTAAAGCACTTAGTTGAAATTCGGTTTATATGAGTATTAGCACATAATCTACCACAATGAAACTCAGCAAACCACTTCTGAACCATTCAAATGGATGGTGGAAGCCTTTTCTTGGTTTCGGCGAGGATGGTTTTTCCCGAGAAATAAAACTTAATCAGCACACGAAATCTCATACTCATAAAAATTCGCTAGATTGTCTGCAGGCATTGTCAAACTAAATGACGCCGCTTGCTGAAACTTGACAGTAGCCTTAAATAATGCAATCAGTTCTTTTATAGTCGTTGATGTGGCAAGCTAACCACCAATAAATTATTGTTTTATTCTGCATTAGTTCTGATGGTGTTTAAATGATGCATTTTATTTAACTGATCTGGGAAGTTGATATATTGTTTCTGCTATTGCAGATCATATTGTTATTGTTAATAATAAGGCATTACTGCGAAAACGCACATTGTTGATTGGGGTTGCTGGTACTAATCTGTGCGTAGACTAAATTTAAATTTCGTAAATTTCCTTAGGGCATTGTTTTGGTCATGTTGTTCAATTTGTTTTTACAGTTATACAATAGATGTCTATTTAAGCATTGGAGCTCTTTTAAAAAAAGGCCTTACAAAATTATACGTCTTTTATCTTATGTGTCTTTTATTATAATTAATACTTTATATATAACATCGCTGGTGCGTGTGTCTGTATACACATATTATACGGGAGTGCTTTGATAACATACAACTGACAACAGATAATATTAGTTATAATTAGTTATAATATATCGCACGGTATTTAGCTTATCGATATTAAGGTTATGCAATCTTATAACAGGACAATATGTATTTGAAACAAATAAATGTACAACTTAGTTCATTTTCTTCTTTTTAGTTCAAATAAAAGCTTATCTTTAAAAATATGTTTTATTATTGCTTTTGCCTGTTACATACATACATTATACTCGTATAAAAAAAAAACCTAATTTTAAGCTATCATAAATCTGAAATTAACTCCGAGCGGACTCCTCCTTCATAGGAACTGTTGCGCCCACACCAGCCAGAGCATCCTTCTCTTTATTGCCAAAATCGGGATACAATTTGGCGACTTGTCCCATGGGTGTGCAAAGCCGTCCAGCGAAATCTAAGCGTTTGTTCAATTGACTTCGTTCCGCCGAACTGATTATATCCAGTAGGCAACTGCAAGGAAATCAAAAGTGTTTATCTTATATACATAAATATAGTAGGTCATACAAAAAGTATTCGCTGTTCTTTTTTTGGTACGTTTTTGAACCAAAACTTTCTTTGTTCAAAATCAATTTTTCGGATAACTTCATAATTCTATCGGCTTAGAACTTCGGTTGTTTATCAGCGAAAAACTTGACCAAGTGATTTGCGGTCGGCTAATATTGTACTATCAAGTGAGTCTTGCAGAGATCGAAACAAATGGTAGTGAGAGGGTACAAGGTCCGGGCCATACGGTGGATGCATCAAGATCCTAACCAAGATCCTTCAGTTTGTTCAGGGTCATCAAAGAAGTGGGTGGCCTACCATTGTTGTGATGAAAGACAAACTCTTTCTTGGGAAATTCTGGTGGCTCTTTCTTGATTTATTCATTGAAACGGTCGATTTGTGCACAGTAGAGGATAGAATTGACCGTTTCGCCACGTTATAGCAGCTCATAATTGACACCACCCGCGCAACATAACCTTCTTTATCGTCAATAAAGGTCGTCCACCCAAGGTGTTTGTGGAAGGGCAGCGGCTTTTGACCATGATCGCTTGGGTTGGATATTCTCGTATTTAATCCATTTTGCTTCGCCCGTAATGCTTTGCTTAAAAAATGATTGCATTTTGTTACGCTTCAGCAGCTTTTCTCTGATGGTTATTTGGTCAATTACATTTCTTTGCTTCTTTGAGTAGATGATTCCAAACTGTCATATGGTTGATGTTTATTGCCTCCGCTATCTCCTGTTAGCCGGTCTTGCTCCATCAGTTGAAAAATGTAATTATCTTTACAAGCACCTTTTGCATCGAAATTTCGAGAACAGAGTTGAGCAAACCACGCCTGGTTCCGGCGTTCACTGCCAGCGTTCTCTTGTTATAGTAAATAAGCATCACATAGTATATTTCTATGATATTTCACTCATATTCAAATCAGTATAACTTTTAACGCGAGCAACGAATTGCACAACTGTCTTCACAGCTAATTTGACACAATCGTGCTTTTGACATAATCAGATTAGTGTATATGGACACCAACACCACCTGGTGTCAAAAAATCGCGAAAACTTTTTATATGACCTATTACATTGATGTCAACCACTCACCGTGGACCTGAGCTGGACATGCGGCGCTTGCTGGCCTTCAGCAAGCTATTCGTACTGCTGCTCACATTGTTAAGTGGCTCTAACCGCTCTGGGGACAGCGGCGACTCTGTGTAGGAGCGCAAGAGCGACGAGCCCGGCTCTGTTTTGGATCCCAATACATCGCCATAGGCTGCACGCAGCGATTGCAGACTCTCGAGAAGATTCTTGTGATGCGGAGTGTGGGCATTAAGTTGAATGAGCTGATCCAGCTCCCTGTACAGCAACCGATATTGATCCTTGACTTTAGAGGGCTTCAAGCTGTAACACAGGCAGGTTGGATGTTAAGAAAGAGGCTCCAGATTGATGACGCGGCTTTGTAGCTTACCGTGCGCCGTTGGTGTGAGTGAAGGGCAGAATGTCACCGCGGGAGGCACTCTTGTACAGCTCATGAATGTGCTGCTGACAACGCACCTCGTCCTGTTTGTCCATATCCTCTTTGACCAACAGATGGAGGAAGTGCGGCAGCCAGCTGAGTTGCCGCTGCAAATGGAACAAAATTGTCGAGCTGGTGGTCAATGGAAAATATCGAGGAAACCGGCGACTGAGATTGTAACCGGGAGGATTCTTAATTTTCAACGGAACCATCCGTGACATCTTCATCAGCTGCCCCAACTCTGCTGTGCGGTAGTCTGAGACACGCCCGCCGGGCCCATCGCAAATTGATGGAGCCTCGTCCATGCTGGAGCGGGTGATCATTAGTGAATGAACAAAAATTTCGGCTCCACGGGCGGACAACATGTGACTGGTGGTTTTTGTGCCCGTTTTCCTGGGCATCTCCAGCAGCACAGAGCGTCCGTTGAGCAGAAAGTTGATCAAACACGAGCTGGGACGGGAGGTCACGTCTACGGGGGTCACCAGGAACTGGCCTACACAAGGTTGCAGATCGGCTGAGCCACAGCCCCGTGGAGTGCACCATTTAAGGGTGACCGTCTCGTACGTGGCGCCGGGCTTGATGCTAGTGGGAAGATGCAGTTCCGAGCCGCAAACCAAAGTATGCGCTCGTCGAGCATGTAATATTTCAACATCATAGTTGGCACTCGAGTTGGCATTCTGCTCCTCCTTCATTGGAATGTTGGTCACGGTGGTGCTGGCCAGATCGTAGTGTTCCAGGATGAGATGCGTAAGCTTATAGGAAATTTCGGGAGCGTTCACTGTATGAATTTCTACATCTAGAAACGGAGAGATCTCTAGAAGGCTGCGGTTGGTCACCATCGAATCTACGCCTAAGGGCACGATATTAAGAATGACCAGATGACAGTGATCAATTGCCAGACCCTTCTTGGCTGGAGGAGCAGCCTGCACATTCTGCTGCAGCAGCACAGTGTTGAAGATATCCTCTAGGCTTTTCATGCTGGTGTTGTCCCTTGCCGAGGTGATGCATATAACCCGTCCTTCGTTGGGAATTTGCTCCGGGTCACAGCCGCTAGCCAGGGCCTGAATTTGTTCATCTGTCGGCTCAGCCAGGGCGTCTATTGCTGCCCGTAACCCGTGTATAACCGAATAGTCTGGGGACTGGGGCATACTTCGCGAAGGCACACCCACCATGACCATGGCATTCATCACATGCGACATATTCTGCGTGCTGGTGCTCCAGGTGTTCACTATATGGGCAGCACTGTCTGAGACAATGAAACGCACATGCTTTTTGCCCGGAAACAAATCCCAGACAACGCGACAGTACTCTATGGACGACTCAACAGCACAGGTCCACAGGCTTTTGCTAAATTGTGTGCTACCGATGGCAGCGCCGCTGGCATCCACAGACGGCTTGCCTCTCAAGAAGTCCATCGATATGTACTCCTCGCTGGCTATGCTGAAATAGCGCGTGTGGTCCAGCACAAATATGGTTTTCTGGTTACTCTCGAACATAATTAACAAATAAATTATTTATATTAAATGCAATTGTTTACAATAGATACGTTCGATTACACTTGTTTTTAATCACAGTAAAACGCCGCATAAATAAGCCGTATGGCTATAGGGCCAGCTGATCTGGCAACGCTCAGTAAAGCGAAGTTTGGCATTCAAATACAGAATTACGATAGATTTGCTGCATAGAATAGATATACGGCTATCGATTGTTTTAGTGGTTTTCTTAAAGGAAAAATTTTAATAGCGCGTTTCTGCATGTATGCGAGGGCATTATGCATTATAAATTACACATATTCTTTTCTATTAGACATATATAAGGGCAAATGCAGTGACAATTGCCCACAATTGATGAAAGTCAGAAACCATCGATTGTAATGAGACTCGCAAACCATTGATACCGTGATATCGATTATAATGCAGCTGTAAGTCACGTTGTCAAGGCAGAACGTAGGCGTTAGTTACAGAATTGTACAATTTTCGTATATATTTTATATTATTGTGACAAAATTGCAAATTGTGTGAAAATACAAGCAAGTTGGTAACACCTAGTGTGGCAACATGTCGTGGTTATTGGGCAGAAATCGTCAGCAGCAGCAGCCTGCTGATTTTGGAGTAGAAGGTTCTGACGGTGGGGGCGGGGGCGGTAATCCAGATGGGAAAACTGCCGGCGAGCGAGGAAATGATGCGCAGCTTACAAAGGCCGAACGAAAGGCCATGGAAGCCTACCGATTTGACTCCTCGGCATTGGAGCGCGCTGCGGATGCAGCCAAAACGCTGGAACGTTCAAGTAAGCAGTGTTATTTCATCAGCTCCAAAACGCATTGCATAATCATAATCGGCACCGGCCATGCGCCGCAACGTGCTCTAGAGCATGAGCGTGTGGATTGCCTTGCTGATAAATTGATAATGATGTGTTTGTGAACCCTTTGTAGAACATGCACGGGAGGCGTTGGAACTGTCTAAGATGCAGGAAAGTACCCGACAGTCAGAGTATGCCACCAAGGTCAAGGAGTACGAGGCCCACATTGAGCAGGCCAAGGTGGAGCAAAAGCGCATCGATCACGAGGAGCGGCGGAAGACCCTTATCGAGGAAACCAAGCACCAGCAGCAACGGGCACAATACCAGGATCAATTATCCCGCAAGCGGTATGAGGATCAGCTGGTGCAGCAGCAGCGCGTACAGGAGGAGAATTTGCGCAAGCAAGAGGAGAGTGTCCAGCGGCAAGAGGCCATGCGTCGTCAGACCATTGAGCATGAAATCGAAATGAAGGAAAAGAATCGCCTCAAGCTTTTGGAGCACGAGCTGCGTGCCAAAGCCCGCGTGGATCGCGAGAACCGCGATATCAATCTGGAAAAGATACGACTGAAAGCGCAGGAGCATCGCACCACTGTGCTGGAGGGCATACGGTCAGTAATGAATAGTAGCTTGCTTGGCACATTTAATTCAATTCATCTTCGTCTCTAACGGCAGTACCGCTGGTTCTGTAATAGGTACTGGTGCCGAGGCCATGCTCACCGACTGGGACAAGGTGCTGACTGCGGCCGGTGGGCTGTCGCTGCTCGCGCTAGGCGTGTACACTGCGAAAGGCGCTACTGGTGTTGTTTCGCGATATGTTGAAGCGCGAATTGGCAAACCCACTTTGGTGGGTGAGACCTCTCGCTTTGCCTTTCTTGACGCTCTGAAGCATCCGTTGAACTATCTGAAACGCCTGCGTGCGAAGCCCGCCGATGCACTCCAGGGCGTTGTGCTGAATCCGAAGCTTGAGGAGCGACTGCGTGACATTGCCATTGCCACAAAGAATACGCGCATCAACCGGGGATTATATCGCAATGTACTGATGCACGGTCCGCCTGGCACAGGTAAGACAATGTTTGCCAAGAAGCTGGCGGAGCACTCAGGAATGGACTTTGCCATCATGACTGGCGGCGATGTGGCTCCAATGGGCAAGGAGGGCGTCACCGCCATACATAAGGTGTTCGACTGGTCGCACACCTCTAGGCGGGGTCTGTTGCTCTTTGTGGATGAGGCAGATGCCTTCCTGCGCAAACGTTCGTCGGAGAAAATATCGGAGGATTTGCGTGCTGCGCTGAACGCCTTCTTGTACAGAACCTCGGAGCAGAATCCAAAGTTCATGTTGGTTTTGGCCTCCAATACGCCAGAGCAGTTCGATTATGCCATTAACGATCGTCTGGACGAAATGGTGGAGTTCACTTTGCCAGGCCTAGAGGAGCGTGAGCGTCTACTGCGTCTCTACTTTGACAAATATGTGCTGCAGCCGGCGGCATCTGGTGCTAAGTAAGTCGATACTTAGAAAGATTTTCAAGTATCTGTATTTTAATGGCGTCTCTTTCAGACGCTTCAAACTGGACACCTTTGACTATGGCAAGACATGCTCGAAGATGGCAATCTTGTGTGACGGCATGTCAGGTCGTGAAATCTCCAAACTGGGAGTGTCCTGGCAGGCGGCCGTATATGCCTCAGAGGATGGCCTACTTACTGAAAAAATGGTGCTGGACAGATGTTACGATGCCGCCCAACAGCACAAACAGAAGGTGATCGAAAACGAGGCCCAAAGTCATATAAAATTAACTAATAAATGTTTTCCTTTGCAGATGGCCTGGTTATCGGAACAGGAGCGTGCTGATCATAAGTCCATTACGGGCACAAAGCCACTGCCACCTCTCACGTTTACTGCCAAAAAGCTGTAGGAGTACTGAGAGCCACCATAGCCCAGTTGAATTGCATTCAAAATTTGTTTAGGTTTTTAATGGCTAATTTTAAGTTTAACTCACAGGTTTTTCCTATTGTGTACATACATATGTAGTGCATTTACAGTCTGTACAAAGGCAAAGGCCACTTAGTGGTCAGATGGATAATTATAGGTACAATTAAGTTTTACTTACCGATAATTGTATTGTAATGCGATTCTATCGATTGTTGCAGAAGTTATTTGGCGGCTGCCGCAGTTGTTTATGCGTTTGCAAGTTAAGCTATGTATGTTGTAAATTTACATCTGGCGCGCCAGCACTGTGAGAGATTTATATTAAACTTCTCGTTGGCGTTTTCCGCAACAATTGTATGCTCAGCGCGGTCTTTTTATCACTCAACAAGAAAAGAAAGCTAACTTCTGCTAACCAAGGCTTCTTATCAGCTGTTTGTGTGTTATAAATATCGGGACAAAGTAACTATACCCTTTGAAATGGATCAAATAAATAAGCGACTTAACTAATGCTTTTACTTTGATAAGAGAATGTTAAATGTAAAGCATTATAGGCGGGGAAAACATAGATGTCGCTCAACTTATTTCAAACGTCGATTTCTTTCTTCCGATGTTTTTGAACATATGATTTTGCATCACTGACAGACAAAAAGGCAGGAAATATACGTGCATAGGGTAAGATAAAATGCCATAAATTTTCAATTGTAGTAATTGAAACAAGTAAGAACGCTATAGTCGATATTGTCGCTATAGTCGTACTCTGCATTTATTCAATATTCAACACTAAAAAAATGAAACATTTTTTGGACGGGGTTTTCATACAAAATGTTTTTTTTACGATTTTGTCTACAATTATCTGATCTTAACAATTGCGTTTAAGTTTGTGGAAGATATAAAGTTTTGCCGTTTGCGGGGACGGGAGGGGGCGTGGCAAAATTTAAAAACAAACTTGATCTGACGTCCCACATGGAGAGTCTACATACCAAATTGGGTCTCTCTAGCGGACATGGCTAGATCGACTCAGCTGTTGATGCTGATCAAGAATATGGGATCGGAGACGCCTGCTGCCTGTTACATTCTACTAGAGTAAGAGTATAAAAATAGTGATTTTTTAGAAGGATATTCGTGTTGGCAGTATATATATTGTGTTGGGCACCTCTACATAAATAAAAACAATTGTTTTTTATTTGACCTTTAGCCGCCTAACTACATCTATAATAAAGTATATATAAGATTATCTGACTGTTCATTTATATTTAAAATTTCTTTATTTTATAAGAAAAAAGACCGTTATTAATTTTATAAATTCAAATTTTCGACAGTTTCTTGTTGCTTTATAAACATTGCTCACACATTTGAAAAAGTGCGCCCAAAACATCGAAAAATCATTTTGTGCAAACATCGATGTTTCTCCCAGCATTATAAAGTTGTCACTCACTTTTGCATTTTGTTATCAAGGGCTGTTGCTTATATATCGATATACCGGTATTTTTGTTCATATATTTTCCCATACACAAAGTATGATTCTCCCCACATCTATTCAATATTGGATATCCATTCCTTAGCGGCATTCCCGATTTGTTTAACTGCAATTCGATGTGATGCCCGCTATCGGGTGCATGGAAATGTGGATTTGATTTTTTACGAACAATAATAGTTTCCCATTCCTTCAATGCGATTGGGCTTGTTTACAACACTGATCGGTGATCATAGATCATGAAAAACCAACCCTGAAAATGTAGATATTTTATTAAATTTCTGCCAACCCCTGCAAAATGTACAGAATCGAAATGGCGGACAAAATCAATTAGTCATTTTGTGTGATAGTTTTAGTTGACATTTACAAACGTTAAATTTTTTGCCTTAATATTAGCCTTTTTACTTCGTCAAACAGCAGAATGTTGAGTCAATTTTAATGAATATAGTTTTGTTTTTTTAAGTAAATGTAAATGTTTAAGTAAAACGTTATATTGAAGTGTTAAAGTTTAGTGTTTTTGTTAGAATGGTCCGTCCGTCCGTATGAACACCTACATCTCGGAGACTGTAAGAGCTAGACTCACCAAATTTGGTATGTAGACTCCCCTTGTAGTTAAAAGTCAGTTTATGTATATATTTATTAGCACATAATCTGCCGGTTTGCCAAATTTCATTAATACTAATTGTGGACAAATGGTGGGAGGGGGCGTGGCCAAATTTTAAAACAAACTTGATCTGACGCTCCCACGAGGGGAGTCTACATATTAAATTTGGTAACTCTAGCTCTGATAGTCTCCCAGATCTAGGTGTTCATACTGAATACAATATTGACGTTTACTCTACTAGAGTACGAGTATAAAAACTCATTGAAGATCACTAGCACAACAACAAACGTAGATCAACTGAACGAACGCCGGGTAAGCTTGTTTTAGTATATAAATATTAATCATAATACTTAGCTCATATTATATTAATAGATATTAGAAATATGGATAGGAATTCTGATTAAGTAAAATTCAAATGATTTTTTAAATTTCTAAAGCACATTAATTTCACAGAAATATCGAAAACATTAATATTAATCGATATTATCAAGATATGTATTTTTAAAAGCATCATCAACCCTAATTCACAATCATATCTACAGCTGATTCTGACTCTGTTGCTTATTAGTTTTTAAAATAGTTTGTTAGTTTTTCAATTAGCGTTTGTTGCCCAAAATGAATACAATAACAATTAATGCTCAATCCTGTCGCGTTTGTTTAGAAACGCATGAAACCTCACTGTGCCTCAGCGATGCAGTCGAGTATAACGAATTAAATATGCAATTGTGGCAAATGCTGGAGAACGTCTCACAAGTAAAGGTAAAAAGTTTTGCGTGTTTTGTTTGGCAATGTCAACTGTTTGTTTCACGAGCAATTTACCTGCAGTGCTATTGGAATGAGAGTAAGTGCGAGGACCCCACAGATGTGCCCACACAGTTGTGCCATAACTGCACGCGTCGCCTGATCAACGCCTATGAATTCATACGCCAGGTGGAAAAATCGGAAGAAGTACTGCAGGACTTGTGCAATAATCTCCAGCCACATCAACCACAATCGCTAGCGATCAAGAACAGAACGCAGATTCTTCTGTGCAAAGCTGAAATAGAGGACAAGAATAATCCCGTCGTTACCCTGCCAGAGGCAGACTCTGAGCTGACGGAAGTTCTGCCCTCAGCATACGAGGATGTGGATGCGGCTACACCCAATGAAGACGCATCTCTCCTACCAGAGCACGATGTAGATGTTTCATCTGAGAAGTCGGCGTTTGGCAAGGAATCAAACGAGTTTGTCGACGATTATATACAACTGCAGGGTGAATTAGAGTTAGAGTCGGAAGAAATTACATATGTGCAGTCACAAGACAAACAGCCGACATTATCCCCATGCAACCCGCAGCTGCGCTCACGGTTGACAAATTCACAACACTACGTTTACAAATGCGCCGTTTGCCCACGCGTGTTTGCCAAAAACGAATCTCTGGCTAAGCACTTCGCGACGGCACATAGTCAAAAAGCGGAGGAAGCCGCCCAACAACTGGCCAAGGCGAGTGACGGCTTAACCTGCGAGCACTGTCCTCGCATTTTCAAACGCCAGGACACGCTTCGCCGGCATATGCAAGCTTTTCATCCGGAAAGTGCTGTCGGCAATTATTTAACAGAGCCCTCAAGTATCCAAAGAAAACGCATCGCCAAACGTCGGGAGTGTCCCTACTGTGGCATTAGTTTTCCCGTTTCCAGCCTAACCATACATATACGCCGGCACACTGGTGATAACCCCTACAAGTGCTCCGAGTGCGAAAAATCCTTTCCACGTAGCCAGGACCTCAGCTTACACAGGCGCCAGCATACGGGGGAACGTCCAAATGAGTGCAAGATTTGCTCGAAGAAGTTCATCTCTCAAAATAAGCTAGCCCGGCACATGCGGCTGCATACTGGGCAACGTCCCTATGCCTGCGATAAGTGCGAAAAACGTTTCATCCAGTCGAACGATTTGAAGATTCACATGCGTCGTCATACGGGCGAGCGTCCTTATCGATGTGGGGTCTGCGGTGAGGGTTTCGTTTGTGGCTCCCTTTTGAATATTCACCGCATCGTGAAAGGACATCAAGCTCCTGCGCCAGACACTGGCAAGCCCGATCCATATGAGAACACTCGTGTCAACAAACGGCGAGCGGAGGATATTGAACGCATGCGACTCAAACGTGAAGTCGTTGAAGACGTAAAGCTGCAGGAGAAGCCGGCTTCCATGGCTAAACCTTATAAGTGTGGCGTTTGCGACTTGAACTTCAAAAGCGGCGCCCTACTGACCATTCATCGTAATAACATGGGGCATTATGAGTTGGGAAATGTGAACTATGGTGATCCCTATGAGCACAAAGGAAAACAAAAAGAGGAACAGAAAAATAGGCAGAGGGCCCGCGCCACTTAGTTGTGGGCTTAGTGATAAGGAACTGAGAATGTTACAAGACTTGGAATTATATTTATTTAATTTTAATGTTGTATATTAGAAAGCTCTGATATTGATTCAGGCGTGTATGCATATAAGTATAAATATTAGTATTTTTTTCAATAAATTTTACAATAATGTAAAATGTGCGTATAAATGTACATTTCAATTATTTTGTTTTGCTTAGCATACTTTTTGGACCCCCATACGGAATACGTTGACAATAGTTACAATGACATTTCTTAAAAATACTACTTTTATAGAAGAGATATTTGAAAAAAAATAAGCCGGAAATAATGTCACCTTTTTATATGAAATTTAACTAAAATGATAACCTAATGATAATTATAGTATATAACTGCTCTGCATATACGTTATCGAATCCGATAATTCTATGAACGACTACGATTACTTTGTGGCGCTGCCGTTCTGTCATTTCTGAAGTACACAATTTGCAAATTTATGTACATGCATGTATGTACATGTACATCAAATGTACATAAGTATACAAAAGAACTTTTCTTGGATTTGACGCTATTTATTTGAATAGCAGAAGTAATAAATTTAGTTAGTAAATCTAGCAGTAAATATGATTACGACCAACAGCTACGTTGCTTAATAATATGCAGCCGTACATTTTGATTGGGTGTCAACCGAATTTGAACATTCGTATTGCGTGGTACGTAAAGGAGCGAGTGCAAGAGCAAGAAATATATTTTTGTAGGAGTCAAGCATTGTAAAAATATATCAAACGCTAGATTTAAATGATGTATTTTATACGCCATTTCGAAAATAACCGAACGAAAAGTCAGAGTTGCCACCTGAGATGAATTCGATCATATACAAATTTCAATACACACGCATGCTTTTTGCTGCTGGCTGCAAGAGTTTTACCATCTGAAAAAGTAGTAGCAGAAAGTTATAAAAAGTAAAATAAATTGTCATTTACGCCTTGTCTCAATATACAAGAGAGGGAAATAAAGTGTAAGTCGGCGAGGAACAGCTAGGTACGAGTGCTTACATATTTGCCTGCGCCCATGGTTATGGTGTGTTTCATTAAACACCCTCGCCAAAACAAGATTTACATTCGCAGGTAAGCAATATTAACTGTAAAATATGGAAGCTGTACATATAAATAGCTGGTATAATACGTTTTAATGTCTTTTCGTTTTGTGACAGCAGCAGCGACAGTAGTACATGGGTATGAGTCCTGGTCCGTGAGCTGCAATCTACTCTTTCATTTTTGCGGAAACTATACAACTTAATGGTAAGACCACTGCCAAGTTTTAATCTAATAGCATAAAATGACATTACCTACAATACAAAAGGTAATTACTAGCTTAAATTTTTGCAATAGTCAAATCCAAAAAATACATAAATATGTAGATAAGCAATGGCTATGGGCACTGGCATTGGGGACATCATTACGTCTACGTAACATAAGTATAGATGTACCCTTGGACGCATATATGTTCGCGCTAAATCATATGAAACCCTGGTTGTGGGGAAAATTATATATATAAATGTACCTTGTATATTAATATATGTAAAATTAAAAGTTGTTTTTGAGTTAACAAAATTTCTAAGTCCAAATATAATATTGCAATAAATATCGTCGTCGACGATATTTAGTTTTACAGCCGAAGCGATAAGCACGATAGCGCATTTTTACTGTAACTATATTTGTCATACTACATATATAACTTGCAAATTTAACAATGGTTATAGCTTAATCATCCATGTATCGGATTTATAAAAAGGGTTTATAAATATGACAATCAATAACAATACTTCGGGTTTATTTACAATTTTTATCGGTATCGATATATCGATTTGCAAGGCAACCAGGCGCGCATGCAAACAATGTAAATTAATTATTTCGCAGCACATATTTGAGAGTAAAAAAAAACAAAAATCTTTTTACGAATATAAAACGCTTGACACTTTAAAATCTTGAAATCTTTTCAGTTTCAGTAAGCAGACAACGTAACTGCCAGAATAATTACAAAAAATACGGAACTACAATTGTTGTCGCAAATACGGCAACTTCAGCTCTTGAAAATACCACCAAAAAATACTGCTTCCTTGAATGCGCGCGTGTTAAACGTTAATATTGCAAAAATCGCATAAAACAGACAAAGATACAAAAATTATAAAGTTTTAAAAAGTAAATACCGAAAAGGACAAAAACGTAAAGTGTCGATAGCCAAGAAGTAAAAAAATACCATTCGCGGACGCGGACCAGTAAAATGCCAAAGTTGTGGGGCGCAACGTACAAATTGTGATTGATCTGGCCTACAACCTAAACACTAGTGAAAATCAAAACCGACGCTGAAAGAATTTGTTGGAAAAAACTTTGAATTGTTAATTTTGAAACTACAACTGCCAAAAAGAGTGCCTGTTTGTGTAACTTTTTACGGTCTGTGGGCAAAATGTTGCCCGCCAAAGGGGGCATCGCGGAGCCAGTCCAAAGCCAGCGAGATAAGACCATGTCGGTGCAGCCAAAGCCAGTGAAGGGGAAGCATTCGGAGGTGCGTACTCCTATTATGAAAACGAGTCTCAGCAATGGTGTTGGCGGTAACATCACTATGAATGTGACACCAGTGCCACTCAAACGCCAGGAGGAATATCGTTTCGTGCCCATTACTGCCAGTGGCAAACCCTGCAACATTACTATTACCAACTACACACCTTCAATCAACAATAACAACAATACTAATTCGGCTATTAAAAGCAAATTGACGCAATTGAATATTGTACAAAAACCTGTGAATGTGAAGCCCATCCCGGGCCCAGCAACAACGACAACGCCTGTCACTGGTCCGCTATTACAATTACAATTGCCCATGCCCGTTGTTTCCGGCACGGCAACCCCGAATGGCAATGCCAACTCGCTACTGGCCATATTAACGACAGGGGGAAAAACGGCGCTCATTGGTTCATCATCGTCCAATGCACACTCTCAGCCTGTCGTGCTGCGTCCAGCCAATCCATTGCCCATACAGCACCAGCAGCAGCAACATGCAATTGCTCCAAGCGTAGTACATGGGGGAGCACCAAAAGCAACGTCTGGACCGCCAGCAACAATCACGACAACAAAGATGCCACTGTCACATCTGACATCTATGGTGGCCAAAACTACAACTGGTGAGTGTTCCTAATGTTATAGTATGTAGTCTAGTTATAGTTATATAATTCAGAAAGATAGACATTTATGAAAAGCATCATCATGTGTAAACATAAAGGTTGTATCCATCATGATATTTGACTTTAGCTAACTGCTCCTCCGCTGTGGCTTCGGTGTCTTGTGTGGGCTCTGCTCGCTTTTGCTTTCAATTTCGGTACGAGAGTACGAGTATATGTGCCAGCCCAGCCAGTCAGCCAGTCTCTCGATTAGTGGCTGTAGCTGCGGCAACGGCGACGGTGACGACGACGTGTGGTGTGCGTGGAGTTTATATATATACTTTTTTTTATTGTATTTTACATGTTTAGTTTACTTTCGTTGGTTGTAGCTGACTTTGACTTCGCTGCATTTCATAACGCAAATGATTTGAAAATTAGAAAATTAAGTTTGCATTCGCCAGCTAATTTGTGCGCGCTTGTGTTTGTGTGTGTTCTATTTTTAAGAATATCTTTTATAATTAAATCGATTGTAAGTGGAACTGCCGATTTTCCAGCTGATGTCACATTGGTCAGTTGAACAGCAAAATTATTGATAGGTAATTGTTAAGTATAGCTATTAATGTGTATGCATTTATGAAAAGAAATGTCTGCTTTTCATTTTTTTTTTTTTTTTATCAATATCAATGTACGAGCATGCAAAGGCGGGCGTGCCAACAACAACAGAAACGGCAGCAACAAAGAGCGTACAACAACGGTGATCAGGTTTTTGCAGCTGCCGTTGCTGCATTAGTTTGCTGAAAACATTAATATTGAGGATCCGTGAGTCGAGCTAAGGCTACTGCTTAACCATAACTGAAGTAATATGTGATTGCTGTATGAAGGAAAGTTATAGTCAGTCTTAGAATCTAGCACTTGATCATATGCGCTTGTTTCTCAACGCTTAACGTGAGTCATATGTAAGGGTGACAGTTATAATACTCTTGCATAGGGTATTGTAATTTTTGTCATGATATAACCAATAATAGAAAGCATCAGTGACTGACTGACCACATCTTAGTACACATCTTTTATATGCATGTCCCTTGTTCCAAAACAAGAAAACAAATCGATTGAACTTCTTCAAATTTTTACAAAAATTGAAATCATCGTATGCATACTAGTGTTTGTATACTTTAGTATTTTCAGTATATATTCCAGAGGCTCGAAACAAATTTCCCTTTTATCTAATGAGCCTTAGTCCAAGGTTACTACAGAGCAACTTTCATTGTGAGATCATAAAAGATCCAAAATCATATTTTTACCAATCCCACCATTAATCCCACGACTCTATGCCTCAGATATAAACAAAGATATGACAAATTGTCTTACATCCTTACATGACCCTTGTTGGTCGAATCTTTCGAGACTCAAATATTTCAAATCTTTAGTGCTCACCTACTCTTTGAAATTGTTAGGATGTTGCCTTCAAAAATTGAATTGATTTCTCAGATTTTTCAGCCGGAGGCAAGTTTGTCAAAGAACTAGTAACTACGCATAGTCATGGTCATAACGCATGAGATCTATTTCACGATATTTTAATAGGTATAGAATTTTGGTTTCTATAAGGTAAGCAGAAGTGAGAACAACAGTCGGCATATCAAATTCCGATTAACAGCTAAGATGTATGTCTATATATATGTATATGAAACTTGGCTTAAACATCGGAATACCAAGCTTCATATATTAATTTGAATTATGTGTTTTCTTGGTGATTCTAGGATACTTTTTCATCCAATTCAGAATTGACTCACTCAGCCATAGCAAACAATGGTCGGGTGAATAATGTATCTTTCCATCATCTCGTTTTGAAAGTAATTAATCTAACTTTACCATTGCTGCTATAAGAAATTACAATGTGCCAACAAAAAGGCATAGTGCGTCTCGAAAAAATCGCTAATTTTCGTATAACTGAATGAAAATTTGTATTTTTACATGGAATGTAAAGACATTTGAGTATAGAAAATACAAATTCATAGACTACATTTTAAATTAGGCAACTATTTGTTCTAAAAAATTATAACGTTTTCCTACATCCACATCTATGTACCTGTCAAAAGGTATTCCTGATTTATTTTTATATATGTTTAATTTGTTGTTTTTTTTTTTTTGCTTTTTCAGCGCCTTCCATTGCCAATAAGTCAACCGGCGCCGCCACATCTTCCACTTCAGCACAAATTTCATTGATAACTCCTCTAAAGAAGCCGATGATACTAACAAAGGCGGCTGTGGACCAAATACGCCTTAAATTTAACCAGGCCAATGCAAATCCGAAGACTCTTATCACAAACAAGGCAAATAAAAGTGTCATCAGTCCAAACCAACCCATGCCCAGCGTTCAGACGGCTAGTCCAGTTGCCTCTCAACCCACACCAACGAAAACTGCTGTAGTTGTACCCGTGTCCATGCCAGTGCCAATGCCAATACCCGTGGCCGTGCCCTCAGCTGCCGTTGCAATACCCGTTAGCAAACCCAGTCAGATGGCCAAGGTCACAGTGAATGGCACGAAAATAATACAAGTCCCGATGATCATGTCACCGAAGATAAATCCAGCACCAGGCGTACAGCCCAAGCTGCAGCGCTCCAAGTCGTGTATGGGCGACGATGAGCCACCAAAGGCCGAAGTTACAATAACCGTGTTACCAGAGTCAGCAGCAACGGAGCGTCGGCATTCAGTGGCCATTATGGCCAAAGACGAGGATGTGATTGAGGAGCCCAAGGTTATAGAAACCATTACCATAGACGATGACGACAGCGAAGAGGAGCTAGAGCAGCCAAAGTCGCCGAAGGATCAGGCAGTAATAGAGCAGCATCAGCAAGAGCAGGGAAAGAAAGTGCTGTCAGATGTAGAGAAGACTGTAATGCCATCATCGCCGTCATCGTCATCACTGCTTTTGTCTAGAAAAAACTCCATTGCCAGTCAGAGTATTAGCAGCAGCATCAGCGGTGCTAGCAGTGATGTTGAGGAGGTGTTTGAAACGGTCATCACACCAGAACCGATGATCAAGTCTGAGCCGGGCATCAAGCCAGATCCAGTAGAGAAGACACAGTCGGTGGTTCCACCAAAGCTAGAGATAAGCATTGTGAAAGCAGAAACATTGCCACTTTCCAAGGAGGACTTTGCGAAATCATTGCATTGTTATGAAGAGATCACCAGCAGGGCGACATCGTTCACATCCACATCGGCGAGATCACGTAGGAGCTCAACTACTGTTGGCGTCTTGAAGCCCTTGGCCAGCTTGGAGGGGCATGCCAATGAAGCCCCCTTGGCTGTTTCCTCAACTACAGTGCAGACTTCATTGATGCTAAAACGCAATATGATCCTAAGCTTTCCCATGCTGCGGTGGCGTGGTCAACAGCCCGCAGTATTGCAGAACTCCAACATGCGCTTTGAGCTTAATCGCTTCAATATGCTTCAGCTCAGCGAGCGGTGCGAGCCGCGCCAAGGGCCGCCTAGCTACTTTGATCGCGCCCTCTGCGATCGTCACCATCGCAGACCAAGTACAGGTGTCAATGAGCCGCTGTATCTCTGTCAGCGCTGCAATTGCCACGGACCGGCAACGGATTTTCTAGCGCCACGTGAGTCCATCCATCCGTGTTCAACATGAAATTAATAATGCTCCTAAACTAATTTTCTCTCTCAATTTGTGTACCTGCTAATTCAGGCTACTGTTCCGTCAGCTGCATACGACGTGCTTCGAAGCGCCACCAGCCCAACAATGCCGTCACTAATGGGACTGCGAGTAAAATGAGCCGCAGCCAGGATGCGCCGGCTGCCGTTAAAGCTACTCATGTCGTTGCACCCGCTCCGGCTACGCATCAACAGCAAATTCAACCATATAAACAGAAACAGGAAAAGCTGACGAAGAAGCCGTTTCGCTGGTCAGAGTATCTCAAGATCAGGGGCAATTGCAATGCTGCGCCCATACACCTCTTCCTCAACCCGTTTCCCATCACTCCGAACTGCTTTGAGCGCGGCATGAAATTGGAGGCCATCGATCCGGAGAACTGCTCCCTGTTCTGTGTGTGCACTATTGTGGAGGTGCGCGGCTACCGCCTGCGGCTTAACTTTGATGGTTACTCCAGCATGTATGACTTCTGGGTAAATGCTGACTCCATGGACATCTTCCCGCCCGGTTGGTGCGACAGCACAGACAGAGTTCTGCAAACGCCTAAGGGCTACTCCGCAGAAAAATTCACCTGGCATCGCTATCTGGTGAAAACTAACGGCAAATCTGCTCCGCGCGCCCTTTTCACCCACTTGAACATGGTACCCCAGAAGGGCATCAATGGTTTTAGCGTGGGAATGCATCTGGAAGCAGAGGACCTCAATGATACGGGCAAGATTTGTGTAGCAACTGTAGCGGATATTCTCGATGAGCGTATTCGCGTTCACTTTGATGGCTGGGACGATTGCTACGACTTTTGGGTGCACGTAAGCTCCCCCTACATCCATCCGTGCGGCTGGCACGAGGGTCGGCAGCAACTCATCGTTCCACCGGACTTCCAGAACTCGGTGTTCAGTTGGTCGGAGTACATTAAAAGAGTGGGCGGCATCGCTGCGCCCGCAAAGCTATTTTCACCACGACTGCCAATGGAGTTCCAGGCGCGCATGAAGCTCGAGGTTGTAGATCAGCGCAATCCCAATCTCATTCGACCCGCCACGGTGGTCACACGGAAGGGATATCGCGTCCAACTACATCTGGACTGCTGGCCCGCGGAGTATTACTTTTGGCTAGAGGACGACAGTCCTGACCTGCATCCAATCGGTTGGTGTGAGGCAACTTCCCATGAACTGGAAGCTCCGCCTACCTACCTTCAGCGCCCATCTCAGATGCCGTGCGATGTGGAGGGTTGTCGAGGCTATGGCAACGCAAAGCGCTTCAATCTCAATGTGCATGCGCTCCGAGATTGCTGTCCCTACTTGCCCGAAAACTGGCGCCAGTGGCGTTCAAAGACAGTGAAGCCGCCGCGCGTCAGCCCGGAGCAAGTCCAGCGGGAGTTGCCTAGCAAGGCGCCACAGCCGCCGGCCTCACTGCAAACGCCCTCACCGCCCAAAGTGCAGACGCCCTCACCGCCCAAAGTGAAGACGCCCTCACCGCCCAAAGTACAGACACCCTCACCGCCGCCCACCAAGCGAAGGAAGCTGGCTCCGAGCCTGCCAGCAACCCAGTCAGGGAAAATACAGCCAAAAAGAGAGCAGCAGCCCTTTGCTCTTGAAGAGACTAAACCGAATACAACGACAGTGGCAAGAGATGTGGCGGTGGATCCGCGTGCCCTGGCTGTTGCCATGCCCATTGTGTCGGATTATGGAACGCAATATGTGAACAACTATCGACTGTGGCAGAAAAACAGCAACTTCGATTTAACGACAATCAACAGCAATCCACTCTACTGGACCAACTGGGATGTCTACGAGTTTGTGGAACGCGCCCTCAACTCTGTCGAAGTAGCTAGAACAACTTTTGAGGAGGACATCGATGGGCGCTCGCTCCTAATAATGGGGCGGAAAGAATTATCCACACGCCTCAAGCTCAAAATAGGACCGGCAACGAAATTCTTCTCGATGATTATCGGTTTGCGTATTGCTGCCGTCTCCAAGTTTCAAACGAGTGTGAATGGACTGATCCCAGAGTCGGAACCAGAACAGAAGATGAAGGACGAGATGCCAATGCGAAAAACAGCCGTAGCTACGCCGGTGAATGGCTACAAAGAGGAGCCAAGCGATGAGGATTATGATGACGAAACGGACGAAGATGAAGTTTTGCTAGATAACGATGACTTTCTCAGTGTGCCACCAAATAGACGAATCGCGAGCAATGCGGACGACGATGTGGTGGGGACCCCACTGAGTAAACTGCATGGGCGTCTGGCCACCGCTTCCTAGGCCAGGTTTTCTACTGCATCGATTCAAATTAATTGTTTAATTTCTATATAATTTCTATTTCTAAGTTTTTTGTTGCGTTGGCGGCTCATGCTTTCCATATTTGATATTTGAAGTTGGGTGTTGCATACGTATTTTGTATAATTATCTATAATATTAATTTTGTAACCTGGAAGCAGAGTCCGCTCTTAGTCTTTATTGTTTCGAAGGGTTAGTTAGCAGCCCCTCATCCAGCTCTATCCATACTTCGAGTGAATTTAAATAAAGAAAAACATAAATAATATTATAATTAAAGCCTTCTATTATCCTGGCCTGCCTCTGATTCGGTTTCAGCTGGTTGTTGCACAGTCGTTGACTCCGGTGGCGACTGAACAGCTAGGGTGCCATCAACCTCGAAGAGCACCTCTCCAAATAGATGCGCCACTTCCACGAATTTGCGAAACTTCTCCATGTTGTCATAGCGCAAATTGTTCGAAATTTGATATTTTTTTAGCGCCAGCAACAGCTGCTGATCCGGTATAGTCTCCTTTGACTTCAGTACAATCATCAGTGCCTTAAGCTCCTCTATGCTTAATTTGAGAAAGGAGTTATCATTGAGCACTTGGGTGGCGATGGGTAGGATTTTCTACAAAATGATCCAAGAGATTAGATAAATTATATCTATCCTATGTCAAAGCAAATATCTAGGAAGCTTAGAAATATAATCGGTAATTAAATCATCTACAATTCCCGGGAATGAGTTGCAATATCTCTAAGTATCTATCTAAATATATCTGTCACATAAGCGATCGATTAGGGAAGTTATTCTATCTTATATATCGCGAAGATGTTACATAATATGTCAAACATTATCTATAATCTAAAACGATTTGAAATATATCTGCAAGGGCGTAGAAAGGGGGCCATTGCTTTCCCACACAATTAGAAAGTCACTATACATTTTTTATATTGGCTACTCTCTTAGAAAGGTTGGGCCGGACAAAGCTTTGGGCAAAGCTGGCTACACCCCTGTATATCTGCGAGAGTTTGAAGCTTCCGTTGTCTAAAGCTAAATTTCCTAGCTTGTTTTCCTCACCTGAGAGACCAGATCCATCATGGCTGAGCTATTATGCTGGTTGGCCAGATGGAAGATTTGCAAAACCACCTCCATTGGCCACTCCTGATTCGCCAGTTTGCCTATGTAGCAGTCCACGAAATCGTACATCTTGTGTTTGGTGGCCAAATGAAGCAGATCGGCACACATGTCCAATGTGACGGCATTGCACACCTCATACGTGTATATATATAGCAACAGAGCCTCGTAGGCATTTGGCGATGCATCGTCCACATTTATAATTCGACCATTCTTTTCAAATTCCGGATCATTTATCATACGCTCAAATTCCTCCGAGGCGGAAGCCAACATGATCTGATGGCAACGAAACTGGCGACGACACCGGGTGGCCTTGGCCTTGTCCACATACCAGACATGCAGCTCACAGTCCGACATTTGACCGTTCCGTAGCAGGTCCAGGCGGCGTAGCTTGCAGTTCATTGTCGTTTGTTTTAGTTTACGTTACGTTTTTTTCCTATTCTTACTATGTGAAATTTTGAATAGCATATTGAAATTTTCAGTAGCTGGGGGGCAAACATGTCAGACCCGGCCGATAAAAAACGCTTATTAATGATGGCTGATGCACAGCCAAGGGTGGCTCAGGACGCTGATAGTACAGCCGAGACGGAAACAAACGCAACAGTTGCCACCGCAGATGCGCAGCCAGAGCAGAAAAGGGAAGAGGAGCAGCGGCATTCTAGCAAACAGAGACGTTTGCAATACTTCCGCGATGGCATTTCGGCCGACTGCGAGGTGCATGTGCAGAGCACCTGTGCCGATGCTGACCTGCAGACCGGCAATGTGTGCTATAAGAAGTTTTCCTGCCATCGCTTATTTCTGGCCACCGCCTCGGATAAGCTGGAGCAGGACGTTTATCAGAACAAGCATTGGAATGGCGTGCTGCAAATCAACGGCGTCTCACCGGAAAGTGTCGAAATATTCCTTGAATTCATTTACACATTCGAGGTAACATCGCTAAACGTGCGGTTGCAGCTCATTTCCGATATATTCATACTCTCCTGTGCCTACAACATGCCCGAGCTGTTGGTTAAGTTCTCTGAGCAACTAAAGGACAAGGAATGGCCACTGGAAAATATATTTCCTGCATTCGACCTGGCATTCCGACATAACATTACCGAACTGGAGCACGCCTGCCTCGCTGTAAGCAAGTAATCATTTACACCAACCATCTACATGTGTACATTTCTTACAGAAAATACTGGAAAACGCTGTGCAATTAGTCCGTGAGCCGAGCATAATGAAACTCCAAATTTACGCGCTAAACTATGTCGTGCAACATTGGCTAGTGACGGAATCAGTCCCTCAAAACGAATTGGTTACCCTGTTACAAGAATATCAGGCGATTAATGACATCAAATTCAGCAATACGCAAAAGTTTCCACATTTCACAAAGATCATCAAGTATTTCCCCACCGTGCTGCTTGATGCGGAGGGGCTCATAACCAAATTTTTTAATTAAAGAAGTTCGCTTAGTTAAATCCAAATGTCAATTTGCTAGTGTTGGGTCATGACTGTGGTGGGCTGTGGGTCATGAGTGAGTGATCCAAAATGAGCTGCTTTTCGAGTCCCGCTAGTTATCCTTTGCAACTGCCTCCCGGTTGTTTTGCAATCGCCGTAAATGAGAAATAACACAGGCATTCATATGTGGTCCTTGTAGTCCTAGTACTTGTCCTTATAAATGTTGTTCCGATCTTGTTCTCGTTCGTTCGTGTCTGCCTGCTCCTCTTCCTTTCCTCTCGGCTGGGGACCGAGGTTCCCCCCCAAGCGTACAAGTCGCCGTCAGCGCGACGCAATTGCACTCCATGTGTATACTCATACTCTAGTAGAATAAACGAATATATTGTATTCGTGCATATGTATGTTGGCAAAAGGAAGCGTTTCCGACCCCATAAAGTATATATTGATAACCAGCCCAGTCGATCTAGCCCTGTCTGTCCGTTTGAACATTTAGATCTCGGATAGCATCCTGCTGTTTTGATTCAGTAACAGGGGCAGGGCTCCTGCTTCGGAAGTTCAGTTAGTAAACAGTGTTAGTAAACGTGTATACACGCAGTTGTTATAAAAAATATTTGCCAGCAGATCCCATCAACGTTGTTGCTCTCGAATTTCCGCTCTCCGCCTCGCGAGTAGTTTCTGCCGAAATTCGGCTTGCAGCACAAATGCTGCTCACAATTCCTTAACAACATCCCATTTAATTTCTTTGCAAATTTACATGTTGCTGCAAGCTAATTTTGGGCAGAAACTACGATGCCTCTGTAAATCTACGTAGCTGTGGAACGAATCCTTCGTCTAGTTCATTTATGATTTAGAGCACAGATGAACAGAATCCAGAAATTCCGTGGGGAAGAAATTAAAAATCGCCGCTTTTGTCCTTTGGATTTTTGCGATGGTGTGTGTCCCCATGAGAATATATGAGCATAATTTATTGATATGACAATCTATCGATAGCGCTCAACCATCGATAGTTTTCCGCCTCTATTGGCAACCATCATTACCTACCACCCAGTCCACTGGCAAACTATCGATTCTGGCATTATTCAATATTTTCGATTTTTTTCAGAGAAAATATTCGATACTATCGTTCCAATTTTCAGATTTCACAGATTAAGCATTGATGATCAAATTAAAATATTTATTCGTATATATCCATATAATAAAAACAAAAACAATCATTCCACTTAAGAGCTAAGTATCGACATATATAATATTTTAAATTTCGTCTGAGATCCACATATTCTTATGTAAACATAGTAGCATATGTACATGTTTGGCTTTCAAGGAAGCCCGGCGATCACTTATTACTAGCCCACTTTTGCTGAACATCCTCTCTGATTCTATAGATGTTCCAGGGATGCAAAATACTTTTTTTTTGCTTCTGATTGCAGACTGCCTTCATTGTGCTAAGAACTTAGAAATGACATTCATTATTGATCACTACTGTAATACCATATATATTGTAACGTTCCAATATTGGCAAAGCTCTACTGCGTCGGATCTTGTTGATTTTGGCATATTGTCAACATTTCTATTCAGAAATTCGAAGAGCTGGCATGCCGATCGTGATGCTTCCATTGTTGCTGGCGGCTCTGATGTCGGCTCCTCTGGAGTCTAACTTACAAGTGTGCATTTTCATTTTCCAATTGTTTTTCACTTTTATATATACATACCAACTAACATGTACATTTATCTTTCTTATGTACATACAAAGCACATTGACGAATATATTTATCTGGTACCGATATACCGGTATAAATTTGAAGGTACCGAAATGGAACCCAATAGCGTAATTTAGATAGTATCAGAACCGGTACGGAAAAAGGTTTCGTTTTGATGCCATTGTTTTAGTAGCAGTAGCTTAAAAGCCATCTTTGCGATCCTTTCTTTTAGAACCTTTTTCTCATACATTTTCTGCAATTCGATAATGGAAAAGCTTGAAAGATATACAACAATTTTCCTAACTAACTTTGTAAACAAACCTAATACTGCATTTTAACTAAGCTTATATACCTTCACGTGTAATTTAACAACATTCCTAGCACTTATTTCGTTCATAGCTTCACGTAGCACAGAGAGACACGGCGAGAAGAATGGGCAGCAGTACTTTACATTTTACTTCTCGAACAAGTGGGTTCTGTTGAGCTTATGAGAGCGCTATTGCATACTGTGCGCTCTCTGCACCACGATATGAAGATCCTATTTGGCTCATTACTTCGCGCACAAGGCACAAGCGAGTTATTTGCATTAAGATCGCGTTGTTCGCGTGTTGGCTGTAGTAATCGTGGTTGTAAAAGAATGTTGAAAGGTAAAATATGCTTACAATTTAGTATATAGTCATATGCATGATATTTTTAGTAATTTTTACGAAATGTATTAATTTTTTGAAAAAAAATTGCTTTTGTTTAAATGAATTGTTTTTTTCTCTTCTAAAAAATTCGTTTTATGCCAGCTAAATGACATGGTTGTCCAAACTGAATTCATATCAATTCGGATGATTTTGAAACTCAATCAGCAAGCAAATATGAGAAGCAACTGGCAAAATTTTCAGCTCTGTAGCTCTTAAGACTTCTTAGATCCCGGAGTTGAAACACACGGACGGACACGACATAGCTATGTCGAATCCCCTAGTTATACTGGTCAAGAATATATATACTTTATATGGTCGGAAATGCATCCTTCTGTACATTTCAAGCCTAAAACCAAAATGATATACATACATTCAAATTGTTTGCGAACGGTATACAAATTGTATATGCAACAGTGACAACAATAGTGGATGGGTAGGGGCAATTGGGCTTCTCGCATTTAAATACGGTTTTGGCTTACTTCATGTAAGCCGTACAACTTCCGTATTGCACAGATGCCTTAACGTTCCGTTATCCTTATACGGCTGCGATTGGCGGGGCAGATGATCAAAACATGAAAATATAAAACAAACACATTGATTATACATAATTCTTATAAAAATAATTCTTGTAAAAAGCAATATGTATCTGTTAGCACTTTCATTAAAATTTTGAGAGATGGTGTTTCGAGAGCGTGGGCGCACGACTTACAACGGTGATCGTCATCGTGGATCCCGCTATCACGACAGCAGTATTTTCTTTGTGCATGTTTTGAGAGTGTCCTGGAAAATAAATAAGAAAACAAAAAATTTCTTGATAATTAGCTAACTCTGTTTGTGGTTGAAGTTCTTATCGCAAATGTAGCAGAACGCCTCGCTGGTGCTGGCGGAACATTCTTTGCTCTGTAATTAAAAATAAAAACAAACATACTTTTATGTTTCACAAAGGGATTTTAAAAGTGCTTAAATAATGGTTGTAGTAGTAAATGGCTAGATCTGCGATGTTTCCAAGTGTTGCCTGCATAGTGAGCAAGCAAGCGAGGGCAGCGGCGTAATTGCTCGCAGGGGCTGGGCCTGCAATTGCAGTTGCGGCAACATTTCGCCAGCTCCCGAAAATTGTGCGCTTCCCTTAGGAGTCAGCACAGCATTGAGGATGCAATTGTGGTTTTGAATTTTCGATTGATGGGAAGAAGTGATAGGTAGTTCTATCAAAAGGTTAGATCCTCCCCCCTTTAACCGGTTAGCCATTGCAATGAAGTAACCAATCTTCATCCTGTTGCAGAAGTGGGGTGCTTGCGGCCGAGCTTTCTCGGTCGTCCATCCCATTCTATCTGCCATTTCTGCCCAATCCCTCTGCTTATCGAAAACGGTTACAAAATTCGGCGAAAAGGGTGCTCAGGGTTAGAGTTCGAGTTCATGACTGAATTAAGAAATGAATTTCTAGATATTTTTTAACTGACTCTATAGAGTAAATTGTATTCATGATCACCATCAACAGTCGAGTCGATCTAGCCTTGGTGGTTTATAGGCAATACAAAAGGTAGGGATTCCATTCCTCTTAGAATGCAGTTAAGGTGAACAACAATTGGAAAATTGCATGCGTGCTTAAACCTAATCTGAAAGGTTACATATTAGACATTATTAGGTAGGGCATAATTCAACATAAGCTAAGAATATACATATATGGTAGTACTGCTAATAAGCTTTCTCGAAAGTAGGTATGCTACTGTTTCTACATAAGAATATGTCTCAGACGAAATTTAAAATATATGTTGTTTTAGGAGAAATCATTGCTTTTGTTTCTATGTTATGGATATATATGAATCAATGTTTTAATTTGATTGTAAATGTTTAATCTGTGAAACCTAAAAATTCGAACGATAGTATCGAATATTTTCCCAGAAAACATTGAAAATATGGAATAACGCAAAAATTGATGGTTTGCCAGCTCTAGTAAACGTGCCGTAAGAGTGAGCCGGCTTTCCAAAATTAAAAGAGTCACCAAAATGACCTGTATATATTTTACATTTATCCAGCACTAGTTTACCTTTGGCGTGGGTGTGCAGAACTGCCAACTAGTTTTGTTGCGCTTGACACTGCAACTCGTTGCGCTTGGTATTTTTTAGTACCTACCCTGTTAGTCGCATAGCACACTGGTGCGCCATTTTTCTTGTTTGACACTATAAAGCCGAGTTACAGTGGCCGAAAAAAATACGAATCACAAATTGCAAAAAGTTGTAACGCATTTGTAAAAGCGTATTGGAAACCTTAAAGTCGTCTAAAAGTGTAGTGCTTATTTTTAACAGCTATGAAAGGCAGTTAACTATTCGTTTTCCACTCGCTTAATTTCTCGTGGCGAACGTCGGGTGCGAGGGCAGATCCAAATCCCATATATAAAAGAAAGAGGCGCAGTCGCATAAACGAATACACACAAACCACTGTGCGTTAAATTAAAAGTAATTGCAACTGCTTTATTTAGTGACATTAGTATGTGATTTGCTATTTTTATGTGCTGGTTGCATAGTTTTTGCGGCGCATGTTTTGTTTTTTTGTGCACTGTACACCACAGTTGTACATATGAATGCGTGTGTGTGTTTGTATGCGCGTTGTGTATGTGTGAAGTCTGTTTGTGACGTTTTGTACACTTTTTAGGCGGTGTGTGGTGTGAGTATGAGGCCCTGGTTGGTTTCGGTTGACCGCTCGATAATTATCGCTGCCGTAATCTATCTATCGATAGACTGTGGGGTAAAAAGGCGCCAATGGCTAATGGGGGCACGGAGAAGGAAGATGCATACACACATTCAAACATATATACATAAGAAAGCAATTTCTTTTTATTTGCCATGCCTACATAAAGAACACATTATAATACCGATTTATCCGTTTTCAGTTAATGTTTCTGCAAATCTAAACATACGCAGAAGGTTCTCAGCTCTCGAATACGCAAAACACATAGGCTATGGAGGAAATATCGAGTTTAGATTCCTTTGGGGCTGATTCTAATGCCAGACCTGAAACCGAAACGCCAAAGTTGGATGAGGAGAACTCGGGTGAACAACCTCTAGCCGTGCAAACGGATACGCCGGCATCACCTCCAGCTGAGGATGCCGGCCTTCCTCTTGGCAAAGTGGCAAAGGTAGCTCTAGCTGATGGTGACGAAGAATTTGAGCAAATATCAGAGGGATCTTTCGACATGGGCGATAGCCAATCACAGGAAAAAACAGAGGCAGCAGCAGAAACTGCCGCAACAGAGCAGGAAGACCAACCAACAACGACAGCTGGCGTGGATGAGAAGGAAACTGAACCTGTGCCTGCCGAACTGGATAGAGAAGATAGGCCGACGACTGCCCCTGAAGCGGAAGATGAACAAGAAGAGCCAGCCGACGAAGAGGAGAATGCCAATTACTCCAAAAATAGCAATCTTGATAGCAGCGGTGAGACCGATGCTTTCCAGCAGAGAGATGTACTTGGCACTGAGGAAGCACTAGAAGCTCCTGACGATGACGGAGATGCAGTTGATGGTATGTCTGCGTCTGCTGAACCAATGGATGTGGATGAGGGCGAAGCTTCAGCTGAGGTTGCTCTCACTAGTGAGCTAGAAGATGCAGATGCAGTAGAAGATGCAGTCGCTGGAGATGTAGAAATGCGGTCGGCAAGTGGCGATTCGCATCATGGGGACAGCAAAGCAGTTGATGAAACTAATAATGACGGGGCCTCTGAGGGCAGAGATGAGGTTGATGCCAGCTTCGAACAACAAGAAATTGGCCAAGATGGTGATGAAATTAATGAAGGTGCCGATCAGGAGGGTGAGGCTAATGATGACAATGCCAACGCTGAAGGAGAACCGCCGCAGAACGAAGAACCAGAGGAGTCTGTTCAGAGATTGGACGAAACGGCAGAAGGTGACGGTAAGCATCATCATTAACTATTAATTTCGAATTGATTGAGTTCGTGTTACATGTTGCAGAAACTGTGGAAAACGTTTTGGAGCCGGAAGAATCTGATGTATGCCTCATACCCGACGATCCAGAGACAGAAGTAACCGAAGCCGAAAAAGAATTGGCTCGAGAAAATGCCGAAAAGGCTGCTGAAGAGGAAGAAGCGGCAGAGCAAGGCCAGGCGGCACCCAAGTCTCCGATGGCCGAAGTGGACGTTGCCACTGAATCATCTAAAGAAAAGAAGAGCGAAGATATCGACACATCAGCGCCTGCAGAAGAAAGCGCAGCAAAAGCAGATGGTAAGTTTAGTTCGGAATTTACACAGAGCACCCATAGTTTACTGTTATATATACTGATATCCTACCACCCCACCCCACATTGTGCAAGGATTATACAAATCACATTGTAAGATCAGATTGTATGCCGTTGCTAATACTTGCGTCCCATGTGCAGTTACATAATTCGATTAGCGATCCATTGATGATGATTACCATGTCCGTCTGTCGTGTCCCATTACACATTTACACACTACGGATGTAGAATACTCCTTAGCTTACACTAGAACCATCTCTCATATTTTGCTCTGATTTTTTCATTTGCCCAGCAGAGGCTCAAGCTGATAATCAAGCTGGAGCTAAAGCGGCAGCCGAGCCGTTAGAAAGCGCTGAAGGTGAGCAGACTGCTCCTTAACAACAAAAATCCCAGAGACCATAATATCAGCCTAATAGTCTAATAAAATATCTACTTTATCCTAGACACGACAGTTCCAAACGACGACGACGTGGCTGGCGATGCTCCTGAAGCGGATGAGCCCACACCAGAGGAATCTACAAGCGCGACAATAGGTGAACCGGGCCTTCCCTCCAAAATCATCATCAGCTGGATTGTGCCCAGCACACATAAGTGTCGTCAGTGCAGCGTTGAGAAGAGCTGCGGATTTCGATGCAAGAAGGCAGATGTGGAGGCTGAGGAAACTGCCGCGGAGGAGTCGCCGCAGGGCAAGTATGATTACTTGTGCGATCAAGCCTGCTGCCATGCGCTGTTGGATGCACATCCGGGCAAATATTTTGTGCGCCGCAAAAAATTCCTTGTCGAGGAAGTCAACATCGACGACGCTAGTGCGGCCTCAGCTTCCGAAGCGGACGCAGGGGAGGATAACGTGGAGACAGATGGCAGAAACAAATGTCTACAGTGCAAAGATCAAAAGAAGTGCAAATACTTTCTTCGACAAGATCAGGAGTCGTACTATATCTGCAACGACGATTGCTTCAATCTGCTGAATGCCGAGGAGCCGGACAAGTACAAGCTGAAGCGGCACTCGATACGCGTGAGAAACATTGGTGCCACTACAATACGCTCGCCGAGCAAGAAACCGGAGTCCTCAAATGTAGTGGCCCGCACCAATGCCGAAGCGGAGGCCGCCCGCATGGATCGCTTGGAGAGCTTCCAACGACGCTGCACCGACTGCCAGTCGGAGATCAGGATGAACGACAAGCAGCTTATCTGGGAGACCATGGACTTCTGCAACGAGGTCTGCTTGGGCAGCTACCAGCGCACCATTGGGTCCAACTGTGAGACCTGCAAGCAGGAAGTCAGCTCTATTGCCCTGGGCAAGTACTGTGTCCGGTTTGGCTTCGATGTGCGTCAATTTTGCTGCGCCGCCTGCCTGAACACCTACAAGAAGGGGCTTAAGACTTGCTCCTGCTGTCAGAAGGATATCAGTGGTGGCCAGGAGGGCTTCCTGGCTCCAGTGGGCGACAAGGATCAGTTCAAGGACTTCTGCTCGCAGACGTGCCTGCGCCGCTATGACAGTATGTGCAATCCCCGAAAGAAGCTGCGCACGGACGTGTGCGGCGTTTGCAACAATGAGAAGGCCGTCCGCGTTGAAATGCTGCTGGAGGACAAGGAGCACTACTTCTGCTCAAATCCCTGCTTCTCGGCCTTCAAATTTGTGAGCAATGTCAATGCCGATCCATGCGCCATGTGCTGCAAGTACTTTGAACGCAAAAGCGAGGAGGCCTATACCATCTACAACGACCAGCAGTCGACCAAGGTGTTCTGCTCGCGCATCTGCATCAACGTGTATATCATTGCCAATCGGCACATCGTCGCCTGCCAGTGGTGCAAGGTGAAAAAGTACAACTTTGACATGATTAGCCAGCATCACGGCGACCAAGAGACACTCACCTGCTCCATCAATTGTCTGACAATGCACGGCGTCAGCTGCAACATCTCCGCCCGCGCGGTCACCAAATGCGATAACTGCAGCAACACAAGCACACCACAGTACCATTTGACCATGTCCGATGCCTCAATGCGCAACTTCTGCACATATCAGTGCGTCATGCAGTTCCAGAATCAGTTTGCGCGCGCGCCGCTCACAATGGAGAGCGACTTGCCCTCCACCAGTAAGTCGCAACAACAGCAGCACACAAGCCAATCGAAAGGATCCGGCAAGAACGCCGCACCATTTCCCACAGGATTGCCAAAGCGTGTCAAAGTGAAGTTGTCACAACAGTCGGTAAGTTGCCTTAATGTGCGTAAGCTAAAATATAAATAATCATATTAGAATATCGCCTTGTTCAATTTGTGACTTTAATCAAATTTGCGAGATATTTTTATCGATATTTATTATCAATCGATTTATTATCAATTAACAATCGAGAGGTATTGTCTGATTTTGAAGTCCCAATCTGGCAACCCCCCTATTCAGCGTCAGCTACATATTTCTGGCGAACTGTGGCGTTCAAAGCGTTTTTTTTTCTGCGTAAACTTGGATTCCATTTTTACAGCAGCAAAAATATTTTTTAACTTCATTTGGAGTTCTACAAAAAATAAAATAACTAAGAGCTTTTCTCATAATCTACTTAAAGGCAAACATGAAAAACAGTGGTGCGGGAGCCAACAAAAAATCTGCAGGTCCTGTCGTGCCTGTCATATCGAATGTGCAATCGTTGGCTAGCGGCGAAATCACAGTACGGCGCAAGCGTGGCCGCAAAGCGGACTCGCCACCGCCATTAGTTATGAGTGTCGCACCACCAACAACGCCCGCTCTGGGACGTGGACGCCCGCGCAAGCACGTGGATTATAGTTTGGCGCGTTCCCCATCGCCAACGTTACCGGCTTTAGCTCCGGTGCCAGCTCGACGCAATACGTCAGCGGGCAACGACTATGCAACTGCAGCACCCGCCGCCACCGAAACAAAGATTATAACTGTGCCACCGTATCCGAAAGCTGTCCGCAATGTCAATATCAGCTGCAAGCCCATGACCGTATCGACTGGTGAGCAGGTGACGCCGTCCGTGCGCGATTGTGCCACGCAGACAGAGAAGGATTATTCCAACAAGGTGCTGATACCAGTACCGGTGCCCATATTTGTGCCGCAGCCCATGTATATGTACTCGGCACCCTTTCCTGTGCCCGTGCCCATTCCGCTGCCAATTCCAGTGCCCATATTCATACCAACGACACGCAATACCGCACAGGGCATATTAAAGGAGATTAAAAAGATACAGGACAAGATGCCCGAAGATCCGTTGGAAGCTGAGCTGCTTATGATGGCCGAAATGGTTGCCGAGGAGAAGCACGATTCTGACTCCGATTCGGATAATGAAATCAAACCGGACCCTGGCTTGGTAACGCTGCAGTACCAGAACAGTCTGGAACAGCAACAGCAGCAGCAGGTGGTGGATGTCAGTGCAGGCGGACACAATTCCTATGGCGATGATATGCTCCAAATAGCACTCAAAATGGCTACCGGCGACTATGACAGCCATCATCAGACGCCCACAGTTGACTTGGAGTCGACAATGACTGCAAATACGATATCAAATCAGTCACCTATGGGTCACGATTCCATGTCCCAAATGAGTGTCCATCATCTAGAGCAGCCGCATCACATGATGGAGACGGCGCAGCGGTAAGTCAATTCAAGTCGCTGCAACAGCAAAACCAAACTTAATCGCCTTTGAAATTTTAGTGCCCAACGTGGTCGAAAACGCGGCGGTGGCGTTGGCGCTGTGCTGGATTCACCTTCCCGCAACAGTCGCTCGCCGGTGAAGCGCCCACGCGGCAGCGAAATGGATCACTCTGCGCTGCAGCAACAATCGCAGCAGGCACAAGTGCCACAGGAGAAACCTGATGCTCAAATGTTCCTCAAGTACACGTTTGGTGTGAATGCCTGGAAGCAATGGGTGATGACCAAGAATGCCGACATCGAGAAGAGCTCAATGCGTAGGCGGCCATTTAAAACGGAACTGCTCCAAATGACCGCCGACGAGTTGAACTACTCGCTCTGCCTCTTTGTCAAGGAGGTGCGCAAGCCAAATGGCACAGAGTATGCGCCTGATACAATCTACTACTTGGTGTTGGGTGAGTGTAATTGCGCCAAATGCTTTCTTAATCCTGCTTAATATGGCTTTCTTAATCTTAACCAATTGCTCTCTATAGGCATTCAGCAATATCTCTATGTAAATGGACGAATTGATAATATCTTTTATGATCCGTATTACGAGCGCTTCACTGAGTGTCTGGACGAGGTGGCGCGCAAGTTCTCCGTGTTGTATAATGATTCACGTGAGTGGCTGAGTTGAACGAACACGCAACTTGTTGATACTCACAATCTTTTTCCTCATCGACAGAATATATCGTTACCCGCGTGGAAGAAGAGCATCTATGGGAATGCAAGCAGCTTGGCGCCCATTCTCCCCATGTGCTGCTCAGCACACTGATGTTCTTCAACACCAAGCATTTTAATCTAACTGTAAGAAACAATCTGAGGAGCATCCACTCTCAGCCAGCTGCTAATGCTTATGTTCTCGTTCTTCCTTGCAGACCGTTGAGGAGCACATGCAATTATCCTTTTCCCACATTATGAAGCACTGGAAGCGCTCATCGCAAAATTCCAAAGTACCAGGCACACGAAACGTACTGCTACGATTCTATCCACCGCAGGCGGGTCTGGGTAAGTGCATGTGGAGCAGACGCTTCTTACTCTTGTTTACCTTTCAATTTATAAATGCGCATTTCCCAACAGATGCCAATCCGCGCAAGAAGAAGGTCTATGAACAGCAGGAGAACGAGGATAATCCGCTCCGCTGCCCTGTGCGTCTATATGAATTCTATCTCTCTAAATGGTATGTATAAATGATGATCCATTGCATAATGAGCAGCGAAAATTAACGATACCTTTGTATACTACTGCGCAGCCCCGAGAGCGTAAAGACACGAAATGATGTCTTCTATTTACAACCGGAGCGCTCCTGTGTGCCCGACTCACCTGTGTGGTACTCAACGCAGGCACTCAGTCAGGATGCACTGCAGCGTATGCTGCATCGCGTCAAAATGGTCAAAGAAATTAACATAGCGCTATTAACAACTTAATGATCAGCACTTTGTTAAGCATAATAATATATATATATAGTAGTGGTTATGTGGATGTGTGCAAAGAAGCAGCTCCTTTGCTTCATATGAGGGTAATGAGAACTCTCACTTTTCCCGACACACGGTGCTTAGCACGATTTCCTTTGCGGGCAAAAACCAAATAGGTGTACACTAAGCACTCCGAAGGGTTGTGTTGTACTATATTGTAATTTTTTCGAAATTGATTTTTTTAGCACTCAAATTTAACGGTTTTTATAATGCCTTGAGAAAGAGTGTGAAAGTAGGCGGATGCAGATGTCGTCAATGTGTCAACTAACTTTATGCATCTCAGCATCAAATATAAACATTATATATATATATATATATAATTGGCTCTCATTTAATCGAACTGTTAATTACATGCACACATACACACAAACATACATACATCTGTAGTTTTATAAGTTTTACGTTTAAGCCACGCCCACACTCGCACCCACACCGATTAACACCTTAGTCATTACTTAGAATGTTTAGCATTAGGCAATGGAAATTGAGATGCGTGTGAGAGATCAACAACACATCCGACTCAGCAAGCCAAGCCACGATAAGCCTCCACCCGAGGACAAAGAACGCGTAGGTTTTACATAAGTACATGTATGAATATGTGTACATTGGGTGTTATAACACACAACTATATCTATCGACACGGCTTATAATTACTATGCAGTGTATATACATAGAGCATAAAAACATAAACAATTAGCCGTGCTGTTGTTCTAAGTGTTTAAATTGTAAAATGCTGTACTCCTTAATTACAAAAATAAACTTAAATACATATAACATATACATACAGTGAATATATTATAGATTGTGTTTCATATATATGTATTTCTTTTTAATTTTTTTTTAATAAGGCGAAACGAGGGTGATATGAACATGCAATAAACAGAATATACCGGTGTTTATGTTTTCGACCGTCAATAGAATTTATGGACATCGAAGTCGTTCCGCATTACGATAAAAAAGGATTGAATTAAACGATTTTGAAAGTTTTTCTGTAAATTGAAATTTTTCACCAATGAACGTTGTTTTTTTTTACCCTTGCCGGGGGTATTATAATATTGTCACATTTGTAACGCATAGAATGAAGAATCCCTGATATATTCTCTATCAGCATGATAGCCATGTCCGTCTGTCTGCTTCTATGCGAACTAGTCTATTAGTTGTAGAGCTATCGATATTCCGAATTTAAGATACTCATACTCAGCATTTATTTAATATTCGACACACTCGGAAGTATGCAACACTTTTGATTTTTATACTCTTACTCTAGAAGAGTAAACGAGTATATTGTATTTGTGCAAATGTATGTAAAAGGCAACAGGAAGCGGTCTTCGACCCCATAAAGTATATATATTCTTGATCATAATCAACAGCCGAGTCGATCTAGCTATGTCCGTCCGTATGAACACCTATATCCCGGAGACTATAAGAGCTGGAGTCTCCAAATTTGGTATGTAGACTCACCTCGTGGGGCGTCTGATCAAGTTTGTTTTTAAATTTTGCCCCGCCCCTTCCTACCACCCCAAATCGATAAAAACGTTATACATAAAAACACCCATATCGCGGAGACTATTAGAGCTAGGGTCCAGAAATGTGCCCCTTAAGGGGCATCACATTAAGTTTGTTTTTGTTTGTTTTAAAATTTAGCCACATCACTCCAGTCCCGCAACTCGAAAAAAACCTTATATCTCCCACAAATTTTACCGCATTTAGTTGAAACTCGGCCTATAGATGCATAAGTACATAATCTACCAATTTCATTAAGATCGGATAATATTTGTAGACAAAAAAGTAAAACATTTTGTATGAGAGCACCCCACGACAGAAAAATAAAATCAAAAACTGTTGCAAACTTTCGAGTGTATCGAAAATTAAATAAATGCTGTCAGAATATCTAATAGTCAGAATATCGGCTATAGTGTTCTTACTTGTTCTTTTTATACTCGTATTCTAGTAGAGTAAACGGGTATATTGTATTCATGCAAATGTATGTAACAGGCTTAAAGAAACGTTTAAGACGCCATAAAGTATAAATATTCTTGATCAGCATCAACAGCCGAGTCGATCTAGCCATGTCCGTCCGTATGAACACCTAGATCTCGGAGACTAAGGGTTGGAATGACCCAATTTCTGGGGCGTCATATCAATTTTGTTTTTAAATTGTGCCATGCTCCCTCCCGCCCTCGCAAACCGCAAAACTTTATATCCACAAATTTTGACGCATTTTGTTGAAACTCGTTTTGTATATGTATAAGCACAAAATCTACTGATCTGTCGAGTTTTGTTAAGATATATAATCGGATAATAAGATCGGATAATAATTTCAGATTGTTATACACTTTATGGGGTCGGAAACGCTTCCGTTTGCCCGTTACATACATTTGTACTAATACAATATACTCGTTTTCTCTACTAGAGTACGAGTATAAAATGTTGTTTGAAACTCGGTTTATATATGTATAAGCACATAATCTACCGATTTGCCAAATTTAATTATGTTCGGATAATAATTGAAGAAGAATAATTGAAGAAAAATCGTAAAAAACATTTTGCATTAGAGCACCGCACCCTAAAAAAAATATAAATAAAAAGTGTTGCATACTTTTGAGTGTGTCGAATTTTAAAAAACTGCTGAGTACGTGTCGGAATATCGACTATAGCGTTCTGACGGGATAAGCAAGCGGTAGCACCTCAAAGCGACTGAACTATACAATTTCATAATCTTAATATGGGCACAAATAACATGTAAGCTGAATTTTTGAAGACCGAGGAGGGGATCCTATTTAAAACTCTAGCTAAGCTCTTGAAAGACGAACCAGCACAAACACAACAAGTATGGAAAACATTTGTTTTGTATATATAGAGTGGGGTACTCTCATACAAAATGTTATTTATAAAAGGATAAAAACGAGTATAAAAACGTACCTGTCTAAAACGACGATTTACGCTAAATACAAAACTAATTGCAGAAATAAAGTCAATTCCTGTATGTTTTGTACATTCATTCATTGTTTTTTTGATTCAAAAACATTTATATTTTCATTTTACAAAACAAAAAAGCTGTAGTGTGAAGTTGACGCTGTTGAAAGCAAGTGAACATTTGGTCAACTTATGAAGCTATTTTTTTTAGAAAGTAATGTTAGAATCAAGGCAAAACCAGTATGCCACCATTAATTAAGTTTAGACAATTAGCTGACAAAAAAAAATTCGGGATCGGGATTAACCGGGTTCTTCTTCCCCGGTCTCATCTCTACCACAGCCTAGACCCAAATATCCTTAAACTATTTTAAGTTTCTAAACGATTCCAATCCCGATTTTTTAGTTTATTTACACACATCAAATAAGCTTAAAATTCATGAAAATGCAAATAACATCAAAATTATTCAAGTACTTTCCTATGTTTACCAATTTGTTGTCGAGTTAACAAAAATATCCTTTTTGGAATTAATACTCACAAATTGAAAAATGTCATTGATTTTTTAACTTTAATAGTCAAACTTGCATACAGAACCGCTTATCGCTATTTAAGTGCATGGCAGCGTATGTGTATGTGTTCTTGATTAACATAAGAGGCCGAGGCGAACTAGCTGAAAATTTAATCTTCAATAAGATGGCAATATGTCAATATCGGATCGGTAAGCTATATTACATAGCTCGTATAGGGAAGTACTGGTTGAATCGGCATTGTTGAAGGAATCCGGAATAAATTCTCAAATGGAACCACTAGTATTATATCTGCAGCCCCCATATAAATCAAAAATTGAAAAAGTTTGCTCTTTTATGTGGAAAAGATATTTATGATTAGGATCGCACGTTACACAGAACTGCCGTAATAGCGAATTCGATACATGCATATATGTTACAATTTTCTGCTTGTTTCTTCCTGACGATGTTGTGGAATTCGAACATCATGGTTTAGCTAATGATTATATATTTAATAAAAATTAATTGGCAATAATTATAAGATAACAATAATTTATGCACAAGCACAATTGTTGCTTGAGTTTTGTACATTCATTCTCTCTCTCTATATATATTCTCAGCATATTCAGCTTCAGCCTGCATTTCATTTGAATTCTTTTCAAATTTTACAAACTTCGTTTTACGCAAAAGTTAAAAAATCAGTTACATCGATTTCGAAACGGGAATACCACAAATGCGCACTACAAACGAAACCTAACGCGATAAAAGCTTGTTTCTATACAATTAACATGTACATGTACACATATATTTTTGAAATTGAACAAGAATGCAAAAAAAACATTTCCAAATCAGTTACATGGGATGTTGCAGTCTGAACGGACAACCTGCTTTTTTTAGTGTCTTTTTATTGCTGCAAGTACAACAACAACGCGTAGTTCTGTACGAATGTTTGTTTTTTTGTAGGTTACATAAAAGTAATTATAATGAAGGCGAATTTTGAGGCCGTTTCGCATATCTCCTCTTAGCCCAGAGGGCTTGTCTACCATTCGGCATCACCATTAGATTTTTGGAATACGTAATCCTTGCCGCGCATATTCATAATGCCATCCTTGAGATAGAATTTCCATTTGTTACGCGAGCGTGTAATCTGCAAAATATTTAATTTTATTTATTACAAGCTTTATCACAGTGCTACAAGATTTATATTACAAATTATTGTCAAGTCAAAACAGATTATTAAATGTTATATCTGAATATTTAACAAAAGTGTAATTTAACTTAATATTTCTTGCAGCTATCCCATATAGCTATCTTCATGTAGCGACTAATAGATACGATATTTATGAATCATTTGGCGAGAAGCGTGGGCAGGGGCAGCAGTGTTTTGCAATTTACTTCTCGCACAAGCAACTTAATTCCATTTCCGTTCCACGACACCGGCACGAAATCGGAAGCTCTGGTGACTCTGGGATTAGTTTTTATACTCGTACTCTAGTAGAGCCAACGAGTATATTGTATTAGTGCAAAGATTTATGTATATATATATATATATATATATGTAAATGCATATAATCTACAAATTTGCCAAAGATCGGATAATGATTTTAGAAAAAATCGTAAAAAAAAAAACATTTTGTGTGAGAGCACCCCAGGAAAAACCTGAGTTTTGTAGTTTTCCCAGTTTTGTAGCCTTTTCAACATGTTGAAGTGGTATAGCATTAATCAAAATATTCTTATAAGCTAGCTTGATGCCAACTTTTTAACGATTCTTGAGATGATTGTTTAAAGAGGTATGCTAGTATTGGCTTTTATCTGGGAACTGTTTTATTTGTTCCGAATGTAATAGAACACTTTCTGCAATTCTACAAACGTGTAAATCCTACAGCTATCACTCACCTTATCATACTGGCAAACAATGACATTATCTGTGTCAAATGTTTCAGCCGAATCCTCATCAGTTACATCGTCCTCACTGTTTAGCGGCTCCTCCTCAGCCACGTCCTCTTGTTCAGCATCGTCGTCGTCATCTTTGTCTATGTCATCGTCATCATCGTTGTCCATATTATCATCGCTCTCTTCACTCTCGTCCTCATCGGATGAATCCAGGGCGCCATCAAGTTGTTTGGCAGCGGCCATACTCTCTATAACATTAAGGAGCAAACTTCAGCTGTGAAACTATTTAACGGTTGGGCGGCGCTTTTTAGTGGGCCGTTGCTTACTCGGATGATTGGAGCTGCTTAGAGCGGCGTTAACATGCTGCTGCAGCACGGATGAGGCGAGCGTTGTGGGCAACGACATGATGGATGAAATCAGATGAGCTGTAAGTATTTGTGTAAGCTGATTCTCCTGCAACGCCCAAGCAGGCACTTGAATGGTGAGCACACGAGATTCCGAACTAGCTGAGCCAGGTTGTGAAGGTAGTGTTATCTAAAATAAATAATTGTAGTAGATCAACCTATTTATATATCTTTAATGATTAGGAAATTTTACATTAACTGGCATTATGCGATTGGGATCTAACGATGCAACTATGGGAATGGGGGGCCCCTGGCTACCAGATGCGCCGGCTGCCTGCTGCTTTTGCAACATTGAGGCCCCAGCAGTGGGCAGCAAAGGTGGCGGATTCTGTGACGTCATCTCCTGTTTGATGGCGGTGAGTCCATTCTTTACTCCACTGCCTACAGCAGGTGATTTGCCCAGCACTGAACCTGCCAAGGGGGTCTTGTTTTCTGAGCTGGAGTTTGTGATGCTAGTCAAGCCTGGCGTGGTACTGTTCTGCTGGGAGGCGGCTGCAGCGGCGGCAGCCTTTTTGGCCTTGGCATTGGCAGCCTGCAAAAATAAGTGGGTTAATAGTGGCCAACTAGTACGGTAAATTGAATAGGTAACTGCATTTACCTTGGTATTCTGCAGTTGTTTATGTGCGAGTGCATGTGTGTTTGTGTGTTTTTGTCGTTTGGATGTGAGTGTTATGATAGCAAAAATATGGAATAGCAGCGACGACGCATTAGGCAGTGTTGTTGATAATGGTGATGTACAGCGCGCAAGTTGTAGTTGTTGTTGTAGAAAGCAGTAACATTGGGAAATGGGAAGAAAGAGCAACAAAGAGCTTACATTTAGATATTATCCAACTAAAGCAAAACCACAGATATGTTGCTAGTTACACACACATACACACAATAGTCTTAGATGGGTGGATCGACTCGCGCACACACATCATAGATCGATGGACTTGGCAGCGAACGATAACACACCTTGCTTACCTTTGGATTGTTGGCTACTATTGGTGGTGGATGTGGGCCTTCGGTCGGCTCTGGATTCAATTCAACGGCCTTACTTGCCAGCAACTTGTTACGCCAGACTTGCTTCATTTCCTGCAGCACTTGCTCATCGACACCCTCATCCAGAAAAGCATCTCGCACATTTGAGATGACATCCTCAATAACGGCATGATAGACCTTCAGCTAAAGTAAACAAACATCAATATAACATTAGTGGCCCCTTTGAAGGTGGCATGCTTCTCGAATCTATAAGGGTCGGGGCGTTTCTATAAAGTAAATATAACAGGATCAACAGCCGAATCGATCTGAACATGTTCGTCTGTCTCCTATTGAGATTTGGCATATTTCTTTAAAGTGTAATTCTTGCCTATTTCCAAGCCTTAGCACAAATGTACATCCCTATCCAGATTTAAAGGAAATACGCAATACTTGCCCAAGTGTTTGTTATCAAAGCGATAAGGTTGATAATAGACCAGACCCCAATAGGGTAATACATTCTGCCATAAGAATTAAAACCTACAAGCATATGCATTCAACAATGAATTTGTCAAAATAGAAAATCAGCTTTTTGGGGTAATCGTTATAAATTCACCCAAAAATGCAAGTGCAAGGCGAACGAACGACGTTGAAGAAATTGCCGCACAACACACAAATTTCCTGAGACCCAAGTATACGCACACAAACAAAGCATACGGCACACAGACAGACAGCATGACTATGGGACACAGACACAGGCGGCAACCACGCTCATGCTCAGCAGAAACTTTCACTTTTGTCGCCCGGAAGGGACTTGGCGTGGTAGTGGTTGCATGCACGGCCACTACTTCTTCATATGGCGATGTATTTGAGACATAGCTCATAATGAATTATTAACTGGTTGTCGTCGTCAGTGCAATTGTACTGGCACTCTTCCTCTTCGTTTTGCATTCGACAGTCCATTTTGGTTTTGCAGTTATTTTTTGTATTCTATTCGTTTTGCTTCATCTTACCACTGAAGTTTGGCATAATGCCATTTGAATCTTTTTCTCTGCCAGTTTGATGCCTTTTTTACGAAGGGTTCAATTCTTTCAGTTGGATTAAGTTACGAAAAAATTATTGGCATTAAAAACGAACAAAACGAGCGGTGTGACTGTAAGCGAGAACCGGTAAAATAACTCTGAATTCTTGGTGTACGGTCACATTAAACTCATATTTACTGCCAACTGTATGAAATGTAACAGGGTTGGCAGTCTAGTCGTATGATTTTGTTTTGATTGTTGTACTTGTTCGGTTTAGGGAGGGGTGGAATGGGGAGACACAGAAGCTGAATTGCTTAGGCTGGGATTTTACCAGCAATTTTATCGCAACAGGTTGGCGACAGTTAGATACCTCCGCTTCGTATATTGACATTGCTGCATCGCGAGCTCGAGCTTGCATTTACATGAGTCAGAATCGTGACGCTCACAACTTAAGATTGAATGATGAGTTCTACTTCTACAGCCGCGGTCGATGTTGAAGCTAATGGCAACAGGACTCGATCGAGATCTGGTCGTAGTGCTGCAGATGACTCCATGCCAATTAGACTGTTGCCGATGTCTGCACGGGAGGAGCTTTGTGAGCACTTGGATTCGCTGGACGTATGGCTGCAGTTGGCCCAATTTGTGAAGCTCTACCCCAGTCATGTTGAGCAAATTAGAAGCCAACAAATGCGTGGCCGCTCGCCCACGAACGAGTTCCTAAACATCTGGGGCGGACAATACAATCACACAGTATATAGTCTTTTTGCACTCTTCCAGAAGTAAGCTGGCAGTATCTTAAACCTGTAACCCAATTCTAACCAAGAATATTTTTGCAGAACAAAGCTCCATAGTGCCATGCGCCTTATCAAAGATTACGTTGACCTTAAATACCATAAATACATTCCTAATAGTGTGCCTAACATTACCGAGCTGCGCACGCCACATGATTCCAATTCCAAAATCAATAATGGTCAACCCTTTCCATCATCATCTGGTGTTAGCAACTCGAACAACAACACGGCGACCGAGTCGCGGAGCAGTAGTTCGGAGTCTCTAAACATGAACGACATACATCTTAGCACCGTGCAGCGTGCCGCCGAGTCCTTGCTAAAAATCGACTATATGGAACTGGTGAGCGCTACATCTAACTGGAGCGTCGAGAATCAGCTGGGCCAAGGTGGTTTTGGGGAGGTCTTCAAGGGCGAATGGAAACAGCTTGATGTGGCCATCAAAGTGATGAACTACCGTCGTCCCAATATCGACAAGAACCAAGTGGAACTGCAGCAGAGCTACAATGAGCTGAAGTACTTGAATACCATACGCCATGACAACATTTTGGCGCTCTATGGCTACAGCATCAATGGCAGGAATCCCTGCCTAGTATATCAGTTGATGAAGGGCGGCTCTCTTGAGGGCAGGCTGAGGGCTCACAACTCCAAGCAGCCGATGGAGCCGCTGACGTGGCAACAGCGCTTTAGCATATGCCTGGGCACAGCCAAGTAAAGACAAACCACGATGAGATGATTCTATTCAAATTTCTAATCATTGCGCTTTACAGGGGCATCTACTTTCTGCACACGGCTCGCAATACACCACTCATCCATGGGGATATAAAACCTGCCAATATTCTGCTGGACCAATGCCTGCAGCCCAAGATTGGTGACTTTGGATTGGCGCGAGAGGGTCCCAAGTCCATAAATGCCGTCATGCAAGTAAAGCAAATTTTTGGCACCAGGGTGTACTTGCCACCTGAGTTTCGTCGCTCCAAGCAGCTCAGCACGGGCGTGGACGTCTATAGCTTTGGTATTGTGCTGCTTGAGGTGTTCACTGGCCGCCTGATGACCGATCGTGTGCCCCAGAATGATCAGCAGGATCTGCTGAAATATGTAAAACAAAACTGGCATCAGTCACAGCAAAATCGTCTGGACCTCTTCGACAAGCACATCAGCGCACCTCAGGGTGATGACCTGGAGAAGTGTTCCTGCGGCATAGAGCTGGGCTTGAACTGCACGGCCTTAGACGCGCAGAATCGGCCATCCATGGATGCGGTTGTTAGCCGTTTAAAAACATTTTGCAGCGACTTTTGACCCATCACTAAGCTTATCCTACAAATGTTTTATATACTCACACTGTACCCGTAATCGTTTCATTCTCCGTATGGACATGTGTATATTTGTTGATACTAGCATCATTTCGATTATAGATATTTGAATTTTCGCAACACAACTCAAAATAATCAATTTTTTTTTTATTAGTGAATAATTTTGGCATGTACCATTATATTGCCTTGGCTTAAATTGACAGTTAAATTTCAAGCACATACACCATAGACACCATATTTCGTCGGAAATCCGTCTTTAGGCACACCCTTCCAGCCATGGGCGCGATTGACGCGAAATGTCGATATGACGCTCAGTGAGCGAAGCATTGTGCAGGGCCTCTACTTTGAATTAAACAGCTCGTCCACAAACAGAACTCCCAAGCTGTCGACGATCATTTGAAGGGGAAAAAGGCAAAAGCTGCGGTGAAGCCCTGTCCAACTCCCCAAAAACTGGCGATAGACACAGAAGAGCAAATTAAGGATTTGCAGGTATTCATTCAGCTTAACAACAAGTGCTATCCCTCTGCTGTGGCTTCGCCTCGCTTCGGTCAGGAATTATGTATTGTATCAGAAAAGCACCTTCATTTTGAAGCCCAAACTTAGAGCCCCGGGACTCGGCATTGCCTGACCAACCATTTGAAGACCATTGCAACGTTGTCGGTCTTCTATGGCCAAAATGCTTATACACATGCAAACAGAGTTTTAACTAAATGCGTCGTAGACATAAGGTTTTCATCAATTTTCGGGGGTTGCAGGGGGATTGGGAGTGGCAAAATTTAAAATAAAATTGTTATGACGCCCCACAATGGGAGTCTACATACCAAATTGGGTCATCCATCTCTTACAGTCTCCGAGATCTAGGTGTTCAAACGGACGGACAGACGGGCATGGCTAGATCGACTCGGCTGTTGATGCTGATCAAGAATATATATACTTTATGGAGTCCGTGGTGCTTCATTTGCTTGTTACATACATTTGCACGAATACAATATACTCGTTTACTCTACTTTCGAGTATGTCGATTATAAAAAGAAGTATTCCGATATTCCGACTATAATATACTAGTACTCAGCATTTATTCAATATTCGACACGCTCTTATGACCATTGCTTGCTTGAGCAGGTAGAAAAAAAAACATTTTTGCCTTTTGCTACAGCCGCAGCAAATGGGGCGAATATGGCGATAGCGTTCTTATTTGTTTATTTTTGGTCTAGGAAATCGACCACTGTGCATTGGCCGCGAGGATTACAAGCGGGTTAGGCAGCGTCTACTAAAATGCAAAGGAAAAACGAAGTAATCATCACTAACTGGATTCATCTCAAGCCTGATATGCTGGCTGGTTCTTCCAATGCAAAGCTGCAGCCAAACTCAAGTGCCTCTGAGCCCGATTATTTAATGGATCTATATCAAATCTGGTTGGCATGCATGGGTGCTCATTTCAGTAAAATCGGTTATAAGGAGCTATAAGATATTGTGTTTTGATATGGATGAATCTTGAACTTAACCAGCATCAGCATAGCGCGTAAGAATTTGAGATCTCAGGGTTTAAACGGACACACGGGCAGACAGACGAACCTAGCTATATCGAATCCCCTCCTCATGGTGATCGAGAATATATATACTTTATATGGACGGAAATGCTTCCTTCTGTGCGTTGCAGCAGACTTCATGACAAAATTATATACATTCACATATTTTATGTTTGAACCTATATTTTTTATAACACGTACATATGTGTTATAGTGAACCGATCTGATTATACCCGACTCGTAGAGTAGATCATATATTGTAATCGTGTAATGTATGTAAAAATCATAAGAAAGCTTTTCCGACATAATGAGGTATATTTATTCTTGAGCAGGATCACCAGTCGAGACGATCTACCTATGACCGTATGCCCGTTTGATAACCTAGATCTCTGTATCTATAGAGATGGTATCCAAAATAGACTACTTTTGCAATATTGAAATAAGTACAAAATTGTAAGTTGAAACTACGATTGCAGCGTAGTTTTTAATTATCTGAAAATCTTCTGAGAAAACTGAAGCCGAACATTTTTATGAAACTCCTTATCTGAACCGATAATTTCAATTAATGTTGAATAGCGAACTGATCTGGCTAATAAGTCGATAGTCTTAAAATTCGCAGAGTAGTGAGCTCTATACTCGCATATATGTATGTATATACTGGAGGTGTGCATGGTTTCATTCATAGAATAAGTGCGAGGCACACAATGAAATGAATTTTTATGAGTGTGAGTGACGTAGAGTTCAACGCCTGTGAAAATAAGTGAGAATGAAAGTGTAAAAAAATTCATTCTTTAGAATTTGACACTGCCGAAATAATGATAATGAGCTACGTAACTAAAGATGTCGACGAGCCTGTAAGTGTTTTTTCGGTTTGTTTGTAAATGAAAACGATATTCGAAACGATAAACTGGCATTCTCACTCATTCGCCATCGAGGCTCTTCGTAAGAAATTCTTTCGGCCTCGCATTCCAAGCTTCACAACCTATAAACGGATGAGCTGTCAGTGCCGCCTCCAATTCCTAGCTTTTCCATAAATAACAACATTTATTTCATATGTGGGTTTTTATTTAATTATAAATAACTTAAAGTTGCAATATCCTACAGTAATTTATGTTTATCCTATTTTTACAAATTTTTTTCACTTAACATTAGTTTCTCGCTGTGATTTGTTGTTGCTTAAATTACATTGTATTTACTTTTTTCAAGCCATAATTTCTTGTGCTTCTGGTTTTGTTCGCAATTGATTTCTGTCGTGTTCCATTCAGTGTCTTCTTAAATAGTTTTTGTAAAATTATAAATCAATCAATATGTTTTCACAATCCATTGATCAATACTTTCTTGCTCAGTATTAAAGGTTATTTAAAAAAATTGCATGTAAAATTCGCGCAAGAGTATAAAAAATCACGAAATGCACACGCATAAACGCATTCACATATACACACACAGAGATTTGCAACAATTTCTTAATGATCGTTTCATTTAGTTACAGTTACTATACACACACACACACACACATGCATACATGTACACATACAAACAATCATTGCCAGACCTCATTCAACATTTTCATTAATTTTATGCAAACGCTAATTATTCGAATTCAAATGTAAAAGTTGCTTTTTCGTTTTGCTTTTCCTCATTCATGGTTTTCCATTCATTTTTCATACTTTTTTTTTTGCTTCGAATTAACCACTTTTGTAATTCTAACATAATTTCATCAAATTTTGCCTTATAATACACACTAGATGTTGTTGTTGCTTTAAAATCTATATAAATATGTGTTTCAACGGTGTCAGTTTTTGTGTTAATTTTTGTTGCTTCTTTCCGTCCGTTCCCTTGATGTGGATCATTTCTGCATTGGGGGTAGTTTGAAGGATTCGCGAACGAGCTTCAGTCCGGAGCAAAAAGTCACAACGCTGCTCCGGCAAGGATTGGTTTGGGCATGGTATTTGGGGCTGGGAACATGCTTTGACTATTGAGCGGCTTAGATTCTACAATTAAGATTAGTTAGTTCTGGGAAATTTATACAGTGAGTGCTAGCTGGTGGTTTGTAGGTTGGTTGTTTTGTTGGCTGATTGCTTGGTAGAACGTAGTCCGGGTGTGCTCTTCAACATTTGAACTTGACCATGGGTATGTGCTTGGAATTAACGCACTTGTCACAGCACCACTCGGCATACACTTCTTTGTTGAGCATTTGGAAGGCCGCTTCCGTCAGACCCACACAGGTTCTACATGGAATCAATACAAGTGCCGAGATTAGTGAGCTGGCGACGCTGAAACCGCTATCCGTTTCGACTCACCTGTGGAAGAAGAAGTTACAACCAGATTCACAGAATACAGCCTCGTCGTTGTCGTTGACTTCCTTGTGGCACATGCCGCAAGGGTAGATCGGCGGCGCATTCGGATTCTGCGAGTTGAATACCATTGGCTGACCAGGCGGATACATTTTGCCGCCACTCATTGTCATTGGCTTGGGTCCGCCTACGCTCATAGGTCCGCCCATGCCCATTGGACCACCTCCCACACCCATTGCACCCATGTTGGCCATATTTCCCATTGGACCGCCTGGCCCCATCGGTCCTCCGCTGCCGCTAAATATGTTTGGGCCGGGACCTCCTCCTCCCATTGGACTGTGATGGTGATGATGGGGATGTCCATGGTGGGGTGGCATACCATGTGGATGTGGCGGTCCATTCATGCCGCCCGGCCCAGGCCCTGGTCCTGGTCCCGGTACACCGCCCATTTGCCCGTGGCCCATATGGGGACCAGGATTGCCATGTGGTCCAGGTCCGGGCCCCATCATGTGAGGGTTGGGTCCTCCGCCCATGTGGGACGGCATTCCGCCGGGACCCGGACCATGATGCATGCCACCCGGACCGCCGGGACCCATCATGTGCTGTGAATGGTGATGTGAATGCGGATGATTCATGAGTTGCGGGTGCGGTGGACCAAGATGAGATGGCTGCTGTGGCGGGAGCATTTGATTCATGCCCATGCCAGGGCCAGGACCGTGTCCAGGGGGTCCGCCCATATGGCCCATTGATTGCTGCTGCTGTTGATGCTGCTGCATAGGAACGTTCGGGTTCATTTGCTGACCCATCATAGGTCCATTGTTGTTATTATTGTTGCCATTGGGACCGCCACCGGCCAAAGCTGGTGACTGAAGGGGACTGGGTCCAGAGTTGGGCATGCCCGGACTAGGTCCCGCGCTGTTGAGCGAGTGATGAGGTGACATGGCGGGCGGCGCTGGAGAGGATGTAGGCACTGATGTGGATGACATCGAGGTGGCTGTCGCCGTCGACGTGTGCGTTGCTGTCGCCGAACTGGCCGCCGTTGAGGAGGACGATGACATTGACGCTGCGGCAGAGGAAGAAGCCGGCTGCATGGAACCTGGTCCGTTGGATTGCAGGCGCCCCGCTGCCGGCGACAGATGAGGATTTTGATTGTTGTTGCCATTATTGTTACTGGGATTTCCACCACTATTGGCATTGGAGTTGTTTGGAGTATTGCTCAAGTTGTTGCCACCTCCGGCGGCAGGTGACATGCCTCCGGGTCCAACCAAGCTTCCTGGTCCAGGGCCAGGTCCGCCTGGCATATGGTTGCTGTGGTTTGTTGGACCATTGCCTAACGGGCTGTGTAAAGGCGGTGGGCCCATTTGCCCGTTGTTCATGTGCGTCTGTTGCGGGTGGGGTGGCTGCTGCGATTGTTGCTGTTGCGGTCCTTGCCCTGGACCCTGACCGGGACCAGGTGGTCCCAGGGGGCTGCCGATTGGATTGCCCATCGGAGATCCCATTGGTAACGAATTCATAGGCGAGTTCTGGCCAGGCCCTGCACTACCCATCGGTGAGCCCTGCATTGCACGCGGATTCGGGCCATTCGGTCCGCCCATTGGTGAGAGGCCGCCCATGCCCAAGTGATGTGGTGATATGCTTGGTCCGCCCATGTTGCCCATGGGGCTCATGCCACCCATGCCTGCCATGGCGCCCATTGGACTACCCATCGGAACACCTCCGGGACCGGGTCTGCCATGATTCATGTGTGGTGGCAGTCCTACGCCGGGCCCCATCGAATGCGGATGTACGCCGGGTCCAGGTCCAAGTGGACTCATGCCGCGCATAGTTGGCGGACCTCCCATATGATGTGGACCATGGCCATGCGGATGAGACATTGGCCCGCCTGGGTGATGTGGGTGCATATGCGGATGCATATGGGGCGGTCCACCCATGCCCATTCGATCTTCCCAGTGAGGATGTGGATGTCCGCCACCGCCTCCAAAGTGACCTCCGCCTGGACCGCCCGCTCCACCCATCTGATTCATGGCTGCCATTGCAGCAGCCGCAGAGCTGGACATGGCAGATACCTGAGGACTGTCATCGAACGGATTCGATGCTATTATCGTGTCTCCGAAGCCACCCATTGGCGGGGGCGGCAGCAGATCCTGCGGCGTTGGTGGCGCTGATTGCTGCTGCTGCATTGAATTGGCAGCGGCGGCCGCAGCTGCTGCCGCCGCTGCCGCAGCAGCCGCCGAATTTGCGGCATTCGACGTTTTTCGCCTTTTCTTAGGATTACTCGGCGCCGAGATGATATCCGTCGGTGGCGGCGGTTTAAAATCAGGTGGGCATAGCCCTCCTGCTGGACCCGGCAAACGATATGGCGCCATACCGAGATTGTGGGTCATATTAGAGGTGTTTTTCTTCCGAATGGTGACTGCTTTTCTTTAACTACGTGGGAGGAAAAATCTATCTAATGGCGTCGTCAATCCCGTTCTCTACACTGGATCACGACGCGCGTATAAAATGGAGTTGAATTTTTACTGAGTCGACGGTTCTATACTCTGATGGTTTTGGTTCACTAGATGGCACACACAGGCAGGCGAGGAGTGACGATTTTGACGATGATCGTTAGTTGTCCCAATGGTTATTTTACTTTTGTTGTGGTCCACTCAGTGTGAAGGATATGGCCCGCCATAAAGCTGTCAACCTGGCAGAAGCAATGCTTGAACAATCTGTACTCATTTGATGACCGTGGCCTCTGCCCCATATTTACCAGTTCATCTTGACACAATTGCCCACCGCAAGCTCAACACCGACGGTTTCTCGATTCAAAAATATCCTCAATATCTATAAGGAATTGGAAGTGCCAACGGGATCAGCAATCAAAGCGAGCGAAGCAATCTTTGCAATTCGTAGGTGGCAACTCTAACAGCGCATGTTCGTCAGCGTCGCTGAAGCGCCAAACACCAGCACCTGCAGCGGGCAGCAATGCACAGCAAAACAAAGATTCGGCGTTTCTTTAATGCAGATTGTGCGCTTTTAATAGTTTACCGAAAGTAATAATTTTGGAATTCTCCGCCCGTTCTCAGTACGCGTGGCTGAAAACGCGCTGCGGCTCGGTCAACACTGCGGCGTTGTTTTTTGTTTTATTTTCTCACACGTTTGCTCTTCTTCTTGCCACCGATTTTATGTTCTTTTTGCACCACCGCCGCAGCAGCAATTTGGCTGCTTCTGCTTTCCTTTAATTGCACTCTTGGACCGGACCCGTAAAGCGCATTGCTGCGTCACACGATGCAAAACGAATACATCCGTATGATTATTAATGCATATAATACTGCTTAAGAAGTTGTTTTCGTACAATTTTTACCGAAATTAAGAGCCAAATTCCACTATGTATTTTCATTTGTGTCCAGTTCCAGTGTAGCTGCAAAACTATCGATGACACTATCGATTGGCGTTTGCTGGCGTACATATCAAATACTAGTGACCGGCAGAACTACCGATTGATACTATCGATTGTAAGCGATTGATGATAAAATACTATCGTATTGCAAACGGAAGATTTCGTGAAAATTGCGTATATCGAATATTGATTAACCGTACAAAAAACTATCGAATGACAGATTATAAAACTACTAAGCAGAAAAATACCACAGAATACCTAAGCTATCGAAAGAGTGAGAGAGTGACGCCTTTTGTGTTATTAATTTTGGCGCTGTTTGTTTAAAACATAAATTACTGAAAAAATGTGGAGTAACTTTGAAGTGTCGCCAATCGAAGAAGAGACCATTTCAAACGTGTTTTCCTCACGAGGCATTTTCCGGGTTAGCAGCGATGAGGAGGTAATACTAACCCAAGAAGCGAAATTCAGAATATTATGATTTATACTTTGCTGTTCATTTTGATGAAGGTCGAGAAATACCCAGATGTTCAGGCATCTGTGCAATGTGGCAAAATGGTGATATCTATCGACAAGAGCCTTCTGCTGCTAGATGATGAGCTGGTGGCCAAGAGTAGTTTTCTCAGTTTCAGCGCGCAGATCGATGTCATCTCCATTTCCAATACTGGCAATCTCATTATATGTGGCCTCAACGATGGCGCGGTCCACGGGGTTTTAATCAAAGGCCTGCTCCTGTTTTGTGTGTGCATTAATATGGACGATGTTAGTCTTGGGGGCCGCACATTTACAGGCATACAGCAGTTAGGTTCAAGGTTTTACCTAACCTGCAAAAATGGCAGTGTTTATGTGTGAGTATGGGCAAATTACATTTTCTTGTTCGTTTGTTTAACTACATTTAATCGTTTCTAATGATTCAGTTTGAGCGAAATTAATGAAGTTGCCCTAGATTCGCTATTTAATTTAACTCTGAACGATAATGAGAGCATTATGGCTAGCGAGAAGTCCTTGCTAGAAGACGTCAGCATACAGCGCACTTCCATGGGTCGCTCGATGGGGAGTGTGGACTGTGTCGTGTTACTGCGACAGCTGACAGCTCAAATCTATGTCGAAAACAATCAAGAGGCTGTGGCTCAGCAGGCGCAAAACGGACTGATCATTGCAGCTGCACAGAATACGCTGAACTTTAAAACGACTTCCAAGGATGTGACGCGAATCAATTTGCCGCCACAGTTTGGCTGCCTGAAGCAGATATACAATCTGGATCATTGTGTGTAGGTTGCATTTGTCGTCTACCCTCACCGCTTGCTTGATTTGCTAGACTTTATGGCACTTAATCCCTTTCAGAATTGCGCTCAGCAGCTCTGGCCACTTGCTGGATATATGTCCATTTACTCGCACTGTCAATCTGGTCCAGACGTGCGCCCAGAGCCGGCCGATGGCGATCGAAGATCTGCTTGTAATGGAATGTAGCGACGAGAATGTGGAGCTGTTGATACTCACCAAAGCCACGGAGGATGGACGGTTCATAAAGATTGTAGAGTATCCTTGTAAGACTTGTCCTTGTTATTAACACCATACACAAACTATAAGGACTCCCACCATTGGGATGGATGTTTTCAGCGCTCAAAGTAAAAAACGAAGTAGAGGTGTCTGAAGAAGCATGGCTTGTCCGTCAACCGAAGTGTGCTGTCAATTTGTACTACTTGGCGTCCAAAAGGGTCAATAGGCAGAACTTGCCTACGGAGGTTGAAATGATGCTGGTGTCGGAGACGGATCCCAGTGATCGATACAAAAAACTTATAGCCAAGGGCCGTCTGGAAGAGGCGGAGGTATTGTTTTTTTTTTTTATATGTTTGCAGACCCTAATGATTACCCATTTCTAGGATTTCGGTAAGCAATTCGAGCTGTGTCTGCAGCCGATTTATGAGGCAAAAGCTAGGCGTGTGCTTCTCGATCTCTGCAATGTAAACGCGCACGCGGATGCCAATGAGCTCGAGCAAAAGTTTCAAGCGCTGCTGCAGCTGCTTGGCCAGATTGAAAGCAAGTCGTTCATCAAGAACAATCGCATGATCAGTTTGAGTTCCCGACACATTCTGTTCCGTTACTTGAACGAAATCCGTAAGAGATTAGATTACGAGGTGAGTGAGGTGCACTGCTTTTAATACGGTCTCTGATTCATCGCCAATTTCTAAAGGAGGATGAACAGCATGTGCTGGAAATCGACGAGCAGTTGCATCGCCTCAAAACCCTGTCCATCACCGATCCATATGAGTGTAATAAGGACTGGCAGAAGTTCGTCTATGACACAAATTTGGTGAGGACGATAAAGTCCCTATTCAACAGCGACATGGCCACTGCCTGCCTCATTTGGAAGCGCCACGCGAGCAGCATATTGCACCATCTCAGCGAGAACGACCTGTGCCTGCTATTGGGTTTCATTCCAAGCAGTACAAAGCCCTTCAATGTGGTGCAGTGGCTGCGCCAGTTTATACCCATGGTGAGCAATACACATCCTAGTATCATGCCCTTCATCACCGACTGGAGCATCGAGATGACCCGCAAGCTACAGTTTGGCGAGCATTGGCCGGAGATTGGCCTCGAGTTTTCCACGAAAATATTGGAAATATTTGAGGAAAGCGAGTTCATTTACTCGTAAGTATCCTTGGAGCAGAATCAAATCTTGAACTGTGCCCTTTGACAAGCTGCTGCTTTCTGTAGCGACGTGCACCGCCAACACGAGAGGAATACTGCCAAACTGCGTGATCTTGTAAATGCCCTCCAGGACCTGTCGGTGCTGAAGACCCACTACAATATGGGCTTCACGCTGGACAACTATTTGCAAGACTCCATTGATGCCACAGCCCTGCGGATACTGCAACACGTACAACTAGACAAGCTGCAGCGGATGGTCACAAACTTCATGTATCCCATCTATCAGGAGAAGGGCCGCCAGCCGCTGGATGTGATCAAGCAGTACATATCTCAGCTGGTAGCCAGTCGTCAGACGTCTGGAAACTGGCTGGAGCGAGCTTTGGCCTGCATTGAGCTGCTGCACAACGAGGACAGCCGCCTGGAGTGCGCCCTGTTAGTGTTGCAAAGCGCTCCAGTGCCTTGGCCGGAGGTGCTGGCGCCGTTGATCAAGCTGCGCAACTCCTCGCATCCGTTGGCCATCAAGATCAATGACGAGTACGAGATTCAGGTGATCAAGATCATGAAGGTGAAGTATGGCTGGCCAGCAGAAAACTCTGCAGACATCAACCTCGAGCTGTTCATGATGCGCATCGTCAAGCTCAACCTGCCGGACATGCTGGATGATATCCGCACCCTCACCCAGGCGGCCGAGGGCATCTCCACCACGGCCAACTTCAACTGCTGCTATCAGATGGCACGACGTGGCCAGATCGAAGCGGCTTACGAGTTCTTCAAGTCGCTGAACAGTGAAAAATATGACAAGCATAACAAGGATGTGGTGGACATCTTTGCCAATCTGCTGGAGAACAGCCCCTCGTCGTTCATAAACGAAGTCAAGGTGCAGGAACACCTCAATATGCTGGAACTGTTTAAGCTAATGTTGCCACACGTGGACGCTACATACAAGGTCCGCTATCTGGTCATCAAAAATCGTTTCCAGCTCCACCATAAGTTCAAGCTAGAGTTGAGCTGCAGCAGTGAACTTATCGCCTTGCGCCGCCGGCAAGAGCTCCTAGATGAGGCCATAGAGGTTATTATAGAACGGGCTCAGGCCACACTGAACATTTGCGCGTTCGTGGCCAGTGGCGTTGGCGAGGTATGTTCAGCCCTCGGCTTGCAAAAGGTTTACGGACTGCATCGCCTTAGCCAGCGTATGGCATGCCTGCCCCTGAGCTGCGCCTTGGCCAATTACGCTCTGCAGTTCATCGATTGTGTGCCCGACAACAGCGAAGATTTCATCAATCTCGCGGTGGAGCTTCTAGTCCAGCAAATAGTCATGGCCAAAGGCTCCAGCCAAGGTAAATAATACACCGACCAAAACTTGATGCAGCAAATCCTACGTGTTGTGGTACCATTTAAGATTCGCCATCGTCGCTGGAGTTGCTCAACGAAAGCGATCCTCTGAGTTTTCCCCTTGCCTACGAGCTGCTGACTGCTGCGTTGCTTCATGAGCGCAGTCGCCGTCGTGATCTCAGCGAGCTCATCATGTATTTGCGCGTTGCGATCCTACACTATCCGATTGACGCCATACAGATGCACTACCAGGGCAAGGAGCAGAGCATCAATGAGCAGATATGCCGAACGCTAGATGGCACACCGTTGGCGCTCGGTGAGACCACACTCAACTTTACCAGCGCACTAAATGGCTCCTTTGAGGTGAAATCCACGCTACAGCCGGCCACAAGCCGTAGACAGCGCCCCTCGGTGTCCATGTTTGATGAGGTCGATGTGCAGCCGCAGCAGCTACCGAAACAGAAGGTATGCCTGATTGTGGAGCTGCCAACCAGTTATCAACTCTGATCGACTCTAGCTAACCAGAGCTTATTTTATTTTCAGAAAAACATCAGCGGCCGTATGCCCATTGTCAAATTCTTGGCCCGCACGCTCCTAATCATGGTCATGGAGGTGGAGCCCGTCAACTCGCTATTGATGCAAGTGCGCCAGTCGCTCTCGGAGCAGGTGAAAGGCGATTTTGATGGAGCGCACGCCGACTTCTTTATGTCGTGGGAACAGCTGACCAAGGCCAGGGAGCACGATGTGTGGTATGTCATGTCACAGTATCTGCTCGAGTATCAGAAGCTCAATTGCAAAAGAAGAAGATCATCAACGAGAGCCTGATCACGCTCCAGCTGCCTCGCATTTTACGCAATGCCATGAACAACAAGGATGCCAATTTTATAGGTAAGCCTAAGCCCGTATTCCAAGAGAGAGAGCATCAGTCGTGTCTTACGTCTTTCGATGGCAGAACTCTTTGCCATTCTGGTGGCGGATGCCGAGGCGTTCGCTCTGCTGGATAAGTTGTCCAAGGATGTGAAGACCGATCAGCAGCGCATCAATTTTCTAACGCTCTCCGCCATGTACCACGTGCAGATTGAAGAAATGGACATTGTGCAAAAGATACATGCCAAGTGGGTGATTCAACGGATCTTGTTCGTTCGCAGTCCACATTCAACTAATTCTATTCTCGTTGCAGACGCCTCAAGCTGTATTATTATCTAGAGTTCTGCCAGCAGGACCCCAGCATTAAGGGTAAATTTAATCCGGATATTGACAATATTGAGCATCTGCTGAAAGAGTTCCACAACAAGCAGCTCAATGTGCAGCTCCTGGAGCGCATGAGCAGCGACTTTGGCTTCGACTATCAGAAAATCCTGATCACACAGATATTAAGCATTTTGAGTGCCCAGGAGCTGCGCTTCGAGATCAAGCACAACACCTTTGGCGACGAGGAGCTGGTCATGATGAGCAGTGTGCGGGAAATGCGCGACATGTGCCAGCCGTACATCAACGAGATCAAGAACGTGGAGCTCTTCACGTCCAAGCTGAAGTGTTTCATTGAAGAGGTGCGTCATAGTTTTGGCTAATATGTTTTACCATCTAAGAATATTTTTTTATTTGGCGAGCTCGAGGTCAAGTAAGTGAGGAAACGATCCGTTTCTGGGTAGCCACACTGCCCTTCATCTGTGACCTTTAGCACACAACTGTTCGTATTTGACAACTACAACCTAACAGCCTGTATTTATTCAAAGAAAGGCGTACTTAACATTTGTGAATTGTTAACGCCTCCAATTTTGTGTAAATCAGAGAATACCGACATATTTTGTTTGCCTTGAGAGAATCAATGTCTCTTTATTTATCTTGCCGTCTTTTCAACAACAGTGGGACGTGTGGTTGTTTTTGTGCACATAGAGATGTCTACCTGAAATGGCAAGCAGTTAATTTCTTTAAGGTTGATAATTTGTTTTAGAGAGAAAAACTGAGTGAGGCAGCGCCGATATAGTTTATCGGTTAAAGCTCATTATACTCGTACTCCAGTAGAGTAAAAGTATATTGTATGTAACAAGTGTATGTAACAGGCAAAAAAGCGCTTCCGACTCTATAAAGTATGTATATTCTTGATCAGCATAAACAGTCGAGTCGATGTAGCAGTGCCCGTCTGTCCCGCGTTCGCAAATCAAAAGAAACCTTATATCTTCCACAATTTTCGACATTATATCGACTCGACTTGCCATGCTGATCAAGAAAATATATACTTTATGGGGTTAGCGATGCTTCCTTTTATCGTGTAAAAGTGTTCTCTTTAAAATGAATTTGTAAATATATGGAATCAAACCTACACATTGTTGCGCAAAGAAATTTTCGGCTGTTATTGCGCTGCGACAGAATTTTCTGTGGAATTTTCTGTAGTTATGTTATTTAGTTGATATTAAGCTAATGGAATTTATCAACGGTTCATTAAATTAAATTAACAATATGGGTTTCGTCTACAAAAAGTGGTCTGAGTACGATTATCCTTTGGTCTGAATTTCGACTATAGCGTTCTTACATGCATTTATATAGAAGTCCAACGGGCAACCAATTTACTAAACAATTTATCATCCGCACAGATCAATATATATTTCTATGAACTTTACCTGTGTGTCATCGATATGCTTGTGTTCTTTAACGCTGCGCCCAAAGAAATGGAGATTTGGACAAACATTTTGACCTTCCTTCGGCATACGATGATCAGTCGAAGACGCAACCGGCCGGGACAGTTGGAAACGGACACGTGGCTAAAATCTCAGCGGGAAAACGGCGTGCTGCCCAAGATAGCTCGCTATCGTCTTCCCTTTAAGCCAATTGTGGAACAGCCCCTTAAGGACATACTTGGTATGTAGATTGGGATGACAGTGAAGCCGCTTGTAGCACACTCACCCACATTTCTGATCGCTTTTACAGATGGCGAGCTAAATGTGGATAATTGCCTGAGCTGGTTTCCACTGATCAAAATGTATACAGCGCTCAAGGGCTCCAAGGACATCGCTCAAAATTGCGATTACTTTTGCATGTCGGCCGTCAAGAATTCCATTGCCGATTACAAGTCCAAAAACGATTCCGAGACCTGGAGCCTTCATCCCACCAACAATGCCTTTCTGAAATCGGTATGATAGCACTTCGACCAAACTTTCAGCAGTCTCCTTCTTATCTGATTACCCTACAGATCTTGCGACTGGTGGAAAACGTGCACAATCCCAATAAGATCTTTCTCATCCTGTACTTTGTGGCGAACTGTGCGCGCGAGGGCGCCGATCAGGTGGAGGCTTCCTATGAGTGTTGGAAATATGCAAACGAGCAGGGTGCGCGAATCAATGAGCCAAAATCCCAAGATCAGGTCGCTAAAATCAAGCGCAAGTATCCAATGCTGAAGACACAACATCTTCTGTATGTTTACGGACTGACGGATGAGAAGCTGCTGCGCCTGGTGGAGAATCCCATAGAACTCATACACACGTTGTACCACCATGAGCTGATACTGAAGAGCAGCAAGGTGGACATTAATGCATTGGTCAGCGAGATTGCCCAGCTGCATGATCTCAATCTGGAGCCCATACAGTTCAAGCTGCTGCAGAAGTGGCTCTCCGTCACCATGGAAGTGGGCGACAGCACAATGCTGGAGGAGACCTTCTCCGAGGATCACAACTGGCTAGAGCAGGGTGGTAATAGTGCCACTGCTGCTGCTGGCAGCGGTCGCGGTGACGCCAGCGAGAATGTCATTAGAGCATTCTATATACTTAGCAGTTGGCCAAAGTCGCAGGCGGTCGGCTTCCTTGTGGGTGTCATAACCAAGGGCGGGTGAGTGATCCATCCGATCAATGTACCTGGCCTTCCATTTATGCACTTCCTTCCATGGCAGCTCTGTAAACACGTCCACGCAACTGCAGATGTACGAGTGCTACTCCAAGCTCAACGATGGAAGCAAATCGTTTGACGCCATCAACCAGCGCCAGTTCATTACGATCAAGTGCGTCCACGACCTGAAGGCACTGGGCTACAACTCGAACATTGAGAAATTCGGCGATGATCATTGCAACAAGATTGATATACTGAAGATGTTGTGGCAGCGCAACGCCCAGAATCCCTTGGCGCTGGAGGTAATGGCCAACATTTGCCTGGGCTTCAACATACACATGCCCAAGATCTGGAACGGCATACTGAAGCGTATGACCATGTTTCATATGGTGCGGGAGCTGAACGCACTGCTCGATGTGCTCAGTTGCAGGGCGGAACTAATGCATCTGGATGGCCTGGCCCAGGCCTGGGACTATGTATTGAGCCACCCTCTGAAGAGTGCTGTCCAGACGCGCTCCTTTGCCCAGGAGGAGCAGCTGCATAAAACACTGTTGCGTTTGCAAGGCTGCCCGCTGGTGCATGCCCTCAATCTCGTACAGTTTGCCCAACTCTGTGTGCTAATAAATCGGCCCCACATGGCCGCCGCACTCCTGAGTTTTTGCCGGCTCGATGAGCAGCGCGAGCAGATCAAGAAGGTAAGCTGAGTATGTCCGGCACGCTGCTCCATTTTGTTACTAATTACCGAATACATTGGCAGCTCATAAACTCTCGCAAGGTGGAAAACCTAAGGCAGCAGATTTTGGAGCTGGAGGATGCTGGCATATTGCCAACGGTGTTGAACTTTGCGCTTCAGGAATTGAATCTCTAGTAGAATGAATCCCTGGAATATCACTTGTATTCTTTGCTATTGAAATAAAACATGTAAATTTGTAAACAGCTAGCGCCACACTTTGTTAAATATATCCATGATGGTGTCGTAGATCATGAACGTAATGCCCACGTCCAGGCAGACCCGACTCATGCGGGGCAGTGTGCCCTTGTAGAAAGCCAAAGGGCCTTCCTCGCGCAACGTTTTCAGCATGCAGTCAATGGAGTTTTTGTACTTGTGCGACTCCAAACCTTGCATGCGTGTTTTAACCACATCCACCGGATTGTTCCCCAACACCGAGGCGGCTCCTGCGATGGCACCAAAAAGGCCGACCAGCGCCTTGGGAACCGTCGCCTTTGGCTCACCCCCAGTATACCAGTCCTTCAATGAGTACAGCACAAAGAAGCGTATGGCCTGGTTGGAGCCCTGCTTCACGATTGTAGCCGGCAGGCCCTTGTATATACCACCAATGCCTTCTTGTTTAACTATTTGCGTTACGCCGTGCACTAGACCCTTGTACTGTGGCTTTTCGCTGCGCATATCATTGATAAACTTGACCTTGATCGTCTCCATGGGAGTCACGGCCACCACGGCTTCGGTCATTCCTGCTAGCAGTCCCGATAAAAAGCGACGTGACATTGGAAGGCTGCCATCCTCGAGCCGCAGATTATGGCTAAAGAACTCAAAGGCACCGAATCTGCAAAATTACATAAGGTGGTGGGGTGGAGGGTTGCTTGTGTTCACAAACTTCGGCTGCAGAATACCGAAAATGATTACCACGCCTACCTGGTGGCCGATTTGGGTATGCTCCCTAATATCAGAATGCTTAATCCTCTGTATAGGCCAAGGAAACCCCGTTCTTTGAGAGTTTTTCTTACGCAATCTATGGATCCCGTGTACTTCTTGTTAGCACCTTTTTCGTCCAGCTGCAATTGTGTTTTGACAAACTCCGTGGGATATGTAATCATGACCTCGATGCCGCCTGTGATGCCGCCAGCAACAATGCCTTTGAGTCCTTTGGTACCGCCACCTCCGGAGGGAGCCATTATGTATGAACTGTATGTATGAACGGAATTTGAAGTTTAAATTTTGAATGCTTGCTCCATGCGCCTAGTAAGCAGCAAATATACATCCTCAACAATCATTCCATTCAATATTTGGCGCTATCAGATATATATATCGATGTTGTTGAAGTATTGAAATTGAATAATGTATGCATACAGAAACAGAATATATCGCCAGGGCTGGCTAGAGCGACGAGCACTGCTTGTGCACTGCTTAGCTGCATAGCTTGTTGCCCAGAACAATAGAACAGCTTATAACTAAAACGAATTTAGCGCAGCTGTTGTTATATGACGAGGTGGCCGAGTGGTTAAGGCGTTGGACTGCTAATCCAATGTGCTCTGCACGCGTGGGTTCGAATCCCATCCTCGTCGAAAACTTTTTTGTTTTTTTTTTTTCTTTTAATTTTGTTTTTAAAACTAAGCTATTTGTTTAGGTAAATTTGTTTAAAGGTAATATATAAACAATGTTTTCTTGATGCTCTATAAAAAAACTAAAATCCACCTCAATCAAAAGGTGGCTGCGCACGGCTGAGCCACGGACATTGATTTGCTTTTAAATTTAAAGGCGAGATTGCCTATCTTATTTAAATTGAAATTACTGTTTTATGTCTCCAGAGCATATAATGGCCAGTCTAAACAGCAATATAAACGAAATGAAAATAGATCCATTGATAATCAGTTAAGTGTCGCTGTGAAGAGTCCACAAATTGGACCTTTGGCTGGAACCAGGTTGTAGGGGTGGGGGAGCACGCTGCTTTAAGCCGGATGGTTTCTCCAGAATTGTAGTTTATTGACATTGACCGTGAAAGAGTCTCCAATGATGACATGGCTGTTATTACTGACTCCAGGTTGCCAAGGTCAACTATATGCCAGACAGAGTTGAATATATAACAAAACTGGAAAGCTATCTTGACTCTGTAGAAGTTTAACTACTCTTGATTTACTAATAAAAGCTCTAGCTAAAATGGGAGCTTTAACAGACTCAACAGCCTGTTACAAGAGCAGTCACGAGGATCTCTCATTACCCAAAACAGTTTTATTGCAGATATTTGCGTTTGAAAACTTAGAACTCTCAGCTAGTTTTAGTTTTAAAATTATTAGGTAAGCCAGTCACAAAATGGAGTTTTTGAGTAAGAAGGCTCCTGATGAGAGATCGTACTTCAAACTGATATTCTTTAACATATCATCGGTGAAAATTTACTGATAAGAGTTGCATCTTGTCAGTTGTAGAAGGACATTTACTCAGATTCTGAGCGGACATGGTTATATCAACTCAACTTAACTCTTCTTAATATATAGGATAACCTCTATAAGATATGGATGCTAATTTCGATATCTTTCGGATCATTAAAAGTATGTAAATGTTTTTATTTAGCTCAATTTTAATGTTGAAGTCCAAAGGACAGCCAAGCTTGAGCCGCTTCCCACCATGTAACAGCAATGGACAAGTAAGTAACAAACAAACTTATAATTAATTCTTCGGATGTTAGGCTTTTTCGGCTGGTCAGACAGAGCTCGCTTTGTTTCGGGGAAGCCAATCCCATTCCCCTCTCATCAGTAACATTTTGCGCACATATTGACAACTGTTCGTATATAATAGCTGTAATTTTATAGCCTCTATATAACTGCCGATACGTAGAAAAGGGAGTTGTGAATTACAAAATGCAAATATAATGAAAAAAATAGGAAAGCCCTCAGAAAGTGTAATGAGAAACGTGTATGCGAATAATTTTAAGCCAAATTAAAAAAAGAACAATTAACAGTATCCATTCAGAAAACTTTAAACTAATTGGAACAAAAATAATATGTATAAACTCATAAAGGTAGTATAGCCCCTGCTGCTGTTGTCGGAGCTGGGTTGCGGTGGCGGGAGCATCAATAAAGAGCAGCCGAGCAACTCCATTTTAAATGATTTCTTTTCAACAACTTGCGACTAATTAATGCACTCAAACTGTTGCCTTTGATATTTGATACACACCAGCACATTTTTTTTTATAGTTTTTCGCTTTTCAATTGTAGTGTATTTTCGTTGGCTTTTCCTTTTGGCTGACTAACTGGTTTTCAATTACTAAAACTTATTTCTTGATCATTAATTGCGGAAAGCGCAGAATTTTGTTGACGACGTGTTAAAATCTTCATGCTGCTGAAAATGGCCATAAAACATGACTAACTATCGCTACCGTTTGGCTCCAATTGACGAGCAATTGGAAAGCTGTGTAAGGCTGAATACAAACTAATTGAAGGCTGATATAGAGCGCAAATCATCAATATACGCATATAGCCACAGATGTGGGAGGGCTGAAAGCGAGTCGAGATATCCTATGTCTTTCACTCACTTTTCAATTCTGATCAAGCAGCACTTTCAAATCATTCGTTCAAAGAAATTGTGAAAATCTAGAGAGTTTTCAAATATTTGAAAAAGAGCTTGTTTTTTTCAAGGCAAAATTTGCAGAACTGTTCTTTTTTTGGAGTTTCTTGGGAGTGAAGGCTAGAATTGTTAGTTCAAGAAGAATTGAAGCCTATATTTGGTGATCAGTAAACATTTTTTAAAAGCAATTGCTGCATATGGTGTTTTTAAGGATATCTGCTTCCACTGTAAAAAATTAAATCAAAATATGTACTGACTGTATTCACCAGACATCACAATCAGTGATTAGCCTCTGGTGAATGCAATTTTAATTTAGCTATCATGATTCATCAGAATGAATCGAATAAGTTCTCCGTTCACTTGCGAGTAATCATGATCCGATACCTGTTTTGTGCGAAGAAAAATGAAGCAAAATAAAGTAATTAAGCTAATATGAAAATAATTTGAGTCAACTGCAAGGCAGATTTCCACAATTTTTCCTCAATGTCATTTACTTTCCATATTTGTATTGGGAGGCTTACCTATTAGCTGTCGATCAGAAAAAGAACCATGATTAACCCATTCACCAGGTACTGACAGTTTATATTGTGATCAGTACGCAAGGGTGCCCGATGTACACGACCAATGTTTAATCTACCATAAATTGGCCTGTTTGCCATTTTATAATGAATAGCTTGAAAATCTTTTCAGGTCGGAAATTATTATATACTCTATTTTCTGACCGACATAATCGTCAAAGTCGATTAAGCATGGCTCGTTTTCGTATCACGTATGCTCTGTCCTGCAGGCTAATTTTTTAAAAAGTAGAAGAGAGGAAACGCGATGAGAGGAAATCAAAAACTTTCTATAAAATTTCGGCAAACCAGAATTTAGCATAATTTCTGTGAAAAATCTCAAAATTGTAGGTCAAACTTTTCAAATACTGCTCCTCTTCGCACTCTCTTCCACAGTGGTCCAGTTTCAGTGTCTTATTATGACTTAATATACAGCAAGAAGTGACAGTGCATCGGCTAGGCTCCCCTTTTGATGTTTGACCCAATCTCTAAGTTGCAGGCCACGTTTCAGCACCCAACAAACGCGAACGCCTAGTTTAACCTTTTTCGCCTGTTATGGTCAGTAGGTACTCGTACTTTCACAACTCAAACACAAGTCAAAAAATTATGACCATAATCAAAAAAAAAACCTACCAAGGCGATGAGCAAATATTGATTTTGCGGCTTGACCACCAACTGGCCACCGCCCGCGCCTCCTCAAGCGTTTAGTCCTAGTGCTGCTGCTCTTTTGCTTTCGTTACATTTTCTTTCGTTTTCGTGTGATCTACAAATATTTTACTTTCGATGAAAGTTGCAGTCGCATTCGTGTAATTGGCGTGCAGCTTGACCCCAATCGAATCCCCGACGTAGACGCGCTTTACACAGAAATGCCACCACAAAGCGGACTGATTGAGATTTTTAGCATTGCATAAGTTGACGCGACTTGGCGAATTGTACTGTGGCTTCATTCCAAATGCACTGCGTTGGCATTGCGTTTGCGCGAAAGTCCGACAGGTGGAGGCGATCAAAAGGCAATGTCCACATGCCAAGTCTCGGCACCCCAAACGATTCCGAACCCAAACACAAAAGCAAATTGCTGCTGATTCAGTGACTCAGTTTACGGCAAATGCGAATACGAATGAGTTTAATGAACTTGCGAATTTATCGACAATAAAACGTTAACTATAATTAGTTGATATATGTTTGTATGTATATGTATAATTATAAGTGCCGGCCGGCTTAAGAGTGACGTAGAAGCAACCTCGGCCTTAGCCTTAGACTCACATGGCTGTGGGTGTTCCCGTCATATCGCCATCCACTTGGTTGTTGTTGTAAATATACTTCAGAAAGAGGCCTTAATCAAGGCAAGAGCGCACGTCTTTGCTAATTAAAACGTTGGCCATGTAAATGACTGGCGCCCAAGACGACTCGGAGTGGGGCTGAAATTCTGTGACTCGAAAACTTTAAATTCAGTAGCCAAACACGCAAGCGCCAGACTCTGTTGTTTTCTGTGGCTGCGGCTATGTGTCCGTGGCTATGTTTCTATTTATCTCTGTCTGTCATTCATTTCGGAATCGGGGAGTTGCGAGTTGGAGTCCAAGTTAGGCCGAGATTAGTCCGCCATGTAGTCGTTGTCGTTTTTTGCACAGCTGACTAGCTTGGCCCCACTGGTTGCCCCGTGCTTTGGCTATTTATCTATATTGCTTCCGTCAGCATTAAACATATTAGTCTTAATAATTCCAAAACTTGGTTCACACACAATGAAAGATACGGGATACAGATACAATACGCGACACTTTAATAGAACTCGCTTTTGACTTAATTACCAGTTTGAATATTAATGATAGCTCGGACGATGATGATGCGGGGGATATTTATATGATCTATTGCCCACATACTTTAACTAAGGGTGCTCTTGTATCGAATTTGAGCTAACAGTGCATATTAGGTTAACTCTTTAAGTGGCCTGGAGTGTCCTACACGTTTACAGCTCGTTCGTGTTTTGCGTCGTCTAATCGTCAACAATTATGTCAGATATTGCCTGTCGCTGTTGTTGCTTCTGATTGTTGTAAAACATAAACATACTCGGAGATGCGTGCTGATAGTTGTACATACATATGAGAGTACAAGTTTGAGTACGATCATCTAAATGATACGAGTATATTACGTGTTTGCCATGGTTGCCTGCAAGTGATGTTCTATAGGGGCTATGGGCTGAAGCTGACGTTCCTAGCAGGAAAATGAATTGTGAACAATTTGTGGATATAGATCGTTTGTTAATTTTTTCGGCTCTATTATACCAAATATAGCCTCCAGGTCAAAGTTCTAGAATAATCGGCATAAATTTACACTGTTAACATTTCAAGACTGTTTTGGTCTTTTATAACATTCACAATAAATTGTGCAGCGTTTCCGACTGTATAAAGTACATATATTTTTGATCAGCATGACAAGGAGAATCGATGTAACCATATCCGTCTGTCCGTCCGTCTATTTCAACACAAAGCTCTCACAAGTCTTAAAAACTAGAGGGCTGAAATGTTTAGCAAACGCTTCTTTTATCTGCACGTTGGTTAAGTTTAAGTTTTATTCAAATGGGCCACTATCTCATAGAGCTCCCATATAACCATTTTTTTCAGAATGAACACAGTTAGATCACTTCTGTGTTTTTCATTCAAATCAAACCAAATTCGGTTCGTATCCGTTTGAGGATTGAGGAATTCAGATCGGATTACTAGAGTAAAAATAAAAAAAAAAAAATAGAATACAATAGCTTAATTAAATACTAAATTCTTGGAAAAAAATTGCTTAATTAGGATTTAGTTCCGCAATTGGATACCTTAATATTTTTAAGTATAATTGTGGTAGCTAGATTTTGCTGACGCTCAACTTTTCTAGATCCTTCAGCTCTTAAAGTACGAACATAAGAAACAGTTCGAAAACATCTCCGACCATCCCCCCTGAACTTAAGTTCTCGCTCCGGCTATGGCCTTAGCTAGACACACGCGAATGTTTACGCACTTCAACACACATTTTTATTTTTGTTTAGTTTGCAGGCAAACTCAATCCTAATTGATATAATGGCAAGGGAAGAATGCGATTGCTACTACGGGCATGGCTAATTAATATTTAAAGGTGTTTTGATTGCTCAGTCCATTGAGCTGGAGCTGGAGCTGGTGGTGCTGTCTGGCGAGCTATTTGCGGTTATGTCATTTGTTTGCACGGCAAAGTACGAGCTGAGCTAAGCTAACTACAGATTGATGAATGCTGGTGAAAGATGAGAAAGTGACCTGAGTTGTCGGAATGGAGAGGAAATGATCTTGTATAATGTCATAAAAAGGTAATAACATGCCAGTTTACCTGTAAAAGTGCATTAGCTGCTTTTACTCTCATTTAGGCCAGCAATGAAATATATGTACTTATACAAGGGCTGTGAGGGAAACAGCAACGTTAAACAGTCCACAGAATTGCTAAATTTCATTATGAAATGAATAATTATGATTATATACTTATATGTAAGCCACATAAGCTTAGGGCAGTAGGTCATTTGCTTAAAAGGTCAACTAGAGCTGTGATCTCGCCAAATAAGCAACTGGCTAACGAGCGTCAGCTACGGCGCCCTGCTAAGGCGTTCAGCATTCAACGCGTCACGCAAGTGGGCTTGGAAAATGTTTATAATTCTCCTTCCTGGCAATAGCGACGACTGTAAGGCGCCAATTATATTAATAATAAGGAAAAGCAAGAGAGGAAGGTTACCTTCAGGTATCCGAAGCTTACATACCCTTGCAGACTTTACGAAAGCGTTCCCTTCGTGACGAAATTCTATACCATTCACAAAAAATGTGTATTCATTTGGTTAATTTGAAGTTTGCAACACACACAAGGAAGCATTTCCAACTATATAAAGTACATATATTCTTGATTAGCATTACGAGGGGATATAGTTCGTGTATTCTTGATCAGCATGACGAGGGGAGCTAGAGTCTTAAGAGCTAGAGAGCTGGAATTTTTACCCGATGCTCCTTATATCTTTATGCAGATTGAGTTAAAAACTCATCCGGATGGGATTGGATTCACTTTGGCCAACCATGTCATTTAGCTATCATAGAACGAGTTGTTAAGAAGAGAACAAAGCACTCCATGAAAATAAAACCTATTTACTACAAACAGGTTAATGTGTTTTGTAAAAATTACGAATTTGAAAACCAAATTGTAAGCATATTGGGCCAACATTCTTTTATAATCATGATTACTATAGTCAACACGAGAACAATGCGATCTTAATGCAAGAAAAAACTCGCTTCTACGCTGAGTAAAGCAATGGCAAAATACTGGTGACCACTTTGACCGCCCAATGAGTCCTTCATATCGTGGTGTGGAACGGGAACGGCATACAATAGTGCGCCCACAGGCTCGAGATAACCCGCTTGTTCGAAAAGTAAAGAAGTCAATTGCAAAATACTGCTGCCCATTCTTCTCGCCGAATGAGCCCTAAATATCGTGCTACGTGAAGTTATGGACGACTCATGTTATATATTTATAATGTGAACGGTATATAAGCTTCGGCTTACCTTCCTTTCTTGTTTTAAATAATAATAATACAATTATAAAGTTATACAAACATAAATGGTTTGTTTTTAGTTAGTTGGAAACTTTGTCAATTGTTCAATGTTGACTCTTCCTTTTTATCAGTGGCCTTTTTAAGAACCGTTCAAGATCAAGATCGTATAACCTTCTAAAATGCACTTTCTAACTGCACCATCAATGCCGACCTATGCCAAACAACAACAAAATACTGACGTCTGCATCAGCTACTGACCATCAAGCGATTAACTAAATTGACTAAATTAATTAATCTAGTAGGTTTAATTTGGGTATATTACAACGAAAATCTTTATAACTTTATAACTAAGAGACTTGTTTGCTTAGAGACCCTGTGAAATCTTATGCAAGCGTATTCATAATTCCTTAAGCGTCTCACACGCACAACTCCTCTAGAAAATTGAAGCGAGCTTTGTGGACGAGTATGTAGCGTGCGCTGGCCTATCAATAAATGGCCTCATCTTGCATTACCTCAATCCAGTTGCCGCTTCGTGTTACTGTTACCCCAGCTGCTTTTATTGTCGTATGTTCATTTGTAACTAATTTGTGCACAAAATCGGAAAGACAAAAGAGCTGAAGTGAAGAGAAGTACTCAGTCCAGAAACCCTCAATAGTAGCTGGCATAGTTATGTGTAATTTAATCAAAAGTTGGCTGAGTGACCGACCGACCGGTGTGGCAAGACATATTGAATTTCCTAGGTGCCACAGAGACCAAGGGCTAGGGCAGACAGAGGCTGCTTCTGCATGTATATATCGTTGAATCAATTTACCGACCTGTTGAATTTGTCAGGCAAATGCAAATGGCGAGTCAAAAACCCGCCAAGTGCATTGGCAAACTGTAACAGTAAGCAGGCAAACAATAAATTGGCAAATTTATGCCAGAGTTTGCCAGCTGAAGACCACACCAAGTAGCCATCGACAGCACCTAGTCAACCACGGACCTCAAATATAATAATACAAGTTGAGCCGGCAAGTGAACGTTCGCACATACAGCCGAAGAGCTCCAAAATCCAGACCAAGCTAAGACCGAAGTCGTAACCAAAGCCGACGCCGACGAGAGGTCGCTAATCCAACCCCAAAGCCAACGAGCCGGCCTTGTTATGGAGTTGATGACGTCGCATCAACAGCAACAGCAACAGCGGCAGCATCAACAGCAGCGACTGCGGCAGCCAAGTGTGTTTTGTTTTAAGAAGAAAAAAAAAAAACAAATTACAAACACTCTGCAGATCTCATTTATTTGCCGATCTTTGAGACATTCACAACGTACACGGCAAGCAGTGCGGCATTGACAGTGCAAGGAGAGCAATGTAAATTAGTGTAACCAAGTAAGAAGGATACACGAGAGGCAAACTGAAGTGCATTAAAGCTTTGTCAAAAATTATTTAGAAAAATGCTAATTTTATAATTTTACGCGTTGAGCTTAAACATTAAAAACACGTGATTCAAAAATTTTAAAAATAAAAAATTGAAGACAATACTAAACGTAGAAGAAAACAAACAACAGAAGGACACTCAACCACAATTTATTGCGCATAAAATTAATAAATAAATTAAATACCACATAGTCAGCTGCAGCCCACGGCCATTTAAAGTGAGTGCAAGTTGAACATGTGTATAAACGATGTGTGATCATATATACAAACAGATGTGTGTACCCATAAAATGCTTATTAATATTTTCATGAACCAACATACATATGTAAATGTCATATTTGCATTTGTCAGCTACAAGCAATTTGTTTAATATTAATAAATATTATAATTACTGCATTAACATTAAAACAACACAGCAAGTTCGTTGCCTAAGTCTGTCGTTCTGCGAATGCTTTTCACTTGTTTTGCACGGCAGCTGGATCGGCTGCGCGACTTAATTAATCACGCTGCTAGTTAAAGATGAATTACGGAGCTGTTTGGCAAATTATAGGCATACAACAAAGACGAGACGACCTTGGCAAATAGGCAAACCATATTAACTACCCGTAAGTGCCAAGAGAGGCACACACAAAGATAATTTGTACCGAGTGGACAAACTCATTATCATCATTATACGTTTTTGAGTTTAGGCAGAAGCGAGCAGATTTTTGGAAAAGTTCGTTTTATTTTTAGGCTACTGCGACATCGCATCACAACACGTGTGGCGGATAAAGAATATTTACTATATTTAAGAAACATGGGAACCGCCTGTTCGGAACGCTTGAAATCTTTCAACTGGAATGGGAAATGGTAAAAGTTCATAGTCTAATATGTGACTAGTAGATTGGGATTATGGAAATGTAAATCTTAGAGAGCGAGGGTCACAAAATTCTCTAGAGATTTGGTGAAATGAATATGTAAATATGTAGTGTTTACGTATTCGTATCTCCGAATCTAAAGAACTTTGCACAGAAACCCTATTGAAAATGAATTCACAATGGAAAATTAGATACATGTTTCTAAACAACCCTCTACTCATTTTCACTTTATAAATAAAGCTATGGAACTTAGAGACATGTTTAGAGCTTCGATTTGGAGACTATTTGAATATTCTTCATAATTCTTAAAAGGTTCTAGTCATTCATATTTTATTTTTATATAAAAGCGAAATGTATTTCTTAAAAGTAGGTTTGATGCAAAGTTGATAAAGTTGATCCCAAAAATTAAAAACCAAATGTCTTGATATTGAGCCAGCTTAACACTAAATTTATGAAGTATACAAATATAAATCTTAATAACTCTTAAAGAGAACAGGAGACGAAGGTTAACTTTGGGTACCCGAATCTTACATACCCTTGCAGAACTATAACAAGGAGAGACAGAGCATTCTGCGCTTTACTTTGAATCCGAATGAGGAGATAGAGGGGTCTATCTCTCACTCTCTCGCAGCACTATCGATGTGATGACTTTCTATGATATATAGTTGTTCCAGCCGGGTCAAATTTGGTCAGCAGATGTGGAGGCTTCTTCAAGTGATGCCTACTAAATTTGGTTCAATTCAGTTAACAACAAAAATATGCTGCGTACTAAAAGTTAATTCTAAATCGATAGTCCGATCAACTCGAAAGCTTTACAAATATGAAACTAGTTAGCATAGAAACCGACGGACAAACCAACATGGCTATATCGACTACAAGACGAGCGTCACCTAGCATAAATCATATACAAAAGTTGTATGTACTTTGTTTCCAAAAAAAATAATTGCCTATGTAAAGATCTGTCATTCGCATGCGTGTGGTCCGAACTTTCTTGCTTTTGATAATTGGCCAGGCTTAATCACTTGTCTATTTCTCTCACTGGCTAAAAAAGTCCAACGTCAACAAGAATGCCCTGCTCATATTTCAAGCGAATCTTCTCGTTTGGTGGCAGTGGCATAGTTTGCTGCAGCAGTCCAAGCTCTCTGCAATTTATCAATTCTACAAGTTTTCTTCATTAATTTTTGTAGCCAAATCAGAAGAGGGCGACACAGCCCCACGCCACATGAATCCCCGTCCTCGCATTCTCATTATGATAGCTCGAGGGCATGCGCCTTTAGACTTAAAAACATTCTGCAAAGCACAACCCAAATTGAGTATTTAATACAAATCTCAGAATTTACATAATCAACAACCTGTAGGTTGGGCGTGCAGCCCCTCCAACACCCTCTTTAGACCCAAACATGTTAGCTTTATCGCGCTTGTCTCGTTCTCGTTTTTTCAATCGATGACCGTTTAGGCAGGCGCAGACGTCGTCGTCGTTTTTTTTGATCAATTTATTTTTACTTGCTCATTAATCACTCAAGCGTTGATAGACTGCGCCACTAGATGGCGCTCGACGCGCTCATTAGCGTAATTGCTCGGTCGGCGTTTACGTCGGCAGCAGCTGAGGCTGCGGCTGCGAAGCTGGAGTTTTGATTAGCGTGCATTAAATGCTTTCATTTAAATCAAATCGAAACGCTGTGCGAAATTAAAATTAAACTCGGCGTTTTTTGTGTGTGGAACGTGAGAAACTTTGTAGTGGCTACGAGTGTTTGAAATATTTTGCGCTTTGATGCGCACAGACGATTTATTTCATTATTAAATTATTAAATTATTCGGCTTCGAGGTGTGACTTGCATAAAAACTCGGTGCCATTGCTTCCATTTGTATTTGCTCGATTTTTCGGGGTTTTGTGTGTACATTAATATTTATTATTTGCGATTTGTTATTGTTATTTGGTCATCAATCAAATGCTGAAACAATTAAGCCGCATTTCAAGCGATTTCAATGGGCATTGGGCGTGGGCGCCGACTGATCAGCGATTTGTGGACACTTTCATCGCCTGGCCTTCGCACCTTAAAATTAAAATCATTACATTATAATTTTTTTGTTATTCATTCATTCGCTACATTCATTTCATTCACTACATCTCTAACTCTATCTTTATCTTTGCAGCATGCTTTCTCTATTGCACTTGGTCATGGTGCTGGTCTTGGCCAATGCGGCCTCGGCGGCTCCCTATTCGTACAGCATGAACATGCCCACACAGACCAGCAGTAGCATCGATTTGGACGTCAGCAAAAATCCACAGCGTCTGCTCGTTCAATCTCCCTCTCTGGAAAACATCTACATGAACTATGTAGTCACCTCGAAGCCGCTCAACCTACGAAAATACAACAAAAATGGCAGCAAGACGAAAAAAACGAAAAAGGATTCGAAGATCTATTATATACCCATACCCCCGATGCCATATCGCTATATACCTGGCATCGGTTACGATTATCAGCCCATGAAAATCAAGCCCATTATGCAGGAGACCGAGATGGCTAGCACAACGAAGCCGTTGCTGGTAGCCAACAGCATAGATCACATTCCCCCATCGACTGCAAAGCCGATGACCATACAAATGCAGAGCAAACTATATCGAGTGCAGCATCATCACAAGGATTATTACTTCAATGGCCGCCCCTTCCGACTGGAGGTCGCTCATGCCGATCGCAAATCCGCACTGACGCCTCTTAATCTTAAGTCCAAATTTTACTACAATAAAAACATTATTTATTAATTATTTTAGATAGCCAAACAAGGAAAAGGTGTTATTTATTTGTAAAAGGTCTGCTATCCTGCGTTTGCTGACAGATGCAGCTATCCGCAATTGCTGACATCACCAATCAGATCGAACAAACTTAAATTGTCTCTAGGAATTCTTGCTATTGCCATCTGTTAATAAAATTTACATATTTCCCAGTTGCTGTACCAACTGTTAACTAACCACTTAATAGTAGTTTCACATCTATTGTGTCGGGCTTGCATCTATAGATTTCTTAATAATAATACAAACTGATATGTTTATTAGGAATGATGCGAGTTATATTTGATTTTGTCTTCTTCTAAGTCTATATACTTTGTTTGTAGGTTAAAGGTACCTTTTATGCCTTTTTCCACATGTTCTCAATAAATTAGAATTCAGTTGTCGAGAGGATAAATTACGTTTGCTTTGTCATCTTCTCGGTAACTTAGTTTGAATAATAAACATATCTTAATTCATATCCTAACAGTGGAAGAAGGCTTCCATGCAACCACAAAGCAACTATTCCAATTGGAGATGAACAAGCAATATCAAATTTTGTTTTGAGGGGAAGCTTTCATACAAAACGATTTTGTCTACAAATATTAACCGATCATTATGAAAATTGGCAGATCGGTAGATAATATGTTTATACATATACAAACCGAGTATTAACTAAATGTTTCAAGACGTGTGGCATACGTTTTTATCGACTTGCGGAGGCGTGTATAAATTTTAAACTTGATCTGACGCCACACTAGGGGGAGTCTACATACCATATTTTGTGACTCTAGTCCTTATAGTCTACGAGATGTAGGTCACGGACGGACGGACACGGACATGGATTGTCATGAATTGTTTCTACGGGGGCTATATGGTATAGTTACTATCTGAATAAAATTTGATCAACAGACGTAAGGGCTCCTAAAATGAATACACAGCAAATTTGCTTAGATTTGGATGAAAAACAGAAAAATTGATTCTATGAAGGCTTTGTGATGTGGCTGCCCGATCTGGATCACATTTGGTCAGTTGACTTTGTTACCTCTAGGACACATAAACCTAATTTTTAATTCCTTTCCAATAAAAAAACCAAAAAGGTATAACATTAAAACGCAAACGTCGGCGGTGGGTTTGTATGGGGGCCACCGTAAAAAGTGGGCGTGGCACAAAGTTAAATAAACTTTTACCATAGCTGTACATATATTTGGCACATTCGGCAACAGTAGCTAATCATATTCACGCGCAAATTGTTCATCTTTCAACGAATTAGTAAAAGGTATTATTATCACCGTTATATCCGCAGCAAAGTAACACCATCAGCATTAACCTTAAGCTTTACTTATGCAATAAATAATAAAGTGAGGACAAGTGCAACATAGATTTCGGTCAACAACAGTAGCAGCTTCAGCCAAAAGCAAACATAAGTCATAAGTTTGCGTCAAAATCTGTGTTGGGGTCAAGAGAAGTGAAATGAGGGCAATTATGAACAAATTGTATGCAAATTGAAAGCGGTCCGTAAAGCTGGAGGGCTAAAGTGAAATACTCGTAAATGAGGTGGGCTTTCACTTCACGAAATATTCGTGAAAATGTTTACCAATGCTTGAGAACAGAATAAGTATAAAAATATATACAAGTGCATGTGGCTATTAGAATTTTTGGTAATAAGTTATTGAATAACAATGACTTACACTCAGAGAAAAAAGTATATACACAGTCTGTAATGTCAGCTCAACAACAATAGCTATGAAAATAAGTAGAGCGCCGAGTCCTGGAATTAAGCGCAATTGATATTGATGGACAAAACATTTACATCACAAGTCAATTTCTTGACCTTGACCAAGTCATTGTCTCGTCTCTCAGTGTACTAACTGTTGCCACAACTGGCTGCCTAGCAAAGCAATATAATTGATTGAACAATTCTGTTGCCATACCAGCCAGCCAGGGAGACAACGGGCCACTCTAACCCCACCCAACCCCAACCTCCCCAGCTCAGTCGAGAATATCGATGAAATTGAAGCAGTTTTTGGCGTAGCTTTTCATTTCAAAATCCACAAAAAAAGTCGAACATAATAGTACATTTTGCTAAGCAAGAACTTAATCATGAACGAGTATAGCCCAACCCATGTGTGCAATGTTCAGCTGAATGTGCCGCCCGAGGAGCAACCGAAGGCGCCGGCAGGCTGTGGTCCTCCCTATGATCTCCATAGCACGGACACGGAGCATTCAGAGGAATGCTGCGTTGAGCTAGAAAATGTCACCGTAAAGTTTCTCATATCGGATACGCAGATTGTTGCTCAGGTTTACCCCAATTGCATGACCATGTCTGAGGTCAAGCAAGATATATCGCGAAGGTTTGAGGTGGATCCGGAGCTGATTGTACTAAAGCAGGCCAATCGAGTGTTGTGCGATTCTGTGGCCATTAACTCTACCGAGTATGATGAGTTTGGCATACATGAGTTCCAGCTGGAGCTGCGCAACGCAGGCAAAGACATCAGCGATGGCGATGAGAGTAAAACATCATTGCCCAAATTGGACCTCAATGTGTACTACGAGTGAGTATGGGGTAGCCCAATCTTTAGGCCAAGACTATGTTTATGCACTCGCCCTTTGCAGCAAACATCGCTTGCCTGACTTTATTACCGTGCACATACCCGGTGAGGACACGGAGGATGGTCAGGCCAAAAATGTGGTTGTGGAAATCGAGAATGCCGCCATAGTAAAGCCTTTTCTATGCGGCTACAGGGACAAATTGAGTGGCAAGGAGTATTTGGATGCCTTTACCCAAACCGGACCGTATTGGGATAAATGGAAATATAGACGATATATATCGCGAGACACACAGACTTGGGAGCACAAAGAAAAGACTTTGGTGAGCTTAAACTGTATCGAATGTCAGGCTACCACTAATCTGAAACTAAAAACCTCTAGAACACTGCCCATGAGCAATCAGTGCAATGCTATCTAGATGGCATTAATGTGATGTACGTGTCATCGGGCACGGATTTTGTCATTGTGCCCGGCAAGTATCAGACATATGCGCAAAAGGAGAGAGCTGAACGCAAGCTAGAAAAGATTCTATTGATACAACGCAACTGGCGACGTTGGATACTGTGGAAGTACATACACATTCGTGCCAGAGAGTATCGGTGGGTAGTCCGTGTTCCTAGACAAGATATATTCACCTATTATATTGTGTACCCTGCGCCTATGGCAGCCGCCTGGTGAAAAATCGCGAAGAGGAGGAACAGCGTTATGAAAAGTGCGTGGAGGAGCGCATTGACCGGCAGCAGGTGATTAAGCAATTTCCCCGTACCAAGGATGACTTCGATCTACTTTACGCTGAGATTGGCCGTTGGAAGCGAGCTGAATTGAAACGCATTGCGGCTCACTATGAAGGACCTGCGCGCATTTCCGAGGTGAATATACTGCTGGACAAAGAGATTCAGTTGCTGAACGGAGTTGATCGGCAACGTCGGCTGGTCTATATGGCCATGGAGGACTTTCGCAATGATCAGCTGCTGAAGAAAATGGGCAAGCCAATCGAATGGATTGGCTACAAGGATTGCAAGATACATTTGGATCTACTAAGCACGCAACGTGTGCGTTTTTTGACTGAAATTTATAAGGATCTGCGTCAACCACTGGATAAGGAGAAGCGAATGGAGTTAATACGGCGCGTCATGGAGGTGCTACTGGAGGAAGCGTGTTTCCCAAACTTTGCCGAGGTAAGGGTTCGCTTCAAGGATATACAAGTACTAAATGTATATAGTTTGGCTTTAGCTCTTTGATCTGTTTGATCGGGAAAAGAATCTGCTGCTATATGCCAAGTCGTGCGACGTGGAAATCCTGCGCAAGCGCCAAAACATTTTATTCTTCGAGTTAATCAAGTTCCAAAAGGGCGAGCAGCACAAAAGTAAGTAAAGATACATTGCCAGGTCCATATTACCATAGGCAGTCGCACTTAACATGTATCTTCCTTTCCAGAGATTCCGGCGCGCATGTGCATTGTCTGCAAAAAGGTCAAACCCTACGCCGATTTTGCCATACGGACACGCCAAAGCCATGTGGACACTTGCAAGCATTGCTACTATCTGAAGGTTGGAGCTGTCTGACTTGTTATAGAGCCATAATATATTCATATCCCTGACAGCTGACGGCTACTGAGAGCACGACCTACCAATCAATACTGCGCTGCATACAGCGGGATGAACGCAAGCGCAAGTGTGCCACCTCCTTCGCGTTTGTCATGCAGCCCGACGATGTCCGTCACATTATTGACAAGATCTGGCATGGCCATTCTGCCTTGAGCAAGACCGAAAATCTCAATGAGTTGCGGTAAGTTAACACATTCTGGTTAGGTTATCATTTACAAAGCAATGCTTGTTCAGATTGCCACGCTGGATCAAAAGCGATGACTGGGCCCCTTGGAACTGTGTGTGCTTGACGGAGCGCGAGACTCGCGACCATTACAAGATCGATGACATTGAGAAGGTGTACGATCCGAAATTCATACTGCATGTAAGTAATCGGCACATGTTGGCTCGAAGTTTGTTCCACACACTGGCTGCAGTGGCCACGGAGTTCCAGGAAACTGGCCAGTGGTGGAAGGTGGGCATGAACAAGCAGCGCAGCAGCAACTTAGATGCGGTATAGCAGTATGGTGATCATCAACCAAGATCAAGGAAAAACATTGTCTGCATTCCACGCAACAAGAAACTCTTTAGTTTTAGGAAACGTGAATTTTAAATTAATTGTTTGCATAAACCACTTCAAATAAAAGAACGCTGGCTACGCCCTGGCAGGGCTCTTTATATATACGACTTGTATATGTTATGTACTTGCAAAACAAATCCCAACTTAATATTAAACAATTTTTGAGAACTTTCATTTAAATAATAATAGCTTTACCTAATATTTGCAATAAATAATATCTATTATGGACAACAACCAAATTAATAACATCGCAAAACCACGAGCCTTGGCATATAATTTTTAAGTCGAAATTATTATCTATGCTTCCAAAAATCAGTTTGTACTTGAGTATAAAGCGAAAATAAATAAAATATTGAGAGTTAAATATTAAAGTTAAATTTTCCAGATTAAGGTCCCTCCGGCGAACTTTTGTCTTTTCTTCTGTGGAGTAATGGAACAAGGGGTATATAGTTTTTCTGGTTGATAAGAGTACGATACATAAAGTTTTTACATCGATACATATCTTGAACTTATCGAAATTAGTACACTGAAAAATGATTCCAAAATATACCCACCCACTTTTCAAAGCAATCATATTTTATTTGATATTATTAACATACATATCCAATTTGATTCCTGTGCATAAAATAGGTGCTTATATGAGAGGCGGTACCACGCCCATTTAAAAAGAAAAAAGAAACGATATAATGCTCTTGATCCCTTGGCCGTTATTAGTACATTTCTGTACAAATTACTTTTGGCCCCACTTGCAGTAGAACTATTGCAAACTGGCTTCTTAGTGGGCGCCTAGACGATGAACTGTACATTGTGTGAATACTTCAGCGTTCTACCAATTTCCGTTTGACCTGTGTGATGATCCTCAGTAAGTCGGGACAAAGAAATGCATATGTATAGATAACTATTATTATTCTATCAATATTATTATCCACTTTACAGATTGAAAATTAGGCCCCCGACCTTATTATACAAACTCAAAACCAGGTACTAGATTTACCATTTAGAATGCCATATCGATCGGTATATTACTTTACCAAATCTATTTTTCCTAACATGGTAGGCCCACCTACTTGAGATCCTTGCTAACAGCATGATTGCAATCAACACGGTAAGCCAAATCACTATGTTTTTGTGGTTAGGTTTAATTCAGCGCCTAATAATAGATTTGCAAAATGTACAATTCAAATTTTGATCAAACGGTACACGAAAATTGATAATGACTAAAAACTGATATTATTTGTTACTAACAATGGCCTTGAACTTTGCCTCCAAATACTGAACGCGTTTCAGTAATTTGTCACTGGTGCTGAATTCATTATATGGTACTGGTATAACCTGATAGCCATTCTTTTCCAGCAAATCGAAAGTTAGATTCGTTGTACCGCTGGCACTGCGATGCGTCCCGTGGCATATGTCATGGAAATCAACCACCATTAGGGCAACTCTGGAAGGGAGAATGAATGGGTTAAGCGAGGATGAGATACTCACACCTCTTTAACTAACCTTATCGCCTTGGGATGCTCTTTGTCCAGCGGCAGAGGATTTCGATTTGCATCAAAGTGACACACCGCATCTGTAAATAAAGGATTAATGGTAGTCGGAGTCTTGGATATACGCACGCGCACTACTTGCCTATCAGGAATCCCATTTTGCTATCAACCGAGCTCTGTACATGGTTGCTGACAGGCAGCAGGCTCTTGAGCGCATCGAGCATGCCATTTACAAGTATCTGCTTGGACTTTGTGTGTGCCATGGGCACTTGGTAGGCAGGACTATCGGCAGGAAGCAGCACGCCTCTGTAGTCTTTGGCGAGGAACTGCGCATAGCTGTTTAGATTCAATAGCTTCATTTTGGAGGTTGGTGAAAGCCCGCTCTTGTCCAGTTGGAGTTTTCCCAGAAAGTCCGCGCTGTAAGTAGGGCAAGCCATTTATTTAAAGCGAATAGCTACTTCCTGTGAATCTACCTTAGCACAGACTCCAGCTGGCTGTGTTCCACTAGACCAAGCATGGTCAACGACCACACATAATTCAGCCAGTCTGTTTGCTTTGTGAAATCCTCTCGAACAATTGACTTAACCAGCTTTTTGCGCACGTCCTCCAGTTGGGCACTTTTGAAGTTCAGCAGAGCCGCCGAATGAAAGTAAGCACTGAGATCTTGTGGCCTGCAGATTTCACTGTTCTTCAACAGCCACTGCGTCAGCGATTCGAGTATATCTACAATTTACAAAACATGCTTGTCAGTAAAAGAACAAGTGAATTCAGTTAGCACTTACCCAAATCGCGATATCGCATGATGCCCAGGCTTGTAAGTATGGAGCCCACAACGGCAGATTTCTCAGAGTTCTTTGGCAACGCCACCTGCACATCCGCACACACTTTAGCGCCGAGCACAGAATCTTGGAAATTCAGCGTGGACATAGCATACAGCACATCAGCTGACTGCTTCAGGTCCAGCTGCTCCGTGGCGCTGCTAATGTTGTAGGCCAATGACCGCAGCAGTGGCGTGCTTCTCCGCTTACGCTGCGCTAATGTACTCATCACCTTCACCATCTGCGGCAGACTTATGCTGGCTATTAGTTTGGCCGCTTCGTCATCGCCGGCCACACCAAGCACTGTATTCAGGTCGTCAGTGCGAAAGCCCGAAATGCGCTTAGTTCCGTTGCCGGCATCATTTCCATTCTTGTTGTTGGCCCCACCCTTGGGAATCGTGCGGCCCAGCATGCGGCAGATGCGCAAAAACCTGGTGTCATTCTCGAACTCGGATAGCTTAACTCGATTGATCGTGCTCCACTCGGCGAGTATGGAAACAATTCTCAGAGCATGCTTCCGGGAAAATCCGTTGTTATTTTCGGTTATACCCAGCAGTCCGTTCACCGTCTTGGCATTGACGATACGCTCATCTATGCTGCCGGCTGCAATTTTCTTGTCCTCCGCTGATTTTGCACTGGCATCGGTCTCGTTTCGCAGCGATTCAAATGCTGCAGCAACCATGTGACCTGCAATGAGCTTAGTTAAAGCAATTCAAAAATACAATTCCAACGACATACACACCCTTTTGTTTTTTTGTAACAGCTTCCGGTGCTGGCGTACGTGTTTCCGACTCAGTTGAATCCGTGCCCGGGCTCTGGTCATTGCCACTGGTAGCCGAATGGTTAGTGCTTGCGATAGCCGCACTTGCCGCACGTGCATTACTACTGTATGTGGCTCGTCGATACAGGTGTGTGACAATATTCCCGGCAAATCGTTGTAGTCCCAACATTTTACTAATAATCTATTCCTCACGCTGCAAGACCGAAACCAAAGAAGTTTACATAACCTTTGTGTTTACATTTATTGCAGGCAATAACATTGACACTCAGCTGAAAATCAGATATTTGCCAACAGCTGCTGCTCTTATTAACTAATATGCCGTTTTTGATGAACTATCACTTGGTTTTCATTTAATAAATCGGTATTTTTAATTTAAACTTTCCTATTAGATGTTCGCAGCCAGCTGATTCAAGTGCTGTGCAATTTTGTCATACAGCACTGCTTGTGGCTTCTGCCATTAGTGATGGGTATGAGTATGTAAGTTTTTCATGCTCATTTTTATATTAATGTTAATAGAAAGGTCAGCAAAATTTTAATTTTTATTCGTATGTATTATTTTTTAATTGTAATTAACTAATTGTGAAAAAAATGATTTAGATATATCGCAGACCACAATCGATATGATCATCTGACCAGAGACGTAGAGAGGTGCATATTTATAGTATAATTTGGGACCCAGCAATATTTTTGTTTGGTATATTCTTGCTGTTACCTTGCGGTCACACTGAAAAAGACAGCTCACCAAAATTCCGCTGTCGTGATTTATTTAACAATTTTTTCGTTTTCAAGCTTTACATTATTATTTTTTCAAAGCGTGTGCAGAGCGCACGCCTGCATTAGTCAACATTACAGTATAGTGCACAATTTTTAATGCAATTCGCAGTAAGGCGCAACTGCATTTGCAAATAATATACAAATACAACAATAAAAACGGGTTAGGTTTTGCCACTGATTTGGCAAGATTGTGTGAAAAGTTACAAAGCAGAAATTGTCTTAAAATGGTTGATAAATTTATCAGTATGTGGAAAGTACGCGAATTGGCTGACAAAGTGTAAGTTGTGTTGTCAAATAGAAAATTATACAAAATTATATGTAAATGTAAGAGTATTTGCGAATGCTAAAAATGTGTCTACTACAAGAGATAGTAAAACGTTTCCCGATTGGCAGGGGACACTCCCTCCCGACCAATAACAACTCGTGCTTGTTACAGTTTTGCACCCCCAACCCTCTGTAATCATTCAGGTGCCACAATTGTAGTCGCGCTGGAAGTGAAATAGTTTTTGGATAATCTTATTATTTATGGAACAGCGATTAGCAATAGTGTCGATGGGCTTGTTTGTTGGTGTTGTTAGTGTGGCTGGCTGGCTGGGCTTGCTTTTGTTGCTGCCTTTCAAGGTTGTCGGTTTTGTCAAGTTTTCTACGTACAATTCCGAGTTCGGGCTCATTGCAACACAAATACATTCCGATACGCACACACATATGAAGATATTGCATACCCAAACATACCAACATTCATATATATATATGAAAGTGTGCATGAACGCACACGCATATGCCACCATAACTTATACTAATCAAGAACACAATTTGTTTGTTTTAACGTTGCCCAAAATAAGATATTCCACCTGTGCTCACAATGTATGTGTTTCCAGTTGCGATGGATTTCCAGTGAAATTTCACTTCCCCCAGCAAAGCACTTATTATTATTAATTATTATAAAAGTGGCTCTCTGTTTTGTGTGCGTGTTAATTTGTGTCCCACTGTCCCATTCACAAGCACACACAGGCACACATTGTGTGGGTGGTAGCGGGCGACGGTCGAGGGTGTTAATGTGGTTTGGGGTAATGGCATTCAAATTTGTATACGATATTGGGGCTCTAATTTCCGTTGCTCGCGTTGCTGTTCGCCTGATAAAGCAAATTTTACTTTGCCTACATTGACACTCCATCGTACGAACAGACACCGCATTTCACTTGAATAGGGGCACCTTTATCAAATTGTGAATATTTCTGAAATTTACAAATGTTGTTCTGGCTTTGAACTTGATCATCGTTGGGCACACAGTGGATCCCAGAGCTCGTTAGCTGCAACACAGAAGAAAAAAATGCAGCTGCGTAATTAGCTCGCAAAACAGAATTACAATACGCAAAAACATAATGTACACGCCTGGTGTGGAATTTTGACGCGTTGACAGATTCTAACGGTAGTTTTTGTTGTAGATGCTGTGGTAGGCTCCCGATTGAAAATTTGCTGCCCATCGCTGAACTAGATTATTACTTCAGATATTCTGTAGCGAGTTTAGAAGCTACGATTTATTCATTACAGATGTTATCCAATTGTTTTGAATACCTTACCAAAAATATTATTTCTTTATATTTATTGCATTCAGAAGATCGTACATTAATTTTGTCATATTAATAATGAAAGAATAGTTTCCAAACAAACAAAGGGTTATATATACATTTCTTGACCACCATGGCCATGGGGTGAGTCGATATAAAAATGTCCGACGTGAATTCGTCTGCCTCTGCGTGAAAATCTTTTAAGAGTCTTAAGAGCTGAAATTTAGACGATTGTTGTATGTTTGTTTCATCCGGATTGGATCTTTATATCATATAGCTGTCATAGAAGGGTCTGTTTTAGAATGAACATATTTCATTGGAATTTGTTGCATTATTTTTTAACCAAATTCAAAATCATTTGATTTCGATTAAGCTACTATAACATATAGTTGTCATAAAACTGATTGTTTCAGAATATGAAAAACTTTCTGGTTTTCTATGATTGTAATTATATGAAAATGAGTTTTAGATTTAGAAGTTGAACTATATCATGAAGCTGCCATAGAACCGACGATGTATGTATGAATTTACATACATGTGAATGTGTTATATAAGCTAGGGCTAGGTTTCCCTTCTTGTTTTCCTTGAGCATTTGTAGCGGTACGATCGGTTAAAAATCGATACTGATTTCGACCCTGATATCCTAATATCATTCTGCTTTCTTATACGAATTTTTTGTACTTTCCCTAAGTGAAATTCAGTGTACAAGTACATGCATATTTAGATATATTGTTCGGTGCTGTTATCTGAACTGGACACCGATAAGGGCCCCAATTCGTTGTGAGAATTAACACATAGGCGCGCGCAGCACGTTTGGATGTCCATCAAAGTTAAACTGTTCGTGCGACGTATATGTATGCGCTTGTACTTATTTACAATGTACACAAGAGTATATACATACATATGTACATATGTATGTAATGCCAATCTTGTTCTATAGCTGCGTTGGCACGTTTTATTTGTTTACCTGCTGGTGTTGTTTTTGATTGCAAAGATCGTTATAATGCACTTTCAGCACCAATGTCGTGATGAATTACACAGAAACCGAGGGCAAGGTACGTGAGGCGACCAACGATGATCCTTGGGGTCCAACCGGACCGCTCATGCAGGAGCTGGCCCATTCCACCTTCTCGTACGAGACATTTCCAGAGGTCATGTCCATGCTGTGGAAGCGTATGCTGCAGGACAATAAAACCAATTGGCGGCGCACCTATAAGGTAAGTTTGATGCGTGTGCCTGCTCTTTCACTATATCAAATCCCCAATGCTCTTACAGAGTCTGTTGTTGTTGAATTATTTGGTGCGCAATGGCTCGGAACGGGTGGTGACCTCGTCGCGAGAGCATATCTACGACTTGCGTGCACTGGAGAACTACACGTTCACCGACGAGGGCGGCAAGGATCAGGGTATTAATGTTAGGCATAAGGTACGAGAGCTTATAGACTTCATACAAGACGATGATCGGTTGCGCGAGGAGCGCAAGAAGGCCAAAAAGAATAAGGACAAGTACATTGGCATGAGCAGTGACGCCCATGGCATGCGTAGCGGTGGCTATAGCGGCTATAGCGGCGGTGGTGGTGGCTACAATGACAGCGATTGGCGCAGCAATCGCGGTGACAATTGGTGTAAGTGCGAAGAGTCACATGCCGCGAGTACGTATGTTTATGATTTGTAGATTTTCAGACTCCGATAAAAGTGCAGCGGATCGGTATGAAGACGAGGATACTCATTATGATGGCGAGCGTGAGGGTTCCGATAGTGACTCACCCAGTCCGAGGCATGTGAAATGTGTACTTTTATCAAAATGAAACGCATTCGCTAATTTATTTTTTAACATCCTATATCCAGGCGCAATTACCGCTACAATGATCGCGCCAGTCCTGCTGAGGTGGCCACCGAGGGTAAACCGCCTAACCTCAACATGAACATACGTTCCAAAGCAGTCAGCTCGCCTGTGTCGAAGCAGCCAACCGCCAATGTAACCAAACCGCCGCCAAACCAGAAACGAATCGATTTGGGTGCCGCAGCTAACTTTGGTAAGGTGCCATCTGGCAGCGCGGCTGGCATCCACTCGCCTACGCACCGGGACACGCCCACTTCGGGCGTAGATCTAATGGGCGGCACTTCACCCAGCAACAACAACCAAAAGAGCAATAACACAAGCAATAACAATGATCTGCTGGATGATCTATTCAAGACGTGTACTCCGCCACCTCAGCAGGACCATCAGCCACTGCGGCAGCACACGGAGCAGACATTGAATAGCTCCGCCATCATCGTGGATAATGATGATGACTTCAATCCGCGCGCTGGTGATGCTGGTCAACAAGAGTTTGGTGACTTTACGGCTGCCTTTGGTGCAGGTGGTCCGTCCGCCGCAGCCAGTGAAGCACCCTCGACGGGCATCCTGCCGGCCAGCAATGACGAGTTTGCCGACTTTGCTGCATTTCAAGGCTCAACGACGACGTCAACAGCAACATCAGCGCTGGATGCCCAATTGCTGACGACGGCAACGCCATCGAATGACTCATTTGATTTGTTCAACGCCGCCGCATCGCCAGCTGGAGCAGCGACAGCCACCGATCTGCTGGCGGGCCTCGGCGATCTGTCGATACACCAAAGCATGCCAATGGGTGAGTTCAACTGCACATCCAAGTACATATACGAATAGCTTTGACTAGACCAGATAGAAGTCGACTTATAGTTAATTTTGCCTACGCAAAGATCTGCATAGATCTCACTTAACGTACATATATAGATATATATATATATAGCAATGTAGTTCCCGGGCGAAAATCAAATGCATGACGGCTCGGACGCGTACGAAACCGGACTAGAGCTTGCCTATCTCTAGAGCTGACTCGTTCGCTTCTACACATAAACACACACTATCTCACACATAAAGGCAACATATTCCAATCGGATGCACTCGTTCTGTTTGTCTCTTCCTAATCATCGCAGCTGTTGAAGGGCAGCATACGTCGGTGCCATTGACGCCGTTGCCGGTAACGACATCGCCGCCGCCGGAGTCAGTGCATCAAGCCATAGAAAAAGGCATTGCAGCATTGCGTGGTCTGTCGCGTGTACAGAGTGCCGTCGATGTGGCTCTGGTGGCAGAGACAGTGCGTCAGATTTTTAGCAGTGGCGCCCTGCCTGGATATGCAACGCCGGAACAATTGTTGGGACTTGATTGTCAGTCCATTGATTGGTCTTTGCTAGCCAGCGGGGATTATGCCCGTCTTTTGACTCAGCTGGGCAAACTATTTAACCAGATCTGGCCGGATCCGGCAAGCGATGTTGAGGTCGTAAACCTCTACAAAGTGGACCACAGCTTTGGCTACACGCAGTCAGCCTTTGAGATCCTGCAGCAAGAATTGGAAAGGGTGCCCGGCACGGCCAGTTGTATGCTCGGTGCTCTGCTGCAGGATGAGCGCCTGGTGGCCATCAGCCTCTTGCACATTTCGCGGGAGCGTGGACTACTGCTCAAGCGTTTTAGCCGGACCATTAAAGTTTTACCCGAACGTCTGCTGGAGGAAAATGATGCTCAAGTGATGCAGTACTTCCAATTGCTAATCGGACTGCCCGTCCGGGTGGCGAATCGAATGGGGAGACAGCTGCCAAGCATATACGCGCCCATTCCCTACGGAAAACTTCTGCTCCGCCAGTGGGTTAAAGCGTTGCATTTTGTATTAGATTACGTGCATCATTCCGCCGACCTCGGCTACTTTGATCTCACTCCCTTTGGCTGGCTACTAGCTCGCCTTGTCAATCACTTTTATGATGCTTCCATGCTAAAGAGCTTGCTGCGTGTGCTAAAAGATTATGCCGTTCCTGCAGAGGGACGGGGCGTGATGCAGCAGCTGTTGCTGGACTTGGAACCGACAGCCTGCCTTAAAGTTGCCGAGTGCGCCCTTAGTGAACAAATCAATCTCTACGTGCTGCTCGGACCAGCCGCATTGGGTTCACCACATTGGAAGCATTGCCTGTTGCAGAAGATACCACTGCAGCGACCGCCCACTGGAAATGGAGCCCTCTCCACGCTTGTTGGATATCTCCATGTGGCTGGTCACTTGCAGGTAAAAGTGCTCTTCAGCCAACTGCTGGGGATTTGGTCGAAACGCATGTTCCTGCAAAAGCTGAACAGTCAGGAGCATTTGGCCATCAGCAAACTACTCATTCTGTCGGGCAGGTGTGTCAAAGGCTTAGAGCTGGACCACAAGCGGCAGCTGCATGACGGACTCAGTTATCATTTGCAATCTCCAGATGCAGTGCAACGACATGTGGGCATGAAGACTGTGGAGCTGTTGTACAATTGCATGGAACATGCCGATGCTAAGGAAGAAGATCGTTTGCGTTTCGACTATTCGGCACTGCAGCAGACGCCACAGTGGCACATTTTTGAGGAGCTCAACGAGCTGGCACAATTCGAACCTCCCAAGAGAGCAGCACTGGATGAGCGACCTAGGAAAGAGCATATGAAACGCTTAGAGCTTCACCTAGAGCAGTTTATGGGCGTGCAGGAGCACGAAGAGGAACAGAAGGAGAAGCTAGTAAAGGACCTCCCAGAAGCACCCAAAAATCCGCCGCCAATGGAGAATGTGAATATGCAGTTGGACTCCGATGATGATGAGCCGATCACACAACTGCTGGATGAGGACGACGACTTAAAACCCTATGACATGTCAAATGATATTTCAACAACGTTGGAGCAGCGTCCGAAGTTCCTGCTAGATTTATTGCAACAGCTGCGTTCCAAAGCGGAGAACTATCAGATATTTGAAGCCTCTCTGGGAATGGCCGAGCAACTGATACGTGGCCAGCTGGCTGATCATGATGCCACACTTGCGGTGGAGTTGCTTAAACTGTTCCTCACCCTAGAGATGCAGTTTTACTATGAGCATTTTGAGCGCACGCAGTTCCGGTGCTGCGTCGCTATATGTGTTGCCCATGCGGGCGCCTGTGCGGAGTATCTGTGCCGCCAGTTTCACACGGATAATACGCACTATGCAGCCAATGTTCGAGTGTTCATTTTGCAGGTTCTAGCCGCAACCGCCAAGGAATTAGCCGGGGAAACATCGCAATCATCAAACTCTCCCGATGGTGACAGCATGGATGTCCTGGAGATTGTACCACCAGCCGCCAAACAGCCGCGCAAATTCCAGCTGCAAACCGATGAGACTGCATCCTCTCTGCGTCTGGCTGAAGCCCAACGTATAATTCGGGAGCGTCTGCGTGCCAAGACGAGGCGCTATGTGAGCAAACCCAAACAGACAGAGCCAGAGGGACAGGTCAATCGCTTCCACCCTGTTGCCGGCACCTTTTTCTTTAGTTTAGTACGTGGGCCGCGCACTCGTCAAATGCTGTACGTAAAGTACGAGGACATTGCCCATGACATCGATACCCAGCTGCTGGTAAATTTGCTGCATACGCTGGCTGTCCTGGTCATGTGTGCGCGAAATTGCCCGCTTCTGCCGACCATGACCCGTGAAGTCTTCGATCTTTGCACCTTTGTGCGTTTTAATCCGGAAGCTCGAGTGCGTTCGGCAACACTGCAACTCTTGGGCATTGCCCTGGTCACCACTCCGGCCCAGCTTCTGACGGCTCATTTTGCCGAAGCTCTCAATGAGTTGCGACGCTGGCTGGAGGACTTTGTCCGCTCACCCCTGGTGGGTGGAGAAACGTCCGACGAGTGTCGAGAGTTGGCCGAACAGATACTGGGCACATGCTATAAACTATTCGATCTGGCAGTTGTGCAACAGGCAGCCTAGATCGTACAGAATTATATATAGATATATGTACATATATTGGCTATTGGCATTGAAATTTATATTGTATATATAAGGATGCTTAATAGAAGAGGATGAAAATATTATATATTAAACTATACGTGTGAGTTATATTTACTACTGTTATTAACAGTCGATCGATTAAAATATTGAAATAAAATGCTTCGAAATACAAAGCGGTTACTTAAACAAGTACAAAATTGCTTGATAAAAAAGAAGAAAGATTTTTTTCGACCAATCTAAGTAAATGATTTTATAATACATATCCCCATTCGGCTGATTGTGATTAATAACTTTCACAAAAGATGATGATTAATGATATAGATTTCAATCAACTTGATAACTTTTATTCTAAGACTCTGAACTAAAAGTGATATTTTCTATGAAAGCTATATGATATAACTTTTATTTAGAACCGATCGTATGTGATTGTTACATATTACTGACTTAGAGTTCAAATTTGGCTAGGTGTGGACGATTATGATTCACCTCATTATGCTGACCAACAATATATTTATAATTTTTGTGATCGCAGATGTACGAGGGGTACTACATAATTATATCTCGGGAACAGACAAGACTATAGCTAAAATCTGGCAACACCATCATAAAGTTTAACATTTTTTAGCATAAACGTTCTTACAACGTTTTGATGTAAAAGTGTTATTTGTTTACAGTGATCTAAGAAATTCAATTTGGCGAGAGAGCAACATCCGAAACCACAGTATATCGCTGGTATAGTGAATTCAATCGTGGTTGTAGTTCGGTCGCCGACGAATTCCGTGAAGGTGGTCCAAAATCGGTGTAGTGCGTGAACTGATAATGCAAGATCGTCATGTGTCATATCGTGAGATAGAGGCATCCTTTCACATTAGTGTCACTTCAATACATTCGATTTTGCATGAACAAAATGTTCCTCTCGTTAGATACCCCATAATTTATCAATCGCTCAAAAAGGGATCACGTCGATTGGTGTAAGGAATTGATTATAAAGTTCGACAGTGGTGTTTCAAAAAACGTGTATAAAAGCGTGAAAGGTGACAATTGATGCATATACGCATATAAAGTTGAAGTTGAAGCGTCAAAACCGTATTTTGGAGGTGTCTCAAGAGGAATGCAAAAGTGTATTCATCATCAAGGGGAATATCTCTATAAACAATAAAGCTGTTTTCATTTAAAAATATTTATTATTTCATATTCCCGAAGTATAAATAGTACCTCTCGTATTTGCTTTATCATGACAACCTTGAATAATACCCACTGCAAATGTATACAGGACTATCATACCAAATCAGTCCAAAATTATAGTCATTTCGTTAGAGCTAATTCTTTGAAGTGTTAGATAATTTGCTTGCCGTCTTTTATATATATATATATTTTGTTAGAAATCTACGTTCTTTGATGATTTCAACAGAGTCAAAAGTAACGCTTCAATGCAGAAGAGAATCGTTAAGCTTATATTTTTAGGAGATTTATAATAGAGTATACTCTTTAGGTCTACCGATGTGAAGATTTCCACCGCTGAATTCTTATAAATATATATTATGACTCACGAAAACAACGCACAGGCTAACCATAGGAGCTAGGATGTTGTTATTGTCTTATAAGTCTGTAATGGGCAAAAGGAAGCGTTTCCGACTCTATAAAGTATATATATTCTTGATGGGTAACAACAGCATAGTCGATCTAGCCATGTCAGTCTGTCCGTCTATATGAACACCTAGATCTCGGAAACTATAAGGGCTAGAGTCACCAAATTTGGTATGTAGACTCTCCCAGTGCGGCGTCGGATCAAGTTTGTTTTTTAAATTTGGTCACTGCACCGCAAATCAATAAAATCCATATAGCTAAAACCATTTTTAACACATTTAGTCGAAACTCAGTTATATATGTATAAGCACGTAATTTACCGATTTGGCGAATTTCATTACGATCGGATAATAATTATAGACAAAATCGTAAAAAAAAACATTTTGAATAAGAGCATCCCACCCGCACAAAAAAAAAAAAGAAAAAAGTGTTGCATATTTTTGAGCCTGAGTACGAGTACCTTAAAGTCGGAATGTCGACTATAGCGTTCTTATTTGTTTAGTACTTCTCTAACTCTAAACTCTAACTTGTCTCAAAAGTTCAGCCTCTTAGCTCTTATGGCTTGGGCTGTGCGTTATTCCCCAATCAGTCAGTCAATTAGGACAAGAACTTATATATATTAACATAACAAATCCATTAATTAGATGAGATTGATCTAATATGTATAAGTATATATATATATATATATAAATATAAATATATTTTCATTTCCTCTTTAATATATATATTTTTAATTGCAAACTCAAATTGGATATAATTTTCAAATATAATTTACAAAAACGAAAATAACATTAATTTGCTCTCAATAATGAGAAGCATTTCTAAATATACCGGGCATTGTGCAGCCACCGCGTACCCGGACCCACTAGGTAAACAACAACTACAACAACAAACAAACAATTAATTACTACAATTAGCAACAAACCTTCTATGCAATCGCACTCTTCGCAAATTGTGTTGCTGCGTCTGAGTTTTTATCAATGCTTCAAGTAGATAGCACGCTCGCCCACCTTCATTCCATCGTACATAGTAGTTACTCAACTATATCATTATTATTGTATCTGAATCATCAAGTAGCTGCCTATTCCATACACCTACAACACACACACCTAAATTAGCTTCTTTACGAATATCCCAATCCTTAAGCTTACCAATGCAGGCCTGGAAATGTCAGGTTTTAGCCAATGCTAATAATTCTCTCCGCTTCGTTCTTTGCAGACAACATGTTGCCGCCGATTGCCGCCCTTACGAATGACAGTCTACTTCAGCCCATGAATATCTCCAACAACAACAATAACGAAACAAATGGCATTGCAGCGTCCGCCAGCACGCAGCCAACGAATGTGGGTGCCACTTGGTCGGGTAATCTGAAGGCGGGTAATTTAAACATCGATTTGGATAATCTGCTGATTAGCAAATCTGGCAAATTGAATGCTCCGGCACCCTCGATGAATGCCTTAAAGACACAGAGTCCCGCCAAGACGCAAACGCCGCTCAATGTACAAACTGGCGGCGCAGTTGGATTTCCAGGACTATCGCCACTCACCAGTCCCAATCTGTTTGGAGCGCCACAACAAAACATTCCACAGACCCAAACACAGCCAGCAGCATTTGCCAACTTTGGTGCATTCCAACAGCAACAACAACCACACAGCAGTAACAGCAACAACAACTCGTCGGCATTCGATTTGTTTCAATGATATTGGTTAGCTTAATTTTGAACACGTTGCCTCTTTTCCGCCACCCCCTCCCTTACTTTAATACTTTGATTGTGTGGCTCACTTCTTCCACCTTCACTCATCACGTATTTCCAATCCTTGCTGTATAAAGTTTGCAAAACAGCCTAAATGTTTATATGTATTTGTTGTTAATTGTTAAACAAACAAAGAAATGTGTGTGTAATTCCAATATCGAAAATGTATTACAAACTGAGCTCAGTTCAATTTCACAAATTGTCAAAGTAAATTCCACATCCGTCCTATGGTCCACTTGGAGTATATGCAGAATACTCTTTGCCCATCTGATTGTTGCCATCAAATGCAAATGCAATAAGAGCAAAGAGTTCAATTAAAAATAATATGAATTATGGTTGTACTAAATGGATATTTTTAGCACAACTCCTTGGACGGACGGCTCTATCCATCACTGAAGTTGTTAAACAAAGGAAAAATAAAAAATTAATTAGCAATACTTAAAGTTACGATGTATATATATGCATATATGTATGTGTACGAGTATGTAAAAAAATAAAGAATTGAAACATTAACAGGATGTTACCAATATAGTTTTTTTTTACTAGCATTCATTTATCTATATATGTGTAATTTTGAGCTGAAATGTTGCACACAAGTTATTCGTTGCACGGATAACAGTTCATGTTTAACTAAGCAAAGTCACTCTAAATATAATATACTTTTTATACCCTGTACCTCTGACACAAGGGTATTTAGAGTGGCCCCCATACAAACCCACCGCCCACTTTAGAGTTTTTAATTTATGCCTCTTTTATATCATTCACAAATGGTGTATTGATTTAGTCAGGAAGTTTGTAACGCATTGAAGTATATATATTCTTGATCAGCATGACAAGGGGAATCGATATAACCATATCCGTCTGCCCGTCCGTACGTCTTCTTCAACACAAAGATCTCAGAAGTCTTAATCTAAAATTTTTACCAGATGCTTCATTTGTCTGCACGCTGCGCAAGTTTTTTCCAGATCTGACAACTATATCATAAGCTCCCATATAAGCGAGTGTTCCGGAATAAAACCTTAGGAATAAACCTTTTCTGGTTTTCATCCACATCAAATAAAATAAATTAATTAATAGTACATTTTTTTTTTAAAGAAGCGTTTTATTAAATGCTCTGACTCGCACCAATCTCTTGTCATAATTTTTGTATAATACATATAAATCTATATAATCATATTCATAATCCACATAAATGAACATACGGGTAGATGTATTTTTGAATGACAAGAGTTCTTTTAAAATATTTTCGAATATCCCTCTCACAGGGTACACGCAAAAACGGAAGACATAAAAGGGGTGCCGACGAAACAGCCGTGTTTACAAATTTTAGCAGAATCACTCCCTAATCCTCTCACTGCAACGAAGCTCATTTGAATTCCGGAGTTCACACTGTTTTTTCCCGATTATTAATCACTTGCTAATATCTAACCATTTAAGAAACTAAATTGTGAAGAGAATTTGTTGATAGTGTTTATTGAAACTGAACTGTTTATTACTCATTTGTAGGTGAAATATAAGTAGAAACTTAAGGCTAAGCTGGAGTTTTTTGGACTAATGCCATTACGCATCAATTTCTTTCTTATTCTTCTTTTTCTTCTTCTTTTTGGGCTCACCGTCAGCCACACCATTGCCATTCTCGGCCTCTACCTCGGCACCGACTCCATTGCCATTGCCATTCGTTTCGGCGAGCTCCTCTGCGTGCCGCTTCTTTTTCTTCTTCTTCTTTTCAGACTGCGTGGCAGAAGCAGCGGCTTCTGATTCCTGGACAGCCGCTTCCATGGCCTCCTTCATTACCTCAATGTTCTTGCGTGGCACATCTCCTGATTCGTAGAACTTTAGACGATCCTCTACCTGTTGCTTAAGCGTTTCGCCAAACACACTGGTCGGCTGTTCCAAGAAGCAATCAATACGCGAAGCAATCGAACATTTGTTGGCCAGGAATCGCGAGATGCGCCCCTTGTTCTTGAGGCCTGCACGTCCAATAAACGAGGAATGATAGATCAAACCGTATTTAGGTGTATTGGAACGTGTCTTCAGGGCGCGGAAAAGCGCCTTCTCTGCGCCAAGAATTTGTACTGTCGATGCTGGGTACTTGGCCAAATTGGTCAAACTGCCAGCGTGGGAGATGAGACGCGCGCCCACCTGGTCGCCAATCAGCGACTGCAAATTTGGGGCCACTAAGTTCATTTTGTTGTGCAAATATGTGGAGAGCTTTTTACGGTATTCAGAGAGTTTGACAACGCGCTCGGCAAATAATTCAATGTTCATCAGATCCACAATTGATATGTCCATACCCATGGACATTTTGCCAGCATCGATGATGGCCTGCGCCTTTGCCGAGTCCATCACAATCTGTTCCAGTTCCTCAAGCTTATCTTGTGTCAGATCTTTACGGTCTTTAATAAATTTAGCCGCCTTGGCGAACATATAGTTGTCAGGTACGATCTTGACCAGTTCTGGGAAGTGGTAGGAATACCACTCGCGGATACGCATGGAAAATGTGTTCACATCTTTGTCCAGCTGATCGAGCAAGGCAATCGACTGGATTATCATGTTGTCCGAACGGTGCACATTGAACTTGACCTTGGCACGCGAATAGCTGTGGCCCAGACCCAGCTGAGCAACGCCCGCCGACTTCTCCGTAAAGCCTGTTTAAAAAAGAGCGCTGTCTCAGGATTGCTTTGGCTACGCTTCACTTGCACTTACCCTTGACAAACTTGGCAAAGTGGAAGCGCACGCCGCGCAATATCTCCGGAACGACGCCAAAATGGCTGCACTGCACTCCAATGGCCTCCGTTATGGCTGCACCCAGCTTGGAATCAGCAATTCCCAGCGTACACTGCTTCTTCTTCAGCTTGGCAAAGAAATCGTCCAGAAAATTAAGCAAATCCTGTGGCACAATGCCCTCTGATATCGCATTGATATTCTCCAGGGCGGCAATGGCCGTCTTAAACGGAGCAAAGCCTGTCAACTTAACAATGGAATTGAACTTGGCTATATCCGTGACTGAGGACTCCACCTGGGGTAGCAACATAGCAACCTCCTCAAACTCCTTGACGGAAAAGAGTCCATAGCCAGCTGCATGTTCATACAGCACATAAAGTTTTGACTACAATTACAAAGTGAGAAGATACGTTGAGTTGGAGATGCTGCTGTGGTCTGGCAGCCGCACATGTTTTATGGCAAGGCTCCAGCGGGCACAGACACATAGGTTAGTTTTCAGACACCCAACATTCTGCTGAGTAAGTTTGCTTTTCCAAACATTTTAAAGCAATCAGAAAACACATATTTACCATATTAATATCGTCAATATGCCGTGAATATTACAAAATTAATTATTTTCAAGTGAAACGAACTCGGAGCACATTTGTTTTTCCACGTGGTAAGAAATCCGGCGAGCTACAACACTATTTTTGCTTATTACTTTTTTTCATACTATCGATGGTAATCATAAACTGCCGATTTTTCTTTTAATATCGTCAATGAAAGCGATATTTGAATCGCACCTCCAAAATGACAATGAAATTGTTAAAGAGCTAAAATATCGACAATATTCAGTATTGTCGATATATTAGCTCTTTAACAATTTTACCATCACCTTCACCATCCTGTCCCTTTTTGCAGCGTATTCTGCAAATTTCTTGCAGTAAAAATATTTTTTTTTTTTAGATAAGTAACCTAAAAATGCGAAGGCAATGGAAAATTTGAAGATGTCGCTAGTGAAAAACCAACTAATTCCGTCTTCGTGCATGATCATGCGCTCCAATAGTAGCAGCGAAATTGACGAAAATAAGCGCATATACATTTGGGTACAAAATTTGTGTGCTGTGCATTTGCGCTATGAGGCCTTGCAAGAATTGGCCAAGCGCCGGGATCATCCCGATCTGGGCATAATGCTATGGCATGCTTTTGGTGCAGTGGCCGCTCTTGTTCAGGAGATTACCGCAGCCTACCCGATGGTGTTGTCGAAGTCTCTCAATTGGATGGGATCGCATCGTGTCTGTAACGCTGTGACATTGTTTCAGGCCATAGCTGAACATTCGGAGGCACGCATTTTGTTTATGCGTTCTAAGACTTTAATGTTTCTGTTGCCATTGTTGAATTCAACAGTGCAGACTCTGCCCGTGGAGTATATACGTCTCTCCGTGTTAGGTGTTATAGGTGAGTCTCTAATTGCTTTATAAATTTAGGAACGCTTATGTATTTGAAAATTTGTCAGGAGATCTCTTAAAGGCACCCTCAAATGAGGTGGTTAATATCTTGTTGCAATCCGGTGTCGCATTTCCCATGGTGCTGCATCATCTGCAGCTTGGTTCGGAGATGAGCAAGCGTCTTTCTGCCTACATCTTGCGTCGTATTCTGGAGCACGATGTGGGCTTGCAGTACTTTAGCGCTCACAAACTCGAATGCTTCCAACTAATTTACACACTTGCATTAGTAATTCATCAACTAACCTTGGAACCGGAGGAGCGTCTTTTCAAGAGCGTTGTGGTTAGCTATAAACGTTTGACGGAGGAGTTCTCGCAGGGCTATCAAGACTTTAAACGAACGCGCCGTGTCAGCTGAAGGGAGGTATCGTAGCATATATTTGCAATTTTAATTACTCTGTCTTATCGATATGAATAGCAGAACAGCTTAAATTACAAACCAATACACTACCAACCTATGCCGCGGCATAGGTATCAATATTGATAATTTGTATTTCGTGATTGCTATTAATATATTCAGTTGCAATTAAAAATATTTTTGTTTTATTAAATCATTAAAATCGAAACAATATGAAGGTTGTAGTTTGCAGAAAATACTACATTTTCATGAAACAAAAATACTACGATTTGCAGCTGTTGGTCACACCTGCTATTGTATATACATATGTATGTGAACGAATCATACACAATTATCATTTAAACAGTTTTCTTTCAAGATTTTAAAATACTTTGACACGTCATAGACGCTAAAAGTATTATTAGATTAACTGCAACTATAGATTTACTCATCAAAAAAAGGAAACTTCAAGTTAAATTCGTTTGTTACGACCACAACAAACAACGGTTGAAGACGGGACGCAGGTGAAAGGGACCAAGACCAACACATAGGAGGCACAACAAAACTGCATGGCAATGGAATTTTTGTTGTAAGTATATTATTCGACATACGAATGTATGTAAGTGTATATAGGCATGCAAATTTTGAGGCAACTGTCTCATTTGTAACAGTAACAGCTTATTTGAACGTAGGGGGAAAATAGGTGGGTAGAAGAGCAAAACAAAGAACGCCAATGCGCTACCCTTTTGGCGTGCTTTGTTCGCCAGTCGCAGCTGGTTGGGTTTGAGTATAGGGTGGCTCCAACGCAGTGCCATTACTAATCGCCTACTCTTTTCGCATGCAGTGGTTCGCGTTCTAGCAAAACTTTCAAGCCAAAGAAGAACATACCGGAGGGCACGCACCAATATGATTTGATGAAGCATGCAGCCGCCACACTGGGATCTGGGAATTTGCGTAATGCTGTGGCTCTGCCCGATGGCGAGGATCTGAACGAATGGGTTGCTGTTAATAGTGAGTAATTTTAGTTGTTGCCATTCCCTTGCACCATAACTAAAGACTCCCTCCTTCGACAGCTGTGGACTTTTTTAATCAAATCAATATGCTGTATGGCACAATTACGGAATTTTGTACGGAGGAAAGCTGTGGCATTATGTCAGCCGGCCCCAAGTACGAATATCATTGGGCCGATGGTTTGACTGTGAAGAAACCAATTAAGTGCAGCGCACCTAAGTATATTGATTATCTAATGACTTGGGTGCAAGATCAGCTGGACGATGAAACATTGTTTCCATCCAAGATCGGTGTACCGTTTCCAAAGAACTTTCTCGCCTCCGCCAAGACCATACTAAAACGTCTGTTTCGGGTTTACGCACACATCTATCATCAGCACTTCTCCGAGGTTGTGACGCTGAGCGAGGAGGCACATTTGAATACGTCCTTTAAGCATTTTATATTCTTTGTGCAAGAGTTCAATTTGATTGAACGCCGTGAGCTGGCGCCACTACAGGAACTCATCGACAAGCTGACAGCTAAGGACGAACGGCAAATATAGGAATCACTTCATTTGGCGGACAGTGGCGGCGGCATGCATTTGGACTTGTGATTGACAGGTGTCCATTGCATACCCTGACGACGCTTTAACAGACTTGTGTATTACGCTTTAGTTAGTTACCGCCCCTTAATTTTTGCTCGTTTGTCATTTCAAATATATTAGCTCTTAAGTTTCGGTATGCTTGATGTGGTTCCACTAAAAGAACAAGAAAAAAACACAAAACACATATAGTGCCGCGCTGTTTATGCTAGTTATAAACAATATAATGATAATGAGCAGCTACTATATTTTTATACACATGTGACACGTATTTTTAAGAGAAGTATAACATATTTATTTATATATATGGATGTATGTAAAAAAAAACTAAGAAAGGAGCAGAGCAGAGCACACCAGACCACACAGCCACCACTCACAGCACGCATTCTATTGAAGCACTAACAAAAAAGTTCGCTTATAAAACAATTACTGTCGAACTTCTCTTAGAAGCGAATCCAAAAGATCAATTTATGTTGACATTAGTTAAATGGAAGCTATCAGTTTATGTTTTCCAACTTTAATTTGAATTAAATAGTAACCTAAGTTTGATTTAAATTTTGGCATATTTATTTCTTAACAAAATTTGTTATTAAATATTTTAAAGCAAGATTCAATCATATTAGTTGATAGTTAAAATGCTGATCTGACCATTAAGAGGCAAGAAATTTATGTTATCATGTTCCTGTAGACATCACAACGCTGTAAGTTTCGATTTCCATCTGTACAATGTGTTCGATTTATGGATATTCGTTATAGGGGAAGTTCGACTGTGCACTTACAACAGAATTATGTTTATGGCGTGTTTATTAGTTTTATGTTCTTCATGTCTGTTTGGATGTGTATGTATTGTATATTTATGACTATTAACCCAATCGCCGCCAGCTGGCGCCAATCGCAATGGCAAATGGATTAGCATAGTCTTGTAATGCATATGACAACAAATATTGTGGCGCATTTCGATTTGACACAATGCCGGAAAGCGCCCTTTAATAAATAATGATAATAATTGTAGACTTGATAAACAATTTTTTGATACGTTTTGTACTAATAAAGCAGCAGAGAAACCCAATGCAATCAGTTGTGATTTTAATATCGTACTTTGACACCCATTTATTTACGAAAAACAACAAACAAAGCATTGCGAAAACCAACAACACTACGTGTACATATTGAAAATCAGTTTAACATTAAATTCGTATACAATTACAACGGTATTTCACTCAGATTTGACACATATATATAGATATATACAGGCTCTCCATTCTAGAATGTGATGTTTTCCACATACTGATTTCGTAGGAATACTATTAACTTTAACCTAATTGACAAAGCTCTATTCTTTAGATCAGCGATGGGTGCCTAGTGGCTCTTTCGGTAGACATTGCTCTTTCGTTACGAAGCAAAGAGACAGACTGGCGGACGAGAAAACGCACGCAGTGTGTATTATTGCATCAAGCTGAGAGACTCGACGGTGGTTTTTGTTGTAGATGCTCCCGAATGAAAATGTTATGCCCACCGCTGCTTTAGAGATTGGATATCAATTTTCCATAATTTCAATTCGAATTCAAAGCGAAAATTTCCATTAAATTAATTGACAAAGAAAACGCTATACTTTAAAGATCGAATGGTGATTCAGAACAGCTCTGTGGAAATACATATACATATAGCTCGGCTCTAATCACATTTCATTAATCGCATGCTTATCGTCATTGTGCGACATAACACACTAGCCCCAATTATTTGAGTATGCTTTTGTATTTGTCTTGCTCCACATAGAAGTTGGCGTGTTCCTCCAGATATTGTTTCCATTTATTGGCTAACTCTCTGTAGCTCAAACCCTGGCCGCCCAATTCCTGTGGCAATTGTGGGCAGTCCACGCTAGTACCTTGACGATTCACCATCACTCGGCTGCGTATCTTTGGCGTCATGAAAACCCTATTAATGTAAATAATAATTATATTAACAGTTCATCTTTAGATAGCTAAATACTTACCTAAAGGTATTCAAAAATATATTGACATGACGTGGAGCATTGATAAACTCGAGGAGCTTGGGTTGACAGGGATACGCTGTCCAGCTCTCAACGGAGCGTTTTATGAGCTTGGGATTCAGTTGCAAGGCATGCCCCAGCTGTACGCCCTGCATGTCCAGTATGGCCACAATGCCATTGGCGCAGCTATCTGGCTCAAATTTCAGTAGCAAGTCCAATATCATTTTGCTGGTCTACATCGAACAGGATATGTTGCTTAGCTCTCATTGCAATTTGAATGATTCAATATTGAGTTTACCTTAAATACATTGTTCTGTGTGTGCCGCTTGGGATCGTGTGCAGCCGTGCGTATGATCACAACTTTCCGTTGTTGTGCATCCACTCCATCCACCGGTAGAAAGACGCCCAAATCGAGCAGCTCTTGTATTTCGGGTAGCAAGGGATTCCGATTTTCAAACCATTCGGGACGCTCAGCTCGCATCTGATAGAATGTTTTCAACTTCTTTTTGGTGCGCTCCACATCGTATTTGCATGTGCGCAAAAAGAAATGCAAGTTTTCGTATGTTTTGTCCGCATTAACCCGAGGATTAGCATCCAACCTGTGGCAGACAACAGCGCCAACGCCAAAGCGTAGGCCGTTCAGCGTAATTTTAATTTAAAACATTTCCGTAAATACAAAAAGTGTGAGTTTATTACGGGTATTTACCAATCGGATATGTCATGCACTTTGGCTAATATTTTTTCTGGATCACTGTCCACTGAAGAAATTTGGCGCTTGGAGCTGCTGCTGCCTCGGGACCACATCGTGCAGAAAACGCACTTGCGTCGGCGGTTGGGAGCGCAATAATCCGAGTTACTTTCGTCTATGCACTTAAAAGTGCGAGAACAGCTTTTGCGTGCTTTTAGCTGTTAACATAGCGGACAAAACAAAGGGATTCAAAATACTGGCCAATACCAATTCAAGTCGGTTGGCGTTTTCTAAATATAGTTATCCATTAAGCAGCTTAATTGCGCCCACTGCACCATTAAAGTGCACTAGGATTTAAAAAGCACTACTTATTTTTGAAAATCGCTGACGACACAAATTTGTTTGCATGTACAAATGACATACATATCATATGCATGTAAATAAAAATATAATCAGCTGTTCACAAGCTTTCTTCATACCAATACCAATGCAAGTGCAGTGGTAACGATAGTTATAAATGCCTTTATATTCAAGGATTACTTATTGGCACATGCTGATTACTAACGCAGCTATAATTCCGCCACTTTCAATAACGAGAAATTAAAACAAGTAAATCAAAATAAGCACGACAAAGAACCGCCGCCAAATTTAACCATTAATATTTTTGGTATCTTTTTCAGTATTTTCAAATATGTCGTATTCGCTATATTGCAAAACGTTCACACTGAAGGGGAGTGAAATTGATTTTCTTGATAGTGAATTTTGTGAAAAATTTGTTCATTGGGTGTTTCCATTCGAATCCTCCACATCCAAGTTAAGAAGGAAAAACATTTTCAGCGGGGTTAGTGTTGGGATTAGGTTGCGCACACAATGATTGGTGGTCTGTTCGTTTACAACCATAAAGGCGAAGTCCTAATCTCGCGAGTGTATCGCGACGATATCGGACGCAATGCTGTGGATGCTTTTCGAGTCAATGTCATCCATGCACGCCAGCAGGTGCGCTCTCCGGTGACCAATATTGCACGAACCAGCTTTTTTCACATTAAGGTAATTGCCAGAATCATGCCACGTCAACCGGAAGCCCGGCAGCATCCTATAAAAAGACTTACTAATTGGTTTGCCTGTGCCCTTTGCAGCGCGCCAACATTTGGTTGGCTGCGGTTACTAAGCAAAATGTCAACGCTGCAATGGTATTTGAGTTCTTGCTAAAGATTATCGAGGTGATGCAGTCGTACTTTGGCAAGATCTCTGAGGAGAACATCAAGAACAATTTTGTGCTCATCTATGAGCTGCTTGATGAGATTTTGGACTTCGGGTACCCGCAAAACACGGATTCCGGCACCCTGAAGACATTCATCACGCAGCAGGGCATCAAGTCGGCCACCAAGGAAGAGCAGATGCAGATTACTTCTCAGGTAACCGGCCAAATTGGGTGGCGACGTGAGGGCATCAAGTACCGACGAAACGAACTGTTTCTGGATGTGCTCGAGTATGTCAACCTGCTAATGAGTCCACAGGGTCAGGTGCTCTCGGCCCATGTTGCCGGCAAAGTGGTCATGAAGTCCTACTTGTCAGGTAAGTTTACTTGTCACCCTAACCTGATCTTTTCATTGATTCTTCTGCTAACTTTGGTTCTTTTCAGGCATGCCTGAGTGTAAGTTTGGCATTAACGATAAGATCGTCATGGAGTCGAAGGGCCGCGCCCTGTCGGGTAATTCGGAGGCGGAAACTTCACGTTCCGGAAAGCCAGTAGTCGTAATTGATGACTGCCAGTTCCATCAGTGCGTCAAGCTGAGCAAATTCGAAACGGAGCACTCGATCAGTTTTATCCCGCCGGACGGCGAGTTTGAACTGATGCGATACCGCACCACAAAGGACATTTCATTGCCATTCCGAGTGATTCCTCTGGTGCGGGAAGTGGGACGCACCAAGATGGAAGTGAAGGTTGTGCTCAAGTCCAACTTTAAGCCCTCGCTGCTGGGTCAGAAAATCGAGGTCAAAATACCCACGCCCCTAAACACTTCGGGCGTTCAGTTGATTTGCTTGAAAGGCAAAGCCAAATACAAGGCCTCTGAGAATGCCATTGTTTGGAAGATTAAGCGTATGGCTGGCATGAAGGAAACACAGCTGTCTGCCGAAATTGAACTGCTCGAAACGGACACTAAGAAGAAATGGACTCGGCCACCAATTTCAATGAATTTTGAAGTACCATTCGCACCGTCCGGCTTCAAGGTGCGCTATCTGAAGGTGTTTGAACCAAAGTTGAACTACTCTGATCACGATGTGGTCAAATGGGTGCGCTATATTGGACGCAGCGGTCTCTATGAAACGCGCTGCTAAGTGTAAGGGAAAGCAGTGTGGCTTCCGTATCCCCAGCCAGCAATCGAGCAAGAGTATCCCATAAACAAGGACATTAAGTGTTGAATTTAAATGAAAAGGAAACATGTAATCGTAACTCTATTGGTATTTCCTCAATCAAATTGAATATATTTACTTGTTGTATTCCAGAATTAGTTCCAGTAGGAGGCGATAGCACAAAGAGTATACCTCCATCTTATAGCTTATGCCGCGTACATACCACTCTATGTACTATTATTTACACTATTATATTATGCAATCCTATTGTTTCTATAATCTCAACTCTCATGCTCACTTCTACACAACTTTTAATTATTATTATTATGAATTAATCGTATTATACATACATTCTTATATTCATTTGTGTGTTTACAAACTATAAGAGATCATTAGATATGATCCAAGCGATCATGTATTTAGTAGACCAAACCTGTCTATCAGCGCTATAAATATTGATATTCAAGTGTTAATAATATTCGAATTGTTTAATAAATAAATAGCATGGTATATACGTAACTGGTGAAAGTCGGACATGCCGGAAGGGAGAGTGATTTCAAAAAGATGCCATGTATGTTGTTCATAGCATTGAGATCGAACATCTCATACTCCTACTCACCAGCACTAGCAATAAGTCAAAGAGCGGGTGGTCGTATAGATCTGTACCAGCAATCAATCATAGAAAAACTTTATATAGACCCTAAACTCTGTTTCAAATGCTCTTCGATATGCCATGGGCACTTTGGCTATCTTAAAATGTTCATATGAAACAGCACCATTGGTCTTCCAGTGAGTCCGAAGAAACGAAAATTTAGCATTCGCTGTTAATTAAGATTTAAGAAAGTGCCTCTACTAATAGTTTATTTATGAATCAATTCTACTGGTCTATCAATCGGCATTCATTTAAAGTTGAAACCCAAATATAAGGTAAAGAATCGCAAACAGGAAGTGTCACATCCTTTGAAATTAGCTTGTGTCAATTTTGTTGTTTTGCTATGTCTATATGTCTGGATCTCACAATTGTCCGCTCCAGCTCGGCTGAATAGAGGTGTAAGTCTTGCAACTGTCCAATATGCAATCTATATTGATGGTCGTTAAAAAGAATTACAGATTGTCTAAGTGGAATATAAGCCCCTATTGGTGATATTTCATTCGCAAGCCTGTGTACTTTACGTACATGCCTTGACATTCGTGACCTTTATGTATGGTGAAAGCAAAACCTAAACTAAACCAACACCAACAGACATACTTGTACCAATAAAACTTGTAGGCTTATAATAGGCATAAAATCTGTTTATATATATAAAAATGAATGTCTGGCTGTTTGTCAGTCTTTTCTTTATAGAAGACATTTATAAGAAATTTGTAATTTTTATACAAATACTGGCTAGGGGAATATCATGGGCGACGCTGTTTTCTAAAAATCGTCAGCAAAAGTGAACTATTTTACTGCGAACCAGAGATTAAATAAAATAGTAAGTTAAGCAAACGTGAAATATTACAAAATTGTGTCTGGTTAATAAGTGTTGAAATAAAACCAGACCAAAGTTATAAACTAACAGTGATATGATAGATATGGACCTTGTCGGCGGATAGAGCCTCGAAAGACACGTTCGCCGGAATAAGTCCCCCGATTTGATTATTCTTTGGTCTGTGGTGTGTTGCTATGGATCCATGTTACTAAATGGTTTAATTTACCTAATTTAGAGCTTTTCCGACTTTACATGATTATGTATTTCTGTGGTCATGTCTGTATGTGGATCTTCTCGCTCGACAAACTAACAAAAACTTTGATCGAACAAAGTTCACATTGATTCATAAATATAACTATGCTTAGGTATAATTCATAACTGTTGCCGGGCCTTGACAGTTTTTTGAGATATTAATTTAATTAGAATACAAAATTTTAGTACAGTGCCGTATGAACAGGTATCCATTCAATTTGCAGCGCTTATCTCGCCGGGTGATAGAAAATTTGAAACAGAAACAGAGATAAGCGGCTGAGGGCGCTGCGTGCTAGCGAGCGACACGTCGCCAGACAGTTACAATTACAATGGAAGACATAGTGCCCGATGTACTGGACGAGGTGCCCCAAGGTACACTGCAGGTCATTTACGAAGGCGGGGCAATTGTGAAGATTGGAAACGAGCTGACACCCACACAGGTGAAAGATGTGCCGCTGGTAGCTTGGGAGAGCGTCGAGGGCGAGGCTGAGCGTCATCTGCACACATTGCTTATGGTGGATCCGGATGCTCCAAGTCGTGCTGATCCGCGGCTGCGTGAAATCTTGCACTGGGCAGTGATAAATATACCAGGCGACGACCCAGGCACTGGTCAAGTCTTAGCCGAGTACATGGGCATAGGTCCACCTGAGGGTAGTGGGTTGCATCGCTATGTTTTCCTCCTCTACCGCCAGAGTCGAAAGATCGAAGAGTGCATGCACATAAGCAATACGTAAGTATTTGTGGAGTAAGCTGTTATTAGATAGGTTTCTCAGTTTCTGTTTATAGGATTCGCCAGGGTCGTCTTCACTTCAGCGCCAGACAGTTTGCTACCAAACATGGTTTGGGCAAGCCCTTAGCGGGTAACTACTATCAGGCGCAGTACGATGATTATGTGCCAATTCGTAATCAACAGTTCACCGGCTAGGCTAGGTGGCTATGGAACAGTTGCCAAAATTTGGTTGACTAATAAAATCAGCCTTATCACTTATAGCGTTTTAAGCACAAAAACTTATCTTTATCTAGCGAAGTAGGCATTAGGCCAAAAGTGCACCTAGCTGATAAGAAACAGGTGATAACTCACGAGGACGGCTGTAGGGGGGGCGGTTACCGATCGATAAAAAGCTCACGAGCTGTGACTGCGACCACACTCATTGCTTTAACGCCGGACAGAGCAGATCAGCAAACATGGACACCAGCGGAATTATACCCGACATTATCGACGTGAAACCAAAGGCCAAGGCAACGATCTCGTATCCGTCTGGCGCACAGGTCGATCTTGGCAAGGAACTGACGCCCACTCAGGTTAAGGATCAGCCCACCGTTAGCTGGGATGCTGAGGCTGGTGCTTTGTACACTCTGCTTATGGTCGATCCCGATGCACCCAGCCGTGCTGATCCCAAGTTCCGCGAAATTTTGCATTGGGCTGTGATCAATATTCCCGGCAACAATGTTGCTGAAGGCCAGGTTCTCGCTGAGTACATCGGTTCTGGTCCTCCAGAGGGCAGCGGTCTGCACCGTTATGTTTTCTTTGTGTTCAAGCAGAACGAGAAGATCAGCACCGACAAGCGCATCCCCAAGACGTAAGTGCATAGTTGTTCCTCTTGAAGTTGGCGAAACTATATTGTTGGTTGCTTTCTGCCCTTCCAGATCTCGCGAGGGTCGCCTCAACGTTAAGATCCGTGACTACATATCCAAATACAATTTCGGAGCGCCCGTCGCTGGCAACTTCTACCAGGCGCAGTACGACGACTATGTGCCCGTGCTCCATGCCCAGCTGAAGTAATTACTCATCTGCTATTTGACTTTAATTTAATAAATTTTTAACGAATTCCGCTCACAATCAGAAGACACGTTATATACTTTTTTGCTGGTCATTCATAAAGCCGGCCAAACTTGGCCTTATTGTGCAAACACAATGATAGTGTGAGGAATATAATGGGTAGTTGTGATTTCACCCAATTTATTTAGCATTTGCCGTAATCTATTGAAATGAGTGGACATGACCAGAGTATGCCCCTTGCCTAATAATAGTAGCACATAGCGCGTTTGCCGACAGTCAGCGATAGCACGCCTAGATAAACAATAAACAAATTATATTACATATTACACAGGGAAAAATTGCCCTTTGTCTAGCATTCAAATGCAATTTTCTTTCGACAAGGTCAAGCTAGGCTTTGCTTTTTATAAACTTACGTGGAGATTTATCTACCTTTTAATTATCTGCCCTTTCTAAAGCACTTCGATTGAGAGAGACATTTTTAAATTTTCACTCCAAAATAAACTGTCTGTTGTTTTAATACCAGTGTGACCAGCTTCAGCCCGCATTGCCAACCATTCTGAAAGCCATAGTGTCTTATAGTCGGAATTTTGATTTTTTTTTTGGAATAAACACAAAATTTCATTTCGAACGAAATTCAAAAGTTGACATCTCCGTTTTTAAAAGTTTGCAGACCTTCCTCCACATTTTCTGTGCTCATCAACGAGTCGCATTTTAACATATTATATAATTAGCTCAGAGGATGCACTAATGGGTTGGTATCCGTAGGGATTTGTACCACTCCTATCTCAAGGAATTGGCAAATACTGGTTGGATGTCAAAGCGACATGGACTTCGCCTTCCTTTAAAACTTTCACACTTTTCTGTTCACAGTCACTTATTTCTTCTTTGAGCTCTTCTTTTTTCGCGTTTCTTGCATCTTTTACTCTCCGGGAAATTGTTGTTGCATCTGGCAGCAAGTTGTCTACATCCCCATGTGCGCTGTAGGTGGTCCGTATTTTTTTAAAAACTTCTCCAATTTGGAAAAGACTGAGTGGCCGGCCAGCTTCAATGAACCACGATTTGTATTTCTCAAATGCCCCGTCGGCTATACGGGAGTCCGATTTTGATAATTTATAATATGAGCTTAAAGCAGAGGGAAGCTTGTGACAAGAATTTTACATTGATTTCAATTTCATCCCAAGCGGCTATTGATCATTTGAAGAGACCAAGGTATATTTTGCATTACATATATGGTTAGTACATCATTTAATATATATTCTTTGGTATTTTTAAAATTTTAATGTTGCAATTTTAACCATATATATTTTTTGCAATACATAGAAACATTGTTCCAATAACGAGAGTGTTAGCGTTATGAAAATTATACCTTTGTTTTTTAAATAAAGAAATTATTTTTGTCTTGCTTTGATACATATGACCTTAAAATTATTTTCTGAGTGTAGGAAGACTAATTTTGCATATCATGCGTCGTTGGCTAAAAACACAACATATGAAAGGTGGATACATGGATATGGTAGTAAAAATGTTAGTATGTCTATATTTTATTTGTATATGAATATATATATATATGCATATAAATATGTACATATGTATAATTCAGATTTGATATTTAATTTTTTTGCGACTTAAGGCTCTACAGCGTGGGTAGAAGTCAAAGTTTATATGAAGAAATGTGTTTGTTCGATTAACTTGAAACTTTACTAAGCCAAATTCTATTTTGAATATATATAGGTCTGGTTCATACGTACTTATACATAAATACATCGTATCCAATTACCAGTATGTCACTCTTTGAATCCTTATGACTTTTCACTAATGAAATCCACCACCAATTTGTTGAAATGCTCCGCATAACGTAGATGGATGTTGTGCTTTCCCTCAGGGAACTCGTAATACCGCGCCTGCGGCAAATGATGCCTCAGCCAAATAGCATGCTCTGCTGAAATCACAGGATCCTTCTTGCCATACAGTATGAACATTGGCGCTTTAATGAGGTTAACCTCGGCACGACAAAAGTCGCCGCCGCGGCGATCGTAAATTAAACAAAGTGCATCTACCCACTCCCTCCACAACTGGGCAAACCGCTCTGTACCGTACACCTGCTCCATAGGCTCTCGCATGCTTGGTGACCACTTGGCCACGTCCCGAACATTGATGAATGCTTTTAATTCATCGCCACTCAGATAGGCGCCTGCTCCCCAAATGACCAGCTTCTCTACGGCTTCTGGATTACGGCCGGCGAGAATTAGAGATGTGATCCCACCACCACTCCAGCCGAGTATTGAGAATTTTGGTCTGTTCAAGGCACGCATCAGTTCCAGGGCAGACTGGGCATCTTCGTGAAAGAACTCAAGTCCAAATTTTCGCTGTGGTGGCACAGATTTACCATATCCAGGTGGATCCCAGGCAACAATCGTGTGGTCCGGCAGCAGAGCTGGCAGCTGCTCAATTTGTGGCTTAAAATCAGTCCAGGCAGAGCCAAGGGCCCCTGGCATAAGCAGCAAGCTCCGGGGTCCGGTGCCACTCTCTACAATGTGCAGTGAAGCCCCTTGCACTTGCACTTTTCGTTCCGAGTGGACAGAACGACAATGACCTATAGCAAGCTGACACACTGGAAGTTTGAGTTGTATCAGGAAACGACTGAGAGTAGTAAGCATTATGTAGGAAATATCAGATCTGCAGGGATTACAATACTATGCCAACAAAAAAGTCAAAATAAACTTCGCACAGCTATTTATTGTTTTTGTAATGCGGATGATAAGCCTTATCGATCACTGCCAACAGCTGACGACTATAAGTGGTGTGGCACCTCTGGATTGGCGCGCAATTTGAAAGCTCTTGTGGTTGTTGTCTTGTAAGGAGAGTTCTGCTTATGTATTCCGTGCTTCCGTGTAAGTGTGTCAACCTCTAGATCTCAGAAGTCTTAAAACCTATGCAATTAAAATGCTTACCAGATGTTTCTTGTACTTGTATGCACGGTGATTCAAACATTATCTTTATTTTTGATACAGTATATATCGTGGTTAGCTTCTTCATATATACTTCTATGTAGATAAATTATTCCCAATTGCAAATCTCTTATTCGAATCACATCACTTTCTATTAAAGAAATCCGCTACCAATTTGTTGAACTCCTCCGCATAACGCAGATGGATGTTGTGCTTGCCCTCAGGGAATTCGTAATAGCGCGCCAGTGGCAAACGTTGCCTCAGCCATGGTATATGCTCCGGTGCAATCATGGGATCCTTCTTGCCATGCAGTATAAAGGTTGGCACTTGGATTCGATCCACTTCCTCGCAACAAAAGTTGCCATTTCGCTGATCATAAAATGAACAGGCTGCATCCACCCATTCCGCCCACAACTGAGCAAACCGCTCTGCACCGTACACCTGCTCCATAGGCTCTCGCATGCGTGGCGACCACTTGGCCACGTCCCGAATGTTGATAAGTGCTTTCTTTTCATCTGCATTTAGATAGGCGCCAGCTCCCCAGATGGCCAGCTTATCCACGACTTCTGCATTCCGGCCGGCTATAATTAGAGCTGTTATGCCACCATCGCTCCAGCCGAGTATTGAAAATTTTGGCCGGTTCAGGGCACGCATCAGTTCTACGGCAGCCTGAGCATCTTCGCGAAAGAAATCAAGTCCAAATTTTCGCTGTGGTGGCACAGATTTACCATAGCCAGGCGGATCCCAGGCAATAATCGTGTGATCCGGCAGCAGAGCTGGCAGCTGCTCAATTTGTGGCTTAAAATCAGTCCAGGCAGAGCCAAGGGCCCCTGGCATAAGCAGCAAGCTCCGGGGTCCGGTACCACTCTCTACAATGTGCAGGGAAGCCCCTTGCACTTGCACTTTTCGTTCTGAGTGGACGGCGCGAGTGATAGCCAGGCGGCATACAGGCACAGGCAGTGGGCGTGGTATTAAGAAACGGCTAAGAGTTCCAAGCATTACGTAAGCACTATATTTGCCTTGATTCGAGGAGGTTTTCGAGATTGGGCCAACAAACTTAGTGAGTCCTCAAGGTAAGTGCTTTTAAATTTCGTAAACTTATTTTTTGTAAACAAATGTAAGTGATAGTAATATTGATAACCGTGTCAGCTGTACATGGCTCTGCCAGCGGCCGATAACGATTGTTCTTGTCGATCGCTGTCGCCAACAGATGAGCTTGATAAATGGTGTGGCCGGCCTAGTTTGGCGCGCATCTCGAAAGCTTTGTTGTTTAGCAAGCTTTTAGTCTGTTATTCTGTTGCTGCTGCATTCAAATTTAAACGTCACCAACAAACGAACGAAGGACAAAGGACAGCGCGTGTTTGGCATTTGCAGTTATCCTTGGCGTTGCTTAGCGTGTTCGAATGTTGGAGTCTTCAATAACTAACTGTCTAATGGTCAGTGCGTGCTCCGTTTTGCTCAACTTAATTTGCTGCGTGACATTGACGATGATTTATGGCGATGTGCTCTGGTATTGCATTGCGCGTGTGGCATAGTACATAACAAGCAACCGCAATGCAAAGGATAATTCATATAGACAGAGAGCGACCAGACGTAGAAATAGAGACAAGCCACAATTCCATTGCAAATGCAAATGGAATTTGAAGCCGATTCCAAACTGTCGAAGCTGCGTTGTAAATGTCAAGGCGTTTACGCTTTCACGCATTTGTGTGGGTGTTTGTTCAGGGACACCTTAGAGATGAGCAATTATTAACTGCTACTAATCACAAGTGCTAAAATTTAGGAAAAGATGTTGAATTTCAATGTTCAATTTCAATAACTTACAGTAACTTACACCACATTTAGAAAAAAACCTTCCATTTATCTTGCTTTAAAGGTATATTTTCCCAACATAAGACACAAAACTTCTGAAGGTGTTCGTGTATAGGATCTGTGGAAGTATGCAACACCTTAAACAACAACAACTAGAGTCGCTCAAGACAACATTTGATAGATAAGCCATTAATGATTTGTGACTTAAAAGTTAACATAAACTTGATTCAGATCTTAGTTTTTCTTCCACTAGAAAAGCTTCAAAACTTCTCTTTTTTATCTCATCATAGAAATCCGGACTTACGATTTTTGAAGCTTTTTATTTGCCTATAATTATTGGGTGCTTTTAAAACATTGGTAATTTTATGGTGAGAGGTCTTGGTCTTGGCAAATGCAAGATTTTCAGTAGGAATGTGGTATTGTATATTGTATATATATATAATTGTATATCTAAAATGGTCTGAAAGATAGGGGACAGCCTTTATTTTTTGTTTAATAAACTAAGGCTATTTCTACAAATTTTAAATTTTTTCGGAGTGTAAGAATGTGAGTCAAATGCTCATAGGTGCGAAAACCGCTACGTCATTGTCAACAACATACCCTTAAACAGAAGAAAACACACAAAACACACAAAAATCACAGATCACTCATCTCCAGTGCCGTGTTCATGTCCGTGTCCCTTCTAATATGCTTCGTGTGGTGTAGGTTATGAACTGAACCAGCGTCTACGCATGTGTGAGTGCATCTGGAAGTATGTGTGTTAGTAGTACGCGTACGCATAAGCATGCCTCGTGCGAGCTTTTTATTTTTGGGATTCCGTTGCCCTACACTAAAAGCAAGCCATCATATTGTTTAGCGCACTTATTGGGGCACATTCTAGTATAATCCAAAGTTGAGAATTATAAGAAAAACATTTTAACTGAAAATATTATTTCGCTGAAATGAAAACGTACATACAGAATATTTATTTTTTTTTAGCATTCGTTAAGGTTTCTGCTAATTTGTATTCTCCTGTAACTGTCGAGTAGGCCGACCACCTCTCTACTCTTGTGAATTAGCTGACGGAGACGGAGCTTTCGTTTGGATACTGCCACTGCTGAGAAATCAAGTTTGAAATTGCAGTTCAGTTTCAGTCTTGTCGACGGATGGCGCTGCGAGAAAATTTCGACATACAAAATTTTTGTAAGCGCAAATCTGTAACAAAATTCCTATACATATAAATCGCTGCTGGCCAAATGCAAACATTGTGTTAATACAAACAAATGAAAATGTTATATACGTGCGCATTTAAGGATAGAAATTGGTAAAAATTGCAATGAAAAACACAGAAATAAAGGAGTGTGCAAATATTTTAAAAGTGACATTGTGTAAGTGTTAGCTAAATCGGTGAGTGCATAAACTGGAATCAATAGTTCAATCAATAGTCAATGAAACCTACGCATGTGTATAGAATTAATTAACGTGCTGCATCCGATGATTCTAATTCAGTTTATCTGGCCAAACGTAAAGAAATATTCATCTGTGGGCCTCCAAAAATTTTTTCGCCTTCATGCAGTGAAAATTTTTTCCGATTTTTAGTATGTACATGTACGTTGGAGTGCTTGTGGGCGCCACAGCAGCGTTGCGGTCGGGCAGCGGGGTTGTTCAGCGAGCTTTTGCTACCCGTAACTCCAGTCAGCGTTTGTGGTAAAAGATGCTGTGATTACTGGTATCCCGGAAACAGGCAAAAAAATGTGTAAAATTCAAAACAATTTGCAAATTCTGCAAATTAAGTGCAAGAAATGTCAAAAACTTAAAATGCAGTGCCATAAAAGTTATACAGTTAAACGAAATTAGCAACATTACACAGTAACTTTGTAACGGTAGCAGTGTTTTAACAGCCGCAGCTAACTTCGCAAAAGCGCAAAAGCTCACTCTCTCACTCTCTGTCTGTCGCTCTCAACATCTCGCTTGCGTTCCCCAACCACAACCACATCGGGTGCGCGCTCTCGAAAAAGTTCAATGAAAGTTATGCGCGCGGATGAAATATAAATATCAAAGTGTCTCGGCCTCGTGTAGTAATAGTAGCTACCCACACAAGGACATAGAAACAGAAATACCAACACCAACCGAAAGCTTCTTCTCTGTCAAGGACTGGGACTGGAATAGCAACCCAAGGCGATATTTTACGTTTTACGCGCGCTACTCGAGTGCGTACATGCATGTGCATTAGTATTGGTGTGCGTGTAGTGTGCTTGTGAATGAGTGCGTCAAGTGCAACATATCAGCAGCAGCAGCATCGGAAGGATTCAAGCTGGGATCGGTATCGAAGGCGTAACTACACTGGCTCTGACTATGCTTTTCATGCAATGACAGCCCAACGCATTGAGGACACCCACGATATGGATAATGAACAGCTTGGTTTGCTCGCCAAGGGCACACGGAGTCGGCTGCTGGCCGAACCAACCCAGGCACCTGGCCAAATACCAAGCTCGAGTCCCCTCAATGCCGCCTCCCCCGATTTACTCAACAACAAGGCGCGGCGACGCCGAAGAGATTTGGACGAGCGTCGTCTGCGAGACCTACGTTTGCGTCAGCGTCCAACCATAGTTGTCGAGTATCGTCGCTCGTATCGGGTATTAATAGTTACCGCTTTGCTGGTTAGCCTGGCGGCCTGTTTTGTGACCATAACCGCAGGCTTTCAGCTGGACGGCTCGCAGAACTCATTCTATACCTTCCGCAAATGGTATACTGGACTAAACGGCACGTTGGAGCTGGAATTCAAAACTGAGCAGCCCAACGGATTGGTACTGTACACCGACGATGGCGGCACCTACGACTTTTTTGAACTGAAACTGGTAGAGGGTGCTCTACGGCTGCGCTATAATCTGGGTGGTGGAGCCCAGATTATCACCGTGGGCAGGGAATTGCACGATGGCCACTGGCACAAGGTGCAGGTGCTGCGCAACGATGAGCAAACCTCACTTATTGTCGATGGCGTTGCCCAACAGCGCTCCACCAAGGGCAAGGAGTTTCAGTTTGGAAAGTTTGCCACCAACTCGGATGTGTATGTGGGTGGCATGCCCAACTGGTACAGCAGCAAGCTGGCCCTTCTGGCATTGCCTAGCGTCATCTTTGAGCCGCGTTTTCGAGGCGCAATTCGCAATCTAGTGTATGCGGATCAGCCAGGTGGCTCCAACAGGCGACAGGAGATGAAACAGCCGCGGGATATCAAATGCGGTGATGCACCCTGCGATCATGGCGAGATTTCGACACCTCAAAGAGGTGGTAGGGTAAGTTGTTCAAAAGACAAGAAAACAAGTTTGCTCCATAATTTACGATTATTATTCTATTATGGAGCATTCCTTGTGGGCATCTGGGCATAAATTTATGTGGGGTATTTGTTTAGGGCGTTCGCGGCAATACAACGGATGCCTGCGACCGCAACGATCCGTGCCAGCATGGCGGCATCTGCATATCAACTGATTCCGGTCCAATTTGCGAGTGTCGCAATCTAGAATACGATGGCCAGTATTGTGAGAAGGAGAAGGCGCCATCCGAAGCAACTTTCCGCGGTACACAGTTCCTCTCGTACGATCTCGGCCAGACAGGTGCCGAACCCATTGTCAGCGCCCAGGATGCCATATCGTTCTACTTCCGCACACGCCAGCCAAACGGACTACTCTTTTACACTGGCCATGGCACGGACTATCTAAATTTGGCGCTTCGCGATGGCGGCGTCTCGCTGACCATGGGCCTAGCCAATGGTAAGCAGGAGATGCACATTAAGCCCTCCAAGGTGCGCTTCGATGATCATCAGTGGCACAAGGTGACCGTGCATCGTCGCATTCAGGAAATCTCGTCCATAACCAGTTTCTGTAGGGTGTGTATTGGCTACGGATTTGCTCGAGGTGGACCTTCTTTCTAAAGTAATCTGTGTTTCTTAGCTGGTGACTGTGGTGGACGATGTGTATACGGACCACTCGCATATTGCTGGCAAATTCACCATGTTGTCCTCCTCGCGTGTGTACGTCGGCGGCGCTGTAAATCCTCGTGCCCTGCTGGGTGCTCGAGTCCACAATAACTTCGTTGGCTGTCTTCGAAAGGTGGAGTTCTCGGCGGATACTTTGAATCTGAATCTTATCGATTTGGCCAAGAGCGGTTCCAAGTTAATACAGGTTGCCGGCAATGTAGAGTATCAGTGCCCCAGCGGCGACCCTCAGGATCCCGTTACCTTTACCACTCGTGATTCACATTTGGTAAGTTGAAGGTGGGCTGCTGTGGGAAGCGGTTTAGTAACTGCCTTCGTCTTAGGTGCTGCCGCCCTGGGAGACTGGCAAGCAGAGCTCAATTAGCTTCAAGTTCCGCACCAAAGAACCTAACGGCATCATTGTACTGGCCACCGGTTCCAAGCAGCCGCGTGCCAAGAATGTAAGTAAACATTCGCATATAGATGAATGTTCTGCCTCATGTCCCTCGTCTGCAACACAGCCCTCTTTGATTGCCATTGAGCTTTTGAATGGACACATTTACATACATTTGGACCTGGGGTCGGGCGCCTCTAAGATTCGGGCATCCCGTCGACGCGTAGACGAAGGCGACTGGCATGATCTCATCTTGCGTCGAAATGGACGAGACGCCAAGGTGAGCGTAGATGGTGTTTGGAACGACTTTCGCACGCCTGGCGATGGCACCATCTTGGAACTGGACGGTCATATGTATGTAGGCGGCGTGGGACCGGCTTACAACACTGTGTCCTGGCCGGCGGCCATTTGGACGGCCACGTTGCGTCAGGGTTTTGTGGGCTGCTTGCGTGACCTGGTGCTCAGCGGCAAGGCAATTGATATAGCGGCCTTTGCACGCGTGCAGGACTCGGGTGAGTGACGGCATACATGTCGCACGATTTGATTGGCAGCCATGATAAGCGTAACCTCAATCCACATTCCACATTCTCCACCCACTTGCATGCTGATGGCGTAGCGTCGGTGAAGCCCTCGTGCCATGTGCAGGGCAATGTGTGCAACGGCAATCCCTGCCTGAATGGCGGCACTTGCTTGGAGGGCTGGAATCGACCCATTTGTGATTGCTCGGCCACGCTTTACGGAGGACCCACTTGTGGTAGGGAGCTGGCCACTTTGGCCTTCAATGGCAGCCAGCACATGACCATCTGGCTGGCCAATGGACAGGGCACTAAGACGCAAACCGAGGAGCTGGTTATACGTTTCAAGACATCCCGACCGGCGGGTCTCTTACTGCTGACTAGCGCTGAGTCCAATTCGCCGGACCGTCTAGAGATAGCTCTAGTGGCGGGTCGCATACGTGCCAGTGTGCGGCTGAGCGACCGGGAGAAGGTAAGCGCACGCTGAATGATGATGGACCCTTGAATCAGATGGATCTCAGCTGCCAAAACACTCCTTCTTACAGAACCTGCTCGCTGGCCAATCGGTGCTCAATGATAATAATTGGCACACCATACGCTTTTCGCGCAGGGCTTCGAATCTGCGGCTACAAGTTGACGGGGCTCCCCCCGTCAGGGGTATGTTATGTATGTATCAACAGCACATCTATTGCCCTACTACGTGTCGTGCCGTGTCGTTTTTTTTTTAAAGAAAAACAAGAAGAACCTTCCCATAAGCATATGTGATATGATAGTTTCAATTAAAGGTGCTCCCCAGCGCATAAATTAAACCAAATCCAAGTCAATCCATTGCCTAATGTAAGCCCCATGCTTGCTCCAGGTGCTAGGACCTTAAGAGAAGGAAGAAGATAACACGATGAAAAGTGCAGTCAGCAGCGTTTTAACATTTTCTGTTATACTTAACATTTTCATTTAAAAGCTTTTCAGTTAACTACGACTAACACACGCACACCCACACCCACACACACACATACAAAATTACACATTACACAGCCACACACACACACACCATTAAATGCGATATGAAACTAAAAATAAAATCAAATGCAAAAGCGATAAAAAAATAAACAATTTTTAGCAAGTTTGTTTTCTCAACATTTCTTCGATGCCCATTTCTCATTGATTCATTTCAACTTCTTAAAGACATTTGGACCATCGTATTTTGATGATGAATATGCATATGAACGAATTTGAACCTAGCCCACTCTGTCTCTCTCACTCCTCTCTATCTATCTCTGTCTATATCTCTATTAAAGTTTAGGCATTTGCAATATTATAAAAACTTAAAAATTTTCAAAAAGCCTTTTTGAACATCACAAAACCAAAACAATTCCACATTCCACCGCCCACATTCGTGTTCAACATTTCACACCAAGAGTAAAAAACATATTGTCCACGTCAACATCTCCTCATCATTTATTTCTCTTCACGCTCATAACATCACAGGCATCCTAGCTAATTTATCCTAACTAATCTATAACAACATAATTCGATCTATTTAATTGGTTTGTTATCATTTTCCAAAGATTTCCTCCCAATTGCCAAAGTTCATTCATAAAACAATTTGTTTTTACTCTTTTGATAGTTTTTTGCGACTCTTTCAAACATCTCGATGTTGTGTTTTTATTTGCCGTATACTTAATTACTTTGTTTAATTTTCTCAACTATAACAACTTAAGATTGTCAGTTTCAAATCAATTTTACAAACCAGCCACCAGTGTGCCAATAGACAATATCAATAAGTAACCAATATATCCCATTACAATATCCGATATCGGTAACCAAAAGACAAAGACAGTATTCGTAAAGCTGTTGCCATCAGCTGGCAGCTGCCCTGTTTATACAAATATATAAATAAGCCTTCAATGTTATAAAATATCAATTTGATTGTCTTGTTACATATTTGTTTTGTCCTTAACATATATGATGGTAATAATTTATGTTTTGCATATTTTTTTAGACAAATTGTAAAAAGAAACATTTTTTGTTTGCTTGATGTTAATGGGATGGTGTTTTGTTTAAACTCAAATAGTACATAAAAATGTGTAAATAAGTTCAAGTATATATCGTGGAGAACGGCAGATGGTCTTCACGACAAAACTGCTTAATGTTTGTCAAGTGTTAGTTCGCATGTTTGCTCAAGTGCAGATCTCTCTCTCTTTCTCTGTTTCTTTTATACAATCAATATCAAATAAATAATATGACTGAGCATACAAACGCATTCCATACATTTGCTACTATAATTTTTGGCGCTTATAGCGCCTCATAGATAATATCATGCATATTTGTACTAGTCTTAGCCAAAAGGATTTACTTCAAGCAATTCAAATTGTCGGGAGTGAAATTATAAATATAGTTGAAAACTCCCTTGGAAGCCTGACTCCACATAAACGTATGAGAGAGAAAAAGATGCCCAGCATATTTGTCTGCCTACTCTCTCTTTACCTCCTTTACCTCCTATAGGCACTATTTTATATAGTATATCTCTTCAATTTCTCTCTTGTCATAGATCACTTTCACTTTCTGACAATGAGTTGAATACAATTGCTTATTGATTGCCAAGTATCACCAGTCCTTCCGAATGAATGTTGTAGTAGGATATCAATTTGCATTCCCAAAGTAATAATTTGTATGAGTATACACATTTGTGCAATCATGACTGCTCGACAGGGACTGCTGCCCCTGCAGCTCTCTAAGAAGTAATGAACCCAAGTCAAATCTAAGAATATTAATATCTTCGGCTTCCTTATTTGTCTCTGGCGGGTGGGCGCTATTATCACCAAAAACTATAAGTGTATATATATGCTTGGCATTAACATTCTACAAATTGACGTAAAATACAATTCAATACTTTATGAGTCCCTGCAAGAGTTCTAAGGACTCCAATTTTAAACAAATACCAAAAAAAAAAGAGGACACTATTCTCAACATCAAGCGTTTTGTAAATTGAAAATTATATATAATTTTTCTTGATTTGTTTATCATGTAAATATATACAACATTTTGTATTTACAGGCATAAATTAATTCCTATAATGAAAACAATATTTAAATTTGAATAATTTCTGTAAAATAAATTACATAATTCGTGCGGTGTGTTTTTTTAAATCATTTATGTTTCAGGCGTGTATAAAATTGTAGGTCGATTATCTAAAAAACAACAAGAACTACATTAAGTATGAAAAAGAACCAAGCCAAATACAATGTCATATGCAAATGCATTTTTCTAATCACAGACACGTGATCTTAATGACCTTTTTTCAAAATAAAAAGCGAAAATGAAGAAAATGAAACCAACGCAAATATACATATGGCAATGTACACACATATGTAGACATATGTACATATGTATAATTTCAATGTTTCTAGGCGAGAGAAAAAATCGACACGCAAGAACTCGGTGAAACATTTTTTTGCCAAATCGCTCGATAAAGCACAAAAAAGAGAGAAAAAATTAAGGATAATAATGAATGCAATGCGCGACTCACGCGATTTATGGAGACGAGAAGGCAAAACAATGTTTGGAAGCGCCCAGGGCTGTAATTTTGCACCATTTAATATGTAATTAGTTTTGTGTTAAGTAAACTATTCATAAAATAACAACAACAGCAACAAATCGCAACTAACCAACTAAGCAAACGTGTCCTACGTACAAAATTAGTTTTTCTCATTGTGTAAGTGTAAAAGAAGTACACGAAATTGGCCCAAAAAGGCGGCGGGATTGGCCAGGCGCAGGCACAAGTGTCAAAACCGGCGCCTGCCATGATTGCCCCTGGGGCTGCTGTTCGTACACTCACACAAAGAACCTAGCACACTCACACACACCCACAAGCATACGCACATGTCAACGTTTGCATGAGCGCACCAGAAAAAGCAAATACATATATAATATATATGCAAAAATGTAACGAAAATGAACTATAAATAACGCAAATATAAATCGCATGATTTGCTGTCTATGTCACGCTGTCTAAGTCTCGCTCGTTCCGAACTCTCAAAACACACTCAAACGCCCGCCACAACACACAAAACTGCAATTACAATTCAAGTGAATGGATAAATAACTATTCTTATACTCACAAATCGCCCAATTATATGGAAATAATGGCTATGGCTATGGTTAAGCAGCAGAGCTAGCTAAAAAGCAGTTATTACAAACTGTGTCCTACTTCACTTTCTGGTTTCATTCGCTCAACCTATATATATATGTATATATATATATATATATATAGCACTAGTGCTAGCTCTTTCTCCTTCTCCTTCTTTTGACTTTCTCTCTCTCTCTCTCTCTCCATCTCTATATCGCGCTGTATACGCTATCGACGAAGTCAGTTTGCATGTCAAGAAGTCAATCAATCATTCGATATGCGACCACTGCGTCGTATGCGCAATGTGGTCACTTGTTAAGACTTAATGCACTGTTATTAAATAGACGTAGTCGCCGCACACACATACACATTTATACACCAAAACACAGCCAAACACACACAAATATACATACATTGACAGTTTACACATAACAGTACAGCCATCAACACCATTTACAATTACAATTACCGAAACAAATCGATGTTTAGTTTCAATGTCGTTAATCAGCCGCAAAGAAAAGACTATTTCAGTTGTTATTCCATTTGATTTGTGTTTAATTTAAGTTTACGAAGTCTTTTGGTTTTTCATTGTTGTAGGAGCAGCCTAGCTAACGTATGTAACTTGTAAACGTTTTCTGTTATTTTAGTTCCTTGCCTTTTGTACTCGTATTTCGAGCAATGCACCTAAAACTTAAAAGAAAGAAAACCCAAAAAGTGTCACCGTCACCGTACTCGTAATGAAAATGTAACTCACACCCTAACAACTAAGAAAGGGAAACTCTCTTCGGCATGCCGAAGCCTAAATACCCTTGCAGATAAAAATATGTACTATATATAGTAATATTTGAGTAAGACAATTTTATATGATCAATCTAGCCTCCCTTGCTGAAATGTTGTGGAATAATTTTAATGGCTAGCACCCTCTTCTGCATTAGTAATACCTTTCTAACATGTGTGTCCAAGTATCAACTCTATATCTCAAATAGATGTAATAATATGCCGATTTTCCATATATATGTTGCTCCAAATTTTGACCCAGTTCTTAGTGCTCTGTCTCCACTTTATAAAATCTATCTAATACGGAAATTTGAGCCTCTTTTCTGTTATGGTTTGGGCTGTGCGTTGTCCTCCAATTAATCTGTCAGACAGAACAAAGAGTTTTATATATATGAATCTGATATGACATGTCAATCTCTAAAATACCTTCATTACAAACAGGGCTGCAACTCCGGTTCAAACCGAACATCCGACTTTTTTCCGACTTTTTTTATGTTATAATTTTGCCACTCTTAGTATCGAAAGTTTTCTTTTGCTAACGAAATTAACCTAGTTAACAAATATTTTCAAGGACATGTAAGCTTCGTTGTGTCAAAGCTAAGAAGGTAGTTGGGGAGCTTTCGTTCACAAAACGCACACAACATGCACAACATGTGCTGATTTGCTTGATAGATTCCTGCTATCTTGAGTTAAACCTGAAGCAGAGTTCAACGATGTCGAGCCACATTTACCAATGTGTGGGAGACTAGGTACGAACCTGAACCTGAAGCCCCAATTGCAAATTGAGTTCATGAATGAATTCTTGAAAACTAATACATATAGATATTCCTATGTTTTTCAATGACAGCTATATAATATGGGGGACCAATTCAATTCATAGAACATTGTCATACATTATCATGATCTACTCAGCTTGTTTGTTTTGCTCGTCTCAGTCAATTCGATTAATAGCCCAAAAATGATTCGTATACAAAGAAGAAGCAGCGCGCTCGTCTTTTGCTTTGCTTTAGCTTAGTGTACCTTTCCACGCACAACAACGCCAACCAGTGCAATAAAATTATACCAACCTCTGCAAGGGTATTACAAGAATTTAGTAATCAACCGAATATGTCAAATATGAACAAAATGCGCACCCCAAACTAAGTAATTACTTATGCTATCTAATACTTAACTAATTAATCTTATCTAATCAACTAGTCCACTGATTTTCCACTTATGTACTTTCTTTATTTACATACAAATGAAGCTAATGCTGCTTCGATTCAATTTCAATTTCAATTCGATTTGAATTTCATTTACCTTAATAATAAATAATTATGCAAAAGTACATAAATATTGTATGTATTGTAAAAGTGCACCTTTCTTTAGTAATGTATCAAGCTGCAATGTCAACAACAACAACAATATTTACTACAAAAGAATCATAACTATAACAATATTACATTATTCGATCACTCTCGAGTGATAATTACAGAACAACAATTGCTTGATCATTTTTTGAAGCAACCTTTAGCTCTATGTCTAACAACGCATACCTAACTATCTATCTATCTACTTATATATATATATATATATAACTCCACTATATAATCTTTGAATACTATAAAAGCGTATGTGCTTCTTGTCACCAAAACTATACTCCATATATACTATATAAATACATATATATATGTATATCCATATACGTAATGTTAACGGTACAACGAGTATGCCTAGTCTTAAATTTAGCGGAAAGCTGGCCCTTTCCATATATGACCCAAACGTAGCCCTTGAGTTGTATCACGTTCTTGCCATATTCCTTTGAACAGCTGAGACCATTTTGGGACGCCACAGCACCATGGAGATACGATCCATACATTTGGGCGGTTTATTCCATGCCGAGGAGGAAATACAAATGACATCCACAATGCCCAATTTTGTGGGCCAAATGCAGGGCTTTGTATTCAATGGACAGCGGTAAGCCCTAGCCCTAGTCCCAACGGTCTCCAAGCCACCTTTCCAATTCAACATTCAATGTTCTTCCTTATCTCCACAGCTATCTGGACTTAGTCAAGTCGCTGGGACCGGAGCTGTCGGCTCTGCCCAGTGCCACGTTCAAGTTGACAGCAAGGTTTGTTAACTCGCCAGCCGGACAACCCTATCATGCGGCTACGTTTCGCTCCAAGCATTCGTATGTGGGCCTGGCCATGCTGAAGGCCTACAATAGCATCTCCATAGACTTTCGTTTCAAGACTGTGGAGCCGAATGGTTTGCTCATTTTCAATGGCGGCCGACGTAATGATTTTATAGCCGTGGAGCTGGTGAACGGACACATACATTACACCTTCGATCTGGGCGATGGACCCGTCACCATGCGGGACAAGTCACGCATTCATATGAACGATAACCGCTGGCATCAGGTCACCATAAGGCGGCCAGGACCCAAGACCCATACACTGACTGTCGATGATTCCTTTGAGATCATCACGCTGACTGGCAACAATATGCACCTGGAACTGGCGGGCATTCTTTATATTGGCGGCGTCTTCAAAGATATGTATTCCAAGCTGCCGGCCTCCATATCATCGCGCTCCGGCTTCGAGGGCTGTCTGGCGTCGCTGGATCTGGGCGATAGTTCGCCTTCGCTGACCAATGATGCGGTTGTGCCCAGCTCGCTGGTAGTCAGTGGCTGCGAGGGACCCACCAAGTGCAGCCAGAATGCGTGTGCGAATCGTGGCAACTGCGTGCAGCAGTGGAATGCCTATGCCTGTGAGTGTGACATGACCTCCTACACGGGTCCCACCTGCTATGATGGTGAGTGCTAGATTGGGAGTGGTATGAAGACCATAGATAAACTTGAACCTATTTTCAAACAGAATCCATTGCCTATGAGTTTGGCAACAACCGCGGCATGGTGCAGTACACCTTTCCAGAGAGTGCACAGGCGGACACCGAGGAGGACAACATTGCCATGGGCTTTATAACCACCAAGCCGGATGCTGTGCTGCTGCGCATTGAGAGCGCCACCACGCAGGATTACATGGAGCTGGAGATAGTTGAGGGGAATATATTTATGGTCTACAACATTGGCAGCGTTGATCTGCCGCTCGGTGAGATCGGCACTAAGGTTAATGACAATGCCTATCACGTGGTGCGCTATCAGCGCAAGGGTGGAAACGCCACCCTCCAGCTGGACGATTACAATGTGCAGACTCTCACACCGCAGAGTAAGTGGTATAGGAGGGATATTGTCCTGTGTGGCTGAACTGAATGCCCTGGCCATTTGGCACACCTTTGATCACCATTCTCGTTCCGCAGGTCATCACTCAACCGTGTTCAATACCATGTCCAACATTCAAGTGGGCGGCAAATTCAGCCGCAGCGGCCGCACAAAGATCGAGCGGCCGTTCGCGGGCGTCATTGCCGGCTTGTCGGTGAACAAGCTGCGCATCTTGGACCTGGCCGTCGAGCGCGACCCTCATATCACCATACGAGGAGATGTTCAATTGGTAACTGGAGTATTAGATAGAAATGATCTGCAAAGAATGCAGCAGGTTAGGGAATTTATTTGAAATTTTATTTGAATTCCTCTCAACTTTCAACTTTCCAAGTATTTTTCTCATCGTAACCAAAAAACCAAAAAAAGCCAATGGTTTTTTATTCAAAATTCTTTCTTTAATCAAAACTAAAAAACCTAAATAAAATGATATATCGTAATTATCAATCAGCTTCATGAGTTGTGGAACCCCTTTTCCCATTTGCCGATTTGATTGCACCAAATATATATTTATATATTGTACAGTTATTATATATCTCTCGAGCACTCCCAGCAAATAGTTTGCTTTATTTTCCACACAAACACTGCGACATATCGGGAAATTTGGTTCAACATTCAAATAAAAATATAAATAATATAACTAAAGTATTAGCCAAACTAAGTGTATAAACTGTATTAGTGTAAATGCTGCATTTCATTTAAATTTGTTCTATGATTTGCAACCAGCGGCGCGCAACATTTTTGTACCGCTTTTAATACACAAAAATCGCAGATGAAATTGCCACTAACCTTAGCTATGATTTTGTGTTATCTATTATTCCGTTGTCTTGGTTTACTTTTATTAATATTGCTGCACAGCACAAAATATTTAAATAATTGTGAATATGTATACATCACCTAATAAGCATATGAATTATCATAACATACTTATATACATACTTATAGAGATACATGATCACGTACCATTACTTGTAATTTCTTATGCACCATACATACATACTTACCCAAAGCCAATTTATACGCACCACTAATGCTGCATGAACACACACAATTTACACATAAACACAACACAAGCATACAAGAAAACCACTTTTGTGTTTGGGTATCTAATTTTATCACGACTTTTTGAAGCAGAGCCGGCTTCGTCCTGATAACCTTTACCTATATATATATTGTATCAAATTTCTTGACTGATGAACAATGTCGGAATCGGAGAGCTCTGAAATTTTCACGCAAATTAGATTCCATAGCTTATGTGCATACTAAGGCAGCTTTTTTGGAAAGCCCGAACTAGATGTAGTTCAAAATCGACCAAGATAACCTCGGTAAAAGTTCCTTGCACTTGTATATTCGATAGAGCTTTATCTGTCAACCAATTTCTATACAAACTTCTTTCTCAGTTTTTAAGCTATATTGCTGATATTTACACCATCGACTTTTTACCACAATAAGCTGGAAATATATAATAATTGATTATATCACTGCATCATATAGCCTTTTTCCTTTTTCGTTAGGATAAAGAATCAACCCAAAGTTCAGCTCGAACTTAAAAATTCTGAGCTTTAATCCAAAGGCGTGTCTTGGTTTGAACATGCCCTAAAAAATGTTTAGGTTTGCAATCTCATTTTCGAGTATAACATAAAAGTATCTTCAGGTAAAAAGTTGTTAGAACAGTTAAAGAAAGTTAAAAAGTTGTTTTATAGATAGCGCCATCTCCTCAACTATCAACCAACTGGTTCTTTAATAGCAAATATTTCTAAAAGGCTCTTTCAATGTGTGGAAACTATGGAATACCCACACAAACACAAACACGCACACTCGCTTAACAACAATCTAATACATATAAACTCGTATTAACCGCACCCTTATACTACTCCGATTAACAAAACTTATTCATTCATTAATCGCTTGGGCCAGCACGGCGCCAGATCAACTGAAGTAAAATCAGACTTTGAATTCTACTCGACAGACGCCAGCTAGCGGTTATCCGGGCACCATAGACGATCTGATCTTCTCCGGTGCTGGTTCGGGCTGTCGCGGCGATGATGAGGACGAATGTACGCCACCCTTCGAGTCGGGCAGTGGGGATGATCTCATAACACCTGTCTATGTGCCACCCACCAAGCAGACAACAACTTCCCATCAGGGCGGCAATAATCTGAGCACCAACAACAATAACAGCAACAACAATGGCACTGAGCGTGCATGCGATGATGAGGATTGTGTGCATGGCTCCGGTGATTATGGCGAGACCACGGAGCAGTTCACATCGACTAGCACGGCCAAGGGTGCAGGTGCGTAAGACTTTGAATAGTGAATGGAATATTGTTCTTATAATTTTATTTTTCATGTAACAAAATTATGTTTTTAATTTATCTTGTGTTTTGTTGACCAGTGTGGTGTCATTCTATCATTGGCATTTGCAATACTTTCACACACACACAATCACACACATCTGTTGTTAGTTTCTTCGTTTTTGTGCTATTGCTGGAAAGGCGTGATCTTTTATAGTCAATGATCATGATTTCTTAGATAGACGCTGAAATTTAATATCAGACAGACACAGAAACACAAACACACACACACACATACACACATACTTATATATATAACATCAGACATTAGCTAGCTAAATCAATTAACTTATATATGTACATATTTATATAGAGTGTGTTACGGTTAAGCTCTGGGTTAATGATTTTTTTTATATTCGTATAGTTAGTGCCGCTTTTGCCATTACAAAGGCTTGTTCTCAAAGGGTTTAAATGAGAGCGCCTTGAAATATGCAATGCTAAATGCTAAAACGCTTTGAACGCCTGAAAAATCCATAAACCAAAAAAGCAAACACTTTGTACTATGTTTAGTAGAGCTCTACATACACAATGTAAATACATACGTATTATATAATTATATATATATACTTATATATTATATACTTATATATATATATATAAATCGCCAAGCACTCTCGCAATGCATTAACCTTAACCTACCCAACCAACAAACCAACCAACCAATCAGCCAATCAACAAACCAAGTACCAATACCAAAACCAAATCGCAGTTCAACTCAGTTCTCGACTCTCAACCTTCAACTCTCAATATTCAGCCTCACGCTCGTGTCATCATCTTCAGCTCAGCCTCAGCGTCAAACGTCGCCTCAAACTCAATTCTCATTCTCAATCTCAAATCTGTTGTTGATGATGCTTGTAATTTGAACTGACAATGAGTACGCCTTATGTGTCTCTTTCAGAATGTGAACACGTCTTCATATTTCTGACTGTGATTGCGCCTTGGATACTCTGTAAATTTCCATAAACCAAAACACCAAAAAAAAAAAAATGTCGAGTAGACAACTATGCACATAGGCTAAGCTTCTACAATAGACCAAGGTCTACCCAACTAACTAGCTAACTAAAAGAACTAACTATGTTTAGCATTAACGAGCGCCAAAAAGAAAACAAAACTTCCACCACCACCAACAACTACAACAACAACAATAGGATTAACAACAACAACAGCAACTAATTCTACAACAAGTACAAGAACAACAACCACACCGATCACCTAGCGTGTGCACGCAAGCATTATGGGAGGACAGGCTTTGTTTCAAACGAGGGTGATGTGGGTGGGCAGGGCTGCCATTGGGGGGAAAGCAATGTTACGTATATAAATATGTATATGTTTGTATATAGTAGAGATATATCTATATATCTGCCTAGCAATGAATGTTTAGAAAAGGTATTTGATCAAGTGCTTACACTCAGAAAAACAGATCGCGTTATTTTCACTAAGAACTATATATGAGTTTGTATGATTTATATATATGTATTTATTCATCAATATTTGTTATTCTATTTTTTAGTTTTTCCGAAACCCCTTTTTTCCTAAATTTACCTTTAAATTTTATTTGTTAACTACACCAATTAAATTATGAGTTCTAGAAGACTGACCTTATTTATAGATGCAATTCTTTCATATTTTTATTCGTGCTATATTTATAACATTCTTATTTCCATGAAATATATTTCTCGGGCTCTCAATATCACAGCGATTGTGATTGTGCAATATAATATATTTTCTACTTTCATTTGCTATTTTTTTTAAATATATTTAAAAATATATTTTTTGGTTCTTAATGCTCTACTCGAAGAGTAGAGGAAAAAAGTCGTCTGCTTGCCCGTCCATCTGTCTCTCAAATCAATAAGTTCCCGTATCCCATATAATTTGTGACGTATTTCCCTTAAACGTTGTGATATATAATCACTTTATCATTCGATCTGCCGAACTTATTATCGATTGCATAACGTTTATAGGCAAATGGACGAAAAAGTACTTTGTATAGAAAAACTAATCTCCCGTCAGAAAAATACATAGCATACTATTGCGGGCTATTGAAATAAATGTAAACAGTTGATCGAACACTCTCACTGTGTTAAGTGTGCGTGCGTAACCGTAACCATAACAGTAAATGTAAACGTTATAAAGTATTTTTGCATAGTCTACACTTATACATATATATAGATAATCGTTATGTTTGGGTTTGTTTTCCAAGTGTACATATCAGCCAGGCAAACACAAACAATACAGCCGCATATCTCTCAATATCGTAACTGTTTATCGTAATTTTATCGTATGTCTATCGTATGTCTATCGTATATACCGTATCCTATCTCTATCTACATGTGTTGAATAAATTATGAGATGAAAACCTCAGCAGCGGCATATTTCTGGGCGGGCACACACACAGATAGACCCACACTCGCATTCAAGCAGCTAAGCAGAATTACACCCACACACATCGCACACACATACACACACACACACACACACATATACAATCGAACACACTAAAATCGTCTGCTAACTATTTACAGAGTCCAATAATGAGCTGGTCACCGCTTCAACGACCGGACGCAACGATGTGACCACCGAGCAGCAACAGCATGGTACCAGTAGCATGGCCAGTGGCACAGCAGGCAGTACAACCACCTATATGAGCACAATATCCGGTGGCGGCAGTAGCACTCCTAGTCAGCCGAGCAGCACTAGCAGCGTGGCCACCACTTCAACACAGCGTGCCACAAGCAGCAGCAGCACGAGTACAAGCAGTACCACAACAACCACTACGACAACCACCAGCAGAACCACTCAGGCCACACCGCCACCAGAGATTCGCAGCACGGTCACAGAAAGGGATACAACGCCCTTCGATGTGTATATAGCGGGAGGCGGTTCCTATGGTAATCGGGACCACGAGCGCATACAGCTGCCCGATGAGCATCATCCGTTGCCGCCGCTACCGCCACCACTGCCACCGCAGCCGGATCCGCCATATGGTCCACCCTATGGTGGGAACTCCTACGGCGTGAATAATGTGAACAACTATCGGCCAAAGGGCAAAGGTGGGCGCATCAACTCCATTGAGGAGGAGCGCACGGCCATGATAATTGGCATTGTGGCGGGCATACTTATAGCTGTCATTCTGGTCATCCTGCTGGTTCTGTGGCTTAAGTCGAATGGCGACCGCGGCTACAAGACGGAGAGCGAGAAGGCCGCCGCCTATGGCTCGCATAATCCCAATGCAGCGTTATTGGGCAACACTAGCACCAATGGCTCGTATCATCAACAGAGGCAGCATCACCATCAGGCAGGCGGTGGAAGTGTGAGTGGCGGCCAACATCACGGCCAGCAGCAACACCTTAATGGCAGTGGCGGCGGCGGCGGAGGGGGCGGTATGATGTCCAGTGGCAGCGGCTCCCTGGGCTATGGCAGCGACGGCCGTCCGCAAATGGCGGGTCTGGTGCAGCCAAAGGCCAAGAAGCGTGACTCGAAGGATGTCAAAGAGTGGTATGTGTAAGTGCTGAGGGATACAATAATAGCAACAACAACAACAACAAATAGCGTCAAATTAGCAACAAAAGCAAAGCAGGTAGTGCAAAGCGCAGCCGCTGTTAAGAGTCGAAACCCGTAATAGAAACCAAAAACCGAATTATGTAATGTATACTCCATAAACATAGTACATGCATGCAAACCAATTACAATATACAAATACAACAATAAACATACAATACATATATAGTCACAAAAATATACATATACATATAAACGAAATATATATATTTATTTAGCAACATTATGGCGTAAATAAGTGACATATAAGCAAAGTGTACAAATGATGGAAGGATAATAAATAGCTAAAGCGCCTCGACTTTATGATTGTTGGCACTAACGTTAGCATGGACGCATAGGAGGCATACATGCATACATATAAACAAACACACATACACCCATACATAGACATATAGCAAAACAGTGTGTACTTTAGTAAGTTTTATGAAGAAAGCTAAAAAGGTGAGACAGTTAGCATAGAATGGAATGCATAGAAAGGGTAGCAAACATAACATACGCCTAAGACATTATAGCTTCAAAAAAAACTAAAGACTTTGCTATTAAAAATTATTAAAAAAAAAAACAAGAAAACGAAAAATGAATGATGATAAAAAGGCACAGAACAAGCAGTTAAGCATATTACTCTGAGGATATGCAAAGCTAAAGTGTTAATGGTTTACATTTTTAAGAAACTGAACGGCTTGGGCTGACTTATTGCAATAAAAAATGTTCTATATAGTATTCTTCTATATGACCTTCTCCGAAATGCAAGAACAAGCTACCAGTTTTATTACATATTATAGAGTTTCCTATATCTCTTACAATCAAAACTTAAACCTAGTTAAATTTCATTATTTAACATTAAATTATTAAAATTCTGCAAAATATCGATCGGAATGTAGAACAAACCGAATTATCGATGTGTGTAAAGGATTACTATCATTTTTTAATCGAGCTTAATATTACATTTTAATACATACTCTGCAAAATTTCTATCGCATCCAAGAAGAAATAACGAAATTTCTATAGAAACAAAATGCTTTTGAATGATAAACTTATGATAAACTTGATACATTTTTTAATCAACTTTAATTAAAAAATCATATGTAAAATTCAATTTATATCTTTCAAAATTTCGATTAGAGTTCAGGACAGCCTTCTAGGATCTCTTGTACAAGATTTTTTAATTTTTTTTCTGCATACAAAACTAATAGTGCATGCAATTAAGGTCATTAACCTGCGTTACTAAAATGTTCAGAATACAGAGTCCTGATTTATTGGCTTTGTAAGATTTCTGAATTTCTAATAAAATGATTTAAACCCAGGCTAGATTAGCACACCCTAGCTTTGCATATCCTAGCTATTTAGTACATATTGATAACATATATAAAAATATGCCTAAATTAATTATAATATATATGTATATGCCACTAGCCAATCAAGTAAATTATGTAAAATATTTCGACACAAAAGTATGCTTTAAAAATTAATACAAAAAAAGAGAGCGTTAGCAAAGCAAGCAGGATGAAAAAGTTAAGAATGGCCAATGAATATATTAAATACCCAACTACAATTAAATATATATTAAACAGTAATAACAATCGTATGTAAAATCCGTATTAAACTATTTAGCAAATCTCAATTTAATAACATATTAATACAATACAGAAAGCCCAAAAGTAAATGAGAATTTCTGTTTTTTTTTGTTTTTTTTTTGCTTAAAACCAGCGTGTAAAGTTATTAAAAAAATGTGGTGCTGTAATGTATTAGACAAATGACGCAGGCAGCGTAAAGTGAAATACAATTATAATAATAATAATATTAATAATATAAATATACATAATTATAATGAATGCAAGAATTTATGCTACTGATTGTTCGTTAAATTAAAACTGGCTTTAATTAGTTAAAATGTTAATTGAGAAAGCAAGCAAAACTAAACACTGTGGAATCCAACGATCTGGTTCATGATAAATGCGTAAGGCGACTTTTTCGTTTGCGTGCAGCAACCTAAATGCGACTTTAGTTCATCCTACGATCTTTTCTTATATCCTAAACAAACAAACAAACACATACATACTCTTTTAATATGTATATGTATTTGAGACTAAATATTGCTATCGACTAGTATGCAATATGAACTCAGACATATCAAGTAACAAGACACACACAGACACACTGAACACACACAAATATGAACACACACACTTTGAAGACATTGAAGCGAACCTACCTAGCTTTTTTACGATTGCCACAAAATGTGAATGAAATTACTTTACAGTCAATCAAAAAAGAAAAACAAAAAAGACAAAGACAAAGAAAAACAAAATGAAAGTGAAAATGTAAAATGACAAGCAACAATTATACAGTATTAAAGCAGCTTTTTGCATATTTTTCGATGCATACGTGACGTATACACAATCAGGCCAGCAGCACATTCACCCACACACACACACACTTACTCGAACACGCATTTCTTTTGGAATTTGAATTATGTATACATATATAAGGACATATATCATTTTGAAGCGCTATTATAAAATTTTGCCTCAATCTAAGTACACACATACATATATAGGTATCATTTTGTTTATGAATTATACACAGAAAACATTAGGAAAGGAAAACTATGACATTTATATAAATATTGTATTTATACACGCACACACACACGCTCACTTACTCACGAATACACACGCGTTTCAACCCATACACTAGCATAATTAATTGAATACACAACATAAACTTCTCTAAACTTTTCGCTAGCAAGGACATGGTATGCTGTATATACCTATATATATATATATATATATAAAAATATATATATAAATAATATAAAATACATATATATTGCATTTCAATAAATTTTTGATATATTTTCGAATAATGACATAACAACAAAACAAACTTGAGAATCTAGCGAATGCGAATCGGAAGTACACCTAGGACAATTACATAAACACAATACATACTTACAAATTATATACAAAAAAAAAACTCTAAACAAATTATCCATACATATACAATACACACATACATTCGAACAAAAACTATACTATTTATATACATTTATACACCTATATACGATATATAATGTATTAAATGATTATTATGTATTTCGTCCCTTCGATTTGATAATGAAAACGTAAGAACGAAAGAGAAAACAAACAAATTAAAATGCTGTTGATAACCAAATAACATTTCCCACTAAAATATGTAACACTCTCTCTCCAAAATCCAAAGGCTATAACAACTTTCTCTTTTCACAATGTTAATGCTGCACAAGGAAATCTTTGCATTTAAAGTAAACCACAACTGTTTATTAATTTCAATGTAAAACATTAAACATACCTATAAATATATATACACTTTTGCCTTGCTATTATTATTACAAGAACAGAGAGCACATTTAAAAAGAAAATGAGAAATTTAAAACCAAATTCCACACACAAATTGAAATTCACACCAATACCAATATGAATACTAATTAAATAACTGTTATGTATGATATAGTAGGTGTGCAAGGCAAGTACAGTTAGTTGTACGATTAATGGTAATATAGCTGAAGAATGTAACTTAATAGTTAAATGGCGCGAATGATGCTAGTGCAGATGGAAAAAGGCAATGTACGAGTATATCAGTACTATACTTATATCTATTTAGGCTTAATATCATTGTTAAACAAGAAATATGTATATGAGCATGTAATGGCAGCGCAGCTTTAGAGCGGCGTGTCTCTCTATATATAAATATATATAACAAATTGTAACGTGTATGTATATGTAGCGGCAGTGATTGTTAAAGAAATGGCTTTGTTTTATGTTAGATTTTATAATTTGTGAGATAACGACAAGTACGGTTAAATGCATACAAATACAGAATGACTGACAAACCCACACACATACACACATAAACACACACACACATACAGAATTATAACATTGCATATAATAAATACAATAAATATATAAATGAAGAAACAATCCCACCCTCATCGCTATTTTGAATTTTGAAAGGGCGAAACGATTTTAAGTACTATCCAACACTAATAGTGTCAACATTATCGGTTTGTCTGAACGGTATCGATATCAAGCTGTATACTATCGATACTACTCCACTTTGCTCATATCGATAGCGCAAAACTGTGAGTCAGGCGGTCTTAGCGTGCGGCAATTTTCAAGCAGTATTTAATTTGTTAGATCTTTTTTATATTAAAAGTCACGCAAACACACAAGCAAAATGTCGACCATGGCAAGTCCTTTATCCATCGCGGGCACGCGTCAGTCTGGAGCCCCGGTCCGCACACAGAACGGTAAGAATTTGCAAGTTTAAACAACAGCTGCAGTGTGGTGCTCTTACAGGGGTCGGGCTAAAGAGCACGTTGCTGGTCATAATGAAACGATGGCGACATAGAACGTTCCCGAAAAAAGTGTTAGTGCCTGTAAATGTTGCTAGTTTTTATTAGCCTTAAGTTAAATTTCCATTGATACGAGAATCATTTGCAATGCCGACACGGATTCGAAGTGAGGTTATGGTGTTGCATTCTGTTGCTATATTTTTCTCTTCTCACTTCCACACCCAACTCCAGTTATGGCGGCGCTCTCGATATCCAACATTGTGAAAAGTTCCCTCGGTCCCGTGGGCTTGGACAAAATGTTGGTCGATGATATTGGAGATGTCACCGTGACCAATGACGGCGCCACCATTTTGCGTCTGCTCGAGGTGGAGCATCCGGCAGCAAAGTGAGCGAGATTGCATCTGCTTGAACTAGTTCTTGATTAACTAACCGATCTTGTTTACTCTTTAGAGTGCTGGTGGAGTTGGCTCAGCTGCAGGACGAAGAGGTCGGCGATGGCACCACATCGGTTGTCATTCTGGCCGCCGAGCTTTTGAAGAACGCCGATGAGCTGGTCAAGCAGAAGATTCATCCCACGTCAATCATCTCTGGTTACCGTATTGCCTGCAAAGAGGCTTGCAAGTATATCTCAGAGCACTTGACTGCACCAGTGGATGAATTGGGTCGTGAGACACTCATCAACATTGCCAAAACTTCGATGAGCTCGAAGATCATTGGTGCTGATGCCGATTTCTTCTCCACCTTGGTCGTGGACGCGGCACAGTCAGTAAAGATCATCGACCCTAGAGGTCAAGCAGCCTACTCGATTAAGGCAATCAATGTGCTGAAGGCGCATGGCAAATCGGCTCGCGAGTCCGTGCTGATTCCTGGATATGCCCTTAACTGTACCATCGCCTCCCAGCAGATGCCTAAGAAGATTCTAAACGCCAAGATTGCCTGCCTGGATTTCTCGCTGCAGAAGACCAAGATGAAGATGGGTGTCCAGGTACTGATCAATGACCCCGACAAGCTGGAGGCCATACGCGCCCGTGAGCTGGACATCACCAAGGAGCGCATCAACATGATCCTGGGCACTGGCGTCAATGTGGTGCTGGTCAGTGGTGGCGTCGATGATCTGTGCATGAAGTATTTCGTTGAGGCCGGCGCCATGGCTGTGCGTCGTGTGAAGAAGAGCGATCTTAAGATCATTGCCAAGGCGACTGGCGCTGCCTTCCTAACCTCGCTCACAAACATGGATGGCGAGGAGAGCTTCGACGCTAGCATGGTTGGTGAGGCGGCTGAGGTTTCCCAAGAGCGTATTTGCGACGATGAGCTCATTCTCATCAAGGGCACTAAGGCACGGTGAGTTGAAGCTGCGGATTTGTGATCCCTCTGTCTGCCAACTGAACAGAATGGTATTTTTATTGCAGTGCCGCTGCTTCCATTATTCTGCGTGGCCCCAACGACTTCTACTGTGATGAGATGGAGCGTTCCGTTCACGATGCACTGTGCGTGGTGAAGCGTGTGCTGGAAGGCAAAAAGGTTGTTGCTGGCGGTGGCTGTGTGGAAGCCGCTCTGTCTATCTATCTGGAGAACTTTGCCACATCCCTGGCTTCCAGGGAGCAGTTGGCCATTGCCGAGTTCGCCAAATCGCTGCTGGTCATTCCCAAGACATTGTCGGTGAATGCGGCCAAGGATGCCACTGATCTGGTGGCCAAGCTGCGCTCCTATCACAACTCCAGCCAGACAAAGCCGGAGCGCACAGATCTCAAGTGGACCGGTTTGGACCTGATCGAGGGCGTGGTGCGCGACAATAAGAAGGCGGGCGTCCTGGAGCCGGCCATGTCCAAGATCAAATCTCTTAAGTTTGCCACCGAGGCGGCCATTACCATTCTGCGCATTGACGACATGATCAAACTGAATCCGGAGGACAAGAGTGGCAAGAGCTATGCCGATGCCTGTGCCGCCGGCGAACTGGATGGTTAATCGGATGACGCCTTCCATTGACGCTTCTCCATACATAATTGTTTAGGCATTTAATCTTAAACTATCACTCGCTCCAAACTGTCGCCTCATTTAATTGTAGGTTTCTCGTCGTAATAACAATTTAATTGTTTTGCTAATCTTGCGATCTGCATTAACAAAATTCACACACAGAGCGCACTCTAATATACCCAGTACCCATACCCCCCTAATAACCCATATGTCCCAATGCATACTGCACAATAAATGAAAACTTCTAAATATGCTGCTGCGTTGGAATTTGTTTATGTTTTTCACTTGCACAGAGAGAGAGAGAGGGTGCTCTCTCAGAGAGATACTGAAGAATCATACGGTTTGTCTATAAATAGAGCCTTGCATCTATTTCGTCTAAAAATACAAGAAAAATTATAATATTAAAGCAAAAGTCACGCACGTTGCGTGAAATTGTGTATTTAAATTAAATTTAAGTAAATCTGTTTAAAATAAAAGCACAGAAAATGTCTGCAAATATTGAAGAAGGTGCCATTGGTAGCACTGTGAACAATGACGACGAGACGCCAAATGGAGTTCAAGAAGAATCAGGTCCACCAGCGCCTGGAGCATCAGCACCAGTAGAACAGCCACAAAATGAACTGCTCGACATGGTCTTCACATTGGAGAGCGAAAAGCAAGCACTGCTAGAGGAGTCTCGCAAACGCATCGGATCTCTGCGCAAAGATTTTGAGGTTAGTTTTCCATCACTCATCATAAACATTTTGAAAATTGTGGACCAAACTTTAAAAAGGACGCGCGGTGCGATAACGAACGGCTGAAGAAGCGGGTGGTGCAACTGGAACAGTCACTCAAGCAATCGGTCATGCTCGGCGGCACAGATGCACCCAAGTCGCGGCAGGAACAGGAGGAACTGCTGCTCAAGGCCAAGACGCTGCTGTTTGAGAAGACCAAGGCCAACAAGCAGCAGGAACAGCAAATTGGCGTGCTCAAGCACCAGGTGGAGACGATTAAGGATGTACTGCAAGTGACCAAGGATATGCTGCAGCTGAAAACCACCGAATGCGAACATACACAGGCACGGTTGGAGAAGAGCCAGCAGTGGATTAAGGCCGAGCAAGATAAGTGCGTTCTGACCGAAAAGAAATTGGCCATTTCAAAGGGTGTCTATGACAAACTGCGTGCGGAATACGATACGCAGTCCAAGATATTTAAGGTAAATATAGCCCAGCAGATTTATTTGAGCTACGAGTAATCTGATTGGTAATATTATATATATGCTTGCAGGATCTGAAATCGGCGTACGAGCAAAAGCTCAAAGTTCTCAGCGTTGCATTGGATGAAGCCAAAAAATAGTTGAACAGTTTAATAAACTATGTTAATTAAATGCACAAATTTTGCTTATAAGTTTCAATAATTTAATCATCTTTGTTCTGCGTTCCATTGACTTCAGCATCAACATCAACTTCAAACACTGACATCCACCTTCAACTCGTCTTAGGCATTCTGTTTGGACTGTTGTTGCGCCTGTGTCATTTTCGCTGCGGCCCCCTGTTTCATTTCCAGGATGCCGATCACAGAATTTAGGAAGCGAGTCTTTTGCAAGTGAATCTTTTCAATTTTCTCGATTTGCTGGAGCACATACTCCACGCGACGAGTAAAGTAGTCCTTGGAGCCGTCGAGATCCTTTTGTACAAAAATCATATGGCGTATTGTGAACGAGACTTTGTTGGGAATGCCTTAGTTTCGCTTACCTTTTCAATGTAGTAGCCGGTGCCGATGTCAATGATGAAATGGTTGAGATCCTTTACGCGACCCGGTACGTACATACTGCTCGTCAATGGCACCAATATTTGACGGTTCTCCCAATCAGGCTGAAAAGCTTCCAGCGCCTCCCTGGAGCCAGCGTATTTTGCTTTGCAGCCGTGCAAAGTCGACAGCGATTCCTGTATGTTGCCTATTTCCTAAAAGGTAGAAATTTCCGCATTTATAAGCATGTGCCAGTCAGTTGATGGCATTGCATACATCTACGCCCTCCCTGTGTCTCTGCACCACGCCTGACTCACGCACGCTCTGACTCCCACACGGCCACTGGCACTCACCTGCTCAAACTCTTGCTTGATTTGCAGCAATTGGTCCGGACTGAGCTTGGTGAGATCGATCATCTCCATCTTAGCGGCAGCGTTTGCGGTTCCAGCCATTTCTTGTGCCTAAACTTATAATTTAACAAAAGTAATTTCAATTTCTATACAAAAGTTACACGAGTGGAGACACAGATGAATTATCAGGGCTGTCGATTTGTTACCGATATTTGAAGAGCATCAAACGATATTTATTTGTCTCGTATATATCGATTTGGTGCGAGTGTTGAGTAATTTCAGCAGCCGTTCCCGGCAAATTGAACTGTAGTATGCTTTGATGTAGCTTTCATTCGATTTGTCGGGATATGTTTGGGTGTTGTTTTATAACTCGTCAGTTTTATTTTAAATTTCCAGCAAATAACCTCATAAATTTAGTACGAATTTTTAGCCAACACTTTTCACCAGATTTCCTTCTGAATTTATATAGGCCACACAATACTCTCTGCAAATTTCGTGTATTTGAAGGTTATGTGTCCGTTAATCAAAAATGATCTTGAGATTTCATTGATTTCATTTCCTTTGCTATTACATCCTCCAATATTCCCATTATATAAAACACGCGCATCGGTATCGCGCACAACAAATCGGACTCACGTCGTTATTTGGAACGCGCAATATCCCATTCTCGGATGTCGCAAATTTCCGATCTAATTCTCATAACTCGCGAAACCACGAAGAGGCGCAATAGCCCGTTCTTGGATGTCGCAAATTTCCGATCTAAATTCTCATAACTCGCAAAACAAAGAAAAAACCAAGATGATCCGCTCGATTCTGAAGTGCGTGTAAACGAGGGCGAAATTCTTGTAATCTGTCTGGAAAACAATGATGACCGTGATGTAGATGAGTAAGGGGGTGCTAAATTTGTTGTGAAATATGTTTGGCTACAACCACTATATAAAAGAGAAGGCGACACACAAACACACGCTTGCTTAATTAGCACACACTCACACAGATGATGTGTTGTACTCAACACACAATGAATATAACGATGTTATAAGAATGCAATTATCTGGTGAATTTATATACAGTTTTATAAAAAAAAGGTGCTGGGTAATGCGATTTTATGTAGTTTTATTAAAACGTGTTGAGTAGTGCCACTTTTTACGTCCACATGGCCAACAAGTGTCCATAAAAGCTTTTGGCCTGCACACTCCCCCAGCTGTGTAAGGCTAAGGAAAATTAGCTTTTGTTTCCCGGCTTTTTGTTGTTGGCTTTCTCTTTCTCCTTCAATTGCCTTGTTTTTGCATTGGTAGCCATTTGTGACGATACCATGTGCAATTAAAGTTGCAGTTGCTCTGCCTCTGTGGGTGCTTTCATTGGCTCAGTCAGGCTCGAAGGGGTAAGCGGGGTGGTACGCAAACATCTGTGTGTGTGCAGCAGCAGAAACAATGACGACAAATTATTATTGGTTGCGGTTGGCGACGCAGTTGCCAGAGTCGGAATGGCTAAGGCAAAGGCAAACGGAGCTCCTGAGCCCCTGGTGTGTTTGTTCATGTGCTGAATGTGATTGATTGATGTGGCATGGCATTACCCATATGTGGGGTCTGTAGCTATTGTTGAATTCAATTTACTGTAAACTTATTGGAGCTTGGCGCTTGGTTTTACCTTTGGTTACAGCTCATTAGCAGAAGCGCAAACGAAAACAATGGCGCTCCCATAATACTGATAACGGGCTTGGTTAACATAACTTCGCCTTACACAGGCGTAAGACCTCACGCTTACACACATTAATGCCTACCCAGCAAACATTTGCACATACAATAGTTTCTTTATAAAATACGAATGTGATTATTCTTCTTCTTCTTATAACTGTCCATCCTGTTTCCATTTGGAAACAATTGAATTACATATATCTCAGAAGCACCGCATTCGAGTGCCAATGTATTATCCAAAGTATTGCCAAACTATCTTAGTGTTATGGGAATATGTACTGCAAAATGATTGCTTGGCATTAATGGCTTTAATTGGCTTGCTGCTGCTGTGACGCCGCAAGTTTGACTGTGCTGGATGTGGCTGGATGGGATTTATGTTTGTTGTACATGCATGTTGTACAAACAATTTAACTGTTACATGGTTTGTGTAAGTACGTTTTGCAAATGTATGTGTGTGGATGTGCGTGCGACCTCCATTTAACACCAAACGTGTCATTTGTGGCCATTTGGTGTGTGTGTGTGTGTTGCTGCTGTTTTATGAGCTACTACGGAGTACACGTTTTTTGTGGTCTATTAAGTGGCACTGGTTCCAAAAGCACTAAACCAAAATATGGCATAATCCTTATACATACATATGCAGCAATGGCAGTGACTGCGCCTGGCCAACACAGCGTAAGAACATTATGAGGCATAACATTTCTCTCAAGTGAGCAACAAGCGGCCCACTAAAAATGCCAGTGTAAACAGTTGGGTTTATTGTGATGAAGATGGAGATGGAGATCCACAATGACAACATGGATTGGCAAAATGAACGCAGCCGCATAAACTGAGGTTCATTAGATGTTAAAACAAACAAGAAAAGTCTTAAAGGAGCCAGCAGCAGCAGCAACAACTACAACAACAATGAAAATGACATTGCCAGCTAAAGGCGAAGGCTAAGGCTATGGCTATGCAAGCAACAGTGGCAACAACAATTTAAGCAACAGCAACAACTACTTCGAATATAGTTTACAGTGGGCGATAAACATCGAAATGTTAATCAGAACATTCCAACATTCTAGCGACTCACGCTCTCAAGAGCTGCACAAGTATCAAGTTGACTTGCTTCGAGCTTTTAGCTTTGGTTGGCATCCTGTTTTAATGTCATTTGTTCAACAACAAAGCAAAACACAAGACCCTGCTTATGGCATCAGTGACCCATACAAAGATATAGCAATATTGTACACTCTTGAAAACTTGCAAAATGTGGTTCTGGAGGTTCTAAAATAATATGTTAATTTTTCAATTTAACACTTGAATTTGATCTGAAGGTGTAAAATCGATTGTCTACTCTGCCTACCCTGCCTACCCTGTAAAATAGTGAATTGCTAAAATTTCATCAAGGTCTTACATAATACATAAGTATTTTTAATCCGAAGAGACTCGACTTCCCAAAGAGTTTATCTGCCTTTCATTAAAATTATCTATCGATTCATATTTGCCCATTCTGTGACTTTTAAGCTAATTTCAATGCGACTCCGGAGTATTTTTGCTGATCGATGTGAAAACTCCATCAAGATAAAGGCACACCATATTAACATTTGACTTGCTGAATTGTTGATCTTAAGAGCAAATCATGCTCAGTCTTTTTACCAAACTATTACCGTTACATTTCATACATTTAGCCCACTGTGGGTAGGCACAAAGACGACAACGCTTAACAAAACTTTACCCTAGTTTGAAGCAGAAGCACCAGCAACACGCTCATACATGCACACAAGCTCATGTTCTCCTATGAGATGCCACAGCTTCAGTACACGTACATTTATGTATACATGTGTATGTCAGTTTGAATATACGTGAATGTACATATATAAATATCTTTATATTGTATCTTAGCTTGCCGTGCCGCAGTGCATAAACCTGTCTATCTAAACCTAAGGCAATGGCTAGCTAACTTTCTAGCTAACTGTAAGTGTATTAAAAGTACATAAAAGCGAAATACTAAAGAAAATCCAATTGCCTGGCACAGCGCATAGCAGAAACAGTAAAAGGGAAATGACAAGCAATGCACAAATAAACAAATTAATAAAAGACAAATAAAACAGGACTCATAAATTAAATACTGAACAGCGAAAATTACTTTACCCAAAGGAAGAGCATAGGCATAGGCAGCCACAAAAAAACGAAATGAAGAACAACAAAAAAGCCAAAAATAAAGAAAGAAATGTTTGTGAATGTGTCGTCTTTGTTGTGGCTGTCAATTTTTTGTAGCATACACACAGGCGTATCACGAAACTCCCAAAGAAATGAGGCAAGACCAAGGACTGGGACTGGCAAAGACTGAGCTGAAGCTGAACTGGTGGCGGCTGCCTGCACGAATAATCTACTGGCGATTTATTTGTTGCTGTCGCCGTAGTCGACGCTACCGCCACCGCCGCTGCCGTAGCTATTTTTGTTACTTCTACTTCTTTTTCATATTTCTGGCAAAGCTAACTTTCAACTAATGCCGACGACATTGGCGGTCCTGCTCCTGCTGTTGCTGCTGCTCGGCTTTTCCAGCTCGTCACCATCGTCGTTGTTTTCGGCGTCGTCGTCATATCGTAATAGCGATTGCCGCCTCTCGTATGGCGCACAGTCGTTCGTTATCCTTTGCTTCTGTCGGTTGTGTTTGATGCTTGGGAGCTCCACGCGCTTCCTTCCACTTCCTTTCGAATTTACAAGCGTTTCGAGTTAGCCGCGCGTCTAGAGCACACCTGTGCGCTCCACTAGAGGCTGCTACCTGTGCCTTCTGCACTTCACCGAAATCAACAAAAACAACAACGTAAGCAAATTTGCACGTAAATTGCCCTAAATTATTTGCCACGCGCCAAGTTTACACTGCAAGCATGTGTCAGTTCAAGCCTGTGTGTGTGTGTGCTTTTGTGTGTGTGTGTGGGTGCTTTTTCAAAAAAGAACAAAATAACCGCTAAGTGTTTTACAACTCGAAGGCGTCAAGTTGTCCGTTGTCTGCCCGTCCTCTCCTGGCTTAAGTCTGTTGGAACAACATCTGTGACGATGGCAAGACACAAAATATAACAAAAACAAAAAATCTGTAAGCATTTTGCTTCACGGTCTTAGGGCCCGAGGCATTAAAATTGTTAAGAGCCTTTTTGTTGCCAAAATCCTTAGTGTTGGTTTATTAAATTTGAGCGATCAGGCAACGGCCAGAGCCAGAGCCTGGGGCCAGAGTTTTGCAAATGTTTGAGAGTGTCTGGAGTTAACTTGAATGGTTTTTGAAGTTTCAATGAATTGCTTTTATTTGAACTTCTTGCTTTCAATTTCAAAACTTTCAGCTTTTATCTTCTTACGCACAATTCAGTGAAGATTTTGCTTTGTTGAAAACGTCAAATGGCTTCAAAACGAGCGTTTAACACAATTTAATTGTCAGCTATTGTTTAATATTGGTAATGAACTGAATCTAGGACAAACTCACTAATTACTGCTCAAACGTTTATAACACAGAAGAACGAATTGCTTGGAGAACGAATTGCTTAGGCAAATGTTTGAATTAAACTATGAAACTATACGTAATTGATTGCCTTCCAATCGTAAACTTATCCTTGGCTATTCAAAAACTTCGATCAACTAGTCCTGGCGACCTTTACTTAGATGTTAAACATAAGTTAAAAAATTTAATTTTTTATAAAGTTTTTATAGTTCATTGCGATTGACATTAGTTTAATCAAATAACAGTAAGTTTCAACTTAAACTAGTAATAACGCAAAACTCTACGAATTTGTCAAGCCGTTATGTATAAAACTATTTTTAAAAGGATTTGAATCAAAATGTTAATTTACCAGGCTCTTGCATTTAAAATAATTTTTTCGTTATAAAAAATGTGACGTTCGTCTGACCGTCTGTCCGTCCGTTTGTTTAAGACCCGACACCTCAGAAGTCTCAAGAGCTACAGAGCTGAAATTTTTGATAAGATGCTGCAGTTTGAGATTCTTCCGGATTTGGATTGGATTCAGCTTGGACAACCATATCATTTAGCTGCCATGGAAAAAGCAGGTTACATTTTCTAAAAAAAACGCAGAGTATCGTCAATTTGAAAACCAAATTGAAAGTGTATTGGACCATCCAACACTCCTTTACCAACATGCCACTAAAATAAAAGAGTGCAATGCGCATCACATAGCCAAAAACGTGAAAACGCAGGAATAATAAAGGAGGAAGAAACTAATCCACGTGTCGCCAGAGCTTCCTATTAAGTGCCGCGGGACGGGAACGAAATGAAGTAGACCCCTCACGAGCTAGAGAGCAACTGTTGTCCACTCTTCTCGGCGAATAAGTCTTAAATATGATGGACTCTCTCAGTTGTTACACCAAGCTATGAACGAAATAAGTGCAAGAAATGTTAACTTAAATTACACCCTTGCAATATATTTACAATGTGAATGCTAAATATATATAGCCCTTCTTTTGTATGACAAGTTACGTAACGTTGACGTTCGTTATATAAATTTCCATAGTATATTTCTTTGTGGCGATTGTCTTTAAAAGTTCTTTCAAACTAATTAATTATTAATTTTAAGGAAAGCTAACTTCGGGTACCCGAAGCTTACATACCCTTGCAGAAATGTGTACTTTAATACGGAAGGATGGTTTAGTAGCCGGGTCTTGATCAAATTTGGTTAACGGGAGTGGAGGCTAAGGCTTCTAAAACGAATTTGCTCCACACCTGTACAAACACTCACTTATGCATACACAGATATTCATTCATACTTACAAACATGCATATATAGAGCATACATTCATACATACAAACATGGATATATACAGCATACACGCATCCTATGTGTTTGCTATGTGAGTGAGAAAGACAGAAATAGCATTCCGCTGTTATGGATATGAACGAATACGTTAATGTTAAGGCTAGTGCTCTCTTTTATATGGGAGCTCCGAGATATATTCCGATCCAGGTAAAATTTGATCATCACATGTGGAGGTTTCTAAAACTGACGTGTTCCAAGTTTGTTTCAGTTCTGATAAAAACAAATAAGTTTTTTGTATTAACAATTTTCATTGTAAATTGGCTAGTTATATGGGGGCTATATGACGGAAGAAGCGTATGGTGAAAATTACAAGTCGATAGTTTAAAAACTGAGAGAAACATACGGATGGACAACAGGCAGATGAACTGACAGGCAGATGGACAGACAGACAACGCTATATCGACTCGGCTTGTCATGCTGATCAAGAACATATATAGTTTATGGGGTCGGAGATTATTCCTTCTAAGCTTTACAAATATCGTGACAAATTTATAATACCCTCTACCTCTGGCATAACAAGGGATTAAGGCTGAATTTGGGTAGCCGAAGCTTACATATACTTACAGAAATATTTGGAATATACTATGATAGCTATATGATATGGTTGGCCAATCGCTGGCCAAGTATTTATAATATTATTCTAATAAATAATAATAATAATATTTCTATTTTTACTTTATTTTATGGTTAGTTGCTGTTTTAACAAGAAAATGATGATACAATAATACCTGGGTTATTACTTTTGGAAATGTAATTCGTAATGAGAAAATACTCTTAGAAATAAACAGATCTAACCAAACCACGAGCTTCTACTTTATAGCTCAATTACTGGCCATTGCAACTAGGAATAGCTTTGAATTCTTAATTTAATAACTTTCGAATATTACAAAAAATATTCTGTTTACCTTGAAATTTTTGGTCATCTTTCTGTGGAAAAACCCATATCCGCTTTGTATACCTTACAAGGTAGACAAACCTCCACTTCATCGATACATCTTCCATTTAAGTATCTCACTTATAGGACTGTTTGGTATAATTTCAATTTTAGTGGAGGGTTATCAATGGGCAAATCAATGTAGGGATCTATAGATAACTTTATAGATCACTTGACCTTGAGCTTGGTAAAAACAAACATCTATAGATATTATATAGAACTCAACTTCACTTACAGAAAACATTGACAATTCTGTGCTTAAATGAAGAAATATTTTCGAAAATTAACAAAATATATAGAATTATTTAAGTTTTAGTTAAGCATTACGAATTTCAGCATAATATACACATACCGTATAGCCAAACATTCCTCAAACAACACATAATTTCATGTCACATTTCATGTCGAAATATATAAAATTGTATATGCTCGTAACAAAATTAGAATACCTTCTTTTTGTTAAGTGTATATTAAAATGGTTAATCAAAATGTTGAGTTAATATTTTTACTGCTTGAGTTTTTGTGTGCAAAGTTTGAATTTATTTTCTTCTGAGCTCGCAATCTTTACATACCATACATACGTATCTACATACGTATATTCTTGTAGCACACTGTAAGGACATACATACATATATAACTAAGTAGCTTAGTTCACCCAGAGACCCCTATCTCGTTTATGTTTCCATTTATTATCAACCACATTCTTGCCTTCAGCCCTAAACGGAGCCGTGGAATCGGCGCTTCCTTGCAAGCCGGAGCTGTGTCCATTTTATGGCCTTGGGATATGTCACCAGGTGACGTTAGTCAATCAACCCTCCTCTACCACCAAAAATACATAAGCGCACACACACAGCCCACACATATATTTGATGTCTGTGTCGACAGCATTAACATGTTACATGTTCCTCTCTGTTTAGCGTTTATGTCCTGTGCGTGTATGTTTAAGGCCAGCGCGACAGTTTGTTGCTTTTTATGTTGTTCTTGTAGTGTATTATATTGTTGTTGTTGTTTCTTATCTTTTTTAAATATTAATAGTTTTTGTACCCTTTAAGTGGCTTTAAAGCTTTACTACGAGTCTTCGCTTTGGCCTAAATATCAGCGCCTAAAAATAGCACACGGTCGAAGCTTCATCCTTGAATTTAGATATGGAAAATGAAAGATAAATATTTCGCGTACATGTAAACAGGAGGTGTATGTGTGTGTTTGTGTGTACATGAGGGGGAGATGTAGAAGCTAACAGTTACTATACAAGTATGCAGCACATACTATTATTGTACATTTATTTGTTTGGCTTTCGCGCTTCAAGTGTATATACATATACACATACTCATACTCATACATGTGAGCAAACATACGTATGATTATTTATGTCACGAAGTGGCTTCCATAATCAGGTATTAAAATGCACATCAATGTGGTTGCGTGGGTTTGTGTGTGAGTCGCATTGTGTGTGCGTGTGTGTGTGTGTGTTGTTAGATATTCTCTTTTGGTTTTCCATTAGCGCATTTCATTTTAATTAAACTAACCAGTGTCACGTAGCAGATTTTCGATTTTGTCCGCATTAAGCCATGATACTGTGCCCGTAATTCACCGTTGCCCTTACGAATACCTTTGCCTGTGTAACTGGCAATAAGAAGTTGATAAAGCAAACTTTGTCCAAAGTCAAAAGTTTTTTTTTTGTTTGGGCAAATTGCGGCAGCCCACAGGAAACTAACCTACAACGTGAAGAAACTAACTTACATACACTTACAAAAAATATTGCAATGAATTATAAATAGGACTAGCTATTTTCTCGGACAATGGATTTGCTTTTCCCTATATATGTATTCGGGACGCGTCCAATATACTTTAAAACCAAGTTGCGTTGTTCTAAGTTTGAAACGTCCTTACATATATGAAAAATTATTTCTTTTCTTTTCCATTAAAATTTACCTCAAAGTTCGAGCCTCAAATTGTACCTGTACCTAAAACTGATGACATTTCTTACATTGCTCGATTTTCACCCAGTTCCAGGTTGATTTTTCGAAAACGGTTCCATAATTAGTGTTTACCTAAATCATAAAATCTAAGTTGCTTAAAAATTAGTAATAATAGCTTGATCTGTGTGTTGTCTAAAATATAAATATATATAATTAAACTTATATATAGATTAAAGTGGGCCTTATACACACTTTTTTGTTAGCCATTTCCTTGAGAATTTAACATAGAGTTTTAAATCTCACAATCTTTAAAATATGAAGTTGCAACGCCAGCTAAAGACGTGTTTTAAGCTTATATACATCATACAAATCCATCTACGAATTTGGACAAATCCACCCACAGATTGAGCTAAATGAATCAATCAATCGATTTCGCCATATTATGGGTTATTTTGAGTTTAAGATTATCAGTCGTAACCGAAGAGAACTAACATTAGTGCTAAGAGCGATTAGTAGGAGAGCGTTGTGTCGTTTTACCGTAGGTGTCAATGGCGATCAGATATCTCCGACAGAAGCAGAACCACCCTTGCTGTTATTGGCACTCAAACTGCCCCAATACTCACTTAACAACGCACACCACCGTCCACTCAAACACCGCCACAAACACCTCATAGTAGTTGGGGTTCGTCGCTGTAGTTCTCTGATGTGAACAAATTTATCTTACTGAGAATTCAAAAGAAATCAATTAGAATGCGAATTATCACTTTGGATCGAGTATCTTCTACTTTACTACTGTCCTTCTAACGTCTATATATTCTGATTAGAGAATACAAAGTAATTTTTTATACGTGTACTTCGTACACAATAGAAAGCCAAGCTAAGTTCAAGAATTTAAATATTAATTACATCCACATTCACGACCACATGCACGCCGACACCCGTCCGAGCACCTGTACAAATAGCCGAAAGCTTTTTATGACCCAAATCAGTATCGTTTAAGATTTTTCAATCTTAAACGAATTACCTGAAATAATATTTTGTTTAGCACAAAATGGTTGGCCACATTCGCATAGTTTGAGGAGGTTTCTTTTCGGTATTCATACAAAAACTTCATTAATTAAACGAATTTTAAGCGCCATATTCTGCTTCAGATAACTGGCTAACTTATTGAAAGGGGATAGCAAGGAGCCAGGGAAAAGCGGCAGCGACTGATTGCCGAAAAAGTTTTTCAATCGATGGCACAAAAGCCTCGCACAGCAATTGGCCTGAAAATTGAATGCAAGTTGGCGTGTTTGCTTTTAGGCAGCTTGTTGTTGTTGCTGCTGATTTTTGAAGTAGTATTCGTAGTTAATTAAGTGGTTGTTTGATTGACGGTAGCCGGGTGGGTTGGAACCAGAAGCCATTCCATGTTAGCCAAGCAGACCGTTCATTGAATGGACAGAGATATCTCTGGCTTTGGAATGTGCTGCCACCGAAGTATGTGTGTGATGCGATTTTCATTCTTGGAAACGTACTTTACTCTTTCTTCAGTTCGCTTTTAGTTCGGCTTTTAATTGACCATGAGCAGGCTATTAACTAAGGCCGACGAGTGCGCAGCAGTGAGTGTTGGACGAGGTTATGGCCTGGCCATATCATTGCATGTGCATGTGCCAGGGTCAGTTGGTTGCTTGGGAGCCAATAATGTGATTACTCAGCAACCTGATTGAATGACGTTGCAATGGACTATGAGCTGCAGCTCTAGAAATAGCATCAATCAGAGCAGGAGTGACTATTTTGATTGATGACCTCCATCAGCCGACTAGCTCTGACCAGTCTGAGTAGGTTGGCCAATCAGCGTTCAAAATTCAATATGTATGTCAGATTTTAATGCGATATCAATGAAGGAGTCTCCCTCTTGGTTGCCTATAGATGAAATTTTGACCATGTGCGAGACTAACTTTGTTTGAGTGACTAGAACAGCGGCTGACTCTGCTAATAAGACTCCAAATACAGGAAAGCTATTTCATAGTTTAGTGAGTAAATAACGATTACACTCCCAAGTATATATATCATATATCATATACAGGTTGTTTCAAATTATCTGTTGCTGTATGTATTTACGTATTCGTATTTATTCATTCATTTCATTCGCATCGATTCACTAATTAGCCATCGTTTATTACGCTCTCGGAAATTCAATCATATCCCACTTTCATCTTTATCGCACAACCATTAATCCATATCCTATCATGCTAAACGAAAAACGCCCAAATACTTAAAGTACCAACGATAATAACTCAATCTACTCAATTGCCATCAGAAATCATTTCACATTACGTATACGCCACCTCACTCGCTTGCATTAAACGCCACACAGTTGTCATACTCAATATACTCGTATATGCGCAACTAACTAGCTGCGTGCAAATAGACAAACACCTATAACAAACACACATATACACACACAGAGAGAGACACAAATATACTCACACTCGAACATAAATCAACATGTGAGCAAACACAGCGCAGAGCTCGCATAATGCCAAATAAACGAACTGACAAAAGGACAGACAGGGAGGACAAACAGAAACCGACACAATGCCATATATAAGTCCATTGTATGGACTCAATGGTTGCCTAGTTGGTGGCACAATCACCATCAGCCAGTAACCTCCTCCCCCGCATACAGGACTCGAACTCAACACGACGAAAGCCAACATCAGACACCGGCTAATGGCTGTTGGTGCGCCTGTCGTCTGTCAGCTGGAGTTTGGTTAGTCAAACGTTTTGTTACATTTGCTGCACGCTTTTGGCGTCACTGCTGCTGCTGCTGCTGCTGTCTAAAAATACTCGGCAGATAGTATCTACAGGGATTTTTGTGTATCTGCCAGATACATACGTCGGCACCGCACCGCCGCGTGCCTCAGCGCTGCGCCTGTCCTTGTCCTGATCTCGATGCTGGGTGTTGTGTAAATAGCTTCTAGCTGGCTCACATAGCCTGATGCTGCTGCGCTTATCTAATTATAGCTTCATTACGGCGCAGCGACATGATGAACTTAACGACCGAATGGAAGCAATGGCAAATGGGTTATCCATTGAAGGACCTAAAACCCACCTTACTTGTTGCCCCAACAGCCTATTCCACGTGCTACTCTTGGCCTAGACAGTTATTTATTTTCATCATTATTGCTTGGCATATTATGAGTATAGTTGGTGCCAAGGCAGCTCATTGAAGGATAGGCCCTGGCATAAATACTTGTCGCCGTTGGTTGACGTACATCCATCCCATCCAATGAGTGCTGAATTTGGCCATGATGAACCGACGATAGTTGTGGGGACTATGACGATGATGATGATTGCATTTTAATCACAGCAATAATGAACATACGGCACCAATTTAAAATTGCAACCGAGCTCCCTTACAGTGCTTGGGGTGATGCCCAAATGTCTTATTATCCTGAATTGGAAGCCCGCATATAGATGGACTTTAAACTATTTTTATGCTGAATATGGCTTTGGATCACGCAACTTTAATTGACTGAATTTTAAATTATGCCGGGCTATTTTTGTTGCTTCTTGGCATTTGTGAATACAATCCTTAATTGTTTTGTAATGTAAAGGTTATCAAGCTCAACGTTATATGCTATTGAAGAATATATGGGATAAAAATGAGTACATAATCTGAGTAGCAGTGAAATTCATATACGAATTAGATTTTTAAGAAATTAATGGTTTAAAGCAAAAGTTTTTGCATCATCTTTCGCCTCTGGTGATAATAAATATATTAGCATTTGTTGCTAAACAAGAGAGGAAAGCTATCTTCGGTTTGATGAAGCTTATATACCATTCACATTGCAATTATATAAAGATGTAATTTAATTTAAACAAACAATGACACACGTCTGTCGGTCATGTGCAGGTCGCCTTATACTAAACTGAACTGCTACACCAGGATTCCCTGGTCTTCCCCAGATATCTGATCGTTGCTCAGTATAGTATCTAGACTTCTGCTCATGCCGCCTTACGTGACTGATTATCTATAGAAAAACCTTAATAAAGTCTTCACAGTTGAGGTACTTTCCGTCCAATTTCCTCATCACAATTTGTTCAACCATCATCGGTTGCTTCTCTGCTGAAGTTTTTAATTACAATTTGGTTAACAGTCATCGGTAAAAAACACACAAGAAATATTTCAACTGAACAGAAATTTTTTTAAAGGTCTGCATTCATTGTTTCTTTTTTTCATGGCCTACTCATTTTTCTCAACTGAAAAAAATCGTTTTATGAGATTTTCCAAGCTGAAACCCACCCAATCCGGATGACTTTTAAACTCAATCAGGTATAAAAATCAATGAGTTTTTGTGAAAAGCAAACCAATTTACTCAGTGTCACTGTTTGATACGGATTTTCGGCCACCTTTTTTTCTGGAGTATGACGTCCGATCGCTTATGAAATTATTTCAATTTAGTAATTTTTACCATAAAAGTTGAAATAAAGCTGAGCATATGATTTTCTGTCAACATTCTTAAGGTAATTCATTTCTTAAAGTAAATTTTCAAAAGTAATTCAAACTGAAACTAAGTAAGAAGGGCCAACGACAAAGCAGGAAACAGAGTAACGTGCTATGAGAAGGAACAGTCACGCTGATCGCATATAACAGTTTCCTTGACTAGGGCATCGAGAAAGGAGTAAGAAGACAATGAGGAAATGGAAAAGACACAGAAGAAGGACAAGGGGACTGTTGTAAGGAAAACACTGCTCTCATCGATTTCCATAGTTTATTAAAATATTTGCAAATATATTTCAACCAGTGTGCTTAAACTTGATACGGAGCTCCCAAATGCGAAGCCCCATCATCAAGATATAGTTGTTCAGGAGCATACGATATTGTGCCTATGTGAGATTTATTGATGCCCTTGCATGTATGTGTGCGTGTGTGAACGTTCTAGTTGACATTTGAATAGCGCTTTTATAATTGCAGTCGCGTTTGCTGACTTGATAAATGGCGGCTCAAATGGTAGCTGACAGTGTGCTCACAGACACACAATATGCACACCTGCACACACAATATACACACACACATAAACGTATTAGCATACGAGTATAGGCAGTGACTGGGTTCTGTGATTTGATTTGATTTGCCTTCGCATTTCACGTGCTTTGCTTTTACAATTTTTTTCTATTGTTAAACTCGGTCGTCAGGCTTCCTTGTTTGGCCGCCTCGCTTGACGCTGATTGAATACAAATACGAATAAGAAACAAAAATAAACAAATGGCGCCCACCTGCATGTACATAAATACGAGTATATATAAAGCCTTAATACATCAACAAATAATGGCATGTCTGGCAGTTGCTCGCCACCACTCCGCCCCATATCCGTTTTAGAACTTTTAGCGGCAAACAGAAAAAAATATATTCGATTTTCTATATTTCACACTTTGGCTGGCTTGTGCGTTGTTGTTGTTGCCGCCGTGTTGTGTTTGCCATTATGTGATTTTTGCTTCAAACATAAACAGATGAGAAGGGAACAGAGGAGAGGGGAGCTGCTCTGGTTGCCACCGCCACCTCGTCAATAAGCAACAACATTGCAAATTCCCCGTGGAGCATTTGACTTTAATAGCGTTCGAAGTTTGAGTATATTGACATCTTATGACGCCTGGCCAGGACCAGGACCAGGACACACACACATGCAGACACATGACCTGGCTACATTTACTGGCTCTGCCGTGTCCTTCAGTATCAGTTCTTGCTCTCTCCTTTCTCCGCAGTTCAATATTATTTCAATCACTTTAGTTGCCAGCACCATTTCACAGACATTTTGAAGGCCCACATGAAACTCTCACCTTATTATATTTGGTTGGTCGGGCCATTTATGAGTTTTGGGACCTGGGACCTGGGCCAAGACAGGCTTTAAAGTTTTACGCTTCTCCAATTTAAGGTCGCGAATTTTGTTTGATATCACATTCATTCTGCTACCATTCGTTCATTCTGCTATGGTTGTTATTGTTGGCTGCATTGTTTTTTTTTTTCTTTTTTTTGTGTGATTTTTCATCTGTCTTTTGTCGCTGCCTGTCAGAGTCACAGTACTATGAACGAGAATGGTATTTTTGTATTTCTTTGTTTTCTCTTTTTTCGGGTCTGTTGTGCTCAACTCTGCTCTACTCAATATCCATGTCATGTTTTCGTCTCTGGCATTGTCTGCCAATATATATGCTCCTATTCTCGTACTAGTTCGCCAGCATCCTTTGCTGACCTTTGCTGACAATCGTAACTTGTAAACCGCATTTAATATGCGGTACCAATAAATGCTGAATTGTATCTATGGGATTTCATATTTGTCAGCTACATAAATATTTCATGATGACCCTGAACGGGGAGAGCAGAGCATCGTAATAGTACACACACACACAAACACCCACACATGCGGTTGGTCAACACAAAAACGAATGCGATTTATCAAAAATTGTTGTCAAATAAAAACGAAATTACACTGAATCCGGTCGTCGAGCTGATTGAAATCTACTTATTCAATTTACTGGCATTGTGAGTCAGCTTTGAATTGATTACTTTTCAATACACACACAAACCAAATGTCCTGGCAAATTTTCGACTCTGAATGTAACTTTCATCATAACAAATTGTTTGGCAATTGATACGAGGCAACAATATCAAAGTAATTTTTTGCAAAAATTCAACATTTATTTAATTCAAGTTTTTATTTGCGTGCACTAAGACGCTCACTTTCGCTGACATTGTTTAAATATTAAAAAATTAAATTAAGAAATGATATGCACAGTCGTAGATGAAAGAATTGTGTGAGTCCAGGATGAACAGTTTATGTTTTAACTTCTTGAGTCTCTTAATTAGTAGTCGATATTCAGTTCCATCAATTGATGATAAGCCAGTGGATTTTTTAATGAAACATTTTATTTTTCAATGCAGGGTAGAGTTATATGTATGATATGTTTTCTTAAGGCCTTAAAGTTACAGGGGGTTGAATTTGGAAAATATATAGCTCGTAGCTTAATTTATGGATTTTTGCCATGACTTTTTGCCGTGACTACAGAAGTGATGGCTGTTTTGTTTCCCAAATGCGGTAGTTTTTACTTCGGATGATTACCAAATCTGTCGAAATGCTCTGAATAATTTTCTCCCGCGATCATTTGATCTTTTTAAAAGAAAATTCATGTCCCTTCTTCTTGGCATGCTTTGGGCTAATATCGGTGTGCGCATTCGGCCCTCCAACGATTTAGCATTGAACAAGCATTTACGAATGTAATAAAGTTATAGATGTGATAAAAATAATCGACTGAAATTACAAACTAATAAGGAAATAGTTATTTTCAGAAGTGATTGTAACCAAACATTTAGAAGATTTTTACATTGCTGAATGAATGAGAGTGTTACTTCAATGTTTTAATATGAGGAAACAGGCTTAATGGCAAAAGATTCAAAGCAAATTGACTGGTTGAAGTTGAATGTAATTTGAAAGCATTCCAAATTTGGAGAATCGCTAAAGTACATTGACCTAAAAGGAGAATTTGTTGAAAGTAAAATTGATACTTTCGAGAGGTTGAATTGAATTCTAACTTGGATTTTTCTTTCGTTTTTATTTACATGGCTTTCTATTTAACAATTGGCCAAATACCACTGATAGTACAAAGTAATTTACCACACTCACACATACATTTTATAAGCTATTTATTAAAGCTATTTAAAATTTATCAACAGCCTCAGTCACCCGCATCCCCATCAGCAACTTAAAGTCTTATCTTAAGACTCCCACATGCATTTTCCACTCATTGTAAATGGAATTCTTATGCTTGTGTAAATTACATAATCACATTGAAATTGTGAAAAATGCGTAATGGTAGCTAATGAATGAGAAAAAGTTTATAAATGCAAAGACGCAAACACACCGTCAGATATACCGTCAGATATATTGTGAAGGCCCCCAATGTGTGGGCGGATGGGCGTTTACAAATGTGTTTAAGTAAATAAAATATATATAAAATTGTTGGTATATTAGGCATCAAAATGCCATAAAATTTACCCTGCATTTATACACTCAAGTGTACTTACTTGGGTCCGTTTATTTACTCCACTTCAGCTCTATCTTCGGCTCCATCTACGTCCCAAGTTTGCCATAAAAAGAAAATTTCGAAACCAAAGAGACAAAACGCAAACACACAAACACACATGTATCACGCACACATGCAAATGCACAGCCGTAGCCACAGTCACAGTCACAAACACACGAGTATGTATATGGGCATGGAAATAGCAATTGACTTTCATACAGGCTTTGGGGCACAATGTCAAATTGAATCGTCGGCGAAGGTCGCCCGCGTTCGTTCTCTTAGAGCACGACATGAAAAGGCCAACGCCAAAGCCAAAGGCAATGACAATGCCTTTAAGAATGGCAATGGCATCGACATTTACATTCACATTCACAACGATTATCGACTTAGGTGAGTGTCTGCGACTTTGACTGTGACTCGTGTTGCTTCAGACTGGAGACATGATGCAGACCGTGCCATGTACGTGATTTCATTCTAATTGTTTGAGCTCCTCGATTTGGGCCTCACTGGCTCGGGCAGTTGTAGAGGTGCAGACAGTCACACAGGTCAAAGAAGCTCTTCTAAAGAAGACCTTTGTTTATATTCTTTTTGAAAATTAACAAAAGCGCTATACGCTTTTCAAAACGCAAATAAACGACGAAGAAGAACAACTAATAGAAAGAGAACGACAAAACGTATTTAATTTGCGAGAATGTTGTGTATTTTGTATTTTGAATTTTGTTATGTTATTATGTCAAATCCAGTATTGACCATAAAGTCGTTACTGGTATAGAAGAGTCATAGAAGAGGCATAGAAGAGCTCCGGGGGAGTGTTTACTCACTCGTCCTATAGCCAGTTAGTGAAGAAGAATATAAGAGTTTTATTTATAAACTATTTTAATTTATCGTTAAAGCAAACCAAAATAGCAATGTGAACTCGAGAAGATGAAAATTTTGGTTTTATGCCGAACAAAATTGCCATATAATGTGAAATAAAACTATCGGCGATGTCACGGACAACTCTTCCAATTGACTTTTCAAAATCCAGAAATAATTTTCAATTAGTTTGTAATCTCTAGAGCTTCTCTTAAGTGATTTGGTTAAAATGTATTTCTAAAATTTCATATATTCTATTCCCATTTTTATACCGGGTACTTATGGTATTTGACAGGCAAAAGGAAGCAAAAGGAAGAAAGTTGTACATATATTCTTGATCTCGATCTGTGACTCGATCTAGACATGTGCGTCCGTTTGGATGTATAAAGATTTGGACACTACAAGAGATAGAGGCTTCAAATTTGTACGTTAAAGTTATATATTTACGTAGATCAAGTTTATTTTTTGCCACGCCCACTTTTTAAGATAACCACCATACAAACGCACCGCCCCCTTTAGTTTTGTTATTGCAAAGTTGACAAATATATCATATAGTAGAACCGATTTTTTTCCGAATGTTTGTTTTTTAACGAACTTAATCCGCAATTTGGTTTATAACCATTCTATGAGCCCCACGTTCACTGACAAAGTTTTACTCAAACGGACCACTATGTAATTTTCTCAGAACACTTAATAGCAAAACTTTTGTGTTTTTTATTGAAATCATCCAAAGTAGATTTGAACTGATTCGGATTGGTTTGCTATATGATATAAAAGTTACTTGGTGTAGGGTATTTCACAGACAGCAAGCTCGGCTGTAGCGTTCTTACTTGTTTTTTTTATTTTCCTCATTATGTAAACCCATACCATAGATTGCTAAACTTACAAGTCAACAACACTTGTTTTCAATAACAACTTATTCTGTAAACATGTGTCGAACTCTAAGGAGCTATCGCATAAAATCTGCATATTAAAATCACAAAATGTAAAAGTTACATCTTGATATTCCAAGTTGCCCCCGGGGGCAAAGTTGCACAAACTACTCCTGTAAAGTGCAGCAACTCTGAGGACTATTTGGCATTCCGCATTTGCACAGTGTAACAACTCGCAGTGGGAACATTATTGACTGCCCCTCAGTGGCTTGTTTTCCTTGCTATACATTTGTTAGCTTGGTTGTGACTTTTGTTTAAAGTTTTACTTTTTTCTCCATTGTCGTTTGCAATTTTGCGCTACGTTTGTCATCGCTGTTGTGGGAAACTTTATCTATTTCTCTGTTGTACTTCTAGGGGGCTATACAATTAATTAGCGCAAATGAAGCTAAGAGTTTTGCGAAGTGTGTGTGTGTTTGCATGAGAGAGTGTGTGTGGTTGGCTGACTGGCAAAAGTTTCTATTTGTGTTGCATACTTTGAGGCGACTGCAATCAGCTGCAGACAGTCTCAAGGCCGTGCTCTTGGGCTTGTGGCAAGGAAAAATATCAAAAGGCAAAGGTGTGCGGATGATAGACGCCTGGCCCGTACAGGCAGCTGCTCAGTTTGCAGTTAGTATGCACTAGCAACAACAACAACGACAACAACGGTAATGCAAGCAGCTAGCAAAAAAACAAGCACTCGTGCTAAGAGCGACTGTACCCTACATCCCCACACTGATGAACAAATAACTACACAGGAAAACAGATCGCGAAAATTAATCATCAAATGGCAAATGGACACATATCTTCTGATGAAAAAAATGGACTGTTACCATTAAAAAGGATAAACCATAAATGAGGGATGCGTGTTCTCTTCTTTTAAATTTCTAAGCTCGACTTATCTGAAAGCAGACAAGGTTTAATAAAATTAACTAAAAATTGCAACAGACTGAACTACGTACGGTCTAAACCATAAGAGCTAGAGAGCTGAAATGTTCACACATGTTAGATTTAATGACTTAGTGAAAACAAAGAAGCTCTTCCACCTGCAAGTAGGTCAATCTGGAAAAAAGTGTCAACATTCTTATGGCATTCTTAGAGGCAGCAGCTAATCGCTTGATAGAAATACATAAACATAAGAATCCATTAGACAACTTAACATTAATTTATTAAACTTATTTTTCTCCGTGTACACACACAAAAAAACAATCAGCACAAAATGTAACAACAATTGAGCAAAATACTTTCCTGTGCGTTTTTTCCGATGCCATTGCCAGACCTCTTTGAAAAACGAGAACAGCAACAACAATCGCATTTTGCTGCTTTTGTTTTCAGCCAGCTTTGCCACCCATGCAGTTGTGTTTGTGCCCTTGATAAGGATGCTTCTTTTCTATTGTTAGCTTGGCATTTTACAGAAAAAAAGAAAATCCTTTTCTCATGCCCATTTCCAGTGGCTCTTTAAAAGCCAGCAGGTTGTTGAAGCATGTCTGCCTATGTACGATGTACGAGTGGGCTGCCACACCGTCATGCTACATTGCTGCACGTGCTCGTTGCTGCCCCGACTTCATCTACGGAGGAGCACTCATCCTCTGCTGCACTCGGAAATAATTTGAAATGCAAAATCATGCGGAAGGCAGAAAAGCAGAATGCGGCAGACGGCAGACGGCAGGCACCAGGCGGCACGGGCATATAAGACACCCAAAAGCCCAAGCTTTAACCTGCTTATGTTTTTATGGTTGCTGTTGCTGTTGCCGGCCTATGTCACACGCAAACTAACACGCATACTAACACACACATTAACACACATACATAAACATGGGGCAGTCGTGCGTGGTGTTTGGACATTTTTAGGCTGTCGTTGCCAAAAGTTATGTGTCAACAGAATATCTTAAATATTTGTACAGCAGACGACGTGGGGGAGCACCCTGTTTTGAAAATTAAAGCGTTAAAGACACGTTTCGGTCGTTATACCTCCCCAGCTATAGCTATCTACAATCAGTTTCAGCATCAACATCATTATCACGAGCAGAACTAGCATGCTTACTGCCTGCTTTTGTCGCCCTGTTTGTATGTAATTTCCTGCAGCTGCATATTTATTTTAATAAAGCTTAGTTCGTGTGTAAATTCGGCACCAGCTATGGCCAACAGCTCAGCTCAAGTGTAGGCTACGTAAGCCACAGACACAACAAGCAGCGCATATCTAATAAGCTGGCTAAGCGTAAATATTTGCATATGAAACACATTCGTCTGCCAGACGCAACTGTGCATGGCTTTACATTGAAATCAAAGGAAATCTATATTTCATATTATATTTTGATTAAGCATGAGTAGTTTTCTATCAACTAGATATGGCTTACATTAATTGCATATGAGTTATATCATGTGTGTGAATATTTTGCTTAATATCCTTCAGAAAAGTTATCTATGAAGCTTGCCATGCAACGAAATGAGCATTTCTAAGTTAATAAAGTAGACTGCAATATAAATAGCCTTTGTAATAGCTAGAACTGCTAGCATATTTGGTTGAGATTAGAGGTAACAGTCATTAACTGGCATCAGGAACTGTTCCAATGGGGAGTCTCTTTAGCTGACAATAGGTTAAATGCATAAGTAGATGTTCGGTCTGGCTGCAAAAGTCTGAGGCAAAGAGTGTTGTTGTTTATTTATTGTAATGTAGAACTTACTTCTAAATTGCAATATTGGGACTTATAGCTAAAGCAACTAAAGCCATCTGGATAAGAGGGAAAAAGAATAAGTGTAACATTAGGACATTTTTCGCAAACATTAACTAAAAGTTGTATGTGTGCTTTATAGATAACATTTTAATATGTAATTGTAATGCTCTTTTGTTGTAAGCTTTGAATTGTACAGGGGATTCCAAAGGGCAAGCTGATTTTTTAATATTAGCTGCGCAGCTACAGTGACGCCGATGTGGATCCTGTCTTTCAATTGTCTTACTTATGCAGTCTGTCATGTCTTTATACTCGTACTCTAGTGGAATAAGCGAGTATATTGTATTTGTACATATGTATGTAACAGACAGAAGGAAGCGTCGAAGACCGCATAAATTATATGTATTCTTGATCAGCATCAACAGCCGAGTCGATCTAGCCATGTCCGTCTGTCCATCTGACCCAATTTGGTATGTTGACTCCCCTTGTGGGGCGTCAGATCAAGTATGTTTTAAAATTTGGCGCTTTCCCTTCTGCTTTGGAGTGTATCGAACGTTGAATAAATGCTGAGTGCGAGTAGCTTACTGTGGGAACTTCGACTACAGCGTTCTTACTAGTTATCTTCTCATTTCTGTTAACATTTTAACTGATTTCTAACTAAATGAAATTAACCAACACTTTCTATATATCTGATTGATATACACTATATCCACCTATGAGCCTATCTGTTCTTGGCAATTCATTGAGCCTGTGAAAACCCTTCAATCTATAGCTATATAAGGTGTAGCCTCAATAGTACTCTATTCGATTTCACTTTTACCTTACCCACATGATATTATCTGTATTGTTTTTTCCCCTTGTTTTTCTATAGTTTTGTTTGTTGCAAATAAATTGTACATTTGCAGTTACATAGATTACATTAGATTACATAGAGCCTAGCCACAATAACAGTGCATACATATGTAAGCATATGTTACCATGTTCTTAACCAAGTTCATGTCCACACTCTGTATTGAAAGTGTAAATAAGCTGAAATATTCAACAGTTTGAGGTGTTGCAATGTCAGCGCATAAAAGTATGCAACGAGAAGGCCACCAAGCCATGGATTATACATGTGTTGCATATGTACATATACATATGTATAGTTGAACATATGTGAGCAGGATGATACGTGAGCGTTTGGGATGCAGTTGAAATTAATTAAAAATGTCATAAGTGGAACTTTATGTTAAGTTTGGCGACGCATAAGTGATTCTCGACTTTCTCTCTGTCTGTCTGCCTGTGTGTCTGTTGGCATATCACATATTTTAATGAGTGTGCTAATTTGTCTTTAACAAGTGCCTTCCCAATTTAATTAGCAAAGTAAGTATTAAGTTTAACGACTCAGGGTGAAAGTTTTAAGTTAAAAGTTCTCCTAAGATCTGCGCTCAAATACGCCAAGCCGTGTAACCTTTGGAACACAATGTACATGTTTTTGAAAGACTAGTCGTCGCTCAAAGGATAAGCGCGAAGCTCAGGCTAAATGCTCCCACCGCTCGCCCAACCGGCCGAGGGACGCAACAGCATTAAGAGCGACGTGAATCGCGAAGAAATTATAACAGGACAGGAAAAGGTTCACGCAGGAGATAGTTTAAATTACAGTGCTGAAGATAGATAGGAACATCATTTCTAGTAGTTCCACGAGGGACACAAAAACGAATTTGGCTAATTAAAGGCGGCTAGTCAATTTTACCATTAATCAGCCTATTTATAAAGAGAATATCTATCAGAATTCTACGATTTTCAAGAGATGGAAAGTTTATTAGCAGAAGCCTACATGAATATGATGGGAGGGGCTATTGGAGTCACAATTCAACCCAGGACAGCAATTAGTAAACATTTCTTTTAAATAGACTCAATGCGGTCCTGGTGATTCCTCTATTGGGGACACCAAACACACGATGCGTACTCCAAAACAGGTCGGACCAGAGAATTATACAGTAGTATAGTTGCATAATGATCATCAAATGTATAAATTTGGACGAAGAATCGTTGAAGGACAAGCAAAGTTTAACGTCGTCGGCGTACGTGAGTACACGAGAATGGGATAGAACCTGAGGCTACCCCTGATGTAACCCTAAGGGGCTTAGAGTAAGAGTCTTTAAAAAGAACTTTCTGAGTTCTGAGATTAAGGTAGTCGGGAATCTACTCAAGAAGATAGGATAAGAAGCTAAGGAGATCCAACTTATAAAAAGTAAACACTGATTTACCGAGTCAAGTGATTTGCTGAAGTCAGTGTAAATTGCGTCAGATTGCATTTTACTCTTAAATCCTTGTATTACAAAAGAAGAAAACTCTAGTAAATTAGTGGTAGACCTACACTGTATAAGCCCATGCTTAGCTGATGAAATTATAAGGAATAAGTTGTTTGAGAGACCTCTGCAATAAAATTGGCAATGCCTTGATCTGTATTTACTTTACTTTACAAATGTTTTTCGTTTGAATTTTAAAATTATTTTGGGTCCGCGATGCAAATACGCTTTATAACACACGGATTTAATGACAGTGAACCTTGAATGAGCAGCATTATAACGCGAACAGTCCGAGGACCTTCCCGAGATCTTGAACTTCTTAAAGAGTCAATATTTAATATATTTTAAATTAGACAATGTACAGGTTTTTCAGAAATATATTCTAAAATATTCAGTAAGCCAAGTTCATAGAATTGCTTCAGAGTTGGGCCTCGCGGCCATGGTTTTTCTGAAATCGAACAGTTCCTGGAAAAATGCATAGATTGAAGATATTAAATTACCAAGAAAAAATATTATTGGCAAGGGAATACAATATTTTTCAAATGTTAATAAAAAAAAAAACAAGAAAAGGTTAGCTTCGGCTTGCCGAAACTTATCACTCACATTGTAAATATATGACCGATAACAGAAAAGGTATGCCAATAAGTGTTCATTCCGGTAAACTCGATTATATGGGAGTTATATGATATAGTTGTCCGATCTGGATGAAACTTAGCCAGTGTGCAGACAAAAGCAGGATCTAGTGAAATGTTCAGCTCTGTAGCTGTTAAGACTTCTGAGGTCTTTGTTTTGAAACAGACGGAATGGTAACGGGATACAATAGCAGGCACGAGGGAAGTAAAGAAGTAAATTGCAAAATACTACTGCCCATTCTTCTCCCAGAATGAGTCCTAAATATCGTGGCTCTTAACGTAATGTAACGTGAGGCTATTATCGAAACTAACCTTCCTCTCTTGTTTTAATTTGTATTTAATCTTTTCGCATTTGCTTAGTTATGCATGAAAATGTTTGCAATTTACACGTCGAGTTTCCAAATCAATTGTGAATATTCACGCTTTTACTTTAGTTGGTATCTACCTCTGCATTTACATATGTGCGCTTATATTATTGATATCTGCCTTGTTTGTTATATAGATACTCGCATACATATGTATAACAAACTCTATGGCTATCTAACCAACTACCAAAAATTGCTTTGTTCGCTTTTGTTTTCAAAGTAAAGAATTTAAAAAATGCCAGCACAAAATATTCCTGCCTAAAAATGTTCTGCCTATACATACCTGCACATAAATTTGCATAGATATTTACATGTTTATGTATGCATACATTTCTTTATTGCCCTGCAAACATATTCCATTGTCTCTTTTGGAAGATGGGGAAAACTACAATGTGAAAGATTTGAAAGTGTGTCAATTAGGAAATTCAATATATATGGTTAAGAATAGTATAATTTGAAGTACAGGAAAGTATATCTTATATGTAGGCTAGTTTTTATCAATGTACAAATTCTACAACCGAACACACATATATCATAATAGACTGCTTGAACATCGCGTATCTTAACACTATGCTGAGATTTTCATTATGCAAGGCGATCAAATTTGTAGACAGTAAACAATGTAAGATGCCAAAGGTAAGCTTCTTGTGAGTGCCATCTTCGTGGAAATGACGAGACATACAGACATACATGGTTGCATACAGACACATACGGTTTTCGTTGAGAGGCCGCGTAGTGATGCGTAAGCAATCGCAACACAACAATTTAAAATGTTTGCAGGCCATTGTGTAATCTAAACCAAAATGTTGTGGATTAGATACATATGAATGTGTATACTCATGCCAAGGATATGGCTTGCTATTCAGAACTACGAGTAAATAACGCGTATTTTGCGGCCATTTTGCAGGCAATGCAAATAACCGTAATGCTGCAATTTAAAATGTAAATGTGAGTGGGGCTAAGGCTAAGCCTCCCATTCGGAGCAAAAGAACAAACCGCAGAAGACCGTGAAGTCCAGCTGCTACTACTGCGCCCCATTGTAGCTCTGCTTGTTGGCTGTTGTTATTGGTTTTTTTATGCAAGGGCTTTGAAACATAATCAAGCCAGGGCATGGAAATATTGGTGGATGAATAATTGAACTTCCACTTCCGCAGCGGCATCGGTAGCTGATTGGCTAATAGTCTGCCTCTGCCTGTCTGATCGCTGCCATAAGCTGGCTGGCTAAGCCGGGCAAGGTCAAAGAGCGTCCCACGCTAACGCCAACGTCAACACAATCTTGCACACTTTGAAGGTCTCGCTTTTTGGATTTTCTTTCATGTGCAACAACTGTAAGTTTGCCCTCGTTTCTGTTTGATTTGCCAAATGGGTTGCCATCAATGAAGTTAGCTTTGTTTTCTTTACTTTCTATACAGAACCAGAGACCCCTGCTGGCGCTGGTCCTGACCCTTTGTGTGTGTGTTTTCTTCTTGGCTGCGGCTGACCGCAGTCGATTTATCTTTGCATATTTTCAGGCTTCCAATTAGTTACGTTTCGCTGGCCTTCGATTCGATTCGGTTTCGGTTTCTATAACATTATCGTTTTCGAATTCGCTTTCGCTCCGATTTGCTTACTGACGACAGTGGCAACAAATTGTGCCTTAATTTTGCATTTAGGAAGTATGGCCCTTCCGTAAGAACGTTGTGCCCGCTGCTGTCTTGGCATTTTTAGCACTCAATTAAATCGTTTTTTTGGACTTAGACCCGAGTGCAATATTTATGACTTCATGTCCTTCTGTCGTGCCCCGCAAACAGAGCTTTATAAATGATGCCGCCTGTGATAAATGGCCTGAACTGGCGTGTCCAGACAGTGTTACAACTTCATCGGGACATTCAATTAAAACACAATGCGTTTGCTTGCGAACCCAAATCCCACTTGAAGAACCCAAATCGATTAGCTTAAGGCAACGAGAAAAACGCTGCTTATTTTTTGTGCATAAATTAAAAATTAATTAAGAACCAGAACTCAAAGCAGAAACATATACGCATACCCACTGCCAGCTGGTTGTACTAACGAAGTAATTAAAGCCCAACATCAATTCGCCTAGCCAACCGCTGGCTGACCTTTGGCCAGCCCAGGCAAGCATAAACCACAGACAGCAGCCACATTTATAAAGGAATTTCCTCGCTGGCTTTGTGTGTGTGAAATGGATCTAGATGCCGGCAGGCAGGTGGGTAACCTCCTTCGCAAGTTTGTGGGCAAAAACCTAACCAAAAGCAAACAGCAGATGCATGTCAGCTCCAGCTCCAGTTCCAGCTCCAGCTCCTGTTTCTGGGGCCTTGCCCAATGCTCAACTGTAAATAAATATAAAGCGAAGCAAATTCAAATAAGTAAGAATAAATAAGAATAAACATCGTATTAGCCCATAAAGGCAGTTACAAGACAACTGAATGCTTGAAAGGCAACCAGCCAGCCAGTATCCGCTGCACCCGAACAATGGAGCTGGCCGAGCATCATCCTAAGACCAAAATAAATGAATCACACCAAGTCACAATGTGAATGAGACCTGGAGTGGAATAACCATTGGCCCACCAAGCCACTGTGGATAAATTAAGAAATATATTAAGCAAATGTGAAATTACACGGCAGGGCACCTTAGCCTTTGAAATTTTACAAAAAGCTAAGAAAAAATTGTAAATTGGCTGCTAACCCAATCATATTCATTCGTGTAGTTTTCGATTTTTGGTCTGACCTTCTTCCGAAAGCGTACTGACATCAAACGAGGAACAATTCATTTGAAATACTTTGTGGGGTCGATAAAAAAACGTTTTGGGCTTATTTCAAGAAAATGTTTTCCAATCTTGGGAACCTTTGTGGGGCTCAATCGAAGAACCTTATTCTGAGAATCGGTTGGGCTCCACTTGAGAATCTTTTATATTCATTTTGATATCATTTGGCAATCATTTAGACATATTTATATACATTTATCAATTGTAAATTAAACTAGCTTGGACTTAATTACTTTTCCAACATGAAATCGAAGTATATATTCGAGTTGCAATGATATGCTCAAAGTTCCCTTTTATACGTTTACATGAGTTGTAACTGTTAGTTCTGCTTTATACAAACATTAATATTGTATTTCTCATACAGATTTCAGAAATTCTGCCCCACTGTTCACTCGGTGAAACTAAGAATGACTGAATCCCAAAAGCAAACAAGCCAAACCAAATCCCAGATACTTTAATATCAAATAAAAGTCGAAAATGTGCAGAAAAGCAAGCACGAGAGAAAAAAAAAGAAAAGTCCTCCTATCCTGCCTGCACTGCGTGATGCGGACAAAGATCTGGGCCGGTTTGGTCTGAGGATTTGGTTGAAAACTTTTCGTTTGTTCGTATAGACAGGTCAGGTTTGGGCCTGGCCACACCTGGCGCTGCCAACCTTCGGCCCCTGCCCTCGCTATACGCCACCCGCTCATGCCGCCTTCAGGCACACATTGATATATTTATTGTGCGTGCATAAGGCAAAAGAAGGCGACCGACCCAATGCCAATGTGATTTTTCTTTCTGCTCGGCCTTTCATTCAGACAAAGGCTGTTGCTGAAGCATTGTGAATGCGTTTGACAAAAGCACTTGGATAGGCACGTAAGCGTTATTTGCAAAGAATTTCAGCGGTTTTCCGTATTTTTTATGTTTTTATTTTTTTACTTTTTGGTATTGATTTACAATTCACTTCAGTTGAGAGAATGAAAGGCGCACTCGCACCATTCAATTGTGTGTAAGTGTCTCGCTCAGTGTAGGTGTACGCGTGTGTATCTGTATATCTATACTTGTGTCTGTACATATGTCACACACAAAACCGCACGAAACTCATTTCCCTAAAGGTAAGGTGTACGCAGGGAGCACAACACAAGACAAACACACGTAGAAAACACAATCCTTGCGGCGAAGTGCTATACTACATTTCTATATTTCAGCATTTGCTTAGTTTACCCAAAACTCTCATCAGCACTTTGGGGACTTCTGTATATGTACTTTTTGTACAGGCAGACAGCTTGAGCAGCAGCTCGAGAAGCAAATGTTTGCTTAGCCAGCAGTAGCTGGAGCCGAAACTGAAATCAAAAGCAGTTGGAGAATCACTGCTGACTGCTGCTGCAACACATTTAAATAGCAAAATAGCTTTTGCCGATGACAAGTGTGGAATTTGCAAAAACTACACTGAGAAAAATATATGTACATACACTTAAATTAAGAATCTTAAGCTTGTCTGTGGGTAATTGAAGAAGCCAAGTGGCTTTTTAGGCATGAATGTCATTCCCGATATAGCCTGGGCTCCCTTTTTTAGATATAGCTCTTGGAATCTCCGAAGTCTTAAGAGCTACAGAGCTGAACATTTCAACAGATGCTTCTCATATATGCACGCTGGTTAAGTCTATCCATATATATGTAGCTCCCATATAACCGATAGTTTCTCAATGAACACATAGTAGCATAGCTCCTTGGGTTTTCATCCAAATCAAACCCCGAATTTGAGGACCCCGTTGGACTCTAACCAAATTTGGTGTGTATCCATTTGAGGGAGCCCCACGCCTGCTAACCAGATTTGATCCAGATGTGGGACAACTATATTATTTAACTTTCATATAACCGATAGTTTCGGAATAAAAACATTTAGTTTTCATCATGAAAGTTTGTCATTTCATAGGAAATACCACAAGATAATAAGAACTATTTCTTTTGTAGAACAAAGGTATTTTTTTTGAGTGTAGGTTCGATTACAAGGTCCCTTCGACAGTTGTCGCTACTGTTTCTGCTTTTGCTGTAGTTGTTGTTGCCTGGGAAATTGCTAATAAATGTATATAATTTGAAAATTGTCGCTTGCTAATGATAAGCTGGCCCGTTCTTTCAACTGATGATAAAATATTGGCAGGCAGCAGCTGCCGCCAGGCAGGCAGAGCAAAACAGGAAGGAAGCTAATTTCGTAGCAGAGGATTTTCGCTTACGAGCATTGTGGGCCGACGGAGCCACCCATCGACTGTTTATGGTAAATTAAACCAATTGAGTGGGATTATGTTAAGACTCTGCATCTGCACGTATATACATACATACATACACACTTCAAATGAAAATTCGAGTGATTGTGTGGGTTTCAATTTCATTGTCTGTTCGGGCTCAGCTTTGTTTGGATTTGTAGTCAAGTGCCTGCGGCTAGAGCGTGTGTATGAATACAATGGCAATGCCAAGCGATCGTAAGGTGTTTATAGCTTTGCTTGGCTTCGCTTGGTGATTTGCATATTCTATTGTGCCGCGATAGCAAGGCAAATGGCCAATAGGTTTTGCTTCATTATTTCAGTAACTGCTGCAAATAAATGTTAAATTTGATGCAAATCGACATCAATTGAAGTCAAATATCGAACACAATGCGGTAATAAAATGAACTACGAGCACTAATAAATCGTTTATCTTTTCAATTGCAGACTTGGCACTCGACTAGCAATAATAATAACAACAACAATACCAATAATAGTCCAGTCATACAGCCATCAAATAACAACAAAATGTCGTGCACGTTGAGCACTCGCAGCCATGCAATAAGAGAATTATTTAGCATTGACAGCCAGGCTAATAATCGCATTGGATTCGATGACTAACTTATATAGACACAGATACAGATACGAGTACTTGGCCATTATTATGACACTCATACAAAGGCTAGCTGCCACAGCGACGACCACGGGTCGGACAATGCTTGAGGAGAGCGGACCGGCCAAGGGTAATGCATTGGTGCTGCTGGATGCCTCGGTAACGCATGCCAGATATTTAAATTTCATAGCCGACGGCCTCATCGATGAGGGCACTGACAGTGGAGGCAGCAGCAACAGCGGCAGCAGCGGTAGTTCAGTGCCCATTGGAGATGTGGCTGCTGCCGCCATTGCTGGACAGGCACAGGACCACAATGCGAGTGCAGGAGCGGGCGACAATGAGGATGACACCTCTCATTTGACATTTGTCATCGTCAAGTGTTTCATTATTGGTTTCATCATACTGGCCGCCATACTGGGCAACATGTTGGTGATTGTGTCCGTGATGCGCCACCGGAAATTACGGTGAGTTTTGTGCGTGCCCACAAGGCAATCGTAAACGCCATCGATGTGCAATCTTGTTGTGCCTCGCGTATATCTCTTTATCCGCCCGCTTTGTTATTGAATTGTTAGCCACAATGCATTTTAGCGCCATTGTCACGACGAGAGCTGTCAAGGACACGACTTCTATTCTTGTTATACTCTTTTGTGTGCCATTTTGACCGCAGGCGCGTTAATCTTCAGCGTTTTTGCGCCCATTAATTTGTCATAATTTATCATTCTCACCCACTTTTGCGTGCCGAAACAAAAAACTCTATCTCTCTCTCTCAGTCACTCTTTCTCTGTGGCACTCTTTCACTGTGGTGCCGTTGATATGGCACATAAATAAGGCGTGGCTGCTTAATTTCTTGACCCACGTATCATAGGAGCTATCCTATGCTGGAGTCGCCATGTTAAATGTATGGAACGTGCGTAATTACATCAAAAATGTTAATAACAAGCTCGCATACAACATTTTCGTTGCCTACTTAAGGGGGCGACCACCACCAAGTCTCGAAATAACCAACATAATTGTATATGAATATATGTAGGTATAATGTAGAGTATATAGGTGGATATCATGCCTATGCACTATGCTGTCAATCTTAGGAATGTCATAGATATAAAGATTGCTACAGGTAAAGGATGTGATACAATTTTTTCTGCACTGAAATTTAAAAGCTTTTGAATAGAAAAATAATATTAAACATGTTATTTCAAATAAAAGAGTCCAACGACACTGGATTCAAACAATAATTTAAATCAGCGACAGGAAAACTGTGCGTTTTTAAATTAATTTAGTTAAAAATTCAAACTGACTTAGTGGCTGTGCAGCTTTAATTCAGATTCAAAGAATATTCCACATAAGCAAAGGATATGAAGTCAAAAGACATCCAGCAGTTTGAACCGCAGCTGTTCTCTTGGGACTCTTAAATCGTATACAAAATCTTAAGCTGCTGATATTAGAATATGTTTTCGCATTTAGCTTAGTTTAGAATCATTATTATTCTATTTTGGTGGTTTTTTTAAAATTATTATTTGACCTAAAGCCAGCCAAAGCTGAAGTACCAAATCTTCTATTAAATCAATACCAACAAGTTTAAGAAAAGTAGCTCCAAGGTATAACTACTCATTGTATGCACATTAGATTCATTTTTTGTATTTCTAATATATAAATTATTTTATACATCTCGAAGAGTATGCAGGACTGTGTACGTAATATGTAGCTCTCATTTCTTGGTGGCATTTACTTTATATGTTGCCATATAATTGGTCGAATTTATGAATTGAGAGGTAGTCCCACATTCCCGCCCATTAGCACACACCCATTCGCATCACACGCACAGGCACTTACACTACGGCATTGTCGAAATAGGTGTAGGTGTTTTATGCAGGCGGCTCCTCATCACTTTGTACGTGTTTGAGGCGCAAAATTCAGATTCATTTGCCTAACATTGGTGGCATTTAAAGAGCATGGAGCACACTCATACACACAGCTGACGACCTGCGGGCGTTCAATGTCAAGGCAAAGCAGACTATTAAAACAGGCCAAGAAAATGTACGAGTTACATTGCCTCCTTAACAACAGACAGCAGCAGGACGACAGACGTACTACACACGGTGCCACAGACAGATAGACAGAGGAGCATTTGTGGGCCTCATTTAGCTCACCAGGGCCAGGCAATTTGGTATGCTTTGACCCTGACTATTTCATGTTGCCATTGCCGTATTTATCTCGCAAGCTGTTTATCTTCTTATTTTCTTTTTGTTTCCACTTCTTCTGCTCATTGTCGTGTGTGCGTTTCCGCACCATTTTCACCTTTTATGCCTCGCTACGCAGTTTAAATCATCATGGCAAATTAAGCTTAATTACGGGCGACATGCATTCCTACTTAAACCTTTTTTTTTTCTTGTTAATAGATAACATCTGTGCAGCTCAGGTTTTGTTTTATTACACGTGGCTTTATATACATCTAAATAGCCCCAGCCAAGATTCAAGCAAACTTGAACGGGGAGATGATCCTAATGTGGCGTAATTGGCAGAAACAACTCCCTTTAGTTCCTAACATAGAAACACATACATTTTCATTAAGATCTTTTATCCAAAATTTAAACTATTAATTATAGCATTATATTAAAAGGTTAGATGATTTTCTTGTTGGTTTTCTAGGCATTTTGTGTAGATCTATCGGCCTTATATTTGTAAAAATCATGAAATTTTTATTTATATTTTCTTTATATGCAATCTGTTCAGTTCGACTTTAAGCAAATTTGTGAATAGAATATGATTTTCCGATTGAAATTTAAATTAAGAAATTCAAACTTACATCATTAAAAGCAGAGCTAAGCATTTTTAATATCGTCTAAGGAGCTGTTTATTGATAGTCCTACCTGGGTAGCCAAATACAATTGTGCTATTTAGATAAAAATCTACAAGAACTCGCATAAATTAAAAAGGGTTTTGGTTCAATTTAAAAAGAAACATTAATATATTAAATAATTAATAATTAACTATATTAAAAGTTCATTCTAATGAGATCACATTTGTATGAGTTCTGAATTGAAACAATTTAAAAGGTTATTTTTAACTTCACTTTTATGTATGTTTTTCTGCATGCATGGGTAAATTCTTGGAACTGAATTCTCAAAATTGAGTTTTAGGAGGCGGACATCTAAACCACTGCCTTAAGTTTAAAGCAATCGAGCTACAGTTTTCGCCGTAGGCTTCTTTTCGCTGTAAGCTGCTCATATGTAACAAGAAAAGAAGGCAAGCCGAAGTTTATACACCATTTACATTGTAAATATATAACCGATTTAGATAAAATCTGGTCGGCGGGCGTGGGACTACACTGGATACAAGGGGATACAAACCGAATTCGGTTTGATTTGGATGAAAAACAAAAAGTTATGCTACTAAGCTATATCATATAGTTGTCCGATCTTGATCAGATCACACCAGAGGACGTGGGGCTTCCTAAATTGGATTCAAACTGAATTTGGTTTGATGTTTATGAAAAACAGAAAAGTTATGGTCCTAAGTGGTCATTCTGTAGCAATCGGTTATATGAGAGCTATATGATATAGTTGACCGATCGGGATGAAACTCAAACTTAACCAGCGTGTAGACAAAATAAGTATCTGGTAAGAATTTACAGTATGCAGCTTTTAAGACTTCTGCGATTTTAGTGTTGAAACAAACGGACGGACAAAGGGACGGACTGACGGACTTGGCTATATCGATTCCCCACATCCTGCTGATCAAGAATAATATTCTTTATATAGTCGGAAACGCTTCCTTCTGTGCTTTGCTTACTTTCTGACAAAATTAATATACTTTTTGTGAATTGTGGTAGAGCTGTGTTCTGTCTCTCTCACTCTTGGAATGCGAATGTATTGTATGTATGTACATATATGTGTATATAAAAGGTTGAGTGTTTCTATATCGCAATGCCCGCACAATATATTTGAAGATAATTAGAAAGAAGTTTGCTTTGCTGTCGATTGCTGCAGTTGAAGGAAAAAGGATTTAGACTCCTAAATTTACTTTCCTTTATATAGTTCTGCAAGGGGATATAAGGTTCAGTTACTCAAAGTTAGCCTTCCTCTCCTGCTTATAAGTTATTTTCATCTTACAAATCCTATTCTATTACTAACATAATAATCTTAGACTTATCTTATTCATATTTTTTTTTGACTGACAATAATTTTTAAAGGTAAATTACAAGATTTTACTAGAGTTAAACACTTAGCACTCTGTCAAATAACCTAAATTGTCCGATCCGTATGGAAGACGTGTAGATATCCCAAGCGGATACATAGCAAATTAAATGCTATGTGCTCATTCTGTAAGGGTCCGTTACCTAGCAGCTATATAATATATTAGCAAATCATTGAACTATCCTTAGCTGTTTTATGACATTTTTTTCAACAAAGGGTCGAGTAAATTAAACAGAAAGTGTACCTCATTAAACTGAGTGCCTACTTCATTCTCCCGTCTCCTCTTCTATCCTTTAACTTTGCAGTTAACTTTAACGGGAATATCGTAGTTGTAATCAAAGTTGACATCTATCAACAGAGACTCATACAGCTCAACTTCCGCCAAGTTTAATCGGCTTTCGAGTAACACCGTTTGCCTTTTGCTTTTAATGTGGGATTGGGATGCTGCCATAGTAGAAGTTTGTCCGCAATTCTCTGTCCTCTGGCTTCGGTAGACAGTCGGCTTTTACCGTTGGATTTTTGTGGTAGTAATTAAGTGTGTGCGTGGTTCAAGTCGTTTCGATAAATTGTATTACGAGAAAAATGGTAGCTTTGTGCGTTTGTGTTAAAATGAAAATGAGATAGAATCGACTTATTAATTACACACACGCAATTTTCCGAGCTTCCTTCTTTGGAGGTGATGATTATGAATTTGAACACTCGCCACCATGCAGCCTATTAAAACGGGAATATACACCCCGATCCGGATCAAATTTGGTCAGTGTTTGCAGATGCTTTTGGGACACACAATTCCCAATTTTGGTTTTTGAAAAACAAAAGAGCTATTAAATAAAAACACAGATGTGGGCAGTGGGTTTGTATGGGGGCCACCCTAATAAGTGGGCGTGGCAAAAAACGAAGAAAGATTTGATCTGGGTACATATTTAAGGAAAATAACAGGTAGGCATGATGTTCCAACTAGTAAATACTCGCACTCAGTATTTATTTAATATTCGAGACACTCAAAAGTATGCTAGACTTTTGGATTTTTTTTTTGTGCGGGTGGGGTGCCTTATACAAAACGTTTTCTACGATTTTATCTACAATTATTATCTGGTCTTAATGAATAAATCTATAGATTGTGTGTTTATACATGTATAAACCGAGTTTTTGAGCTAAATTTGTCAAAAATTAAGAGAGATATAAGGTTTTCTTTTTATCGATCTGAGCTGTTGAACAAGAATTTATATATTTTTTTTATGCTCGGAAACGCTTACTTTGGCTGTTACATATATCGGTATGAATACAATATACTCGTTTACTCAACTAGAGTGCGAGTAGAGAATTCCAAACTTGATGTATCCACTTATAGTTTCCATGATCTAGAATTTCAAACATCCAGACGGACAGACGGAGATGGCTAGATCAACTCAGCCGTGCTGATCAGGCATATATATACTTTATGGGGTCCGAAACGCTTCTTTCTGCCTGTTACATACATTTCACAATCTTAATGTACTCTTTTATCATATTTATAGGGCTTAGTAAGATATAGAAGACACAAGATTTTTTTTAGATTTGTAGTTTGGATTGCCAGGTGTTAATAGGTTTGCTTCTGATAATTTAGTTTTCTATAATTCTAACAATCAATATAAGCATACATATATCAAAATTTCATTCTGCTTATACAAAATTGCTTGTCGTCAAAATAAATCCCCCTCTTTGAACATGGATGGCGGTAAGGCGCCAGACAATAACAAGAAGAAGCCAGGCAAAGCTGCCAATAGAACCGCACACTGCGAATGTTCTGATTCCTCGGAGTCGAATGGGGCCCAGCGAAATATACCCTGCATGGGCCCTTGCAAAGACAGGACGCAGTCACAACCATCGCGAACATCACCACAATCGAGGCCAGTGCCATTATATGCTTGCTCCTGCCGCAAAAGGGATGGCTGCACCAACACTTCGTTCGATACCATCGATACAATCTTATCGGAATCGGTTGGTGGGACTTCAAAATGCCAGTGTGGCATCCACAACACTTCTGATGGGACATGCACATGCAACTGCGATACGCCTTCCTCAGAGGAAGAGGTGGTGCCAGCAAAAGAAAAAGAAGCAAAAGTAAGCGTTCCGCTGACGAAAGATGATAGTTCGAGCTCTGAGCGAGACGAGGTAGAAGAGAAAGCTACAGTGCACTTATCAATAGAAAAGCACGAACGCGAGGAGGAGAAACTAACATCATTTGCTGAAGAACACGATGAGTACTCACTTACTACCAATTCCAGTATAGATGAGCAAGAGCTGAGCGAAATTCGATTTGAAGAGGTTATGGTGGGGCGAGTTTTTGGTGTTTCAGGGCCTGTGGTCAATGCCGAGCAGATGGCTGGTGCGGCAATGTATGAGCTTGTTCGTGTTGGTCACTTTCATCTGGTTGGCGAGATCATACGATTGGAGGGAGATATGGCCACCATTCAGGTGTATGAGGACACTTCAGGTGTCTGCGTAGGGGATCCCGTCCTCAAGACCGGCAAGCCTCTCTCTGTGGAGCTCGGCCCTGGAATAATGGGCAGCATCTTCGACGGCATTCAACGGCCCCTGCGAACTATCCACGAACTCACCCATTCCATATACGTTCCGAAGGGTATTGATGTAAAGAGCTTGCCTCGGGAAATCGCCTACACGTTCACGCCAGGAAAGCTTCAGGTCAATGACCTCATTACGGGAGGCGACATCTATGCCACTGTGCATGAGAACAGCATGCTGGAACATCGCCTGATGCTCGAACCTAAGTCCCAGGGCAGGATAACATATCTGGCTCCCGCAGGTCAGTATCATGTGGACGATGTGGTCCTCGAAGTAGAGTTCGAGGATAGAGTTACCAAGCACACAATGCTCCAAGTGTGGCCGGTACGAAGCAGTCGACCCGTGGCAGACAAGCTACCCGGTACGACCCCCCTACTGACTGGGCAGCGCGTCCTCGATGCCTTTTTTCCTTGTGTCCAAGGGGGCACCACTGCCATTCCTGGTGCCTTCGGTTGTGGAAAGACTGTCATCTCGCAAGTGGGTCCGAGTCTCTTAATGGTTTTGATCCTTCATTTTAGTGTGGTACCTTTTTTAGGCCCTGTCCAAGTACTCCAACTCCGATGTCATTATCTATGTAGGCTGCGGCGAGCGAGGAAATGAAATGTCAGAAGTACTGCGTGACTTTCCCGAGCTGACAGTGGAAGTCAATGGAGTTAAGGAGTCGATCATGAAGCGCACGGCCTTGGTGGCCAACACCTCCAATATGCCCGTGGCTGCTCGCGAAGCTTCCATCTACACAGGCATAACCCTGTCCGAGTATTTTCGTGATATGGGCTACAACGTGTCCATGATGGCCGACTCCACGTCGCGTTGGGCTGAGGCTTTGCGTGAGATATCTGGGCGCTTGGCAGAGATGCCCGCCGATGCCGGCTATCCTGCCTATTTGGGAGCACGACTAGCCTCCTTCTATGAGCGAGCCGGCCACGTCCAGTGCCTGGGTAGTCCAGAGCGTGAGGGATCCGTGTCTATTGTAGGTGCCGTGTCGCCTCCGGGTGGCGATTTTTCAGATCCTGTTACTTCGGCGACATTGAGCATTGTCCAGGTGTTCTGGGGTCTGGACAAGAAGTTGGCTCAGAGAAAACATTTCCCATCGGTCAACTGGCTGCAGTCGTACTCCAAATATATTCGCGCCTTGGATAGTTACTACGAGGAGGCAAATCCAGAGTTTATAAAGCTACGGGCCATCGCCAAGCAAGTGCTGCAAGAGGAGGAGGATCTCTCGGAAATCGTTCAGCTAGTGGGCAAGACCTCACTGAACGAGGCCGACAAGATCACCCTCGAGGTGGCCAAAATGCTCAAGGATGATTTCTTGCAGCAGAACTCGTACAGCGACTATGACGCCTACTGTCCCTTCTACAAGACGGTGGGAATGCTCCGCAATATGATGGCCTTTTATAAGCACGCCATCAAGGCTGTTGAGAATACGGCTGGCCACGATGCACATGTTACCTGGGGTCTAATTCGCGAACGCACTGCCCAGATCATGTACGAAATATCCACAATGAAGTTCATAAATCCAAAACAGGGTCAGGAGGCTGTTGAAAGCGAATTGCAAAGGATTCATGATAATCTGGTGAAGACGTTTGATAATTTGGAGGAAAATGTGGGGCTCTATATGTAGTATTAGTCTTTTTAAAGTTTCAATGTGACAATTTTTAATTCATGATGAACTTTACTTCTCGGGCGCCCCTCGAATGCTGTCTTAACAGTCGCCTCGAAACTCTGTTTCCTTAAATATATGAATATTCTAATGAATTTGGAAACAGCTTACTTCCCTTATCTGTTTCCATTATTATCAGATTTGCAAATAAAACAAAGCTAGGTCTACGTTCAATGAAATCACTTTGGCATAAAGTTTTCAGATTCAAACGGTAATCGCCGTTGACAACGGATAAACGATTTAACGCGCATTGCGTATACGCAGCGTGCACATAATTGACTTAACGGGGATTGCGGTGCTACGCATTGTTTTGTTGTTGATGTTGTTGTTGGGGGTTTTGGCGGTGTTGTTGTGGCGTTAAGCTAATTATTAATTAACTCATTAAACAGTGAAATCCACTTACGAAACCGCACGGCAAACCGCAACGATGAAGGAGCAAGTACCGACGCATGCGGCGTATAAGTAATATGTGGAAAAAGTTATTCAGTCGACAAGTGATTAATGCCACAAAACTGTAACTGTAACCCTGCCACATTCATTGGACTAAGTCACTTAAATTCAGTTTGGAAAACTTTGACAAACTTTTACTGCAGTTCCAATGCCACCACCACTTCTACAGCCACTTCCCGTTCCTGTTCGAGTTGCAAACTTGTGTTGTATGTTTTCGGTCTTTCATTTGCAGCATCATCACCAACTACTTTGTGGTTTCACTGGCCGTCGCTGACATGCTGGTCGCCCTTTGTGCCATGACATTTAATGCTTCCGTTATGATCTCGGGCAAATGGATGTTTGGTTCCCTCATGTGCGACATGTGGAACAGCTTTGACGTCTACTTCTCCACGGCCAGCATTATGCATTTATGCTGCATTTCGGTGGACAGGTAAGCGGCTAAAATTCAATAAAGTGCAAACGGTTGCCATGTCCTTTTCATCGACAGGTACTATGCCATTGTGCAGCCGCTGGACTATCCGCTCATAATGACCCATCGGCGAGTGTTCTTTATGCTGCTATTGGTGTGGCTATCACCAGCTTTACTATCATTTTTGCCCATTTGCTCGGGTTGGTATACCACTAATGAGAACTGGAAGTATCTTAAATCAAATCCACATGTAAGTTAATTTCATATTTGTTTCATATTTGCAGGAGTAATTTGTTTGGTGAATTAAAGAATTGATGTTGATAAAGATTCGTGACTGAACAGCGTTTTTTTTGGCTTGCATTATCTGCTGTAATCTGATTTATAACTGACCCTCTTCTATGCTCGTCAAATCTATGTAGAAGGATGTAGATTACATGAACCTCAACAAAGCTGTAGCTTCTCATCCAGTGTTGTTTCCTCAATATTCTGTAGCAGCCTCTGCCAGTGCTATGAATTCAATTTAATTTTCTGACTAAAGCAAAACTCTAAGCTCGTTGGTGCAAGCACATGTGCATCATTTATATCTACTTTGCATGCTGCCTTTTGCATTTTGTACGCTCCTGCTGTTAGGGCTTCGAATGGCCTTAGCCGTCTGAGTTCGAGAGCGCCACAAGGTATGCTATAAATTTTGCCCATTCCTGCTATTGGCTGCCTAGCTTAAACTGTGTGTGTCTTTGAAGCAAATTGATTTATGTATGTGTTGGTTGCAGGTGGCTGCTGCTGGTGGTGGCTGCTAAGGCTTAACGCCTTTCACTCGCTTTGCTGACAGTGGGCATATTTATTAGTCTGTTTTATTGCGGCCCTAATTCAACATGGCAATAAAACATATTTGCTTAGTTGGGATTCGGTTGATATGGCTATCACCAACTCTACCAATCCGCCTGACAACTGTTGCTGCCAACACGCCCGCACCCACTCCACCACACATTGGCAGCGCCTCACTGCCGCCTTCTGTTTATTGTGCGGTTATTATTGCGCAATATAAATGCTGATGTAGAAATAAATGTAATTATATTTGCGTTTGCTCAAGCCTGTGCATAATTTTCGCTTCCAGTTTCAGTTCCAGTTGCCGTGCCGCTACCTGCCTGCCTCACCTGTTCTGACAACTGAAAGTCCTTTGCATACATTAGCATTCAACTTGGGCTTTAATTAGTTTTACTTGTTTATGCTAATAGAAGGCAGCAATGGCGGCCGAGAACTCGCGTTGTTCTATTGCCAAGTCATTGTCAAGTATAAATCTCTGTGGCGACGCTGAATAAAGGCACGGGAAATGTAGGACGAACGAGACCTTGACACTGGTTTTTTGCGTTGTCGTATCATCAGTTTAATGCATGGTGTAATTGAGTTTTTATTGACTTGCATTTGAATGCAGTAATCACATTACGCATACGCAACGTTGAGCAAACGCAATTTAGCAGCAAATTGACTGCATTTTGCAAAATAATTGTGTGCAATCACGTCAGCGGGAATGGCCATTATAACCACACACGCATAATTTTATTACACCATCTATAATGATTCATAGACATATGCCTCACTTAATTTCATTATATTCCTTTGATTCAGTCATCAGAATGAAATTTTCTTGTTTTAAAGGACGCTGTTAACACAATTGACTTGCAACGAATCATAAATATGAGCTGCTGGGCTGGTAAACTTGATTTAGTTTCTCTTCACAACATAGATTCCCTTCGAATCTCACTCTCCTTCTGTGCTATTTCACATACATTTTCCAAGAAAAACTCACATTTCTAATTTAATAATACATATTTCACTCTCCGCAGATATGTGAGTTCAAAGTGAACAAGGCCTACGCCATTGTTAGCTCATCGATGAGCTTCTGGATACCAGGCATTGTCATGCTATCCATGTACTATCGAATTTATCAGGAGGCCGACAGGCAGGAGCGCTTGGTCTACAGGTAAGTAAGGCAATTATTGTTGCTATTCGGCAGCAATTAGCACTAATTACATTTGCCTTTACTTGTGCCATGGGCCATGCCCAGATCTAAAGTGGCCGCCCTGCTACTGGAAAAGCACTTGCAGATTAGCCAAATACCAAAGCCACGGCCAAGCATACAGGTGGAGCAGTCAACCATATCGACAATGCGGCGTGAGCGCAAAGCAGCCCGCACTTTGGGCATCATAATGAGCGCCTTTCTACTCTGCTGGCTGCCGTTCTTCTTGTGGTGCGTGGTGTACCATTTTACTTGGACAAGCTTGAATTAATCTCGATCTATCTATTTGGATATGGTAAATAGGTATATCACCTCATCGCTGTGCGATAGCTGCATGACGCCACGTGTTGTTGTTGGCATCTTGTTTTGGATTGGTTACTTCAACTCAGCACTGAATCCAATTATTTACGCCTATTTCAATCGTGATTTCAGAGCCGCCTTTAAGAAGACGCTCCAGGTGAGTTACAACCTTTTAGCCCATCTCCGCCTATGTTTGCTTGTGAATTCCTTTGAATTTAAATAGCTGTCAGGCTTATTGATCGAGTTGATTTTACAAACTAAAAGATTTTATCCATATATTTGCCTGTTTGGTTAAAAAAACAACAAATAAATTGCGAGCACTTGCCTAGACTTAGTTAAGAGCTGTGAGGGAGCACAAGGCAGCAGCAGCAGCAGCAGAGGCATCCACAGCAACAATAAGAATAACAACAACAGCAGCAGCGACACCAACTCTGGCCACGGCCACTGCAAGAGGCTGAGCATATGCTAATACATATATATATATATATATATATGACTTTTTGGTAATCAGCTGGTGCATTGGCAATTAGTGCCGCCTCAAGTAGTCTTAGTTTACGCGTAGTGTGCGCCCCAAATGAAAAGCATAGCATTCTTATTAACTGACTGCCTGCCTTGGCGCGCTTTTTCTGCAACAACAACAACAGCAACCACACTAATAGCTAATGACTATTAAAAACTCTTTAATTGCCTGTGCCTGAAGTGTGAAACGAAATTCTTTTGCACGTTCTTGCTCTTGCTTCCAACTAACTACTTTGTCCAATTTGCTATCGTACTGTCACTGTCTGTCTATCCCCGTCTCCGGGCTTGACTTGGCTGCCGCATATGCATTTCGTTAATTGGCTATGTATATCTTGCTCTCTAATCGCATTTACATATTATTACATCTCTCTTTCATGCACAGCTGGCATTTGCCTTACTGATCAGTTGCCTAACGCCCCACAAATGCTAAGCGCTCAAAAGTGTGCAACAAAAAATAAGAACGACCAAAGAAAAGTACTATTTGAATTAAAATTTTTTGGCGTTTGTACTGTATGCAAAACTACTCACTTACTTGGTCCACAACCGCACACACACACACACACACACACACATGCTTACACACACAAGTACACTGAGCCACAGTTCTGTTTATGCAACAACAAGAACACACAACACAAAAAAAAACAACACCTGCTACACACAGCATATTCAGCTGCCCAAAATGTTGTCTGATGAAATGTTTTCTTTTTTTCTACAAATTTTCCCTCTTGTGCTCCTGTTTACTATTCACAAATATACATATATACCCTCTGACAGACAGCTTGTCCTGTTTCCCTTTTTTTCAAACAAATATGAATGTGGCCTTTTATTTCGGTTAGCATTTTTTTCGGTTCATTTTGTGCGCCTTTTTACATTTTTTTTTTTTTTAAATTGTCACAGGCATGTGCTGCCTCATACATAGCCGCTCCCCTCTGGCGTTTCGCCCTCATACGTATGTTTGTCTCTTCGTCCCTCGCCTGTGCCCGTGCTTGTTTTGAATATACTTAACCGATAAGTACGTAGTTGTGAGCAATTTCTGTGCTATTCTATTCCATTATATTAAATGGCAGCACATGGGCGTTGCCTGAGCCTATGTCGTCGTCGTTTTGGCTTGGACTCTACATATTGCTCATACGTCCTGCTTGCGCGGGTATTTCTCTGCTTGTCTTTATTTGCAGAGCTGCTGTCCATATGCGTTCATCAATTGTCGTAAGACAAGGGGCGGCAACGATGGCATCGGCGGTGGTGCTGGCAGAAGAGGCGAAAATGGCGCTAGGGCTGGCTCTGGAGATATGCCGAACTATATGAACTCCACCGCCTCCTCGGAGATACACATGAGCGTGATGCGGGCCCGCCAGTATGTAGTTACGGCCACGCCCACAATGGAAGGGCAGCAGGAGCACGAACAACAGCTGCATCCATTGTATGCCAACTGAATTCTCGATTCAAACATGTCAATAGGCATACATATACAAATGTATATTCATGGCTGCTTATGCACACCTATACATGCCCACCAATGAATATACATAGATACATATGCATGTTGATCCATAGCGACATACATGCTAAGCAACAGCAAAAACAACAACAATAAAAAAATTGCAAAAACACGCCGACAATCCCACAGAACAAATTGGAAGCCTTTGAAATTTAAACCGAAATTGACGTGCAAAAAAGAATATAAAATGAAAATGTTAATACGTACAAAAATCCAGATGAAATATTTACAAGTTGAACTTAGGAACGAATTTGTTTACGCAGGAAAACTATGTAGAATGCAAACACAAACAACTCACAAAAATGAAGCAAAGCAGAATTCCGATAAGAAATATTTGTTTGATTAAATGTGCAATATTTATATAAAATATACAATTATGAATACACCCATATATATATATATACATATTGATACATATTCAATATTGAGTGTTTGATATACGTATTACATGAAATACTTACGATACCAGTCGAGATCTTATTATGTAATAAATAGTTATGTGAAATATTTGTGTGTGTGATTCAAAGATGTCAACTAAAATGGGTAAATCATCTTAAATGGAAGGCAGCAATTCGAAACTAAAGAACCTTGTGCCCATACATACTCAAAGTAAGCGCAATTACATATATTCATATGCACATTAGATTGGCCAAAAGATTTTGAGTATAACGTAAAAGTTATAAGCAGCTTTCCTCTAATGAGAAATTATAAATTTAATAAGAAGTGAACTTAAATACTTTAATTTCCAGGGGCTTTACACTTTATTACTCATACGAACTGTTGACTGAAAAAACAATTTTAAGCCTTTTGTGGCCAATCCCACTGACGTCTTTCGGGCTGCTATTTTTTTGTATTTTATTATCAATTTAATAGTTTGTAGCTTTAAAGATAATTTTCCAAAATTCTTTGATCTAGACTCTTATGTATTTTTGTAGGTAAACTAATTTGTTAAACCTTTCGAATGCTTATAGCAAAGCGATGTCAAGATCGTAAAATGTTAGTATTCATTCTCATTAGTATATTGATAATGGAATCATGGTCATGGATGAACCTATTCATTGTCTTTTGTCTCTAACACTATCATTCCTCAAAATCGTTAGAAATTTCCATGTTTTTCTATTTGCATATTAAAATTTGAATACCAATAAAAGCGAAATGTTGAACACAACTCATGCCTGAGATGCCTGCAGATCTATCCGCTTGATGTACTAATCTGCTTATATGTATGATGCCAAAAGAACAGTTTTCCGATGCCCATCACTTATACATATGAGAATATGTATCAGCAGCTTGAGAGTCATCTCTAAAATTGTGGACCAGACCGGACTGGACTGGCTTGTAATAATTGATTCTGATAAAAATACCTTAGCATTTTAGATATTACTGAGCTCAAAACAGGCATTCATATTTTGCCTTCCTTTTAAGTTCTGGAAATTCTAGATATAGTTATATAAGTTAATGCAATGACACATTTTCCTGAGCTACACTTCGTATGAGCAATGTGCCAAAACATTTCAGTCTTCGCGAAGCTGCAAAAGTGTTTAAAATAAAAGTTCAAGCCGCGCAACAAATTGAATTTTTTTCCGATTTACTATGTTCAATTTGAAAATTACAATTTCATTAGTTTTCTATTTAATTAACCAATGCTTTTCACCCGCAATTTCAGATTTTGTTGTCTAACAAATTTATCATATTTGCCTGCTTGACTAAGATTTACTTTTCTATAGTTTTTTGGCCACCCTAATGTTTATATCATTCGGTGTTACGCGATCCATAAATTACATTACACAAATGTTCTAAAACAGTTGAAAGCGTGACACTAAGAAAGTTAAAGTGCTTGCCTTAGAGTACATATGTTATTGCTAACTATAATTACTATAATTTAAAGTGTATAATTCACAAGCCTATAGGTACAGCCATATAAATATTCATGTTTATGAATGTAAGTATATACAGATGTAGATATACATATGTAACTGCAAACACACGTGCAACAGACACAAATATAATTGTATGCACAATCTCTACTTAGTTGCTATTAAAATTCAGACAAACCAAAATATTTTGTAATTTTATATGCATCTGCTAGCAAATGTATTTATTTGTAAAATTATTTTGAATCTAACTACTTATTTATGCAATGCATAGACAATCTGAAACCCAAAAGCCAATTATCTGCACGCTGTTCTCGTTACGCTAAAACCAAACTGTCAAATCGTTAAGTTTGAAGTCTGTTACCAACTTTCAGTTTTCACTGGACACTTTAAATTGAATAATCTTTAAGCACAAACAACAACAATAACAATAGTAAAAGGAAAAGCAAGTCATGTCTGCGCCCGCCTGGCAATTGTCGCTGCCCATAAATCAAACGGCGCGTTTGCTCAGTCAAATTCCATGGCGTTAAATGTTCGCATTGTTTACCTAAAATATTAAATTTTTGCAAATATATATGTATGTAAGTATGTAAGCGCGATATATAGTGTGAGTAAAACGCGCAGTTTTTTGAACGAATCATAGTCATTATTTAAAGCGCCAGCTTAAAGGCTCACTACGGCGACAAATGAGCGGCGTCTCACTCCATCTCTCTCTCTCTCTCTCTCCCCCGCCGTGCCTATATGTCTGAATGTTTGCCTGTCCGTTTGTCTTTTTGTCTACATCGCTGCTTCAATATTTACTTTATTTAACTTTGACATCCATATTGAAGTCAACATTTTCGTTAACAGTCAGGTAGCTTGCCGGCTTTGATAACATTTCCATTCCAGTACTGTCAACTATGAGTTAGAGCTTATTACTTTAAGCTGGTTGAGATGCCCTTTTTTAGCTATCGGATGTGAATTTGACAAATTTTGAGTCATATTATGCGGCTCTGCAGGTTATGATTTACTTATAGATGCTAACATTGTGACTTAGCATCTGTCATCACAAAAAAGTGAATAGATTCAAAATTGCCGTTATATAAAGGTGCCCTGAAATACTCTTTTATAAAATTCTTGAATTTTATACAATTATTTCAATATTTCATATTGGCGTGTGTCACAGAACACTCTACAAATGAATATTCTTTCATTTGTAAACCACTTCAAATTATATTGATTAGTTTTTTTTTTGAGGATACAAGAAGAAGAGGCTTTAAGATGCAGTTTTTGAGGGTAAAAGCGCTTGCTATATTTTTAAGTGTTTACAAGTGAAAATGTCTAAATTTGTAGTTTCCTGTGACACATCCTATTGTTATTTGGCTAAGAATTTTTCAAATTTGAAGCTTTGCTTCATGTTATAATCAACGTTTTGAAACAAAAAATTTTCAATTTGTTTTTAGATTCAGAGCACTCATATCTATATTAAAAATGTTTTTGCAAATGTATTTCAAGTTCTAGTAAATTATTAACCAAAATTATAAATTATTCTGCCACTTGGACTCTCTGCTGGCCCTTGAATTTAGTAGCATGCGGCTGACGTATAAATAAATTCAACGTAGTCAAACATTTACATTCAAATATTTGCCAGCCAACAAAAAGTCCACTTAGATTTTATGCACTCAACAATTTGATTCACTTGACATTCCACTTCTATGCATAATGGCACTCCAAGCCAGAAGGAGTTGAAGTTTGCATATTAACATGGCAGTGTAACGAATTTTTATAACATTTCTAATATTCTAAAAGAGGATAGTATAATTACAGATTTGGCTACTACGGTTTGCTTGATTCTATGTCACCTTTCGGGTGGAATCTAAGCTACAAACCACCAAATTACACTAAAAGACACAATTCACTTGGCACTTGTATATTCTCGCAAGAGTATGTATGTTTCGGTTTATTCCTCAAAACTTAATGTTGCTGTGATTTGTTCAATGAGTCTGGTGTTTCTTTGCATACAAAATCAGTTAAAGAAGATAAGTTGATAAGTATTAAGGGTTATTGATGGTTTTGTTTGTTGTGGATTCAAGTCTTTGCAATGCAAATTCGTGTCGATGACAAAACTCTTTCTGATTGCAGTTATTCTACTTCAACCTTTTTTATATTGCTATTCACATTTATATTCTAAAAACACGAACAACAACAACAGCCAGAGCCAGAGCTAGAGCTGCAATACCAACATCAACAATGCCAACGTAGTTGGACAACTGACAACGGAGCATGTGACTTGCTTTTATAAATAAATTAAACAATTAGCGCAAATATGAAATAAAGTAAATGATTAAATTATATTATAGTAAATCAGAGCTCACAAGCACACTGATCACATCACAGTCACTGGCGAAAGTATGCTGATAAGTTACTTAATATGAAAGCAACGTTGAATCATGGTGATGAAATCTTGAATTTTGTGCTTATCATTCAGCAAATTGTAGCTCACTTTGAATTTTATTATTTCTTTCTACTTTACTGGAGAGATAACATTAAGTTATAAATAAAAGTAAACTATGGCTCTCTTTGGACTGTAGCACAACTTTTGCTCGAGCGTGTATAAAGATTTTACTGACTGATTAATTTTTGTTGAATTTTCTACGTTTGTGGCAATAATATTGTTGCTATTGAAAATACAAGTAGACTACAATAAATATATGCGCACCAACTGTAGTCGTAGTTATTGTTTGTATATTTGTAAGTGTGTGTGTCTATATGATTGTTAGTAGAAAATGTAGCATTAAGTTGAGACAAGCCAAATATATATGTCCGAATGTGTATGCTCATAAATGTCCAAAACATGAATTTAACCAAGGCTTACTATGATCAGAAGCATATATGTATGTCTAGTGTAAATGCAAGTAAATGCAAGTATGAATCATGCAAATGATGTAAAGAGTAATGAAATTACAATATTACAGAACATGTAAAACAAATTTGCACAATTTGTGGGCAACCAGCAAATGCTAACAAATTGTTTAATTGATATGTGTTAGGCATAAAGGCAACAACAACAATAGCAAATACAAATGAAAGTCAACAGATTGCAATTAAAATAATTAAAAATACATAAATGTAATAATCACAACCCTTAGCCATATAAATACATATAGTATATCTATTGTGTGTGTGTTTGAAAAACAAATAAGCTAAAACACACAAAAGCAAAACAATGCAATTGTTTTAAAAATAATTAAGCTGCTTTGCTAACAGAATTTGTTATTTTTGAGCTCGGAGTTATGGCTATTGCAAGAATGGCAATGAACCACTTTAACCATTAAATTTCATGACAAAGCCATGCTAAGGCTTGTCGCCAGACATATTACGGTATGGGGTAACTATGGAAGCTGTATTATATAGCAATCCGATTTGAACGATTTAACACATGACTTACGCTGACCGTAGCATAGACCATGGCATGTAGGTCCTTACAATGACTTCATTTTGCGATATACAGAAGGAATATTAGCATTGCTCTGAATGAAACTTATTTAAAATTGGGCAACAAATCTTAAGTCAAAGTTTAGTTAGATGACATAAATTCGCAAAGGTACAACTTTACGAAGATATCTCTATCGACTTGGCTTATTCTGTCCCGCTTCAGTCCAAATACAGATGAGAGCGCTTCAGATGTTGAGCAGACTCAGTTGCTAGGCAATGTTCGCTTCTGGGTGGGCATTTGATATTTGTGAAAAATAACAGGGCTTACAAATGAGATTTTCATAATATTAATATAGAAGGTCTCATAAATAGGCAAACAAATATCTCCATATTTTCCGAATTTTTGTAAAATTCACTGCATACAAAAATAAAAATGTGAACGTATATGGATGTTTTTCGAAGTGGCTAAATAACAAAGAATATCAATCCAAGTGCAGACCTGCAAAGCTTCAAATTCTGATTATAACACAGACAATTTCGCAAAGCTAATGCCGCATTGCTAACGTAAAGATATACTTTTATATAATTTCTTGTAAATGCTGTAAATGCTAGTGGGAACCTTTCGTTCCTCTCTGAGCTGGGTCAATTTCTGGAATTGATAAATGTTGCAGTTGTAGTCGTAGATACCTTTTAGGCTTAAGTAAATGATAGCATGTGTGTGTTTTTCTGTGGAAATTATATTATATTATTGGTACATTTGTTATAATTATATATTATACAGTATACCGATTACATATACATGTATATGTATGGTCTATGTTTGCATTTACATGTACGTATTATATATACCTATATAGTATATATCGAATACATACTTATACATATATATATATAAATATATATATATACTATTATGAATTAAAGAAATTGATCGTAAAGAAACAAATGAAGCAATTACAATCGTATGAAATAATAAAACTAAAATACAAAAGAGTTTGAAACATTAGATCTGTATGGAATATGTATTATGTATAAATGAATTTATGCTGTCCGCCTTTCATTTTTGCGAAGAGGAGAGTGCGATTTGGTGCGCTCTTGGGCGGCATATGGCTGACACTGACGGGCGATACGTTTGTTTTGGCGGTCCCAAATCCAAATCACGCCCACTGTCAGTGATTGTTATTGGTGTACGTATCTCTGAACTTTTTTTGTATCAACTGATAGGCGCTGTAGACTCTTTATGGTGATTTATTGCCAGTGCAGCACAACGCGATATCAGCCAAATGAAAGGAAAACAAAGAAAGAAAACAAAGAAAGTTTAGCTATGGGTAAACCCCATTTGGGCACTCGATGTCTGGCTCACCTCTCTTTCGCCGCCTTAAATGACTTCTTGCGCTGCTTGAGACACGCCAAGTCTTGGCCAGCATCTGGATTGGGCAGGTCGTTGGGCGATATCATCGTTATGTTATCCGGATGACAGAAATACGCTATGGAGTGTCGGCCGCGGGCTCTTATGTGCTCCTGTTCAGGCACAACGACGCGATGTTGCTGTGTGGGAAATCAAAACGATTGAAATGAAGCTTAAGCTTGAGCATATCCAACGAAGCTGCTTACCAATGCGGGATAGCGCTCTTGCGTCCAGATGGACAAAATCTCTCCACAATTGAGCAGTATAGCGCCTGGCAGATGACCCACGCGATGCCACTTCTCGTTGCCGGGCAGCTTGACTTCCAGCCCACCCTCCGAGTCTTGGGCCAGCAGTGTAAATGTGCCGTAGTCAACGTGTGCCCCACAGCGTATAACTACGCCATTGGGCAGTTTGTGTTCGGACAATTCGTTGTCCCTGCCGTTGGTCAGTGGGCCGTCCAACTCGTTGAGTTCAACTTGGGAATTGTGCTCGGGTTCGGGACGGAAGTCCGGCTGGTCGGATAGGCAGCGCTGGTAGCTGTACTGACAGCGGCCTTTGATCACATCGTTTTGTCCGGGCTCGTCATCCACCACGGGCGGGTAATACAGCATGCGCAGGGTGGTCATGTTGTCGTGGTCACCAGACAGCATGTGTGAGTGTTTCTCCACGAAGAAGTTGTGTGGAAGGTTCAGCGAGACGGCCAGCGACTGCAGAATAAAGCTGGCCAGAGCCTTGAAGTCATTGGCCAGTGTGCTAATGTGATCCGCAAAACCAGGTAGTGGCTCCTCTGGCAAATTTTGGGCATTCAGTGTGCAAATGTTGAAAGCGTGCCGCAGTTCTGGCGTCTTGCCGTCAAATCTTTCAACTCCTGGACTCACATAGCCATGGTTGTCGCCCTCGCTGCGTATATAATGCTGCTTGACATCTGCCTCGAGATCCACAAAGTCGTCCAGATGATCCCAGGCCGTCTTCAGCTAGACACCGAATACCGAATTAGATATGATAATCACGAATCATGATGAGCCACTTACCTTTTCATCAGATATCCCATGGTTAACTAGCAGGGCCATGCCCTTCTCAGACAGAGCCTTTTGCAATTGGTGGCCAACACGATTGACCACAGATTTGACGGGCACCTCCTCAATGCCTGTAAGTATAATAAAGAAAAAACAAAGACCATCCATCATTCATGAATTGTTTACGTGCTGAGAGCTGTGTTTTGATAATGCCTGTGTTTTGATAATTGTTTAATAACTTCCTGGAATATCAAGATACTCGCCAGAGTATACCTAGCCAGAGTTTTATTCTAGGTATACATGGTTTTCGCACTGCCCAGCTGCTGTTGTTGTCAATAACCATAAAGCATTCGCACTCCGCACTCCGCACTCCGCTTGTTTATGACCCACAATTATAGCACCAAAGCGCGGCATTTACAGTTATAACTAAACAAACCCCATAAATACCTCATGGACGACTATTGATTTAAGAATCACACGAATCACACGAATACGGACGCTTTAGCAAAAACGGCTGCCACGTGCCGCTTATAATACCCGATAAAGGTGCTGGCGATAATCTAGCAATTACAATTAGAGCAGAATCAGTCATTCATAGCACACAGAGCAGGCCGTCCCAAGCCGTAAAAGTAAAACCTCCAGTCGACAGTCATATCCGTGGTGTATATAAGTTGTAAGTTTATCCATTTTCGAGCAATAAAAACATCAGAACTCAATAAAAGCAATAAAGGTAAATGCAATCAATTTCAATGCCAGGCGGAAAGTCTGTCATTGCCAATGGCATAATAGCAACACAACCACAGTCACAGCAATGACAGTTTGCCATAGCGGAAAATTAAATAGAAAATGGAAAATGTCCGCATCAACTGAGCAAAAGCCGCAGCGCAGCGGAAGTCATCCAAGCAAGCTGTGACTGAACGAGGTGGTTTGCTGCACAAAGTCAAAAGGCAAGGAAGGCCAAGGTTTTGGATTCGTATAACTTGATTTGACACTCCAGCATGCTATAGTGGAGTGCTTGTGAAGGTAAGTGCCATGCAGTTGAAAGTCCACAAAAGATAGTGAGACGTTTATTCTCGTTGATACGAGTATCTTTGATAACTCAAGAAGGGCCATTGAAGTGCCAATGGCAAACGACTTTGAATTGTACAAAATGTGTGGTTTGAGGTTTCCCCAATTTTATGAGTACATGCTGTATATATCTAAGGTGCAAACGAGTTTATTTAGTCTTGCAATTGTTTATGCCTCTTTGTTTGTGTATGATAATGATTAAGGGAAAATAAATATATATAAATATTTAAGCGAATGAATGAAATTTCGTGCACTATCTTGAAAAAATGTTGTCGAACCACAAATATTTTCGTGGAACCTTTTCCTTTTCTTGATAATGTGAAATATTGATTTAGCAGTAACCAACAGATTTAAGGTAACTAAGTAGAAAGCTCGATTATGTATGAAAGACAGAGTGCACTTTGTAATCTAAAAACTATCCGTATTACTCATACACTTGGTCAGCCAATGAATGAATGAATGCCTTGTCTGTGTACACTGCGAACACAACTGTGTAATCTAAAAGTAAATGCTTATTTGTAAATTTCTCAGTTGGTGTCCCACACGCATTGGTACGCACCATCGCCATCGTCATCACAATCACTGCCCTGCCCTCAGCATGACGCACATGTTATTTGTACTCAAAATTGATAAGCTAGAAATTTTTAGGAAATTTACAGTTACGTTTATATGGCAATTACGTTATGTTGTTGTTTGCTAATCAGTGTGTAGTGCCGCAATTTGTTGTTGTCAAGCGGCGCGTGTATGTGCATGAGCTAATCGAAATGTTATTATTCCACTTAGAATTTTAAATAGAATGCCAAATGATGATGATCATCCTGATGATAATGATGAATTGTTGCTTGCGAGAGGTCAGGCCGCATATGAAAGCGAATTGAATGTTTTCAATTAAGCTATCTTGCCTTTCGATTTCATTAGACTTCACGTAGTGTTCCAGTTATTGTTTTCGGTCAATTCCGTATGTTCGTTCATGTTTCTGTTTCTGTTTCTGTTTGCATGCAATTCAATTAGGCGACAATTGCGTAGCGAGCGCTACTCAATTTGTATAAGCAATTTTTCAATTTTTCGTGCCGTTTCGTACAAACTGAGACATAGCTCACATGCTATCCGCTAACTTGTCGCTAATTTATCTATATTGAGGCTAATTAATTGGGATGGCAGCCAGCATAGCATAATGATGATGCTGATGCTCAGCGTAGCCGGGAATGGGGAGACGGAGGCCGCCAAATGCAAACATTGAAGATCAATTCGATTGAACTCAACGTCTCGCCTCGCTGCTTTGGCACTGAATACTACCACTACTTATTTTCGATTTACAATTTTTCAGCATTCGCATTTGTTTATTTTTTCTTTTTAACTTTTTATCCAACTGCTAAGCTTTATATATATATGTAGAATGTATTTATGAGTTTTTATGCATTTATGGTGAGCCATAAATTGTTGATGAGTGTGCGTTGGGTTTTGCTTTATTTGTTGCTGTTTTGATTTTTGCGGAATTTCTATAAATATAGTATAGTATACATATACATATATTGGTGGTTGGGGAATTCTATATTGGCAATATTTAATTCAATATTTATAGGCCAATTTGTATATATGTATATCTGTATAAATGTCTGTGTGTGCTTAATAGCATCAATTTAGATATGGAATTTAGTGTAGATGTATGTGTGTGCTATTTAATGTAGAATCGGGATTTTAATTATAGAAACTAATGTGGTATTTGGTTTTTACTTTAATACAAATTGGAAAATACCATATTTCGGATTATATGGGAATGATCCCTCATTGTCTGGTATGAAAACGTCCCATATTGATAAATTAGACCATATTATAAAGAGGACTTTGTTCGATTTCATCGGTTGTAATTCAAAGGAACTAATTTAGAACTAATTAAAATTAGATTATGGTAGATTTTTATATTAAGCTATAGATATTCCTAATGGAATGATGTTCATCATTTTATGGAGAAACGAATCAAAGAAATAGTGCTCTTAAGTGAGAATCCGCGAAGCTGATGTGACGTATTATTATCTTGTGATCGAGCACCGAAAATCTGTGATAGAGTGAAAACTTAATAAAGTATCTTTCACTTTTTGACTTCTCAATCATTGTTTTCTTGAAAACTTTATATATACCTTAGAATCATAATTATAATTTAGTTTGAATTCTGAGCAGTTTCTAGAAATGTTCAAATGTTATGAAAATGAAGGCTTTGCGATGATGTTGCATTAGCATTTAGCATCAATTAAGTATGACAAATTTACTGAGTCGAGTGTGAAAAATATCAACATCAACAGAAATAATTAGTCAACAATTTGCTTTCCCATTTAAAATTGCGAAATTCAAGCCATGAATGACAGTTGAGATATAAATTTCTGTTGAATTCAAGTAAATAGTTATGGACACTCATCCGGGCTTAGTACACCAATATTAGTTTAAACCTTAAAGTCACGAATTTGCGTCAATTAGCATCAAAGTGGCTTATCAAGAAACCAATAGGTCTAGCCAATGTGTGTTAGAATTTCGGCTTAGTTTTATTTATATTTGTTTATCAACCAGAACTGAAATGAGCCAAACATTTCATAAAACGCGATTGGCGCTACAGGTTAAAGCTGGTTTTAATCGGTCTGCTCTGTCATTGTTGTTGTTCCACTTAACGGTCGAAGTTGTTGTTGTTGTGACAATGCCGCTTTGCTCAATTAAGTTGCGGACTTGGTGACGTTGATGGTGATGCTGGATTTACTAACTGAATGCGTCATGATCAGCGTTGACGTTGTGATTGACGGACGCATTGAAACAGAGTGTCAGTGTGTGTAAAAACAACTCAACACTGAACTAAACAAATAATGCAGCCACACAGTCCCGCCTCGATGCCTCTCTAGCTTCCCGTCCTAGGTTCACAATGCAGCGTCAACAAAAATGTTTACAAACGAAATCAAGTTTCGAAAAGGCAAATACGATACAAAAATGTAAATATTTTTGATGCGTATTGTTTGGCTTGAATTTCCGCACTGATTTGGTCTGGCCTGGCTTGGCCTGACATTGAACAAATGCCACATAATTCAACTACTCGTATGAGTAGTTCAAAAACCCCTCGAAACTCAGCGGCCTTAGCAATTGAAGTTCCGTTGACACAACTGCCAATCGGGCGGTAGGTAAACGGCATCTTTTTTGGGGGTCAATGGCTCTGGAAATGAGCACACACGAATGTTGAAAAGCGTTGAAATCCAAGGGTAACTGGTCGTGTTGTCTATGGAAGTGTAAATGTACTTGCCGTACTGCGAGTGCTGGGTAGAGTCCCGTCCCGGTCTTATACAAAGATAAGCTGTTAATACGTAATAATGGAGACCCATATATACTCATATGTATATTTACAATGTGACTACCATATCTGTGCCACGCACTGGCAAAGACCTACTTACTAACAAAAACAAAAAAGAACCTCCAACGCGTATAGGAAAGATTTGTAATCATGAAAGCAATGTTAGACTAAAGTAGTAAGTAGATATCTATTTATATAGAATGTATTTTATTTCTGTCCTGCCACTTGAAACGAAGTATTTTACTAGAAATAGCATTTTGATATTAATAACATTGACAGTAACTCGATTAGAAATGTACTTTTTTCCTTTCCATGACATTTTCAACAGACAAAACAATTATTAACTGTATTGAAATAGTCAATCAAATTTAAGTACTTTTTCAAAATGAATTGAAGATATTGATAAGTGGAACAGGGCAACTTAGTCATGTACTTCTATATAATCGAATGCTGTTATTTGTAGGCAGATGGATGAATGGTTTTAAGAAAGAAAGAAAACAACTCGATCAATGAAATATGAAATAAATTCGTAACATTGGCGCACTTTCAACATATAACGTGCTTATGTAATTTCAACCTGATCGCGATTTTCCAAGTCGAGAAGCAGTTTGGGTATAAGCTTGACTTATTTTTAGATCCTCCTGCTTATGGGCTGGCAATTGTAGTTACAAGTTTGAAAATTGTTCCACGCTTGTATGCCACTAGCCAGAACGTAAGTTTTATGAGTATATTTCCAGTCATGTTTTAATCATTTGGCACCAATAGTGAAGCATTCACTAGTTGCGCATTAAAAGGGTTAAAGGTATACCAACAATTGCATTTAACAACCAGCAGGTGTCAGGTTTCCAAGCAAATAATTATACTTAACTGCGACGTAGTTTAAGCAAAAAATTATTAAGTAACTGCAATTAAGAGTCTCAAACAATTACAATTTACAATCACGCGGCGGACACTTGAAACATCAAAATTTGTCGATGACTCATTACTTTGCTGGGGTCTGGGTCTGCGGCAACTAATTAACACTCAAGTGGAAGTGGGCTCCGCATGAAACTTACAATCAGAAACTATAAACAGAAAGAAATCGCGCTTAGCAACGGCTGTAGAAGCGGTTTCCCCCTCCAGCCAAAGCCACTGTGGCATGTGCTTAGGCCCAGCACAATGGGACTGAAGTGGCTAATTGTTGATTAAAAGTTTTCAGATTTATCAACTCAGTTTAAATGTTATTGTTATCTTTTTAGTGGATGGTTCATGGAATCTTGTTCTTTCACAGCACATTTGAATTCACATAAATACATACTAAGTATGTACTGAGGTATATAAGAGTGAAAGTTCGCATAGATGTCGAAATTATTAAGCCAATTATCGTGGATAAACAGTAAACAGCTTGTTATATTTTAAGACTATGACTGGATTGGAAAGTTGCTAATAATATAATTTTTAAGTCTTATTTGATCCCGGTTATATTTCGAAAGCTATTAGAGATCGTTTAAACAATTAATTAATGTATTTACCAAACCTTTATAACGAACTTACACTGGCTTATACTCATGGGAACATTTAGGACCAGGGATACACTACACAGGAGCTGACCACCGCTCACCGTAAACAATATCACAGATTCACAGTTTGTTTTATCAGACCAATATTGCATTTTCTACCACCACTTCATAGGTTGTAAAAGATTGGTAATTAATTATTTTAAATTACGAACCCGACTCGCAGACAAACCACACTATTTGTGTGTTTTAATTTTGTAAAACTCATTCCGCCATTCAAAACACATCTAAGATGTGTATAAATTATATGAAACTTACCACAGTGTGCGAGATCGATGATGGGAATCACGCTGCGGGAGAGTAGAGTGTCGAGTTTATCGTCGCTTGATTTTGTTTTTATCATTTTGCTGTGTTTATATTTTATAAATGTGCTGAGTATTTGTTTGACTTTAGGTCTTCGTCCGCAAGACTTCTTTGGTTTCTGGGCAAGCTCACTCGCCTCACTTGTATAAGGAGCCTATGCCTCTCCTTTATCACACAATTTTATTCGAGAACTGACGCTGACTGTGGAACTGCTGCTGGTGGAGCTGCTGCTGGTGGAGCTGCTGTCACTGCACTTTCACAACGACCACGACACGATGCCGCGACGATGTCCACTGACTAACTTGTACTGAGCGGCTGAATGAACAGAGTTTGATTGTTATTTTTATGATTGTTATTGTTGGCTGTTTGGTTTTGCGATTTGCCGCTTGACGTTTGCGTTACGCTTTTAGTTCTGGTTTTTTTGAGGCTTGCTTTAAAATAAAAACAAAAACAATATACGTATGTTAAAAACACGCACAGGTGAATCTATAGTATATGTCGTGAGTGTGAGTATTTTTTTACCAATCGATTAAAGGCTTTTGATTGGCGAGCGATTGTGTGTCTGTGACGTCAAAGCCAAACTGAGTATGAGCGAACGGGCTCAAAGCCAATCGCAGCGAATTGCAAACGAAATAAGTATCTAAGGGCGCGTGTCGGACATGCTATTTATATTTATATACACTTTTATTCATTTGCGAAATATCGAACTAGCGATCGAACGTTGCGATCGGGGCGCGCTTCTCTGGCAGACTGAGCTACCTAAGTTGGCACTTTCTTGAATGTTCCGTCCGTGTGTTTGCGTTCTTATCGCAGCTGTTGTGCCTGTGCCTCCCCTGGGTGTATCTATGGGGATTTTGTTTTGTTGCCTGTCAGTTTTTGTTGGGGGGAAATTTGAGTTTACGCGAAACCGCTTGAACGTGTTTATGAGTTTCTCAAAATTGTATTTGCCAAATAATAATATAGTACACATATATGAGATTCACCATGAAGAGCGTAGAGCCGTGTGCGTGTACTTGCACTCTCTACTTGGCTTGTATGCGTATGCCGCAATTAGATAAAATTTAATCAAATCAAAATTGTGATAAGTTAATTAGCACTTGTCACTTGAGCAATGCCACTGCCACTGGGACTAGGATTGGAACGTTTAGACAACCTGGCAAGCCGACTGTGCCATATGCCAAGCTAACACACATATATATATATTATATATATATATATATATATATATATATAATGGCAGACGATGGACTGTCTAAAGCCATGAGCTGCGCTGCCGTCGACAACAGGTAGTTGCCATTCCCCAAGTGCCAAGCCTTTGCGATGTTTGTGGTTGATGTTAACGTTGAACGTCCACGACAACAACTTAGGTATATGAGTACGTACCTATATCTACATACATACTACGTATAGGTATATATGTGTGTGGATGTGTGTGTTTTGGCTTGGCTTTGCGTTTTATATTCGCACACAGAGATACAGATACTTTTGTGTCGTTCAAGCAAACTACTCGCACTTCGCACTCATTTTTGTATTTGGCAGATCTTGTTTAACGGCACTCGGTCTCAGGTGTGCACGGTGCTGCTACTGCTGTTGATTTTGCTTCAGCTGCCGCTTCATCTACAGCTGAGCTTTCATATTGTTGTGCTTGTTGTTTGTATTTGTTTTGAAAGCGTCTGTTGCCAAGCGGCTCAGATTCAGATGAGCAAGAAACTGCAGAGCAAAGTCTGAGTCTCTGCATCTGCGTCTGCAGGCTTACTAAGAGAGACATGGCTGCGAGGCGCTGGGGGAACATTGGCCATTGCACATGAGTAAGCATTTGTCATAGTGGAGTGAAATTTCGCTTTGCAATTGCCTTCATGTTCATGGTAGATATACAAAAATACATTTACATATATCTATTTTTAGTCACCAATTGAACTATGTATGTATGTGCATTTATTGCACTCGGGAGTTGACGATGGCAAGAGTCGCTTTCTTTTTTCGCACACATTTACCTTCTCATGGCAACAAAAGTCACATTACAGAGATACTTATACAATATCATTTACTATATCTTTCATTTGACTTTGCTATTGAGTCCGTTTCGCACACTTTCTAACATTTTGTAACCCACTCGCGAATTTAACCTAAATACAACAAAATAAAAATGCGCACGCAAGCGCAAACCCAAACAGCAACAACACAAAACACACACAATGGACTATTATTTTCAAATGAAAGATAGGGATGGGGATGTTTAATATCGATAGTAACTTGAAATGATCGAAGTCGATATTACTATTCGATATACGAGCTCTGCTATTCCGAGGGAACTAAGATTCACTCTTGTTTTACAACACTTACTTATTTCCCATTGCTCACTTCCCATCAACAACTCATCATATTTATATCCTTGCAGAGGGTATTACAATTTTGTCACGATATTTGTAACGGATAAAATGAAACATCTCCGACCCCATAGAGAATATATATTCAGCATGACAGGCCGAGTCGATATGGCTATGTCTGTCTGTATCTCCGACTGTCTGCGTTCGTCTGTGTCTATATGAGCTAGTCTCTCAGTCTTAGAGCTATTCAGTTAAAACTTTTACCATTGACGTCTTTCTGCTTTCGGACCACTATATATATCATATAGCTCCCATATAACTGACCGATTCGGAATGAACTCTTAGTACAGCAAAATTGGTAGTTTCTTATCCAAATTCAGCCAAATTTCGCCTGCTGACCAAAGTTGATCCAGATCGTATGAATATTTCATATAGCATCCATATAGCTGACTGATTTGGAATGAAGTCTTATTTAACAAATTTCTATCCGAATTAAACCAAATTTGGAATGTCTGTCTTGGAAGCTGATCGAATTTCAACCGAATCTGCAAGGGTATGTAAGTTTCGGTTACCCGAAGTAAGCCTTCTTATCTTGTTGTTTATTTCATAGGTATTAGTCGGTTAAAGAAAAGCTCAGAAACGATGGAATCGTTCAGTGCCTTCTGAACTTAACCTAACGTGCAAAGGGAAGGGGAAGGGTAATATGGATACAGAGGGAAGCCTTAAGTAGTATATTTACAAAAATTAACATATATTAACATATGTACAGGATAAGTAATCCTACGAGTAGGGAGAGCAGAGGGATGTATTCTCTTCAGACGTCGGAGAGGTATAGGGTGGCTGTAAAATTTGATATTAACATAACAGCAATGAAGCGGCAGCGTGAAATTCATAGCATTTGCATAGGCACAAAATATGCATTTTTGTAGCATACCTTCAGGCTACTTTGTTAGTCTTCACAGTTTCATAATTTGGACATTTTTAATTTTCTTTAATTTTTCGGGTATCTCTATCTATGAGGAGAACTCTTTATCTGTTACCAAAATACGATTTTTTCATTAATTGTGCAAAAAAATATATTTGTCTCTTAAAATAACTCGAAAGCGTTGCTTTGGATTTTTGTTATTTAGAAGACGGATTAAAGGGAAGCTGTGATGAACTGAGATTCAATGCACATACATATACAATGTATAGCTGTATGTATATTATTGATCATAATCAGCTAAACAAATATTTTGTTCAACTTAAAAGCCTGGCTAGTTTTTAAAGGATTCCTATTTGAAGATACCCGAACCAAGCAAACCTGATTCGTCATCATTGTTCATGTTACTTTTCTGTTTTATTCCATCAACATTTAGTTATTAAAACTTCAGCGTATTTTAATTATAAATTGTTTTATTTATTATGTATTTTCAAATCAAAATGTACAAATTAGTTTGCCTAGGCGCAACCTAAACTCGATGAAATTAAAGTTGCAAGTTTCGTTTGGTATGCAATTTTGCTGTCTCTGTTTTGTCTTCCATTTTCATTGCTTGCCAATCAATAAAATAAAAACTACAATACATATAGCTATAATATTTGGTTCTATTACAATTTCCCAATACAGCATTTGCATTCTTTAAGACGCACTCTACAAAATACTTCGAAAACGAACTTAAACCTATAAAAAGTATGTAATATCCAACTTGTCCTAAGACTACAACTAAGTGGGGGAATTTTCGCAGGATACAAAAATAGGGATATGGGATGCAGGGAGGGAGGGATTTAGGGATGTTGGGATGTAGGGAGGATAATATATAGGGACGGAGACAGAGAAGTTATACTAAATTTACAGAGATTGGCAAAGGAGCCCAACTACTCGTAATAATGATGCTCGCATGGAAACCAGTCCATGAGGTGCCTGACTCTACTCCTGTTTCGCTGCCAATTTGGCCTTTGCTTCGGCTTCAGCCGCCTGCTTGGCCTCCTTCTTGTAGTTGTGCACGTAGAACGAGCTGAACATGTAGGTAAAGAGGCCGGCATTGAAAGTCAGAAGTGCGGCAATCGACTTGGGGAAGTTGCAATTAGGCTGGAACTGAATTTGCAGCGTGTGCACGAAGATGATGAGGAATTGCACCTGGCGAGCACAGAAATAGATGGACTATTAGGCCAGCGGCAAGGCAAGTGCATAGTTCTACTTACAATTTGCAGAATTGTAATATACTTCTTCCACCACAGATACTTCTGCACCTTGGGTCCCATGGCCGAGAGCAAGTAATAGGCGTACATGATGATGTGTATGAAGGAGTTGATGAAGCCCAGCAGTGTGCCATGGCCGCCGGCAAAGTACTTAACGCCAATGAAGGCGCAAACGGGCATCAGAGTGTGATGGTAGAGATGCAGGAAGGAAATCTGCCGCTGTTTCTTGCGCAGCACAAAGAACACAGTGTCCAGCAGCTCGGTTATCTTGGCAATGTAGTACAGCCACACGGCGCGGGCCATCTACAAAATGAAGCAAAGCAAAGTGCCAGTTATCCATACAGGCCAGCAATCAATGGAGAGCAATGCATTCGTACCCTCATGGAGATTGGATCTGTGGCGTAGGTCACAGGCTGGCATTTGAAGTTATAGTGACCACCCCAGCCGCCCTTGTAGCCCTCGTAGAAAAGCACCCAACTGAGAAGGACCTGAACGGCATTGTAGATGAGTAGCGTGTTCTTCAGCTCGAACGGTTTGCGATCGCGCATATAACGTGGTCCGGCATACAGGCAGAAATACAGATAGGCACCCAAGATCATGAACAGCGGTCCTGGTGCATTCGAAAGGAACCAGCTCTGCATAGAAGATTACATAAATGTTTAATTGGTCATCATCAGTATCAGTATCATCAGCAATTCACCTTGGTGCGCAGATCCTCGTGCTCGACAAAGAAGTTGACCATCTTGTCAACAATGGTTTGCGTCTCGTTCAGTCTGACCGACATTTTGCCAACTACAAATAAATACAAATAAAAATATATATTAGATAGACATACACATATGTAAATATATATGTATGCACTTAAACTAGCAAGGCAATTCACTGAGCGGCAGAGGGTTGTAAATAAATCAAGTATGCACTAGTATTAGCACCTGATCAGCGCCCTTGAGTCAGTCGATCTTTAATAAAAGTTGACGTAGTCTAACGCTTTTTGAGCTTCGATATTTGCCGTTAATCACAAGTGCACACAGACTGCCGCACGGACGCGGAACGGCACCGGACCAAGGCAAAGCCTCGCCTGCACCCACGCACAGCATCAGCATCAGCATTAGCAGGTGCGGGATTGGCTTGCCTTGTGTAGTTGTAATGCTTGCTGCAGTTAAAGTGTAAATTGTATAATTAATAAGTAAATGCATGTCAATTGGGCAAATCAATCGATGCCCACTTTCTGCCCCACCGCCCATAATTCCGTTGAGGCGGCAAAAAAGTGCTTGAACGGCTCAAAAAGTCTTGCGATTTCATTTAGACCAAAACTGTCGCATCAGCATTAACACTTGTTTTTTTTTTCTTTTTGCTGCGTTTATATCGGTTTGGGTTTTAATGCTTGTGGACTGGCATTGAACTTGTCCAGGGATACGAATTCCACGCATCGATATGTGAGATTGGGGATTGTGATCAGAACTGGTTTCTGTTTTTATAGCCCAAATTGGTTATCGTTCATTGTTGCCGTCTGCACTTAAAAAATATTTATGGCAGATATTAAGCATTCACTCTAAAATGAAGATGGGGCAAAATCTAAGCAAGACTATAAAATATTGGCAAATATGGTTTGGGTGTTCATTTAATTTCTTGCAGTTCTTGAAAATAGAAATGCGCAGTTAAAACTTAAGGCTGGCTAACTGGCTCAAATATGAGTAACCTAAGCCCCAAATTGGGTTTGTATTTATTGTATCTAGAACAACCTCCGCGTAGCATGGTGGGTGCATTTTGCTCACTGAATAAACAGAGCAAAGTTTTGGAAAAACACGCACTTGCTTATCGAACATGAGCTGCCTGGTTGCCCAAATGGGGTTCGAGAATCGATACAATTTTCTCATCAGCAACTAATGCTAATAAATCTACATAGTTATTTTCAAAAGGCTTCTTCAATTTTGGATGAAAGTAAAACAAAACATTAAACTTTTTAATAGAAGAAATGCTCGCCATAGTTCGAAAGCTTTCCATAAATCCCATGAGTATCAAATATATATATATATATTATTCAAAAAATATATATGACCACTCATAACGAACATTGTGCTATTATTTTTATTATCCCATCATTATCCTCGAAGTAAAAATCTGTAGTTCTACAAATCAGAAACTTGCCCTACAATTTCAATCTTAGGATTTTGTTGTTGTGTAGTTTTTTATGCGACAGTGGGGAAATTCCCACAAACAAAAGCACAAGGAACAACATCAGCCCCAGCAGGAGCAACCGCACCACCAGGATAGTTGAGCTCAAGGACAGTCGCATAAAATTGCAATTTTATATGCAATGTTCATTCGATGTGTAGAAAACAGAAAAGGAAAACCAGTTTTTGTTGTTGAAAGCTCATCATTTCGCTGCGAGGCACTTACAACTTCATCGTATAAGCAGCTCCAGGGCGATTGTTGCAATCATTTCGTAATTGTTGGGTAGCTAGAAATGTGCAAAGTCCTTTGCCGCCGCCAAGCACTGATTGCTACGATTGTGACTAGACACTTTTGTGCCTGTCCATAACCAAGCATATACATATTCACTTGATATCGGTCATTATATTCCCATAATTGCAGTGCTCATAATTGACTTTTTTGCAGCCAAAAGGTTGGACATATGCTGATCCGCTGGGATAGCTGGATCTTGCGCAAGCCAGACCTAATATTGCTGTGCATCCGTTGGCACACCCTAGAGCAGGTTGGTGGCCGCAGTGGCCTTCAAGCGATTGCCTAGAATGCACCAAGTCATGGGGCATAAATCTAGTTCACTGACAAATGTCTTGAATTTTGGTGAGAAATTCACTAACCATTTGTCAGTGTGAGTGTATTAATGTTGTTTTGTGCGATTTTTAATTATGAAGCCTACACACTTCCACGACCAAGTGGAGTTGCCTGCCAAAGTGAACGTCACATTTTCGAATCGCAGCCCCTTTTCTGTTCAGTCATCGTTCTTTTTCAAGTCCGTCCGCCCCTCGAAAATTGCAACCAAACTAGACATTCGCTAACGCGAATGATGAACAAGTTGTTTGTTTATCTAAATACATTTATGATAAGTGACTTTTGTTCTGCGAGAGTGACTGGGGCAAGGTCAAATTCCTAAAATGAGACACAAAGTAATGGAATTACAGTATACATGTACATATATATTGTATACTTGAGTCAGGATTACAATACATTTCAAATATATAAGTGCTATCCGGTTTCTTTCCAACTCTGAAACTCTAATTGCCAAATTTTATATATTTTCTTATTTTAAAGAAATTTATTAAACTGGTTTTTCTTTATTGTATTTTAGGAACCCCATTAATATTACTTAATTAAATTAAAAAATATTTAACCGCAAGCTATTTGAGATTTAGTCTCGACTTAAATGTGATTCTTTACTCCACCTAACCAGTTGAAGATGTCTTCTACATTTTGCTCTTTCAAAACACAGCATAGCAAATGCAAACTCATATGCATATTTTTGCCAAAAATTATCAAAAATATATAATAAACAAATGATTCATAATGATTACCGGTTTATAGCAGTCTGGTTGGTGTTCCGTCTCAAAGTCAAGTAACAGAACTTTGAACTTTGGAATGTGATATGGAGCCGGGAGAACAGCAACATATTGAAAGTAGGAGTAAAAATGTGGTGGAATTCTGATCGTGGACATACGAGATTGCAAGGAAAGGTATTCCTGGCGATTAGCGATGGTGATCGTGCTAGATTTTAATGGATATATCTATTGTATTGATAATTTGTAGTTGGGGTTGGCTATTTAAAAACCTATTCCGGTTCCCTCTTCTCCCCTTTTCGAGTGATCTTAAAAACTTCGCAGATAAAGTAATTAAATAAAAGATATTTTGTGTCAGTTAAAATAACATCTTGTTTTCATTTCGAGCCAAAAAACTGAATCCAGATTTGCCAAAATGAATGTCCGATTGACGGCAGTGATTGTTCAAGTTCAAGTCATCGTAATCTAACCAAACTTTACCGGTTTACCGGTTGATCCAATGTCATCTGAAATATGAATTCGAGAAAACGAAATGATATGCAAATAAAGAACTCTTGATTTATTTCCTCCGCCGATATGTACTAACAGCTATTTTATGGCCACTTAGCACACCCAAATAACCAGTTATGGGAAGTTTCCACTTTTATTTCGACGAAGACACCATCAATGCCTCTCTCTCTTTATACCACTGTATTGGGGGTATTCACAAGATAAGCCTGTTTTGGGTGTGTACCCAACCCCATTCTAAACAAATATTGTACATTTGGCATTTTTCTTATGTGAGTTCTTCAATTCTTAAACAAGCGACGTTTAAATGCAAATCAGTTTGAGCTTAAGCTTTGCCTTCGCACCAATCACCAACCACCAAAACCAAACACCGGTTCCCAATCTCTCGTCTTGATGGGTGATAGAAGAGTCACAGCTCTATTTTGCATATGAAATCTGTATGTACAAAGTCTTTCATATTTAAAAATACCGATGCCTATGCTGTGCAGATATCACTCCAGGTAATGAGCTAAAAACGCGCTGCTATTCAAATATTTGTCTCACCTTCCCCTTTTCGCATAATTTTTGAACGCCGCCGAGCGGCATGTCGTAGGCCTTTTCAAAGTAGTTGGAGCAATTTGGCCTCCAATTAGTGAGCACATTTCGAAATCCAATGTAAATAAATAGAACTTTCGTCCACCCATACATATGTACGCATAAATATACATAAGTTGTCGCAGGCCCCAAACACTCCACTCCCTCCGCGGACTGACGTCACTGATCAGTATTATTATGCGATAATCAGCTTGACATTACTACAAAATCAGGCAATAAATTCTAGACACGCGTCGCGATGGCTCAATGGAAGAAGCAAAGCTTTTTGTTCTCGGCCCAAGCTGCTTACCATTTTTGGGTGTCGCACACATGGCGTATACGTAATGTGTGAGTTGCCTATTATGTTGTTGATTGATGCCTACATTTTAGCACATTCTGCTTAGGTTTTAGCGTCTAAAGTTTTGATAAGAGACCTTAGCTGAAGCTGAAGCTGAAGGTTGTTAGCAATGATATACACTCGGAAATGCGCAACATGTGCGTATTAAGAGCGTGAAAAGCCGCAGCAACATCGCTAACAACAGCGTCACAAAAATATAAAAAGAAAAAAAAACAAACTGATAAATGAAACAAGAGAGCCAGCGGTGGTGTCTGATCAGTCGATTGAATGGACGATCGTTGGTTGCTGTTTCTGCTGCTAGTGTACCTGTATACATTGGACCCAAACCCGAGGCAACGGCAACGCATTTAAAATTGCTACCAAGGTCGCACGTTTTTGAGGAAACGAAAGACACACACAAACACATGGACAAGCGAGATCGAGACGAAGCGAAAGATCTCTTGCACTTTGGAGCAGACGCAGCATCTTGCCTGCCTTTAGGGGCGTGTTTGGACCTGATCGCACGCATGTAAAGTTTATGTTGATGTGTTCCCACAAATCGTTAATATTTATATTACTTTTATACACTGCCAGAAAAATGTGTGCCCTAACGAAAATATGTATACATATAATGATTTTTTTTGTCTTTTTATATTATTTTTGAATATATTCTAGTTGCCTTGGAACATGTGTTTTGGGCAATATTTGTTGTTCTGCAAACTAAATAAATAAACTTTGAAAATGTTTTTCGATTTTTATACTTTGATCATGTTCCTGGATGATGTTTGAACCCGAGGTCCCACATTCCTAATAGAACGACCTTGCCATATAACTTAGATATAAGTTCTGCTTATCAAGATGAGCATGTTCTGGCTTGGCTCAATTATTTTATATTTCTATCATGGAAATTGAATAATTTCAATTCTATATTTTCATAATATTCATAGAGAAGAACTTAACTGTTATTACAAAAGCGAAAGTCAAACATCTGTTCCGCTGAGCCGTCTAAACATTGCGCATTCGTATGTAGATATTTTGTTTTTGCCAATATTGAAATTTAAGTTTTATTGGCTTTAACTATTGACTCAAGGCATTAGCCCAGCCTCAACCTTGAACTGGTGGGCCTGGGTCTAATAAGTAGCTGCTGCATCAAGATAAGTATATGCATACTTATCTACAATTTAAACTTCCGCGAGTTAGTTTGATCAATTCCATTCAGTATACTATCTTGGCATTTTCGATGTTAATCGAGGGTATTTACATACGTATATACAAACATAGATTATTTTCAAATAAGCCAAAAGCCTTCTAGACAATTATAAAGGCATCAGTCAATGATTGACAAGTAGTTCAAAATCAATATCAATACCAAATTCAATTAGAATCCAATATTAGCGTGAGCATTCACGCAATCAGTTTGACCAGTAATATATTCATATAAGTAAAGCTTTTGTTATAAATGAATAAAAGAGAAACACAAAACACATACACACTTGTAATTTTGGTAAAAAGAATGTGCATTATTAACTGCAACTAACGTTCAGAGTATGCAATAGTTGTGTATTTTAGACTTTAGCTTGACGGAATGAAGTTTGTTGCCATTTGGGCTTGCACATTGTCAACCATGTACGCTCTTTGGATTACATTTGCATTACAAAAAAAAAGGGGAAAAAAACAAAAAGAAATTACAAAACTCATTAATATTCTCTTAAAAATTTACATTTGGTTAGGAAAGATTTTCCTCAATATTTACTTATAGAAATACATATATAAACATTGGTTAACGCCTTCTCATAGCCACCTGCCCACACAACGAGCTCTAAGTTCGTTGTTCGAGTCTTTTGTTTAATTTCGTTAATTGGAAATATGCATATGTGCATAATTTCTAAATGAATAGTCAATAATTGCGCGTCACAGATCAGAATTCAGACATCAAAATCTCAATGAATTGAATGTAAACATTTGTTGTAAACAAAACTTAGCTAAGGGCTAAAATTGAAATGCATTTCAGATGCAAAAACCAAAAGAAAAAAGCCAATACGGGGAAAAACAATGCCATAATTAACAGTCTTAGTACTAGATACTAACTCATTTGTTGGAACACAGTCATCATTAATAACATCATCATGCCCATACGTATCACCATTACATATTATTATTATTATTATTAATACTTTTTGTTGTTGCAATTGCAAAGAGTTTGACAAATCATTTGCTCAATACCAAGGGTGCAAAGTTTGGCCAAGTCATTCATCGTGACATATATTTGCTTGTATATTTATTTACCCATGTACAACATTTCCCAATGTCCCCCGGCGAAGCGCGAAAACTTCTGGCCTCCAATATTTGCATCTGTCATCATCGTTACGGCGCGTTGTTCTTGCCGAGTGTCAGAGGAACGTACATATGTAAGTATGTACAGGTGTTTGCTTTGCCATTATTATCAAATTTTGGTGAAAACCTAGAGGTCGTGGCTTGTTAGACAAATACGTCACTTGAAAATCGCGCAGCCGAAGAATTGTGCAACAACCACAACTTCAAGCTCACACGACAATGGAAAATATAATGAAATCAAGTGAAAATTTTATCAGTTTGACGCCAAGTAGTGGGCATGTGGCCGGCCACGCATGTGACCCAAATTGGATTCCGAATTAAAATGCCATTTGACATGGCTAGATGTCTGCAAAGATGTCACCATAGGCCAACCATAGCCACAGTTTCAGATTTAGTCTGGGTCTGGGTGTCGCCGCCGCCAACGTGCGAACGGATGTGCAGCCGAAATCTTTCGTCTTGGGAACTTGATATGAACATAATTGACTGGCTCTGGCTCCTCAACGTCAACTGACCAGCTCTCTGGCTGTTCGCACCAAGAAAACAACAATAAAGTCATAAATAAACAAATTGCGCGCATGCGTGGACTACGCTATATACACCACAGCGTCTTTTTGAAGGGCATTCGGGTCCAAATTACGTATATGTGTATGAAAAATTGGTAACTGGTAAATGTCTGAGCCAAAAAGTTTTTGATAATATATATGTATATATAATTTATGGTGTATGAATATGCATCTGTGTATGTGTGTGTGGATGGCAGAGCATGTGCATGGCCGTTTAGCACTTTTGTGACAGCAGCTGCTTTCTCATCTGAACTTGGCTGAAATCCAAAATGTAACACAAAATTCAGTGCTAAGGGTAAAGTAGTGCTGCTGCTACTGCTGCCTGTTGCTCTTCGTGATGACGATGATGATATAATACCACATGGAATTGCCAATATGTGTAAAACTGCAGCATCCCAAAACGCGGTGTAAAAACTTGTTCAAGTTGCGTAGCTGAAACTACTACTGACATGTCCGCGATGCGTTTTTGCCTTTGTAATTCAACATCAGCAGCATCAGCGGATTACACGATATGCATATGTATATGTAAACTAAAGTTGATCAATCGCCTCTGGGCCATTTACATACATTTATACACATTAGTGGCTTTGATTGACTTAGCTATGGGCTCTGATTTTGACTACGCAAACACAATTTTACAGCTAGTTTGGTAAGCTCCTCCTCACCCCGGCCATCTCCCTGATACTCTCTCCCTATTGTGTTGGAGAGCGTCGTATTACGATTATTTATATATGGACAATATTTGGTCTTTTTTACGCTTATGGTTTGGGCTTGGTGAGGTCGCCAAAAAGTGGCTCACATAAAAATATGCTCATATGTGAAACGTGTTTACATAATTTTGCATAACTTTAACACATTTATGTATGAGTAAATCTGCAATATTGATTCTTAAAGAACTTGCCTTTGTGTGTGTGTGTTTGAATGCGATATAAGATTATAGTTGAATCAATAGTTGCGGCACGACACAGCACACAGCACAATGCATATAAGAATCCCTTAACTAATTCAAAATTAAATCGAAGTAACACAAAATTTTAAATTCTAAAAGAATCCTTTTTGTAACAACAAAGTATTTTGCACACTCAAAAACACGCGGCGTTCAGAACACGGTTGGCGGCTGCCTTTGCCAGCTTCGCGCCTTTGCTTAGCGGTTACTTTGCGATTGAAGCGCCGACAGCAGACTAAACGTCTTCCGGACGTGGCAAGCTGTCTTCTATGCGGTCGCAGACATTGGCGAGAGTCAAGCTCCAAAGCCCCAAAAACACGATTCGTATATTTGCACGAGCACGATAGCTGCCGATCGAGTGGGGAGTGCATGAGTGTGCACCTGTGTGTGTGAGTGCCTATGTGTTGAGCCAATTCTGTCTCTGCTGAGCAGGTGATCGCGATCGCGTGGGGTGCTTTACTGCATGTGTTTATGTATGTGTGCGCGGGCTTAGAAAATTGTTATGCTTGGCTATTGCATGATTTTGAGGGCTACTTCTGGATTCTTTCCCATGAAATTTCATCAAAGAATCTCTCCGTCAAATTAGCTATTAATCGGCGTGCAAATAACTCAGCTAATTTGCAATAAAAAATTAACGCTTAATATGCACTTATGCATACAATTATTAGAAAGCAATAATTTCTATTAATTGCAGACTCTTCAAGTAATTATCAACACCCTCAACGTTTCCTTGTACACTTCGAAAATATATGGCTTACAGTTTGCAAATATATATATATATATTCAAAGACAATTCAGTTTCATTTAAACAAATATAGATTATCTCTAAAACTTCCAATTAAATTTTAAATATTTTTTCTTTTAGGAAAATGTTATATTATCAACATGAAAGTGAAGAGTAAGTGCATAATTCTACTTAAGAATTTTATATTGGATGATTATTACTTATGGAGTTTTGAATCCACAACTAAATTATAGAGCTAGTCTTCGATATTGTATTAATATTTATACTAAGACATCATTATTGAGCAGGCTCAAGGTCATGAAGCAACATTTCAGTGAGTAACAACAGCAAACATGGCAAACATTTTCAACACTAGTCCTTACAGTGGCTGTATACTAAGGTGTTATGGGTTTTGCTTGACATTAACATCTAGACTATATATCTAATTTTGGGTATCTTAAAGAAATCTGTGTCTTGGGTTTCAATGCGTCAGTTGACTCTCTTTGGGTTTGAGTTTTGATATGATTTAAAAAAAAAATTAAAATAGTCGAATTAACGCTGACCACACAATCTATTTTAAGAACTATACGATTCTACAATTATTTCACTTAATAAATACTAACTACATTTTCTTTTTCAAATTTTAAGATGATTTCATAAACATTCCAAATTTGTATGTATTGAAATTGTACACATCTCCTTTAATTATACTTAACAAATACAGAAAATATTACTTAAAACTAAAATTGGGATTTTCTATTTCTATAATAGATTTTCTATTTTCAATAATGTAAGTTTTCAAAATTCCCAAAAATGTTCTAACAATTTAGAACTATGATTTGCTATGTTTTACTATTATATATTGTAATTTTTCACTGTTTCGTTATAAAGGAACTGCGATTTTTTTTCATGTAATTTGTTTTTATTTTTATTGCAAATTGACTTATCTGATTGCATATATGTATATATCTGATTGGATGCAGCTTGTGAGTGGCCGGCAACGAGCAAACTGTTGTCTAGTTGTAAGCATTAGGGCAATCATAATAACCTGCACGATGCCTGCCGCCAACTTGGAGCTGCCAACGTTTATCACTACTGCGGGCCAGAGCCCAGCGGCCCATATGTGCTGCTGAGTGTGCAAATTATTGTGCAATTAAATGGCCCCAAATGCCTCTAAGTCAGCACCAGCAACAACAGCAGAAGCCAGAAAATGTTTGACTGGGGCTGGCAATCCCAGCCAAGCCAAACTAAGGCAAGCCATTCCAAACGTCAGTTGCCACTTGACAACTTTAGCAGCGTCATCGCGCAGTTTCAACGTCATTATGTGTTAAGCGAGTATTGGTATTTTGGAGTGCTCAAGCCTCGGCAATGCATAACAATAAAAATAAAATTTGTAAAAGACAACGCACCACAGCCTGTGAATTTTGACCTGGCTGACATTTGCCTGCAGCTTCAATTCAACAACCGAAAAGCCAGACTGCAATTTGGCTTGCTGTCAAATGTGGGACTCTAACTATTAATTGCTCTATCCACGGCCCGCTCTTTGACGCCCCCAAATGCCTGCATGCATCACAATCGCACTCAATTTAATATCAAGCTTTTCATTCATAGATTTTGGGCTTTGCCTAATTTAGCCGCGGCTACATTTCAGCTTCCGCCATTTTGAAGGTCAGCACTTTGCTGGTTTGTTTGATTTTTTCTTTTTGCATGCTAAGCGCGTGTGTAGTATTGCTTTTTGATATTTAGAGGGTGGGCGGTGGGTTGGTTGTGCTACACGACACTCATTTTTAATATTAAGCAGCGGTGTTTCTTTCTGGCAGACGCGCTGTTACGTTTATACATTTTTTAAACATTATGCGCAGGTGAACGAAACTTGACGCGTGCCGAATTTGTTCAAGTGTTTTAAGTAGTAAGCAAAGTTAAAATGAATTATTTACAAAATGTGCTTTAAAACTTTAAGCAGTTTAAAATGATATCAGGCTTAACTATATTGGGGTATTCTAAAGAATCGGTTAATTGTGACTCAGTTTTTATATAACAAACATTTTATTTGTTGATTAAAATTTGTGCCATCATGCTTAGATGTTTTATTCAAAAAGTTTAAAATTAAATTAAATCAATTTCAAAGTCAATGTCGCCCGAACGGAAACAAAAGACTTAAGACACAAACTAGTGCTGGTCCATAAGCATTTCGCCTGTGTGTGTGTGTGTGTGTCTTTGTATATGCGTATGTATTTGTGTCCTTTAACAAACGCTGCTCATTTAACGACTTGTTCGATTAGTGTCGATTTTTTTCTTTGGTATTTATATATTTATTTTAAAACGTCTTTACATGGCCCGACGAAAAGCAAAAACAAATAAACAAAATAAAAATTGGCAGTCTTTTGTTAAAAGCGTGTTTTTGTTTTGGTACGTTATACGATTTTAATGTTTTTGAACTTGACAAGATATGATAATTTGCATTGAAATGGTAGAATCTGTCGGGTACCATATGCTAATGTCTGCAAAACTTACCGATGTCGATACTTCTGCTCGTTAAGATGTCAAACAAAAAATTCTGTGGGCTCGTTATTTTTAGTACTTTTTGTTACCAATTTCGGCTACATTAAAACTCAATTTATAAATAACATTAAATGCGTGTTAGAGCCGGAAAAAAGACACTATGAGTGGCCAGAGGGAAGTGTAGTTACTCAGCACACTGATTAGAAATCAATGAACCACCGACAAACCATAGACATGCAACGAACGCTGTGGCAGCCTTGACCATAACACTTAAGCGTCAAGGCAACCTTCAAAAGACCAGTTGCTTATGATCATTGTTGTTGCTGTTATTGTCTTTATTTTGCCTATATATCCGTCTATCTTTCTGTTTGCGTTTATTGAATTATACGCATAAAAATCAGCTGCAGAAAACCATCCATAAAGCGCCAACAGCAGCATCGGCTCGGGCTGAGCGTCATGAACTCCAAAACATAACGTTGACGACATTGAACTACGGTTCCAAACTGAGCGGTGCTGACGAGAGATATAGAGAAAGAGCGCATCTCCCTAAAAATTGGGCAAACAATCACGCTAATTGTCGAATTAAATGTAATGAATATAATTACACTTAGCGTGCATTGAGCATACCACAATTGAAAGTGAAAGCCTAGCTTAGACCCGGCCACAGCCACAATTGCCACAGCAACAACAACAACATCATTTTAAGCACGTGTATCGCATCTCACCCACACCCTTGCGAACCCAAGTCAAAATCATGGTCGATGTCGATTGGTGCGATCAACTAACGCTGATCCATAAATATAACTAGTTGACATGGACTGCACAATTTTGCTCGTCAATGAAAACAATAAAAACAAGATAGCCAGCCGAATGCCCTTACTTAAACATTTCCAGAACATCCCCCTTTAAAGCAAGCCGAGTAAGATTAATTTTAAAGCACACGTCTATCGAATACCTTTAAAAAGAAATTATGACTGTAGCTTTGGCATATATCGTTATTTAGATCGATTTTTTCCAGAAAGACTATAAAGTACTTGAATCGTTGTCAGTTGAAGTGGCGCAGTCGACTTCGTGGTGGAATAGCTCCACAATAGCTAGCTCGAGGTCGTATTGAGATGAAAAGCACCCTGTTGTTAAATACAGTTAGAACCGAAATCATGAAGTCCGATGGACTTCTAATGCAGCTCAAGTGCTCACAAACTAAATAAGAGAGATGCAATGCCGAAGCTTATATACCTGTTACATTAAAATATATGTTGTAACAAAGGGAAGATCTAGTCTGTTAGCGGGCTTCTGTATCCCGTTCCACGGCACTGTATGAAGGGTTAATTCAGTGGGTAGACAGGGCAGGAGTATTTAGCAACTCCTCCTACCTGTGATTGGGCTACTGCATCGTGTTCTCGTTCCGCAGCAGGATATCATAAGCTCCTGTTCCTTCGACGCTGGTATTGGAGATCGCATTGCTCCTGTGTTACTCCAGACATTATCAAAGAAAAACCTTCAATCATTATAACTGCCCACATTTTACAAATATCATTAAAAATGAATATACCCTCTGTAAGTGTATTACATTTTTTCAGACCGCATCGATTTGCAAAATCGCCAAAAACATTTCGCAAAGATGTATGTGAGTTAACTTATGCATCTGTTTATGTTTTGATCTTCATTTGCTTCGGATGGCATACTTTGTGTACCCTAATCCAGCGTTTGAGGTCAACAAACGATAGAGATAAAAAACATATAAATATATATACACATACATGTACATACTTATACATATATATTAGTGTATATCAGCTTCCACGCATTCCGCCGTATAAAGGTATTCGGGTTTGGTTAAGGCACCTTTTCGTAGCTCAAACTAAATTGCGGTACATTATTGAATTTGTGACACTTTTTTATTTCATTCTTATTTTTGGTAGGCGACTTCCGGTTTGGTTACTCATATTTGGCCAGTCATTTAAATGTCTGCGGCTGAACTTGAAAGTGACCAAAGCCTTTTGCATTAAATTAAATCAGTCGACACGTGTCACTTGGCTTAAACGCCGATTATTGGCAATACAATTTAATAATCTCGAGAAGATTGAAACCGGCACAAATACAAAGCAATGACACGGCATAGAATAGAAGGCGAGGGCACCTATGAAGAGTAGACCACGGTTGATCAGTCGATCAAGCGGGTCAAAGTCAACTCTTGAGTCGAATTTTGCGCAGTCATCATCATCAAGCAATTTGCCTTCACCTCACTTAGCTGAACAAGACGGCGCTTCTATTTTAAACTTACATATGATAAAATCCAAAATGCGTAACAAATGTGGGCAATTGTGGTCCAGAATAGAAATTCTAAATTCAAAAAGATATATAAGTACATTTTGCATATATGTATATATATATATATATATATATATATATATATATATATATACGTGTGACTCAGTTATACACAAACTTGAAGATATACATAAATAAAATTTATGACTACAAATCTCTTGGATGCATTTGACTCGCTAAAATTTATGGAAATCCTATTCCATTGCTTAAGGTTGATAGACGGATCTAAACTCAAGGAGCCTATACTACAGTGGTCGGTAAGCTCTTATATATTAGGTATAGCGTTAGGGTCAAAAAGTGCGGCTCTTGATATTTCCGGGCAAAACTTAAGCTTCGTGTTTGTTTCTACAACGCAATCCCAAAACGTGACTGTATTTTGTGCCCGCCACTGCTACACGAAATAGCAGTTCGATACCGAAATAATAAAATAAGAAAGGCGATCTTGCTAAGGCTTTGCAGAGGAGCATATACTATTGACATAAGCATTATCTATATAAATATATAAGTCCAAGTGAAATCTGGATCAGTCATAAAGTTTTCCACATCAAGACCAGTTTCGCAAATATATTAATTAAGGTTTAGTTGGTGAGAAGATGAAGTTTTGAAAGAGTATTGTTATCTCATTCTCCCTTATTTTTATATTTGTAAATAATGACAATGCTGTGTGACAATATCCCTGAAACTAGTTGGCAACGCGTGCTAAATCTGATCACACTTGTAACAAAGCTTGGTGTTTATTTTATGAGCGAGTTTTAAAATTTTATTTGACCATATAGGATGGCATTCGATAAAATCTCTGCTTTGTATCTTCTAAGATTGGGAGGTTGATTCCGATAGACGGATAGATACACTTATTTTGATAAGTCCGGCCTATCCCTAACTTATACGAGTTCAAAAAGTAAGGTTACTTTTCAAGTAGATTCGATTATCGATTTTTTGCTGTTGTGTTGGTACATATGTCCAGAACATATGTTCACAGTTTCAAGTACATAGCATACTTAGTTTGTTTTTGACAGATAAAAAGGTTAGACGTATTTTGGTGTCCACGGCGATTTTGTATTTTTTCGCTCTTGGCTCTTCTGCGTGCTTCGATTGGGCTTTGGTTCCGACCTCATAGCCATATACCCATGATTCGTCACCAGCTATGACCCTTTTGACCAAATCAGGATCATCACTGACGTCATTCTAGAGCTCCTGAGTGATGCTCATGCGACGGTTCTTCTGATCAAAATTCAGATGTTTCGGAACAAACTTCGCTGACTCACGTCTCACGCCCAAAGCATCCGAAAAATTTTTATGACACGAGACGACTGATATGCAAACATCCTCAGAAACTTCTCTTATGGTAAATCGACGTTTTTCAAAAACAATTTTCTTCACAGCTTTTTCTGTTGTTGATGTGCTGGAGCGTTGCAACGCGAGGTTCGTCGTTGGCATCTTCTTTGCCATCTTGGAAGAGTTTGTACCACTTGTAAACATTTTTTTATACTTAGAGCGGACTCTCCGTACGCCACTGTCAACATTTCAAGTTTTTTTGGAGCCCTTGATTCCATTTTTCACAGAAAAATTTGATGCAAATTCATTGCTCCATTTTTTATTATAAAAGAAAATCGCCGAGCACAACAAAATACGTCTAACCTTTTTATATGTCAAAAATAAACTAAGTATGCTACGTACTTGAACTGTGAACTTGTGTTCGGGGCATGTGTACCAACACACCATAAAATCGATAATCGCATGTACGTTGCCCGCGAAATTGTAGCCACCTTACTTTTTTAACACACCTCGTATTTGCAATAACTTTGATAAACTTCATATCAATAGCCTTATTACTTAGAGGTTCTTAATCATCATTTAAGTTGGTATAACTTATATACGACAAGATTATTAATATTTTCTAAATTACATTTATTCTATTTTTTTCAATTGAGTTTAAAGAATTTTCAATAAATTAGATAAAATTTTATTTAAAATTAATTTCGCTTTTGTCAACTTAATGGCTGATGCCATTATGTTTATGTTAAGTATGCTTAAGCGGTACAAACGGCTTGATATTTAAAGTCTTATTTCAGTTTTATTGTTTTGGTTTGCATAAGGTTTGCTATAGATTCGCAAATGTAATGCGGTTGGCTGATACAAATGTTTTCGTTGTTTATAAGTGTGTCTATATGTTGAGGTTTGAAAATGCAATCAGTATATATGGGAATATAACGAATTTTATAATCCTGCTAATTAAAAAAAAGTAACGCCTAAAATAGATATTGTTTCTCTCAGCCTCTGGCCCTGACCGCAGCTGCGGTAGTTTATATTTGATTACTGAAAGAGAGAGAGAGAATGATTCAACTAAAAACAAAAATTAAAGAAAATAAAAATATATAATAGCTTTCATAAATAATCATACATTATCTTTAATTATACTATTCCAGAAATTGCATTCGATAATAATAAATGGTTTTTGCTCATTTTGCAAATTTTGTGATAGTGCAACTTTATGATTTTGCTATGTTGCATGTGTGCGGAAGTCAATGTTTCAAGGATGCGTGTGCTTTTGTATGTAGTATCTATGTGTGTACGTGTAAATATATATATCGAATAACAAGATACAAATGCTCGCCGAACGCTAAAGCAGCTGCATTGTATAAACTGCGCTAAATCGCAACTTTGTGAATGTGTAGGTATGTGTAGATGTGGACTGTGAGTGTGCGTGTGTGATGATTGTATCCTTGGTCTCAACAGTAGCTTCTAGAAGGTGATTGGTTCAATAGGGACTGTGCATTCGCCGACAGTTACACGATACATGGCCATCTCAGAGATTCCGTGGTAGTGCACAAAGGCCGCGGCAATGACGAGCACATGAAACAGCTGATGCGATTGGAACTGGAAGAGGCATTGATTTGTTAGCATACTTGATCAAACATCAGTTGACGTTCAAGGTCAATCTTACCCAAATATCGAATTTGCCTGGAAACCAGCGTTCAGGCACACGCAGAGCGTATAGCAAAGCGCCAACGATGTAGAGAGTACCTGGAGGTGAAATACAGCCGTAACCAAATTTGTCAATATGACCAATATGGGACTCTCTTACCCATAAGTATAAGCCAACCAAGACTAGCACGGCTGATCTGGCTAAGCCAACCCTCCATGATGCTGTAGTGCACAGCCGGAATAACGCCTGAGAGGCCAAAGCACATAAATACGCCCGCACGCAATGGACGCAGGGACGGCTCCGAAAACTTGTCCCACAGCGAGACAATGATGGACAAGCAGCCAAGCACAGAAACCACAGATAGATAGATCACCTTCGGCTGGTAATGGCAATAGAAGCCATAGTACAGCCAAGGCACAAAGGAGCCCATGATGAGCAGCGCAATTCCACAGTAATCCAGCCTGCAGGTGAATGAGCAAAATCAAGCATTAGCGTGTTACAAGTAAAGATTGAATTTGACGCCACTTACTTTGAGAACAGTCTTCCAACCTCAACCGAATGACAGCTTAACGTATGAAAGGCAAATGAGAACCCCAGACAGATGATGGCGCCCATAAAGAAAGCGCCGAAGACTATCTTTTCCTGAAATTGAATCTCAGCCGATGGGCGCGTTGTGAAGTACAGTGCTACGCCAATGAAGGCGATGCAACCCAGCAGATGTGTCCAGATATTGCCCGTCTCTGTGTGCACGCGAAATATGGATTTGAAGCAAGCACGGAATGAGGGCAATGGCGGACGATGGCCACGGTGAAGGAAATCGTTATCCTGCAGCCAGTTGGGTAAGTTTTTGTAGTGGCACACCTTCCAGCTGGCCTCCCACACCTGTTTAACGAAAAAGACAACCAAGATTAGAAGTGGCTAGACGATAACGCAATATGTACACATAGCTGCATTTAAAACGTAAAAAAAACTACTCCTAACCAACCCCTTATCTCTGCCTATTGCAAGCAATTCAATTGGCAGGCAAAAACAAACCACATATGTTCATTAACATAATTTATTGCGACATTAAATGCTTAGGAAATATTCTGGATCTGGATCTTTCTTGATGGGATATAAAGCTTGCTTACCTTGCGGACGAACTCCTCGGCCTGCTCAGCGGCATTGTGGGCCAAGGCGCCGAGATCAATCTCGTCAGAGAGCACACCGGCTTTTAGTACTTCCGTCATCTGTGGCAGAGAAATTGATAAGAGTTCAGCACATTATTCAACCGGATCTAAATGTTATAAACTTAAATCTAAGTACAGATTCTGGTATGTAGACACAATTTGAATTTTATTCTGGGACTAACATCTTCTTCGCTTGCTTGCTGCTCAACTGCGTGTTCGTCCGGCAGCTTCTTGTATGATTCCAAGTGCGAACCGTCCCCGCACGCCTCTGGCTTGCCCGAGCACAGCACAACATCGAGGCAATTTTGAGTTTGGGTTTGGATTTGTGTTTTGCTTGGCATCTTGAATGGCTCTACCAGGAGTTCATCGAAATGTATAACTAAACAAGTGCACGCCACGACGAGCGTACGTAATTTGAAGCGCCTTTCATTCGCATGCTTAGTTGAAACACTTTCTTGGCGGAACCAAAAAACGCAAACGCAGACCGCGATTAGATAAGAGTGTTCCAAACTGTTCGACAGGCGCTCTATCAACGCCACATCTGACATCGCAACACGACGACGAGTCGAGTGCTTCATTTACTTGTGTCTACCTCTGCCGTTCAACAGTTGCCAAACTGTTGCCCTAAGCAGCTGTTGTGCGCTTAATCCGGACCTGACCCTACAAGCTGAGCGTGTAACACAAAACGCGCTAATTGCTGACACCATAAGCAAGACACAGCTAGAAGAGCAGACGCGTCCAGAGCCTGTATATGCGTATGGTATGCTGTGGACCAGATTATTCTCATAAAATGCTTTCCGATCCGGTTGTAACCAAGCAATGTGGCATTACTTGCATTGCCAATGCAAGTTAGTGTAAATTATAGCCAATGAAAAACAAACGCGGGAATCCAAAGGTCTTTAGACGAATGGGTTGATAGGACACAGAAGAGCAAGAGGCGGAGGCGAGGAAGCTGTGTGCAAATTCATTGCAAACGGAGCGATAACCGCATGTCGCTGGGTCAGTGATAACGCATTCGCTTTCCAGCGCAAATCAATTTTGCACAACAGTTGATTGTGAACATGGTAGGGCGAGGGCTGTTCAATCACTCACCTCGGCTTCAATGAGCTGTGTATCCTCCGGTGTGGAGGGCAGCGGGCAGCCAGCATCGTCCTCTTCAACGAGCTCATCATCATCGTCGCCAAGTAAATCTAGGTCATTATTGCTGATAGAATCCTCTGGTCCCCAGCCGCGTCGCCTGCGCAATATATTTTTAACTTGCTCGAAAATATCCTCATCATCGTCAATGCTGCTGCACATGCCCTGCACTGCAGTAGTCGTGGTGCTGGTCAACTCGTCCGAGGGCTGACCAGCTGCAGTCGAAGCCTGTGGGCTAGAACTTATGGTTGCGGTGATAGTAGTCTCCTCCACCTCCACGTTCAGCATATCGCTAGCCGAATTATTGGAATCCAGCAAATTAGTGGCCGAATCCATTGCAGATAGTTGTAGCCTCTTAGCAAGTGCGCTAAAAGCAATCGAAGAGATGTTGAAAAACTTTAAATTTTGATTCAATTACGAAAATGTTAAAAATATAAATAATCTAATGCGGAACAATGGTTGACTTTTTGGAAATATTATACAGTACATACTACGTACATGTTTACATACATATGAATATACTTGTTGACTTTATTGTAGTTGTAGCACTGCCAAAGCAATTGCTTTGTGAAACCTTTGTATCGACGCCCCTTGGGCCCCGTGCTTAGGCGTGAATATGTGTGTGTGTGTCACTTGTGTGGTTGTATGTGTATCTACGTTTGATTTGTTAATTAGCAACCTAGCTGGCCTAACGAGCTACATATTGCCAGTGGAGCCGTCAAAACACAGTAAACAAAATACAGCAACAAGCTATTAAAGTTTTACATAAGAGCACAAAGTCCCCCCGCTTGACGGATTTCGGTGCCCAGAGTGGAGCAATTGGGTGGCATTGTCGATTCCTTGGTGTAAATCGGTACTGGAGGGGGGGTTGTGGTGGTTGGTATTGCAGCATGTGCGCATTAGGGCAGTCCTTTTCATTGATAAACAGTAGACATTTTGCAACCCTTAGCTCTGCCCACTCATTGAAGATTTTCGGTAATGTCATACATACGTCAGCAATTAACCCAACACCTGCACCTGTACTGACTGTTGGGCCGAGGCAGCATATCTGTTAATCACATCAGTGAAGCATGGTAAACTGTAGATCCGTTTCATATAATTTGGGTTTATTGAGGCCACTAAGGCACATTTAACTAAAAATAGTCACTTTCCGCTTAACTAAACTTACTTGAAAATCTTCACGCAGAATATTGCAGCTACTTCAGAGTACGTAGTCGCAGTTGGCTTTACCTTAGGTAAAGGCGAAGTTAACCCTGACGCTGGGTAAATGTTTAAGAACTTAACTAATTAAAAAGACTTTCTTCATATGTTTTTCTTAGTCGTATCGATTAGGAATGTTGATTTTATATCGATACCAGCGATATGTTGCAAACACGTGTGCGATATTTCATACAAAAATAGCGGGTAAGATATCGTACTATGATGTTATTATTACCGATATTAATTAAGCAACACACATATTTGTTACAAGCAGATTATATATAAATATGTCCAAGTCGCAGTTTACTATTTAAAATAGCTATTCTATGAGTGTCACTATTGACACTATTGAGTGTCATGTTCGAATTTACAGATGAACATATGCAATTTTTTGTTCAGAAATCACAAGTACGCTATAGTCGACAGTTTAATACCCTGTATCAAATAAACAAATAGCAGACCGATCCTGATCACATTCGGTCAAGGGAGCTATGGTCTCTTAAAATGGACCAAAGCCAGGTTAGGATTGATTTCAATCGAAAACAAGGAAGGCCATTCGGCTTGCCGAAGCTTTTATATCATTCACAATGCAAATATATAATATAGATGTTCAACTTTATTTGTACACGCATTATAGTAAAAGTTATTCCTCATATATGTTTTTTTTTGTTTTATTTGATGATGAAATATGATTAGTTGTCATGCTGATCCAGAATTTATATATATTATGGGGTCTGCCACTGACATGCCCATTTTTAACTATTCCGTACATTGAAACAAATGTTTCTATAACTTGGGTAAGAAGAATCTTGAATATATCTTTAAGAAAACATATCGACTATGTATATATATATTGATATCGTTACGCTAAATAAACGTACAGTCACATGGACCGAATCCAGGCATGCCGATTCGTGCCTTGGGTCTGTCAAAAAACCATGTTAATTTTTCAAACTATAAAATCTTCAGACTGGGCCTAGAATGGCAATAAAAATTGTTCACATGTTTGCCTGCAGATTCTCGGGACGACCAATTTTCGGTATTTTTGTGCGCCAAAAATCGGTTCGTATGATAGCACTTTTAATCATCACATTAAAAAACAAAGTTATCGATTTGATATCGCTATCGCAACTTAGCGAGATATGCCAGATGGAAAATTCGAGTACGGCGGAAAATTTGTTAATTACATCAAGTTTTGACTTATGGCGCGAAGAAAACCGAAGCATAAATATTTTAACAGGCTGCGAGGAACTGGACTCACATTTAGGAGGCGGTATTGCAGTCCGTAAAGTGACGGAATTGGTTGGAAAGCCAGGAACAGGCAAGACCCAAATGTGGTAAGTTACCTATTTTAAATATTTGATTCAAGTGAAATAAATGTGACTTTTACATATAGCCTTCAGCTGTGCCTCAATGTGCAAAGGCCCAAAAGTATTGGTGGTCTTGAAGGTGCAGCGTTATATATAGACACCCGGCAGGACTTTCATCCTGATAGACTACAAGGTGGGTCGAATGAAAAACAGAAATGTAAGTATTAAAAAACATAATGTGTGGTGTACTGTCTTCACAGAGTTGGCCATAGATCTGGAGCAACGCCTGGCGCATAGGACACCTACATTTAATGCTGAGAAAATGCTGCAAAGTGTGTACTATGTTAGCTGTACCAGTGCAGCCCAACTTACGGCCAGCATATTGAGCTTCCACAGGTATTTGGTTGCGCAGCCAAATGTACATATGTATAGCAGACACAGTTTACTGAAGTCCACCTCCTAACTGTCCAAATGTCTACACTTGCAGCTAAAACTGATTGTGATCGATTCCCTTTCATTTGCAATGCGCATGCTGGAGGATGTCTCCGAACGTACCTCGCTGTTGCTGGAGCTACACGAAAGCATGCGTCAACTGCTGCGCCAGCACGAGGTTGCGGTAAGCCTTATAAGTGAGTTTATACCTATTAGATCACACTTAATATACACTGTGCTCCGCAGTTGGTCATTACAAACGAGCTGACACATCGACTCAATGGCGGGCACTTTAGTGTGGCGCCAGCCCTGGGGGACATGCATTCACATTTCGTCAATGAACGCATCTGGTGTAACCAAGGACAGTGGTCTCTGGGAAAAACGTTGGAAACCACCAGACTGATTAGAAAGTGAGATGAGATGATATTCAACAGCTTACATTTACACTGTGATATATACTGAGGAAACACGCTTCTGGTATATGAATGCCAGCAGGATTCTGTACATTTTTAATGTAGATTAAGTATGAAGCAAATAATTATTTTTAGAAGGTCATTTATTAAATTTCATAACTTGATCAGGATTATGCGAAAAAAACAATATTTAAAAATGAAAACTAAGTTTGCTTCTATTGTAAGCTGTACCAGAGATTAGTTTTTATTTATTGCGAAATCATTAATCTGTTGCATGTCTCTGATCTTTTTTTAAGCATTTCGTACTAAATAAGGTGCCATATTATACCCTTGCAGAGGGTATTATAATTTGTAACGATATTTGTAACGCATAACTGGAAGCATCTTCGTTCACATAAAGTGTATATATAAGCATGATAAGCCTAGTCTATATAGCCATGTCCGTCCGTCTGTTTCCATGCGAACTAGTCTCTCAGTTTAGGAGTTCAAATTTGTACCTTAAACTTATTTCTGCTGTAAGCTGTCAAAGCTGTCAAAATCGTCCAGATTGGACCATTATATCATATAGTTCCCATATAACCGACCGATTCGGAATGAACTCTTAGTACAGCGAAATTGGTAGTTTTTTATTCAAATTGAACAAAATTTTAGAAGCTTCTACGTCTGCTGACCTCATTAGATCCAGATGGGATCACTATATCACTCCCATATAACTGACTGATTGGGTATGAACTTTTAGTGTACCGATTTATTTTTCTTTTTGTCCGAATGGAACCAAATTTTGTAAATGTCAGTTTTAGAAGCGTCCACGTATGTTGATCGAATTTCAAAAGAATTTGCAACGGTATGTGGGCCTTCCGGTTACCCGAAGTTAGCCTTTCTCTCTTGTTTATATTAAATTTTTGGTGCACTAAACCATATCAAAGTTGTCCAAGTAGTGTCTCTTTTTTGTGGGTCATGTCATAACAATATATCACATCACACACTAACCGGCTGCATAAATTTGCCTTTCAAAGCAACCAATGACAAATTCTGTTCAACTCGGCCAAGTCGCCTCTTTTGGCTGCGGCTTTTAACATAAGATGAACCATAACAACAACAACGACAAAAACAGGATGCTGAGCCGCTTGCCATAATTCGTAGCGACACAGAAAGCAGGAGCGCACAACTAGCACACCCAGTTGAAGTTGCCATCTCGGCCAGCTGGTGAGCTGCTAAAAGTAACGCCAAGATGACGACGACACTATCAATGGCCGCCATTGCAGATTGACAGGCGAGCACAGGCACAGGCCTGATTTATGCCCGCAGCCAAGGAATGTGGCAAAGTGTAAAAATGTTTACACACACTCGCGTACGGCGACACCCAAAACACAAAGTAGAGTGGCGGGGAAGGAGATGGAGGACGCTGTGGTTTAACCAAGCCAGCCAGCCAGTCACGCATATGCAGCGACAACTAATTCAATTTCCACTTGCCGTTCATGGAGACGGATGCCAAGGAGGCGGCTGTTTAGCCAAGTGTGCACGCCTAATTGGTAATGCGATCGGCTTTATTGAGGCACTGGTACTGGCATTGGCTGGATCAGGCGCAGGCGCTGCTGCAGCTGACTGTGCAGATTGCAGTCGAGGCAGTCGCTTTCGTAGGCTATCGCTGTCGCTCAGCGCAAATCCCATTACGTGCAATCCGTTTCGAGCCATAAACATGTAACTCCAGCTGCAGCCCGTTGCCCCCCTCATCAGCCAGCATCAGCAGAGTCACAAGTTTCCCGGCACTGGGCTTAGCTTTGGCTTCGGCATCCAGCAGCGCAACTTGTCGCTCGAACTTAATTGCCTTGGCTGCGCTTATGACTTTCGTGTGCAATGCATCCTCATTCTCTGCCACATCCACATCACCATCGCTGTTGTTGTCTTGGCTGTATTATTAGAAAGTAACTGGCAAAAAGCTATCAGCATCAAGCTCACATCGTCGTCGTCGCCATCATCATCATCCTCAGGCCCAGCGCTCCCTGTCGCTGGCGCTATATTCGACACCGCTTGCCCAGCCATAAATTGCCAAATGCCAGCCCAGCCACCACAGCCACAGTCACGGATGGCCCTGAAATGCACTCATCGCGCCACAAAAACAACATTAGAAATAGTCTGTTGGCTAATCTACTGAGCTGGTGTGCCATACCGGCGGTAAGCTGCCGAGCTCCAGCTCTTGTGCTGGCAAGTTGAAAGTCCATTTTCCATTTCGTACGGTTTTCAATTAAAACGGAACGGGTTTGCCACGACCTCGCGCGCCCAAAGTTCACAGTTACACAGCCGCTGCGACAACCATGGCCATAGCCATAGCCAAAGCGAGCAACTAATTCCGCAACACCGCATCCGTGTCCGCGCCGATGGCAGCAACCGATAGCACACGAGTCCTGGGTAGCACACTGGAAAAAACATTTCATATGGATGTTATTCTGCTGAAGTTATATATATTTATGTTAGAAAAGGTCATATAAAATGTATGATACAACTAATATTACTTATTTTAAAGACATATGAAATACTCTTACATTTTCTGGTAATAAATTCTTTCTAAAGATGTCGGTTCCCCTTCCATCATTAACGCCAAATTGAAACCTGATGCTTCAGTGGATTTTGTCCGACGTCCCAAGCTTGTAATAGAAGATCAGGTTGCAAAGAACCAGATTGAGCAGCGATATTAGGAGCACTACAAGGATGTTGTATATTTCCAATAACTCAAAAACATATAAACACATATCTTTAGCTTAAAATACTTAAAAATACAGAAATTACAGCAGCCAATTTAGTTGACTTGCGCCCTAAAAGTTAGACTAGCTGGCAGCCAGGTTTATTAATTTGAAGTTCAAGAAAATCATAATTTATAAAAAAAAGTGACCAATTTGAGTTTTGTTAGTCAATGAATTGTTTTTTCATTTATGGCATTTCTCATTTTTCTGAGTGCAGTCGCCACACTGCTTGCACCTTGTGGTGCCCCCATGAGATAATCGAATATTGGTGTCTCAGCCTCTCGGTGCAACAAATACACATTTTCCTGTGCGATTTCGAAGCTAACCGTATTGTTCTGAGAAATTGTTATTAATTGAGTTGTAGCTGTTGTTGGCAACGTTCGATAAGCATATCTGCCAATCGCCAATCTGGCTATGGCACTTTCTAACCATTCAATCGACCTGCCACTAACGCAGTGGGTGGCCACCAGAGCATGACATAATTGCCAATGCTGCTCATTTGCTCAATTTAATTTAGTTTGGCCATCAATAAGACAACGGCGGGGCCATTGGCGATTGGCGATCTCCGCCGCTTGCCCCATTGCCTGCTCATTTGCATATCCGTAATTTATGCTCATCAATTAGCTGATTAATTTATTTGGCGTGAGACGCTAAGCCAGCTCTCAGACATTGGCCACCAGGAGGAGCATCATGATGCTTAAAACGCTTGCCTAATTAGATAAATGTGCTACATTAATGTCGCGTCTGACATTTATAAAGCGTGGTTTTGTGGGGATAAGGTGATGGTTATTTTTTCTTAGCAGCGATCTTTTTTTGGACTTGGGGCTGACGTCAATAACTTAATGGTTGTGGAAGTAGTGCTTATATGTATTGCAATCAAGATTTAGACTGCTCGCAGAGCTGCCAAAGAAGCTACTGACGAGAATTGAACTCTTGGAGGGAGAATGTCTGCTTATTGAATTTCACTGTTGTTCATTGAATTTCAGTTATCTTCTTTTCATCCTTCATTCATTGGCTCCTTTTACACATTCAATGACATCATCAATGCCAAACCAAGGCCAAAATCAAGTTTATGATGATATATTTTTAAATCTTAAAAATACATATTTTCGAATTATATTTTTTTGTGGTCATTATTTGGAAATTCTATGATAAATAGTGGCAACGCCGAATCTTAATATTGTGGCATATTATTCCTTATTTAATGAGAGTATTTGGGTTGTAGCAGGCACTCTCATTTCGAAGTTGAGTTCAGTGTAAGTCAGTCAAAGTTCATCAGAATTTCGATATATTTTGGACTTTATCTTTAGCGTGGCATTATACGATTATCTCATCAGCTCGTCGCAAAATTTATTAACTCTCTTAACCTAAAGCTCAATTGTTAATACTTAGCTTCATTTTCATGTACAACTAATTGTGTAATAAATATCTCGGCCTTTCTTCGCATTGTTTAAGTCCACGGAAACGATTCTCAAATTGCATTTGGTTCTCTTCTTGATGTTATAAGGAAGCCATTGCAGTACATATCACTCCAGATGAAAGCCGTTGCCAATTCTATTAACAGCAGGCTCTGGCCTGATCTGGCCTCATCCTATGTTTGTGTATATGCCAATCAATTCCCACCCAAATTAGCCTTTTAATGTTGCTTATAAATGCCACTTGTCTGAAAACACGGACATGGCTCTAGATCTTGATTGCAGTTAGTCTAGTTTACAATTCAACCATGATATGCCATTTGAGGCCCCAAAGAACAGAGGGAAATGGAAATGAAAATATTTTAATTAAAACACAACTAAACGTTTACTGTAAGCGATGTTATCCTCAGCATTTCATACAAACAACAACAGCAGCTCCAACAAGTTGAGTTGAAAATGGCTACCGGCTGCGTGTCTGGCGCTTCACAGTGCAACAGCAACGGCAATAGCAATTGTTGCATGCGGGAGCTACGATAACAAACGACAACAACAACATCGGCAATATGTGTCGTACAGCGCCTATTTGAATATATATCAAATCAGTTTAAGATAATTTTCTATAACAGCTCGACACAGCAAATAGCGCACATTTGTATGTTTGGCAAGTTTGTTGCCAAAGTCTTTCGTTTTGTCTTTGGCTTTGCCCCGTTGCCATTTTCATTTCGGCGGCCTACAGCAGGAGCAGAAGGAGCAGCAGCTGCCAGTGCATATTTTACGCGCTGCATTGTGGCAAGCGTATCGCAAGGCTCGAAATTAAGTTGTTTTGCATAAAATGGCCATAAAAAGGCGCATGGTAAACGCAACATCAGCAACAACAGGGGCAGCGGGAGCAGCAGCAGCGGAAGAGAGGCAGAGCAAAAGGCAGTTACTGCAGACAGGAGACAGCAATTGTGATTAGAACGACACGACAGGCACGACATGAGTGCAGGGCACAAGACATATGACGCTATGTGCTTGTTGTTGTTGTAGCCTTACGAATATGGACAACAATTGTACGGACAAGAGCGACAACGGCGAAAACAACGAAAATTGCCAACTCAACACGAGCGACGTATGTCATCAAATGGCACTGCCATTAGCAACTGCGATCATGCCTGCCTGACCGGATTCTGTAAGCCTCCGCCACAGCCTCAGATGGTAAGCTTCAGCTTCCTGTTTGCCACGGTAGGCAAATGCTAGGCCAGCTTAAGGCTGCTACTCCTGAGCGGCAGCCGCTTGTTGCAACTATTATCAATTTAAGTTGGCTAATTGGTTTCAAATTTATGGACCTGTATTTGATATTTATGTCGTCTGTTGGCATAGAGCGAGCTGAGATGCGGCGAGTCGAATCGTGGTGAGGTGAGGTAAGGTGAGGTGGCGCGGCGAATGACTCGACCGAGGCAGCGGTTGCGTCTGCAGTGCAATTTCGACTGTCTGCCTGAACCTCTCTGGACCCGCCATCGACATCGCATCGCCATCGTGGCATGCTGCAAACAACGTAATTGGCTTTCAATTTGCAGCAAATTGTTGCAACAGCCACGACAACAACAAGAAGCAGCGATGGCAGCGGCAGCGGCAGAGACCACAGCCGAGCACCACAGAGAAAACATATTTAGATTATAGACGGATAAAGTTTATGTTCGTTCTGTTCTGCTCTTCTCTGGTCCGCTTCGTTCTGTTCTGGCAATGTAAGTTTAGGCTTTGGGCTTTGGGCTGGGCTGATCAAAAGTGTCTGCTTCGTCTTTATTGGCTTCTGCTGCATCTTCTACCATAATTCCACTGAGTTATATGCGCTTCATGTGTGCTGGCTGCGATCCTTCAAAAAGTTGAAAACGTAGCTCGCGTTAATTAAAAAACAACAGCAACAACAACAAGGACTGTAGTAGCAAAAAAGCGCCAAAAATGCCACTAAAATTTCGCTTTGGCCAAAGGGCAGCCGCCTTGTCGAAGACGCAACAACTTTTGCCAACTTAGCTGTTCAATAACTAAATAAAACACTCAGAGAACACGAAGGCCACCGAATGAGGGAAAGGGGTATACGTAGTCACAATCCACAATCAAGCGAAAATTCCTGGCATTTTCTGCTTCATCAACAACGCACAACGCGGCCATTCCGTTTTGTTTTGGGTCGAAATTTACGCAGCTCGGACAGAGCCTTCTGGCTCACCCTGATCAGCAGTTGAGCTTAACTTTCGGTTTGGAATCGGAGTCGGAATCGGCCTTTTGGTATTTTAATTAGAAACCAAACAACGCCAAATGCATTGCTCTTTGCCAATTTCGCTCTCTTTCTTTTATTTTTACTTTGCGTTTTGCAGTGTTTTCTGATGTTTCTGTTGTTGCTGTTGGTTTGCCTGTTGCCTGCTGTTAGCTGTTGTTACTCGTACCTTGATTTGTCTTGTAGCTTCAACTTGCATTTCGATTTTCACATTCAATTAACGCATACTTCAAATGCGGTCGCTTAAAACGCAAACGGAAATATTTTCCTTAAAATTCAGACAACTTGAAATGGCAGGAAATGGCATCGATAGGTTTGTATTTATCTCTCAAATGTACTTATAATGCAGGCAACTTGTCACAAGTTTATAATAGGATTTGCTATGACAATTGACTTCTAATATTTGCATAAGCTATAGAAATACTATAAAATAAAACAGTTTGGAATATGGAAAAAAAAAATATAATGTAGCACAGAATCAGATAGATATGGAGAGCCTATTTATTTTGAGCCACACAGCGGAATACTTCCGAAACGATTGATGAGCTTGGATCTTCTAATGCTCTTTTTGAATGATTATATTTCGAGCAGAGGCATTGTTTAAATTTGAATATCTCCGAATGTAGTTTGTGATTTTGAAATTGATTTATTATCGCTACTGGAAAAACGCATTCGAACAATTTCGACCCGTTTTCTACCAGCCCATTCATCTCTCCCAATTAACAAACCAAGAACTGATTAAGTCATTTATTGCTTTATTGCTGCTAGATCAATGTATAACTGCTTACAATGCACTGGGGCTAGTTTAATATTAATATAATAAATAAATATTACTACAATACAATTCAATATTTATATATAATTATAATACAAATACAATCCTGTCAAATCAGTTGCTTTCAAAATTCGTTCTTAAATTAACTAAGAGTAATTATTGCGAACGTTGTAAACAACTTTTTAAGTTCAACCTAACTTAGGTTTGGGTTTAGGATTTTAGTTTCGATTTATGTATGATGCATGAGTATATATATATGTATATATAATTATACATTCCATCTATAGACAAAATACATTAACGGTAACTGCTACTTTACACTATATACAACTTACAGTTAGCTGCAGAGAGCGCGTTCACGTTCACGTTTCCGATTCCAAAATTTGAAATTTAAATGCTAATTAGTTGAGAACTATGTACAGCTTGAACCTGCCAAAATGTGTGTATGTATTATGTACGAGTATATATATATATATATATATATATATATATATATATATAGTTAGTTGTATTATTTGCGCCTCTGGTTTACAGGTTACACTTAATATCACACTGTGTAGGATGTTGCTTAGCGAAAAGAGAATTACATTCACAAGAGAGCAGCACAGGATGCGGATGCTAACTAAGCAGCCTAACTAAGTAGCTAGCAACTAACTAACTAAGTAACTAAATGGTTGGCTAACCTATACGTAGGCTAATTATGCTACTAATGCACTTGGAAATCGCGCAATGGCTGCAACAGCGCTCCAGGCATACAAGAAATGCAATTCACAATGTCAATGCCAGGAACTTTGAGCGGAAGCGGGTGTCGGGGACTGAGATCGCTTAAAAGACGCCCCCCAGTGTCCCCCAACTCCTAAACGACCACAGTGGCCAGTGCATCGCCGCTGTCATCGCATGCTGGCGGCGGCATTGACTTGCAGTTGATTGAACGCTTGCCAAAGTCCTTGTGCGGACTGTCCAGCGAGCCGACCGTGTTCTTTTTCATGTCCAAGTTCTGCGTCTTGTGCAGCAGTATCTGCGAGCTGCGCTTCTGCGCCTGCTTCAGACCCGTGCTGGCGTCCAGTTCGCGCTCAAAGTCACAGGGCGGGAAGAGTGGCTGGGAACGGTGCAGCGCCGAGCTGCTGGCCGCAGTGGCCAACTCTGGCGCTGGATTCAAACTGAGCTCCATGCCAGAGGCAGCGCGCAATGAACTCGTACTGCCCTTCAGTGGGTTTGTATAGCGTCTCAGATTCTCCTCGTTTTGCAGGTTGTTCGACTTTTCCTCCTCGTGACGCAGCGCGTCTAGTGGCGGAGTTAGATTCATTCCCGAAGTGCTGCGGTAGGCTAAACGCTGCTTCCAATAGAGGCTTATGAATATGGAGAATCCCACTAGAACAATGAAGATGCCGCAGAGCACACCAATCAGCAGGCTGTGGCTATTTCCATCCGCCACACGAGCCGTTTCCAGCTTCACCTCCAATATGGAGGTCAGAGCCGCCAACGTGGCATGCTGCTCACGCCGTTGTATTCCATTCAGCTGACGGGAGCTGAGCAACTCGCCCAGCAAGGTCACCGCCAAAGGCAGTTGCGCATCGTTAAGTTTGCTCGAGGACTGTAGGCCAAAATATTGTAATAGGTGAGTCATTGGCAACAGCGAAGGTCAATCAAACAATCAATCACTTACCACAGTCAGCTCGACGGTGTCGTTGGTGGCCGTCTTGAGATCGCAGAGCACCATCAGCATGCCCTGATCCTGTGTGCCGTCTGCAATATTAGGCAGCTGCTTCACCAGCCTAGCTGCCAGCAGCACCCGCACCAGCGAACACAGACCCTCCACAGAGGAGCCCTTGCCTATGCGCTCCACATCCAGCAAAATTGTAAGTCTGGCGCAATTCTCATTGACCAGGGCCTGGTTGGGCCAGCAGCTGGCTTTGGCTGGTAGACGTGGGGGAGCCACACGCCTTGATGGCTCCAGGGCGCGACAATCACCACGCACACTGCAAGGCGGCGCTAGGCAGGTCTCGCTCAGAGCCGGCACACACACCTCATGCTGTTTACAGACGCCCGAGAGATTCGAGGACTTGGAAAGTGGATCCAGCTTGAAGCAGTTGGGCAGGCCACACCATAAATTTGTGCAGAGTGAGGTGCCATTCTCGCAGACGCAGGCATTGCAATGCTCGTCCTCCTCACTGCGCCCGGAGAGGGCAAGGTCCAGCCAGTTCTTGCTCTGATTGAGGGCAGCATACGGGGAGATTGTGTTGCTGGAATTCAGGCAGGCCGACTTCGGATCGGAGAGCACTGCAAACGAAAAGACAACGAGAAAACATGAAGCTATTGGCCGACCATTACTTTTTAATAATTACTCACATATCTCACAGCGCAATCCATGCCGACCCGGCGGACAGATGCAGCTATAGCCGCCAATTCCATCGATGCAGGTGGCACCTCCTTGGCACGGCTGAGGCGAACATTCGTTTACATTGATGCGGCAATCAGGACCCGAGAAGCCTTGAGCGCATAGGCAACGAAACCAGCCAGCGCCCGACTCACAAGTGCCACCATTATGGCAGGGCTGTCCACGGCACTGGTCGATGGCCTCAGCGCAAAAGAGACCCGTCCAGCCGGGTGCACATCGACAGTGGGGTTGCAGAGCCTTGTCCGGAGCTCCTGGCATGCATGTGCCGCCATTCTGGCACTGACCCGCATAGCAGACTGTGGCTCGTTCCGAGCAGCGTTTTCCTGAAAGCAAACATTAAGATGCGCAAAATGAAAATAAATAACTTTGCCAACGATCATCAGGTGAAAATGGCTCAATGTCCGTATATCCCATCAATGGATGATGTAGAGCGTGTGTGATCTTAAGAGCGGTTGAAATAAAGTGGACTACATTTCTAGTCACGTCACATGCACAGCTATAACATCAACATATCCAAGATGATTTGGTAAGTTGCGGCCATGGCCAATTCATGGCTCGAACAAATCGAAAAGTAAAAGTTTCCTGACATAGATCGATGTATGCGCATTTAGTTGTATCTGAATCTGTATCTAAATCTATTTACGTATCTGTGACAAAAAAGCGAAACGCGTGAAATATGCAAATCGCAAATTAAAAACAAACGTAAATCATGTACATTTCGACCAGATTTTTGTATATGCGGGTGAATGCGCCCCCCTCTGTGTCTGCCTCTGCCACAAAGAAAGAAAAAAATCAACTCTTAACTGCCAGAAACTGCGACTAACGCGCAGAAATTTCAGTTCACAGCTTCGCCGCATTCGCTTCAAATTGGAGTTGGAGCTAAAGTCGGTAATGACTGCCGACTTTCAGTGTTCAAATAAATTCGACCGACTCGGAAACTGGACGCAACTATGTATGTGTGTATGTGAGCTCTACACTCGCAACCATTTAAAGCCCCCAAAGCGTTGATAATGCGCCAGTCAACCAGTAAGTCTTTGTAGCAGGTTTCTATACACTGACGAAAAGTTGTATAATTTGCTGAGCAGGTTTGTAACGCATCTAAATGCTAGAATAGTCGAGAACATATGTATATAGGTTTTACATGACTTTTCTTGATTAAAGAGTTTGCTAATTTTTCTTTGATGTTCATATACATATGTTACTTCCAAGTTAAAAGAGTATTAACAAATCGACTTTGGAACATGTTCAGTTCACATTTCGTTTGCACTTGTTGCATCGTTTTGACGTTCACTTTGGCGGCCGCTTTAAGCGCTCCTCCAACTCGGCCTCGTCTTCATCTTCGTCTTTAACTCACCTGTCCAGCCCGACATGCACTCGCATGTAAAGTCACCGTCACCGTCAAGGCAAATTCCACCATTTCGACAAGGATTCGGCGAGCATTCGTTGAGATCTGCAGAAAGTTAATGAGTTTGCTGTGTTTGTCTCTGTTTCTGTTTCAGTTTTGTGCTTCCTGCTCGCTGTGCAAGCAGATAATGATTACTCACTGTGCTCGCAGAAGGTGCCGGTGTGGCCCACATGGCATTTGCAGAAGGTGCCCACATCGCTCATCTCACAGCTGCCATGGCCGCTGCAGGGTAACCCGCTCGGTGTGGTTGTTGATGTCGTTGTCGACGTCGTGGTCACATTGCTCGAATTGGTAAAGCAGCCCTCTGTGAAAGAGGAGTCATGATTAGGCTACTTTTAGAGCTGTTAGCTAGTTAAGAGGCTACCCACCATTGCAAGGTGGCTGCGAGCACAGCGGACGCAGCTGTTCGCAGTGCTTGCCCGCTCGATCTGGTGGACAGTGGCAGTAGTAACTGCCGGGCGTATTCAGACAGCGTCCCTGCAGGCAGGGCGAGGGCGTACAGTGATCCTTAGCCTCCTCGCAGAGTGAGCCCGAGTAGCCCAGCGGGCAAATGCAATTAAACTTGCCCACCATATCAACGCATTCGCCGCCATTGCGGCAGGGCGAGTTGGCGCACTCATCAATGTCGGTCTCACAGTCGCGTCCTGTGAAACCTATGGCACAGGCGCAGCGATAGTCGTTGACCAAATCAATGCAGGTGGCTCCGTTCTTGCATTGGCCCACGCAGTCATCTAGGTTCTCAGCGCAAGTGGCACCGCCCCAGCCCTCCAGGCACAAGCACGAGAAGGAGCCAGGCAAATTGAGGCATTCACGCGCATTGATGCAGGGTCCAATCGTCGACGTCACCACGGAGTTTGAGGCGGCCACTGCACTAGTAAGCGCAGCCAGCAAGGCGGCCGAACTGCTCAGATTACTGACCATTATGGCACTGGCCGCCGTAGTGGTCAGCAGCGTGCTCGTTGGCAGCGATGCCGCATACGACGCCTCGCATTCGTTCACGTCCACCTGGCAGACATCGCCGCGCCACTCTGGCGGGCATTCACAACGAAAGCCGCCGATTAGATCAATGCAAGTGCCACCATGCTCGCAGGGACCCCCGGCGCATTCATCTATATCTACAGGGAAAGGACAGGCAGACGAGGAGACAGAGTTAAAGTTAAAGATTAGTTAAGTGCCATCCCAAGCTGAAGTGCAAATGTGTTGATTTCGTTGTTTAGATCTCTCTTTCTCTCTCCCTCTCAAGTTGAAGCAGCGGCCCTCGTCCAGCAGGTGGCTCAGGCTCTGGCTCGCGCTTAAGCTGAAGTCATTGAACTAAGGCAGGAGATTGTGAGTGAGCCTGGGCCTGAGACTGGAATTGGCGTGCGGATTGGTAGCTGCGTGCATTACTTATCGCTTGCCAGAAATCGCCAATCGAGAGGGCTCAGTCTGTCTTCTTCGTTTTCCTTAAGCACGCAACTCATTTGTTTGTTTGGTGATATAACTGATAAGATGATGACCCCCCAAAAAAAGCTGACCCCTGGCCATGCCATTAATAGTGAATAAGGTCAGGAGAATTTTCACATGATATGTGGTTAGATAGATTCAGGAAAAGGATGTCAAGGCTTCTCAGACGGATAATACGAACATATAATTGCTGACATTGTTATAGAGATAGTATGATTGAAGTTCCCCGCAACAGTGGAAGGAACTAGCTAATTCATACCATTCATACCAGGGTACAAATTTTGCTGTATCTTGATAGAATTTCTTAATTTCCTCTCATCTCGTATCTGAGATAAGCAAAAATAAATCAATTTCAAGATGAAGGCTAACGATATTTCTATCGATCTCTATCTGCCTTATAGGAGCAGTAATTCTTTGTACATTCTACGTTTCTCATTTTAAAATAATTTATGCTCTATTAGTGTATTAATGAATTTCATAATTTTAAACTAATTTTGAGGCACACGCCTACTCCAATGCCGTTTGAAGGCAGCAAGTTCGTTGCCTAAGTCTTTCGTTTGTTTTTCTTGCCGGCGGCAACTTAATTAGTTTACTGCAATGGATCACAAAATAGTTTCTGGTGAATGTGTTTTGGTCGTGCTCCAATTGGAATGCAAAACCAAATTTGCCAGACCACCGTGACAACAACAACAACAATAACAGCAACAGAAGTAACTGACTTGTGCATTTGCGTGCTACGTTTCATTTAATTTCGCTACAGTCAAATGCGTGTGTGCCCAATTGCATGATCGAGCGGCAACAATAACAATAATAACAACAACAACAACAAGTGTATCCATATGTATGTATGTATGTGTGGCTAATCGTGTGCTGCAGACGCTAGCCGGCAAATGCGAAAAATTAAATCAAAACTCACTTATTTCACATGTCGGCCCCGTCCAGCCGGGTGCACAGCCGCAAGTAAATTCAGCGGCCAGCTGCTGTGTGCTGGAAGAACTGGCGCTGGCACTGTTGTTGCCAATGTGCAGATCTTGGCGGAGTCCCGGCAGGCCAGCCAGGCTGCGTATTGAGTTGCGACGGCTTATCGGCTTGCCCATGGAGGAGCTCATGCCACGCATGATGCGATATGTTGGCGGCCGTGTTGTATTATTCGTCTGCTGCAAGAAGATGTAGAGGAGCATAGCGAAAGCAGGCGGTGCATATTAAATTATTTTATGGCACTGACTGCGAAAATGTCCATAAATTGAGGTCTTACCTTGAGCGTGCATGTGCCGCCATTACGGCAGGGTTGTGTGGCGCACGGATGCTCCACAATCTCGCACTGCTCGCCCGACAATCCCTCTGCGCATGTGCAGCGATACTGATCGGGTGCGGTGTTCTCACAGGTGCCGCCATGCTTGCAGGGTTCATGGGTGCCGCAGTAATTTAAATCTGACCAAAGAAAAACCAAAGTGAAACTGTGAAATATTCCCCATGCCACGCCGTCGATGATTATCGATGATGCCAGTGCCTATGCTTAGCTTACGCTAATTCTCTATCCCCTTCCCACCGCCGACATCAGACCGGTAATTGGACTTACCTTGATCGCACAATATGCCACCCCAGTTGGTGTCGCAGACACATTTCCAGGCACTGCCATTGCAGGATCCATGCTTGCACCCGGGATAGACCATGCACTCGTTGCACAACGGACCACGCCAGCCAGGTCGACATCTGTGGAGGGAATAAACGCGAACCGAAGAGAAACATGTGATGAGTTATTGAAAAGCGTGTCGATTACAAATCGCTGAAATACGAGCATTAAACTATTTTAAAAGCAAACCCAAATGGACAACAGAACAGCAACATAGTCCTAGCTCGAATTCTGCCTGAGAATTACAAATTGCCCAGGCAAACATGTTCTAATGAAGAAGATAAGTCCAGGCTAAAATTAGTTGCATTGGTTTGTCTTTGATCATCTTCTATAAGAAAACACTTAGCCAATAATGTGACACTTCTGAAAGTGTCGTAGAATTAAGTATAAAATGCAAATTGGCGACGTAACCAAAAGACAATACATTCATCTTCAAGATTATTTATTACGAATAGAGACTTCTGATGAGGTCAACATAGTGACGTTTCAATTTGCATGGGAACGCATCTAACCACCGAATTGGGTCACTCTGAACTTTAGCCTTGATGTAGCATCAAATGCCTATTGGGGAAAAACTATCCATTGCCTCTAAACCATTGCTGTCGGTTGATGTTGCTTTGGCTTGGTTGCGATTTTATCGTTGCAACACGCCAAAGTGCAGGGATCAAAGTTAAATTGCCCGGCCATCGAGTTATCGGCACTAGCCGCCAACCGAGGTGCTAACTCTACAAGCTGGGCATGACGTTGCCAAGCGATAGCCAGGCCCACATCTATAGACCCAGAGACAGAGCTGGGAGTCGGATACGGAGGTAGAGCGAGCTGCAACCACAATGCTGTTCGATGTCTATAATTTATGATTTCATTAAAACAGCAGCCTGTTATCTGTAAACGAATCTATTGCAGGCCAGCAACAGCAACGTGCAACGTGCAAACAGCAAAGTAATTTTTCTTCTGCCTTATAATTGTTGGCAAGGCTCCGCCTGAGAGAGGCTTGAAGCTGTGCGAGAATGGCAACCGCGAACGGAAATCTGCGCCAAGCTGTTGAAGCATTTGACTGGTTTTTTGATGGTTTCTAGGCCACAGTAATTATTGCTATTTAGAATCAGCTCGCCAGGACCAATGCCAAGGCGGTCTTCTAAGTTTATAAAGCGACTTTGACTTGGACTGTCTGACTATGACTCTAGTTGTGGCTGTGGCTGTTGCCGCAGGAGGGGCACAGGCGCTTCATGCAGCAGCAGACACAGACGAGAAATGCAATCATGGCCGCTGGCTCACGTATTCTGTGTTACGCTCGAACATTAACAACGGCAACAACAGCAGAACTGCTCCAACAATAACAGCAACAACAAAAACCACACAAACGTTTTTTCGTGCTGCAACCGCCTGCGGGTATCTACTTGCTGAACAGTTTCCTTGGTTGTGCTAAAGCCAAACCAAAGCCCATGGCATGCCACAGGCCTTTCATATTGTTACTTGCAGTTGCTGTTGAGTTCTGGCAGCGACGGGAATGACGGGCGTGCGGGCGTTTGATTAGCAACCCAAGTGGCATAGAAATGCCTGAGATTTGCTTAGTAGGCTCAAGGATCGCGCTGTTACTTGGAATGGCCAGCAATCGATGTCTGTTGATTGCTGATTATAGTCGGTTACAACTTTATAGCGATGCTTAGAGACTATGGGGCTATCTTATTATGGGCGATTGTGGGAAGTGAGACAATTTAATAAAGAATTTCGAAGTGAAGATTCGGGCGCAATGTGTTGACTTTGATGGGATCAAATGCACATGTAAGATAGTAAACTTTCAATATACATATGTATAATTTAATGAAATGATATCATAAGCAGCTGAAAATATTCTAGTTCATATTGCTTCTTGAACATTTGCTTCATGATCATCATAGCAACTCAAACATTCCCAACGAACGACTGTGACACAAAACTATCTCACACATCCGCTGAATTAAACTGATAGAACTCATTTCTCTGGTTGATCGCATCAGAAAGAAAACTGCTCAAAGCCATTATAACTGTGAGTGTGCTCGTACGTTCGAGTTGGAGCTGCCAATGTTGACCATTTTGAGAGCAAAAATGCCGCCCCAGGGGCCTAGGCGCTGCCATTAAGCGCCTCAAAGTTGTTCGGAACACGCAAAAAGTGTCATAATCACATCGTTAAATGTACATGTATGGGTTGGGTGGGGGGCATAATTACAAAACTTGACTACTTACTCGCATTCTCCGGGTCGATCACACTTGCCGTGGATGGGATCACAGCCAGACTTGCAAATGGCCTCCTCACAGTTGTCACCCTGCCAGCCATTGAGGCAGAGCTTCTGACCCTCAGAGCCGCAGGCATAGTGACCGAACTGATCGTCGCGCGGACGGCAGAAGGTCGTGCAGGTCGTGTTGTAGTAGGTAACGGCGCATTGCACCCGGACGCGGTAGGTGATGCGAGCGTTGCGTCCAATGTGGTCCAGGGTCTTCCATTCGGGCGAAGGCAGTATCACGCCCGAGTATGATGTTTCTTCAATTAACCTTTCCGCATCTGCATTTCGCCATGATTGGTGGATGTGCATGTGGATGCGAGTGGCATGACAATTGTTTAACGACGGCGACGACGAAGACGACGATCATGGTGGCATCAACGTTGGCGTCCGCGTAGGTTAGTAAGGATTGTGCAAAAACGAGAGGCAGAGGACGAAGCAGACAAGACTTTAGACATTGTTGGCCACATTTCGCGCCCAATTGGAGGACGAGGCATGTCGGCTGCTTGATGTTTTTGTTGTTGGCTCTCATTGTTATTAGCCGCTGCTGCTGCTGCTGTTGCGTCTGGGCTGCTTCCGTGCTAATTAAGCCAAATGGTTCGCTCCGCACACGATCAACAAAAGCAGCAGCAAATAACAAGCAGCAGCAACAAGCACAACTACAATTGCCACCGCACTTACCTGGATAGGATGTGTTGTACATGTCCAACGCCTGCAATATCAGCGTAAACGACTTCTGTAATTGAACAAGGCGGTTGCCAGGGGAAGGAAGAAAATCAAAGAAAAGTCAGGTTTAGTTGGGATCACAGCCAAGTTGGAGTACAAAAAAAGAAAAGAAAAAAACTGAGGCTACACTTAGCAAAAAGTTTGATGAAATTTAAGAATGATAGTCCTATTTAACGGCTGACGCTATTGTTCCTATTATGTGGTATATATACTTAAATTAAGAAGTTAGGGAAGCCGATTATAGATCGCATTGTGCTTGTTTTAGGAATGCAAGCGCCTGTTTCAAGAGTTGAATAGAGTTCAAGCGTAGAATGAACAAATATTTCTGTAATCATGTCTCTATTACATTCTTTGTTCTTAATTCAAGTTCTTATTTTTCTAAGTGTACGTGTTCATCTTGGTCTTGGTCTGGGTTTTGTAGTGTTGACGCTAATGGACAGTTTAATCTCAAGTTGCTTTTGGGATGCAAATGAAGACGAAGGTGAACAAACAAACGAGGCAAACAACGACAGACAAAGGCAAATGCGCAAACAAACACTTTAATTTCACGCAAAACTAAAACAACAACAATGGCAACAACAAAACCAAAACAAAGCTCAAGTCCAAAGCCGAAGCAAAGGCGGCCACTTTCTAAACATGGCCAAGGAGTGGGTCGCTGATGGACCACGTTCACATCCACATCTCCGTCTCCACAGATCCGTGTCCCCACGTTCATGTCCATGTCCGTGGCATTGCAAATGCAATTGGCCAAACAAAACAAATTTAGTTTTTTTACTTTTACTCTTTTTTTTGTTTTCTTGGGTTTGGTTCTCTTTGCATTCGCGCATAAAAATTGAAGACTCGCTGTTTGTTGTAATTGCCAACAACTGAGCAGCGGCCGAAGATTTCTCGTGGCGCAAAAAGCAATTAAACGTCCACTGTCATGACTACGACGACGTCGTCTCATTGCGCGGCTGGATGCCAGGAAATGCTCATTTATCCGTTGGTGGAGCTGGCCGAGACGCAGATGGAGGCGTAGGGGGTGGCAGAGCCTACGCTGTCGCAGTCTGACGAGGCGGCGGCGGCTTGCTTATATTCATGTTGGACCTGGCGACGGCGACGCGACACTAAATCAGTCCAAAAGCAGACATTGGCTAATTGCACGCCCAAGACCCTATCGTAGTTGTTGTAGATGCTCTTCGGCGGCGGCAACAACTGCAGCAACAACGTGACACAGTTCGCAAATCCATCCCCAATTGATGACACAGCCCACAGCTTAAATTTCAATTCAATTACCCCTTCCTAAGACCCGGCTCATTGATATCATTGTCATCTGGCTGTGCGTAGTTATACTTGTCAAAAGCTCTCTTGGAGCTCTTCCGGGTGTCCGCACGCTAAAAATCTAGTTTATCTGGGCGCATGGCAATGCCAACGGAAGTTTTTCAATTGAAAATGGCGTTGAATTGGTTTTGGATTTCCATGGCTCCAGCAGACACGTGCCATTGCGCGCAGCTGTCATTGATGGAAATTAGATTGCTTTCAGTTGTTTGTGACATGGTGAATGAAAATGATGGTGAAAACAATTAATAATATTATATATATTTAAGACCAAAAATGTAACCATTTTCTCATATTGTTACTTGAAAAGCAGAATTTTTCTAAAAGCAAGGAAGAATTTCTTAATAAAGTTTACTTTATAATGTTATCTTCAGAGCAAAATTTTAAAAGAGAAGAGTAATGTTTTCTATAGAAATAGTGTCAATTTGAAGATTGTAAGAATATTTGTCCAAGAAAAATACACTTCTTTGTATTTCGAAGAGCCTTTTAATGGAAATTAATCCAGATCAAAGACGGACTTGCACTGCGAAAGCACTTAGAAAAGAGAAAGTAATAAAAGTATGTTTCACTTCCGAGCAGGGTTCACCAGTCATAGCACCAATGCAGACCGAAATCATTCCAAAGTAAAAGCTGTGTAGCTTTTGAGGGGGTGTATTGAAAGCACTCAGCGATATTAAAGAATGATTCCCTCCACAATTTTGCCAACCATCCGAAATTCTTAGTTTGCATTAGAGTTAATTTAGACAGTACAAAACAATTAAATGAAATATTCCAATTTTACCAGCAGTCCCTGCAAATATCTTTCAGCTGCTTGGCTTTTCAGATTTACTCAGACTATGAACTAACATTTTTCTGTTATGTAAAAATTTTTATTCAGAGTTCATGTGTGGTCTCATGTGTGGAAATGGTCATTTCCATCATAGCATCATCATTGCTGGCTACGAACAATTATTTTCAGTAATTCACCAAAACTCGTTTCAAAATATTGAAACTGAAATTTAAATTCTACCCTTAACAATTTGGTGCTGTGTATTTGGGTGTTCAGAAGCCCAAACAGCAATATAAAATGTTAGAACAACTAACCGGTTTGAAAAATCCTTAAATTTCATTTAAAAACATTTTTTCTATTGGCTACTGAAATGTTTACACTCAGTCAAGATCAAGAACCAAACCAATGATCACTTTTAGCCCTAAAAAAAGGTAGAAACAAGCCAAAAATCAGTTATTCAATGGCATTTCCGTACAATAAATGAAAGCATTTGAGTAGTTGGCCAAGTGGCAAGTCCAAAAATGGCACTACGTATAAATCTACTATTTATATCTGAATGTATGTACATTGTATGTACATATATGAGAAGGTAGATTCGTAGTAAATATGGAGCAAGCCCACATCTTTAAAGCTGTGTGTCCGGAGCATCTTGGCGGTAATAGAAAAGTGGAACAAGACTGCCAAAGAGCAGCAAATTCCACTTGATAATTTTTAATGATGGCGCACTCGCACGAGCACTCCAATTCCAACTCGAACTCTGAGCAAACCAAACAATTTGAAAATATTGTCAAGTGAAATGCGTAGATTTACGAGTTTCCCCCGTTTGCCCTGTGCTGATGCTGATGTTGGTGCTGGTGCTGGTGCTGGAGTTTGTTGTGTTTGACAGTTACATTGAAGTCTTCGGAGCTGCTGATGCTGATGCTTGGCGTTGGGTGCTTGATGATGTTATGATGTTGTGTAGTTGCTGCTTCAACTTGTTGCCGCAGTGTCAAGTGTTTGAAGTGTTTCATAAGTCATGTTTATAAGTTTTAACGTGCCATTCACTCAATCAACAGTCAAAGCCAAGTGAAAAAAGTCATTCAATAAAAAGTGGGACAATTGCGACGAAGCATCAGCCAAAGTAATAACAACAGCAACAACATGAAGACAACAATCGCTTATATCGGCAGCTTGATTTTATTTGAAGAATTCGTGTGTTTGTGAAAGGCTTCTTGAGGTTGTCCGTCTGTCTTCCTGTCTGCGTTTTTCGGGGCCCAAGTAAATATTGTTTGTATGCAGAATTTGCCAACGCCGCCGCAAACATTTGCCAGGTTTCGTTATGTGGCACCCAGACACAGAGACAGACCCATTCAAAGGCCCAGGCCCAGGCACTGGCATAGGCACTGGCACAGTCACTGAGTCCGTCCACACATGTGAGCTGCAGGCAAGCCAAGATTAAAGCGAAACCAAAGCGAAGCGTAACGTATCGCCAACGGCCGAGCGACAAGCGCGACAAGGTAAGGTTCCCACGAAACAGGTTGTCCGCACTTCAGGCCACGACACTCTAGCCGGCTTAGAACAGGCGACGGCGACGACTGCGCAGAGCCAGAGCCAGAGACCCAGACCCAAGACTCGACTCTGACGCATGCGACGCCGGCTCAAACACCCTCTACCTCTCTGACTTTAACTTTCCCCCGCAAGTCCAAATTAAGCCAAGTCAAGCCGGGACGTTTAATGTAAACGACGGCGCATGCGCATGCCGACGTCGCAGTTGCTGACGCTGGCCACTTGGCCATTAGTATTAGCTGGCAGCAACGTCTAAGGCGTGTAATTGTTAACCAAGTTAGTGTTGTACATTACCAGAACATTGCCGTTTTTAAACAGCAAAAATTACAACAACAACAACAAAAATAATAAGAGACAGAACCGATAAAAACGTACGTAAAGTAATGAAATTCAACTGGCAGCTACGCCCAGTCGAGTTACATTTACCTCACCTAACATTTACACTTAGAAAAATAAATGTTACAAAGTTGTTTTCTACTGAAAAGAAAAGAAGGAAAGTATCTTGAGAATTGGCAAGAAGAGATTCCGGGCAACGCTAGATGAATAAGGAATTTTTTGCCAACCAAATTGAAATATATTTTAGTAACTTTATTTTTATAGGATTCTTCTCCAAAATGTATGATATCGAATACATTGAAAATACAAAATAAAGGATTGCATAGAAATCCAAATTTTGACATTTTTCGGCTGTGTCTGGCTTGCAATTTTCTTAGGAATTTGCCAATGACAGCTTTTGGCAATTTAACTAAATTAAGGAAGGTTTTTTAGATAAGTCAAGAAATGTAATTTTCATACATTCCATTGGACTCATCTTGTGTCTGTAACAGAGAACTGTATATGAGTTAATTTGATCAGTATGACGAATTTCCAAATTGATTTTCTAAGTGTACTTCATTTAGCTCAGATCGAGGTAAACAGGCAGGCTAGCAGGCCTGTCCCGGCAGCTGGCTGAATTTATGTTTTATGTTTTATAGCGCTGTCGAAGAGAGACACAACGAGAACAGTTGAGCAGTCAAATATGCCACGTTTTAGCAGCCATAAGCCCGCATTATGCGCACTTAATTAATGCCCAAAAAGACGAGGGCAGGCGCAGGAGGGCAGGCAGGCTGGAAGGAAGGCAGGAGATCTGAACCGCACCACCACGAAAGAAGAGGCCGGCTTAAGTCGCAGACGAGAAAAAAGTAAAACATAAAACATAATTTTTAATTGCTTTTTCGGCTACTGCCTGGGCATCGGCACCTTTAGGAGCAGCAGCGAAGTAAGCCGATTTTGTTTAACTCATGTATAAGGTTAAATATACATTTTGGTTAAAGCATTTTGATTTATTTTCGGTCATTCTCTACGCAAGCAGAAGTTAATGGAACCTAGACCTGGACTAAATATTGCAAACCACGCGGCATCGTATGCCAGAATTTTGGGCTACCGGAAACAGTGTCCCAAAGAGAATAAGGCAAAGAATTTGTATGAGGGCGCAAACTAACTCCAAGCAGCTAAAGCTATTTACCCGTTCCTTATCACTGCACTTGGCGTGGCGCGGCGCGTCGCAGTTCGGCACGGGTCTCGGTTGTTGCCAGCATGTTGCCTTATCGCCTGCATTGCCTCTGTGCCCTCTCTGCGGTTAAATCCCCCCATATCTAACTGAGAAATGTGAGCTCGTGCCAAAAGCGTGCCTTTGGGCCTTCTGCACGGCATAGTGCAAGGCAACAGTGAGGGTTTATTAGGGTTATCCAACTTACCGTCCAGCGAAACGTGAAGGGTAACACAATGGCGCCCACGCCCGGATCACTAAGCACAAAGCTGGAACCGCCAAGTATTTTAGTTGTGGAGTTGCCAAACGAACAGCCTGTTGATATGCTGGCGCCCTTCTCTGTGGTTTGGTACTCCTTCAAGCACAGCCGAAATGCGGTTGTACAGGGTGTGCAGCCTGAAATGGAAAGAGGATGAAATGAGTAAGTTTGCCAAATATCTCTTTAAGCAATTGCAAAAAGAATTATAATTTTTGGGGATATTTGTAGGTTTGCCATGAAGCCTCTGAAATGTTGTGAATCATCTACATCTACGTCTTCATGATTAGCATAACGATAGGGGACTAACTGTATTGAACCGCCTTGGAAACTATCGGAATATTCCAGTTGGAAACTGAAAACAAAAACTTGGACTCGCCGGCTCATTTACAAAGATTGAGTTAGTGAAGATATTTTATTAGAATTAAGTAAGCTATCACTGGAGATTCCAATAAAGATCTAAAATCTCATGGTTATTTAAATACAAATAATGATTTTTGTAGACAATTAGCATTTTGTAATGCTTTACATTTGCTGCATATATAAAGTTGATGTTATATCAAAGAGCTGAAATTTAGAGTTTAACTTAGAATAATAAAGCGTCTTTTTTTGAAATCTAACCATATATATTTATTCCAAATTTGAAGAGATTTAATGAATATATATATGATTCGTTTTCTAAGCCCAATTGATGTTTATTAAACACAAATTATGTTCCACAATAAGAACTGCATAATATACCAAATGTGTGCCAAATATCAAGTATATATACTCATACGATACTGATAACAGAAGTGTAAATATAACAATACAATAACAACAGCCTTGACCGCCATACGCATACTCGACAGCGATAAGAGCGTATTAAATAATTTTTAATTTTATAAATTTTTAAATTGTGCCAAAATGATATCAAATAATAACTGCCATATTTTGGGCGTAAATCTTACACAGTTTACCTATAATTGATACAAAGAACTTACCCGTTGTCTTGGTAGATCGCAATTCCTCTGGTAGCCCGCAACAATAGCCGCTTAGTAGATGATTATAGGTATTTGAGATTTCTAATATTTCCAGCTCGAAGTTGCCAGCTGCTGATATCTGTAAAAATCGGAATGGTAAAATGTATATCATCTCAGGCACAGTATGGGCAAAAAGAAGGCAAACCAAGCAACAGCCAAAAACATGTAAACAAATTCCAAAATGTTTTCAAATCAATCACGGCCTATAACGACGGCATCATAAAGCAAGGCAAGTAAGCGTACAAACCAAATTCCAATATAAAACCCCTGACTCTATACCCCTGACCCTAAGCCACATACCTCAAACTCTACAAGATCAAATAATATGCTCAACGCCGTGGTCGCAATCTAGCAGAGTTTGTTGGTTCGCTCGTTGTAAAAGCTAATAAGCCACCTAGGGCGCTCTGATTGGACTACGGCTACGCTCTGGCTATGGCAACGGCTACGGTAGAGGTTTTAATTAAAAACACGAGAAAGAAAATCAAAATCGTTTTGGTAGGCAAATGAAAGGAGCATTTGATAAAGTCTCGAAATTGAAGAATGAATGCTTTGCTTTGCTGCTGCTGCTGCTGTTGCTGTTGTCTTGATAAATCTTCCTACAAATGAAACACGAAAATAATGAGAAATATTTTCCAAACACAAAGCGCCTTAACTGTACACAAGATTGGCCCGACTCGGGTCAGTTAATCAAATGAGATATCCAACAGCTTGTATAATTTAGAATGCTTTTGTATGCCAGTTGGAGCCGAAAGCCAGCAAGTTGGAAGCTATGGCCAAATAGTAGCTATAGCCTAACTATAGTTGCAAATCAAGCGCACATATCGATAGGCGCACTTGCCATAAAATTAATAACACATTAGATCGCCCCACTCCCAGCTCCAGCTTCAGCCGCAGCATCAACAACTCCAATGGCGATCACTGCCGCTTGCAATGCTGTTTGGCCGCTTGGCTGCTTCCCAAGAAATGGCACATAAAGTTTAACTATTTCAGCTTAATGCTTGACCATAACTTAGTTGCTGCCAAGTGCGAGTGCGATTCTCGCACCAACTACTCTACCTATGCCTAGGGGACTGCCTCGGGCAGTAGCCTCTGCCACAGCGGCCGGCTCATGCTATCAACTTTGTATTTTAGGGTTCATTACAAGTTTCGCTGCTCCTTTTGGCTAAAAATATGCTAATGAAAACTTTTAGCTGCATGGCTATTTCAACTTCCACTTTTATGGTTTCATATTTCAGCAAATTTATTGTCAAAGGCGGCCGCACAGTGGTTGACCGCTTGGTAGCCGGCAGCGTTGATAAGTTTATTAGAAATAAATTGCAATTTAGCCAATGGCGGCAGGAGCATGGGGTCTGGAGCCTGGGGTCTGCCAAGACTAACGGCTTTTGCCACTTTTGCAGACGCACTTGGGCGTTCAGTTTTCAGACTGCACCTGTGCTCATGTTTTCAACATAAAAACTGAACACAAACTTCAACTTTAACTTGCAGCTGATGTTGATGTTGAGGCTGAAGTTGTCGGCACGGCCAGCAGCGTGCATCGTTGATCATGCCATAGATCAATCAATGTAGCCAGAGTCAGAATCAGAATCAGAGCCACAGTCAGACTCAGAGCAAAAACCAGAGCTGACTTTTGAGTCTGTCTCTGCTGTTTGATGTGGGGATGTGTGTGTGTCTGTGTGTGTGCTGCACTTCTGATTCTTAACATTTTCTTGTGATTTTCTTTTGTTTGCCGCATGGGTTTGGTATGGTTTGGTTTGGTCAGTGCCCCAGCTACAAGTTGATTGGATTCTTGATCGACACAGCTAACCGGTTTGCTTGCATATATATTTTTATGTATACATTTATATTTACGAGGGTATGTCAGTAAGTTGTTACATAATCGATCTAGTTCAACTCATCCCTGAATGTATGATTATGAAAGTCAATTAAAATGGGCATGCTTTTACCAATGAGCGTTGCTTTTGTTGCGAATTATGTTAGGGTTTGCCATTTCATCACGTTTAAGACCATAAAAAAGCTACCAGGTCGGATGCGGTAGAATGAAGATTCATGAGGAGTTAAGGTTATATGTATTTTGATTGAAAATCTATTGAACTAATTACCAGCATTTGGGTTTTGGTTAACTTCAATCTACAGTACACAGTAGTTAAGTGACACACAGCAGAATAATCATGTAAATTTTCTAATAACGCCTAATAAAACAATGACGGAACAGAAAACTGTTATAAATATAATACAAATTGGGCATTGTATGTGAAAATGTGTCAACTCTAAGAGACTTATTGACAAACCCTCGCCTATGCACATGTGTATGCATCCTGCATGTATATATCTCGTATACGTCCGCTTACTATTTATTTATCACAATTTCTTGGCCCTGGCGTTTTTCATTCATGCGATCGAAGCAGTGGAAGTGCGTCAAGTGCAGCTGCCTCTGGCATTCTCACTGCGCTAATAAACGAGACAAACTTTGACGTAATCAATTCGATTAGATAAGGCCCATGAAATGTTCAAAATAATTGGGGGGGCTAACAAAAAATATATAAAAAAGAAATTAGTAATGCGGCGCCATCATTAAGAATTCAACCAAATAGTTGCTTTCCCTCCAAAGCGGTTTCAAGTCATATCAAGGAAATATAAGCGCACGCTTAATGAAGCTGAAAATGTATGTGAAATTAAATTTTAATTAAATTTTCAACAACGTACGGCAGTTTATTTTGCCATAATGGGATGTAGACGGGGCAACGGCGATGGCGACTGCAATCAGTTTTCGGAGCAACTTCATTTACGAGTAAAGCAGCTGAAAACGTTTTGTTGATGGTAAAAACGTTGCCTTAAATACCAACAAATATTTCAGTATAACGACACCAGCAACCACAACAATAACAAAACGATCGTGGGAGCAGAAGCTGTGGCACTGCGCGATCATTGCAAACTCAGTTTCGCCAACTCATTTCAATGCCTTTCGAAATTTTTATGCAGATCTCTTACGACTGCCGCCGCCGCCAGTTTAATACGCAGCTTATGATCAATAAATGTCAAGTCTTATGATCTTAAGCTTAAGCTTGTGGCTCTTACACATGTCAGTCCCAATCTCCGTCACAGTCTGGCTCATATTTGTTCCTGGCTGCCTGAAAACTGGGTTAATTTGGCCAGCGACACTCATCATCAGCCGAACAATGATCGCACTGCAAACTGTATCTCAGTTGCTGTTGTTGATCTTCAGGTCTTTAGTTAAGGCATTTTCTTGGAAGCTGACCATAAATTGCGGATACAATATATTTAACTTTTATTTGCTTAATTAACAACTAAATAGTTGAGCCAACGAATGCCCCAAACCGTAGACCATTTAGCAATTCAGTCCTAAATGCGGCGACTTTTATCGCCTGGTTTACCCTAAATCAATGCAACTCCAGCCTCAACTCTCTGTGTTGTCTCATAAGACGCTGCAGATAAATGTGTGTAATCAATTTGATTGCCCAGTCTTGGTATAGTCTCACCGCATTCGGATACGGACAGATTCGGATACGGATTCTAATGTCTGCCACCAACTTCGGTTGTGGTTGTGGGATTCTCTCTCTCCCTCTCTCTCTTTGATTCTGGCTGTGGCTGAGGTTTCTGGCGTATTAATCAAATTGTTGTGTTGTTGTGTGTTTATGTTCTCGGTTGCAGCCACGATTAATTTTATGTATTTTTGACCGCTGATGTTGCTGCCTTGCTATGTTGCTGTTTAATTGCCTCACAGACATGGACAGCAGCAGCATCTAAGGTTGGCATCTCAATACATGTTTAGGCACTTTGTGTAACACTTTATGACCCTCCAAGGGAACAGTGGAACGGGCCTCTACCGTTTTTCTAGTTGTTGCTGCTACAGTAATTGGTGAATAACTCTTTCAGCTATTCCACACTTGGAAGAAATGTTGAAAATCCTTTTTGTATTTAAAAAAATGTATATTCATATTAATATTTTTGAAAAGGGCAAACAAATATTGGCTATTATTATTTCCTAACAAGAGAGGAATGCTAACTTCGCGCTCCCGGACCATATATACCCTTGCAGAACTATAAAAAGAAATGAAAACTTAGTAATCTGCTTCAGCAATGTAGCAATAGGCAGCGAAGCAATCTTTTTCTAGTCACCTTCAAATATGCGTTCTGATAAACAAGCACACAAACTTTCACATACATGTACATGTACATACATACATCACATTCCAAGAAATCTGTTTGTGAGTGAGAGTCGGAGCACAGGGCTAGCATAAATAAAGCTGCTTGGCTTGCAAATAACATTTTGTTAAAGCCATCTATTGCACAAAGTTTTCAATTTTTACATGAGAGTAATTTGATAGCTTTAATGCTGAGACACTGGTTCGCATAGAAACAGACGGACACAAGGGCAGACGGACAGACAGAGGGACACGGTTTTATCGACTCAGCTTGTCATGCTGATCAATAATATTTATATATTTTATGGGGTCGCAGATGCTTCTTTCTATGCGTTCCACATATCATGACAAAAGCTTTAATACCATCGTCGAGGGTATAAAAAATATAAATTCTTTACTGAATTTTAAATAGCCTTCATTGAGAGAATTCTATAAATTGTATAATTCTTAAAACTTATAAACAATTTTTATTTCAGATCTTATGATCGCGTAGGCTATCAAACAATGTAACAAAGAATTCGTCTGGGGTTCAAATCCCCGTAAGAGAATATCAAAAACAACATTTTGGTATCAGGAATAAATGAATTAGATACACTTTCATGTTGCTAACCTTTTACAAAAAGTGACCATAGTTTTCTTAATACAATATTATCATTCATAAAATTTAAAAATTGCCCTTAACTTTCTTCCTAGAATTTACTAAGGTATATGTTATTACTGCATTAGGGAATTACGAAAATCTAAAGGAACACATACAAAAAGCCAAAGGAAGATAAACTAACATTTTGTATAGTTTTAGTATTAAATAGGAATGCTGTTCAAACCTGAACCATAAACCGACATTTTCCGCATCGCTTAATGGTTTAAAGGATATTTTGGTTTATTAAAATAGTTTAAGCACCCAACTAACTATAAGTCGTATTCACTATATTGGAAGCTTACTAAATATGAAATAATTAAAAGTTTATATAAATATTCATTAAAATTTGCTTTTGATTTCAAACATTGCATCAGCTTAGGTTTTGGAAGTCAGAGCAAGATTTTAATAAATACGATCCTCAGGTGTCCGAACCTTAACCCGCACAGAAAGTTGTCTTCGAACCTATGACCCGGAGGCTTCAAGCACGGTGTAGAGTTCACATCTACGATGATAATAACAATAAACTTTGTGCCAAGGAATATATTTATTAACTAGCACCAAAACTGTTATTTTCCTCTCAATTGCTAAAAAAACTATAGGTATTTGGTCTCTTGAGAAAAACCCGTGCAAAATCTTTGTTTTAAATAGAGAGACGTGCAATATTAGCCTATATTGAAGTTGTAAATTGAAGTGCCTTTTTTTCTAAGTGTGCAGCCAGCAAGACATTACGAGTGGTGCTATTTATATTTTGGGAGAATAGCAAATAATAACAAAAAATGAATGAATGGCTTTATTGTTTTTCACACTTTCGCTTCAACAGCCTTTTTGGCCTCAAAAAACGTTAAACTTGTAAATTGTTAAATTTACCATCTTACGTTTATAGAATGAGATGGTAGTTTCATGTCTTTTTAAGAAAAGAAGGTTGACATTTTCTCTTAAGTGTTTTGTCTGGGAACAACTTTTGTTCGATTTGACACATTTTGAAACACCCATACAGCTAATTGCTGTTTTGTTTCCGGCTCATAAGCATATATCATGATTCGTCACCTATAACGAGTTTATACACGTCTTTTGAAGCATCACGGTCGGACTTTTTAATCGCTTCCTTACATTTTTTGGCCAAATTCATTTTATTAACTCACTGTAAACAAAACAAATAGCACTTGTACATCAAAACGTCGTGAGTTCCCGGAATATAAATAGTACCTCTCGTAAAGCACAAGCATGTCATAAATGATCTAATATCAATGAATCATTGGCTTCTTCATCAAAATATATATCGTTCCCATGCCACCATCTACAAATCCACTCGTCTTGGCACATCTACATCAACATTAACTACAGAACACCCGCATTATTTGAATTTGAATATTGGTATATTTGTATATATTTTTTGAATGTGATTTGTTTTGCTTTGTGTGGTTTGTGAATTATCTGGGTTTACTTTGGGCTTACCTTATAGACTAACAATATTAAAATTAAAGCAATTAAGTTGCACGCAGACTTTAATGATCGACAATCGTTGATCAGGGAACGCAGCTTTGACGTCTGCGTTTGCCTTTGCCTTTTTGCAGACATTGTGCTTGCTATTGTTGTAGCGGCTGTTTCTGTTCTTGTTGTTGTTGTTGTCGTCGCCGTATTGCCTTTTGTTGATTTTCGCCGAAAATGTTTTGTAAACATTTTGTCCATTCTGTGCGCGTTTCTCAACGCAGACGATGCTGGTTGGATTTGGGCAATGTTGCTGAAGTTGATGTTGAAGCTGGTTCCTGCACGTTTTGTTTTGGCACAAGAAACATCAACTGCGTAGCCTTTAATTAGCCCATATGTATGAAAGTATGTTTTTGTTGTTATTTATTTGATTTCACAAATTGTTGTTCAGGGCAACACACAGTTGTAAGTTTTGTTGTATTTGTAGCATTCTTTGTTTACTTCACTTGTTTGTTGTTAATGTTGTTATCACGAATTCGTATTATGTATTATTCTTATTTGTTTTGTATACAAGCACACTTTACACTTCCACTTGACATGCCATTTGTTGTTGTTGTTGTTATTGTTGCTGTAACAATTGTTAAACAAAATGGAATTGAAACACGCTATCAAGTACTTGTAAAAAAAACCATATCCCAGTGCTTTTAAGCAAACGCATCATCAACTCTAATTGGCACGCATTTGCTGCTGTTGCTGTTGCTGCTGCTGCTACTGCTACTGCTACTGCAACATCGCATACCAGCAACAACTGCCTGCAGCAAACCGCAAAGCGGCAACGTGCAGCAAATGTAAATGCAATTCAATTTATGTTAATTTAACGCTGATGCTGCCAGTGGCTGCCTGTTGCTGCTGCTGAATGTTTTCCTTTGCGTGCTGCTGCTGCTGGCTCCATCAAGCGGTGTCTTTGGCTACCAACACTTTGTATCTTGTGGGAATATTAGTTTACAGATATTTCCACTCTTGCCTATATTATATATTTCATGACCAAATTGTTTTGCCTTTGGCCTGATGATACTATTATTGCGGTTGGGGCTGATATTCGGGTGTTAATTGTCCATTTAATTAAGTAATTTGCTCCGCTCTGCTCTCTGCACGAAAGGAAGTCGTTGACTTTGAGTAGTTGGAACTCTGTATATATGCTTGCCAATCGGCTGCTGTGGCTGCGAGAGAGCCATTGCAAATGTGTGTATTTGTGTGCAGCCGAAAGCATGACCGGAAGTGGATTTTGCAAGTGGATGGTGTTCGCTTTTCTGCCGGCCACCACCGCCGCCGCCGCCAACACCCCCAACATTTCATATGCAATACAAACTTTCGCCAAAGGGTGCATTTTACAATTTGCGCAATGAATGCGTAATGAAGTTGTGCCTATGGCATAATATATTATGTTGATCACATTGCAAATGCGCTAATCGAATGCTCTATCTCTTAGAGATTTAGTATGCTAAGTATTCTTATTGAAGGTCCTTGAAAGTTGTTTAATACGCCATGAATTTCTCAGAACTATGTTGAATTTAAATAATTTGGAATTTAAATTTAGAGTTATATTTTTAATTGTTTTAGCAATTGTTTTAGAATATGTATTCTTAAAGGATAGTTTGATGACTTCGATGGGAGATTGTAGTATATTGTCTTGATGTGTACTGCTATAGTTCTTCAGGGGACCACTGAAAATCTTTCAATTTTAGTAGTTGAACTACAAAATCTAACATTTTCAATTTAGTATTTAATAAAAATCGTACAATATATGAGCTTGAGAGTTACAATTTCTATGTATTGATTTTACTATTGGCGTAGTTAGTTTTTTGGCTTTGGGTTTTGGGTCACTCATTCAAAGACAACTAAGCTTAAAAACAAGCTTAGTAAATTTAGCATATATACAATAATCAGTAAAAAGAAAGGAAAGCTGCCCAAGCATATATACCACTTAGATTTTAAATATTACCGATCAAATCTGGATGGAGTGGATACAAGGGATACAAGACGAATTTGTTTTAATTTGGAGAAAATTTAGAAAAATTACGCTCCTAAGTGTTCATTCCGGAACAATCAACTTTATGGACAATCAACTAGATAGTTCTCCGATCTTGATCAGAACATGCCAGCGGATGTAGGGTCTTCTCAAATGGATGCAAGCCGAATTTGGTTTGATTTGGATGAAAAACCAAAAGCTTATGCTCCTAAGTGTTCATTCCGGCAGAATCGGTTATGTGGGAGCTATATGATATAGTTGTTCGATCTGTATATAAGTCGAACTAGACCAGCCTGCAGACAAATGAAGCATCTAGTAAAAATTTGAGCTCTGCAGCTTTTAAGACTTCTGAGATTTTTGTGTTAAAAAAGACAGACAGACAGACGGACATGGTTATATCGATTCCCCTTGTCATGCTGAACAAGAATATATATTCTTTATATAGTCGGAAGCGCTTCCTTCTATGCATTGCAAAGTTCCTGAAAAAGTGAATATACTATTTTGTAAATGGTATACAAATATTTTTGACTTTTAGAAATATTTATAAGAAAGAACTGGAGAGATACACTATTTCCTAACTCTCCGGAGTTGCCATAATCGTTCAGAAGTATACCAGTGTACTATGAATGTTGAGCAGGCGATAATGAAAGCTGAGTATATTGCTTGAGATAGATAAGCTAATATATATATATATATATATATATATATAGAGAGAGAGAGAGAGAGCAGCGACAATGTATAATGCTTGCTGAAAAGACAGTTAATATTCGATTTAACTCAATTTATATTTTAAATTTATCATATCTGAGCGCTTTCTATGATTCTCATGCCATAATAAGTAATTAAGTTCTGTTTTACAGCCTAGGGAATTCTTTAACTAGCCACTGGAATATGTAGAGAAATACGGTATTTGCAAGCTTTTTTGTCATAAGTATTTTATTAAAAAATGTAAAGCTTAAACTTGAATTTCAAAACCAAATCTGATATGAAACAAGAGAGGAAGGCAAGCTTACAGATGCATTTATGTGCACTAAAACCAGAAATGAAAACTTTTTAGCTCAACCCCTGATTATATTTAGCCAATTTCAGTTTGATTCCAATACGAAATAACAATTTACAATACAAAATTGCACAAAAAACGGACACTCTGCAAGGGTATAGGTGTTTTGCATTTTCGCAGCCATAACTCCAAACTCGAACAAGAAATATAAAGAAATGCATATTGCTTGACTACTTTTATCAGTTAATTATATAAACAGACTTTTGAATGAAACGAAGCGAACTGTGGCTCTGATTTATCTATGTTCATATACACATATGTATATATCTTTCTGTTTTTGTTCAGTTGAAAAAAAAAAAAAAATTCCAATGACTGTTCCAATCCAAGTCCAAGTGGCCTTTTCCATATTATCAACAACACTCTACATATTTTGTGTGCTATTTGTATTATTATCGTCGTACATTATGCGCTATTTATTTACGAGCATTGTGCTCTCTTAGTTATTCTTGCTTTTGCTTGCTTTCTTTCACTCGAGCATGTTTCAATTCCATTTTTCAGATGTACTTCTGTCAATATATGTATATACACTCGTTACATAGTGCGTGTCTTTGTGTTCAGTCTGTGTTATCAATGAAACCGGGAGTAAAGACTACCCAAAGGGGCCAACTAGACTCATAATACGTGTACGCACACATTCGCATACACGTTGCTTGCACTTTTACTTTAGTCAATTATTCTTTCTTTCTCTTTTTGTTATTTTTTAAATTTTGATTAACAAATTTATGGCATTGTATTTTAATGTTTGATTGTATTTGACTGTGCCTCTTGTATTGTATTGCACGTAATTGAGAGTCTTATTTCCGTTTATTTTTTTCCTTTTTCCAAAAAGCCATTCACAAAATCTCACGCTGTGCCTTGCCTTCGCCAAAAAAGGCAGAAAGCTTGGGATTTTTGTTATTGCTTCTTTTACATTTTTTGTTTTTTTTTTTTTTTTTGTTTTGTTTTTATTTAATTTAAAGGGGGAAAAAAGTAACTCTTATGAATCACAGACACACGTGCACGCACACACACATATGCATAAATTGAGAAGCTGTCGATAGCTGTGAGCTCTTATTGCACGCTTATTGATTGTTGGTGTTTTTGCTTTTTTTGTTGTTATTATTGCCATTTTGGCTTTTCATTAATATTGTTGTTGTTATGTTGATTACATTTTGGCTGTTTTGCTGTTTGCTGTCATTCGTTGTAATCAGCAAGCAATTCAAATAAATTGAAGCACATTTAATACTTTCACAGCATTTCCCAAAGCATATTGACTATTGTTGATTGGGTTTTGTTTTTGTTTTCACATAACACAAACACACACACGCATACACGCACACACGCACACCACATAATCCAAGGGGCATTTACCGTTTAGCACCATCACCGCTCGAAGCACGACTCTAGACTGAAACGCGTCTAACTGGCGGCTCAGAGCCGAGTCCTGCGGCGTTTTTTACCCTGCAGCAGCAGCAGCATCCACCAACATTCACACACACGAAGTCAACCACACGGGGCGGAGCAACTTATGCAAGAGCAGCAGCAGAGAGTCAATACCACAACCACCGCCAGCATTAACACTGCCACCACCACACAAATCTTAAGCCACAAAACCGGCGAGCAATGGCTTTACGTTGTGGCCTTGTCTTCACGTTGCACGTTGCACATTCACGTTTTACGGCTTCCGCTTGCTTGTTGCGTGAGCTTGGGGCGTCAGGTTGCGACTGTTTCACGCGACCAGGCATTGCCGCTGGGCACAACATTCACTCCCAGTTTTGTCAGCAGCAGCTCATTCACAACCGATCTCTCGCAGTCTCAGTCTCTCTCCAGCTTATCCGCCGGACTCTTAGCTCGCCAACCGGTTTTTGCTCTTCGCTTTGTGCTCTTTAACGCCACGCTGATTGGTTGCCATTGCCCCTGTCCAGGGCTTGGATCTGGGCTCTGACTTGCTAATGTTACCAACTGACGAAGTTGGAGCTTCGTTGGCTGCTTCGGCTACTGCTACTGCGGCTGCCACTGTTGTCTGCATTCATGCGATGCGTTTTGCTCGGGGCGCTTTTACGATTTCAACTTAATTATATTTTTTTATAAAGAAACAAAAAAAATACACGCAGCCACTGTGCGCTAACGTTGGCGAATGGCTGGCGCTCCGATCATGCTCTAGATCTAGTTAAAATGCTGCAGATGCCACAGCAATTGGTCAGGACGTTTCATTAGCGTTTTATGGAGCACACACGCGCCTGCGCACGCAGTCGCCTGGGGGATTTAAGTCAATGGCGGAGGCTACAATTAACACCTGTGCTGGTGGACTCGCTGGTAGCCCATTTGGATTTGTAGTGATCATGAATTGTACACTGAATTCTCATGTTGATGGTCAACTAGATATACAGTAGTCACAATTGAGATGAAGATAGGGCTATCCATCATAGTCATTGTCTTTGTGGAAGGAGAAGGACGGTGGGATCTGCATTTTAATGATGATCTTGTCCTGTAAGTTCAAGGTCAGGTTGTTGGGATCATATTTGCAAAATCGACTGAAAGTTATAATTAAACACAAGCAGATGCTGTTGATGCAATGGGTTCAACAGATGATATGATTCTGCAATGCATCAAGAGTTGGCATGGCAGACGACAATCTGTTCAATGATGATGATAGAGTGATGCAAGCCAAGATTCTGCGATGCAGGGGCTCGAAATGGTAAATTCGCTGTCGAGATGTCAAGAGGGGAATCAGTGATGAAATTATCAATAACCAGGTAGCAAGATGCCTCGACAAGCTCCCCAAATATTTAAACAAACTAGCTAAATTTGTAGGAACTGCCATCAATTTGTCCTAGTAACAATAGATGTTCTAGCTCTTTAAGAATCAAAACTGGACAAATTGAAAACAAACTTTTGACCCTCATATGAAATGTGCAAATATTCATACGTCAATTCTCTTTATTCCACTGTTTAAAACACATTTCTCACACTTCCTTAAAGAAAACAATAAAATGTAACTAAACAACGGCAAATGCCAAAATACCAGTTTTAGCTCAATTTTAAAGACAATCAATGGGCTGGCTAGCTTACAATAAAAATTCACTCAATTTCCTTTGTTAATTTATGATTATTTATGATAAACACAAAATCTTTACTGTTCCCATATACACATACATATGTGGGTTCTCTGACCATTTTCGTGTTGGCCAATTATTGTCAGCTATAGTTTTGACCAGACATAGCGGCGTCGGCTGGCAACTCTGCCCAATTATATGCAACTCAAGTGTGTATAAATCAAATTTAAATGCAACTTGGACTATCGCCTGGCAGTTGTCCAAAAGAAAACAAAAGACTTAAGCAACAAACTCGGCAATTACATGCAAACGGCAACAGAGCAACAAAGCAGCAGCAAAGCAGCAACCAACAGCCTTAACAGACACAGCAGACACAGCAGACAGGACAGCGGCAGCATCTTTGTTGTTATTGTTACTCTTAGTTGTTGTTGTTATTGCTGTTGTTGTTAGCGGCTCATATTTCTTGGCGCGCATATCTAAATATCGAATCATGTCGCTGATTTGTGCTGCTGCTGGTGGTGCTGCTCTTTTTGCCTCGCCATTGTTGTTATTGCAACTAGCAACAGTCTGCCCACAACAGCAACAACAGCAACAACACATACTAAATCTCATTGTGCCGTTGTGACATGACTCTTGTTCGACAATAGATAAAACAAATTGACTTGGTGTGTGCCCAAAATGTCTTCTCTAGCTTTAGACATAGCCATAGCTTCGCGTATAGCTTTAGCTTTTAACTTTCCCAGTCTTTTGCGGCCAAAGTCGGAGTCGGAGTCGGAGTCTGAGTCCCTCAATGACTCTCGGTGGGCGTATCGTACTTGAAACGCTACCAGCCGCCTCGCTTGCCTCCTTTGTCATCTTTTTTCTTGGCAGACACAGTGTGGATGCACCACAATGCACCATTATCAACTAAACATCTAGAAACAAGCCCCAGAGCGACAATTGTAAAACAAGCACAGCATCAACAACAACAACCATACGCTGTCCAAATATGTTGCAAGTTGGTGTTATTCTTCACACGGCATCATAAATTTCACGTATAATTGACGCTTTCAGTTATATCAAAATTGGCTAAATGGCAATACTTGGCTTTGGCTGTGGCTTTGTTGGCGATGACGGCAACTACGACCACAAAGCTGTGGGATTTGCGTTGGTGGCTCTCGTTGTGGACAGCGTGGCTCTGGCCTGTAAGCAGACTCCAGGGATTACGTTTTGCTTTTGATGTTGTTGTTGCTGTTGCGTTGCCAACAGCCGGTTGTTGCCGGCTTGTGAATCTGTCTCTGTTGTCTTACATTGTTTTGTCGTTGGCAAGTTTTGATTTCAGCTAATAGTCGGTACAGACAATAAGAGTGCTCGCACAATATCCACACAGGTGTCTCTTTTATGGGCTCCGATTCTGCTCATAATTTGTTTTGCGTTGGCGATTTGGACACTTGTTCCATTCTCACTGGCAATACTTTAATGGCATTTCTTTGTTAAAATTAGCTTCATTTTTGTCTCTATGTATGTGCGTTTTGTTATGTTGCTTTGTTTTTTGTGGCCACATGCAGAATTTTCACTTGACAGCTGCGCAAGTGGGTTGAAAAAAAAACACTGTGAAAGTCTTAAACATTTTTGCAGCACGCGCCATAAATCCCGAAATCAAACACATTGAGAGGGCAAACCAGAGCCAAACCACTGCTCAACCACCCAATTGGCAGTAGCGTGGACACGCAACACGAAACATTCTATGTTGTCTTTGGGTTTACTTATTCAACCCCCCGCAAAGGGCAAGAGGCGCGCTCATTAAACAAACAGGCAAATATGTTGGCAATTTCAGGCAGTTGGTTTTACACCACTCAACTTTTATGACGGATTTTTCAAGTGTTTTGCGGTGGCAATGGGTGCTATACCCTAACACAATGTATGTATGTCTCAAAACGCCTGCAGCATACAATTACATGTGATAAGTTTAAGGCGAAGCTTTCCAGTTTTAGTTTTAGCTGGAATGCGATGCGTCTTTGACTTCAATTTCAAATTCGTTACAAGAAATTTAAATATGTAATAAAGGCAAGTACCCGTTTCCACTTCGGATTGAAAAGTAAAACAATTCCATTCCACTTCGAATTACATAAAATCGTGCTATGGAAACAGCCGAGGACAGAATGATGAACAACAACAAAATTTAAGAACTTTCCCTTAGAGCTGACTGTTTTTATACCATTTATCTGCCCGTCTGTGTGTATGAACACTCAGATCTCGGAGACTAGATCCGACCATATAAAGTATGTATATATTATTGATAAGCATAAGGAGGGAAGCTGATATAGCTATATCTTTCCATTTATGCTAGAAATCTTTAAAACTAAATTATCGCTAAATTACAAGTCGAAAGATTTACAACTAAGAGACTAATTCGCATAGAAACAGACGGACAGAAGGACAAATTGACATGAGGATAGACGTCTGGTAGACGGATATGTGTATATCTACTCGGCTTGTCATGCTGATCAAGAATATATATACTTTATGGGGTCGGAGATGCTTCCTTCTATGCGTTACAAATATCGTCTAGAAAGTCAACTAGTCAACTGTAATTCACCGCGGACGTGACAGAGAGGAACTATCATGGTATAAAAACAAGCTTTCTCCTGATCGATATTAATATACTGTTAAGATGCAGCAGCGATCGATCAAATAATTTAAGCGTCTATCAATGGCAAGCATACAGACAATTACACATTTATTTTTATAAACATAATCAAAATCTTATTCAGTTTCGATAGAGTATCTATGTTTCGTTGTGTCATAAATTTTCTTTTATATCGCATTGCTTTGGCTGCTGTTATGGTTATAGCTGCTGCTGAAGTGGCGGTTGGGGGCGGTTAGGGCCTGCAAAGGAAAACACACAGCCTGAGGTTAGTTGTTTATGAACCGCTTTTATGGGTTTTGTGTTGGATTGAAAGATTTATGTGCCATATTTTAAGTTTTTACACAGACCTTTGCGTAGTTGAAATATGACGACGTTGTAAGTTGAAGCTAGAAGACTCTGATGCTTGTGATCTTTATAACAAAGAACATGTTAGTTGGACCAAGTACCAAAACAATGCCGATAACAATTGAAGTCTTACCTTTTATAGACTATTTGATACTTGATATCATAAACTGGCTACCAAAATCAATTCATCAAAATCAGCTGAGTCTGCAATTTGTACCGCTAACTCTCAGTACCCCCACCCCTGCTCATACACCATTTGTCAAGCACCGTACCACATTGCACCGCACTTGTATCGCTGTGAACCTTGCACATGTTGCAAAAAATAGGAAAACAATATCATGAAAACTATCATATCCATCCACATCTAGAGTTCATCAAAAACCCCGACTGCTGCATGCCTCATTTAATGCGGCTCAACCCACCCTACAAAATCCGCCCCTAAGGTCTAAATTAAATCCAATTGGAAATCAGTAAGGCAAACATGTTTCATACGCACCAAATTATAACACGAACAAAGGCGATTAATTAGCAAACAGGCTACAGGGGAACGCGGTTACATGGGAGGGTGACTGCGAGCTACGCCTGCGTGCTATCGCCTGCCGTGTAAAAGAAACCAAGGGACGGGGGCAGACGGGGATGCAGGAAAGGAATAAGTAACTCTGCGCGTGCTCATGTTGCCAATCGATATGGTGCAAGGTGAGGCACTGCTATGCGGTGTTCAACTGCAACTGAACTCCATGCCACATCCACATGCACATGCTTACAACTACCCAAACCCATACACGTGCATATGTCATATTTATAGCGCTATACGTGTTGCCATAAATCCATAACAATATGACAAGTACAAGTACTTTAGCGGCAGCCTCTCTCATGTGCAACATGTTTGCACGTTCACGCCACAGACGCCCTGCACTGTTAGCCAGGGATCTGGAAGCTGGGAGTTGGCTTGGTCCCAACAACGTCTACCCCATGGATGATTGCGATCAGCAGCTGAAGCACCTTGGCCAGGATGCTCATTTGTGTTGCGGCAGCAGCAGCGGCGGCTCCTGCCTACTCTTCATTTTGGAGTGGCTACGAAATATTTTGCGCCACTCGCCGCTTGACATGATTTACATGAACTGAAGACGCACGTTTTTATTACATTTTCGTGGCTGTAAGTGCGCCGAAGCCACCCCAGCACCACCTAACCACCGCTGCCACAACGTGTACAACGTCATCAGCGGCTTGGCTTTGATTTGGTCAAACGTTACGCATTCAAAAAAATCCAACAGCTGTGCGGGCGCTTCGGCAGGGAGAAGGGGTAGAAGGTCGGTTAGGCGGCGTTGGCCACAAGGGTTAAGCCGCATAATCATTTATCATTTTTGCTGTTACAATTTTCAAGTGCACCGCCGCACCACCCTACCCCAGCCCCTGGCAGAGCCCACTTGCTTGCAATTAAGCAAACAATAAAAATCTGCTGCAATGATACGTACAACCATGTTGATGAGCTGGATAGGTGGTTGGTGGTGACGGTTGTGGTGGTAGATGTCGTAGATGTGGTTGTGGTTGTTGAACATGTGGTTCATGCACTTGTCAGTGTCCGGATGAGTGTCGCCCGTGTCTCTGTCGCCACACAAGGGCATGTACTTAAGTCGACAGTTTAATTTAACTTGGTAAAATTGAATTGAATAGAACCAAGTATGTATGTGACTACGCAGATATCGTAATCCTCAGCTACACATATCCTCGCATCCATCGCGTCGTCCAACTAATCACTTCATTTATGGGATTTTCAAGCTTATTAGGCTTCATTAAATGTTAATCAATTTTGAAGATTAAACATACTTAAAAACATAGAATATAAAATTGATGGTCATTTAGAGCGAAGAGTTATGTTTACATCGCGATCGATTGTTGTTAGCCCTTACCTACTTAGGTGGTCCCCTCTTTGGGATACCTTTTGGGTCTTTGTGAGTGTGTGTGTGTGAATCAAATGCTACAGAATTTCAACTAATTAAAATACCTATAAACCAAAGCCCTGCATGTTGAATCCTGCAGCGGACTGGAGTGGCGCATTTTCAGCATTTCATTGGAAATTTCGAACTAAGTTCAGCTGAAGGTGGATAAGCAACACGCTAACCGAAAAACTGAGACACTGAGAGTAAATGACTGGCAGGCCAAGCAATCGAACCGCATCCAAGCAACTAACCAACGAACCAACAAGTCTCGGCAAAAGATGAATGGTGTGCCTGAACCTGGACCGGGCTCTGATCCACAGCCTCAGCCTCAGCCTGGGACTGTTGGCTGTTGTCTTTGTCTACTCCCGCCGCGGATACGAATTCGTCCATGTCCGGCAACTGACAGCAAACAGAAATCGACAGCCGTGCTGTGTTTACTACTACTACAACAACAGCCAAAACAACAACAACAACAACAGCATAAAAACTACCCAAAAAACCGGCCAACTTTAACTTTAAACTCAACTCTGGGCTCTGATCTCGTATTGGAATTGTACCAAGCAGAGCATCAGTATCTCAGCCAGAGCCTCTCAAGCCAAATGGACAGCTGAGGAGGCTGGAATTTCGTTGGGATGGGAGCTTAAAACTTTAGCATTTTTAATTAGCGCGTTCTTTGTTTTCCTTTCCTTTTTCGTTGCGTTTTGTTTTTGATTTTTTTTTTTGTTGTGTTGCCTGTGAAGGAGGCGAAAGCACTAAAATGAGAACAGATTCGAAAATGATTTTGGTTTCTGTTTCAGTTTTTTCTCGTTCTTTTTTTAGCTGCCATGCTAATTCTAGTTGCAGCAACCTTTGGCAATCGAAGCAAGTGTGAGACTTATTTATTATCAGAGAACCGAGATGGCGTTGGTAAATTTGACCTTGAAGATATAGAAATAGTTAGTAGTATTTGCATAATTATCTATTTATTCTATTTGTATACACTTAGAGATAAAGATTTTTCTATATTTTTATACTCATAATCTAGCGGAGTGAACGAGTATATTGTATTCTTGCAAATGTATGCGACAGGCAAAAGGAACCGTTTCCGAACCCATGAAGTATATATATTCTTGATCAGCATTAACAGCTGAGTTGATCTAGCCCTGTCCATCTATCCGTCCATCCATCTTTCTCGGATGGATGTTTTGTCACGCCCCCTCACGCCCCCTCCCGCCCCCGTAAATGGCAAAAAACTATATCTTCTACAATATTCAAGATATCAGTGTGTAATTAAAACTATATATATAACTATTTATTATAGTAGTAACCAAATTTTGTTAATATCGGTAAAGAAAAAACGTCAGAATTAGCATTTACGTTTCACTTCAGCTTTATAATTTACTTCGGCCAGGTTGAATAAGAATGTTTTTGTCTCCCTGCCACCAACACATGTGCTTGCTGCTGCTAAACTATGTTACGAAACTTAGGGGTGGAAGGGGCATATAAGCAAACGTTTGCTAGTGCCTTTTTTGAATTGTTGGGATATGAGCGTAGCACCCGAATTGGTGCTGTCCCTTTCCTTGTCCAGTTTTTGCTTTTGACTCAGTCAACGGACAAAATCAAAGGAAAATCCCAAAATTGTAGAGGCATTCATTTTTCTTGACATTTGCTGCGGCTGTGGCAAAAAGACGGTTTTTTTTTCACCTGCGCAATTAATGGATATAGGAGCGGATATATACCCTACTGATTCAAGAGGATATTTTTACATAGCAAAAACATTTTGTCAAATTTTTTATTCTTTTGACTAGTTTCTAAATGGTAAGAGTGGAGAATATATACTCGACTTTTTCTAATTTCAACTCCAAATTAATTTCTTGAAGCCTTTGTGGCATCCATAACTTCATCACCATTTATGTATGTGTATACTAATGTGTAATGCCTCAATATCCTTCAACCTTAACCACATTCTAGTTAAGCGTAGCACTCCCGATTATACAGTTTCATAGTCAGTCTTTGCCAAGACTCTCGATTCCAACGATTTATAGCCAAGTATGTGTACTTGACCAATTACCCAGGCATTCCTCTGACGGTTGACTCCACGCAGCAGCAGCGGCAGACTGTCAGCTAACTGTTTGACAACAGCAACAACAACACCAGCAATAACTAGCAACTGTGTTGCAAAAACGAAAAACGAAAGACGACAAACATAAATATCAATTACAGGTCCATAAATTTGAAACCAATTAGCCAAGTGAAATTGATAACAGTCGTTGGTTTGGCAGCCGCTGCAATTTTCTATGGCTAGCAAGAACAATTTTGCCATCAAATTGTTGGCTTGATGTGCACATCAGACCAAGTTCTAGAGCCTCAGGCTCAGGCTGAAGCTGAAGCTGAGGCTGAGTATTTGTGGCCACTCAGCCAATGGACGCTTATGCAAACAACTAACAACTTAATACAAATTGAAGGCTCAAGAGCCAAATGTTTAGTTCTCACATTAAATCCAATCGGCAGCAACTGAAGACAAGCTGGAGGAGCAGCAGCAGTAGGAGGATGAGCATGTGGATGCGAACGCGACGAAGATGCAGATGCGGACGAGAAGGAGGCAAGGAGGCATCCAAAGACAAGCAAAGACAGCGGCAGCGAGCACTACTTAACTTTTCGACACCCAATGAAATTTTCGCACATTACTGCCAAAAGTATCTAGATGCAAAAATATCTGCCAGAGCCGTCTCTGTATCTGAGTCTTCGTCTTCGCGGTGCATGCAAGTGCACGCCAAGCCAAGCCAAGCTAAGCCGATCCTCAGCCGCCTGCTCATATCTGCATCTTGTGGTAGGCAAATGCAATTTATTATACGTCTGAGTTGGACCAGACCCAGACCCAAAGAGAGACCTGGGCCTGCGTCCTCGCTCACACACGCAAACCTTTTTGGCTTTTTCTTATTAATACATTTTTAGCCATTGGTGGAGGTGGGTTCGTGCCGGCAGAGCTGGCAAAGCGGCCGCAGCAGAGGCAAGGTGCTGGCCAGGATGAAGTCTCTGCGGTTGCTTGCCCCTGCATCTCCGTCGTAGTTACCGTCGCCGTCTCCAACCTGTGGCCAACAGCAGAAATCAGATAAAAAATGCTTCGCACACGATTAGGAATTTTTAATTAAAATATTTTGTACTGCTGTTTGTAGTTAATTTTGTACAAGCGTCTCCTCTGTGGCATACAAAGTGGTGGCAGTGGGCGCTGTGTGGCGGGGCGTGGCAGCAGCCACCATAAGCGCCTGCATTGCAATGCTGCAGTTGTGCAGTTTTGCTGTTGTTGTTGCTGTTGTTGTATGCGTGTAGAACAGCACAAAATACGCGATCCGATTGCAGCCGAAGTGGAAGTCACCGGCTTACCAAAGGGCTGACTGGCTGAAGCTGTAGCTGTAGCTGTATCTGTGTCTGTATCCACATCCCAGGCAAATCCTTGATTCCATTTCGCTTTCGTGGCCAGGCCTCACTCCGCGGGCGCAACATTTCAACCTGCCACTGCGGTGGCAGCATTGATGGGCGTATACATGCGATTCATTCCGTGCCTTCCACTTTTTGCTGCTGCGTCGTTTAGCTTAACTCAACATATTTTTAAGCCGCAATCTGTGAGTGGTAGTGCTCGTGTGGGAGCGGGGTAGTTGTGGGGTAGACGCAGGCGCGGGCGCATCGATGATATATTTAGTGGCAAGCAAAACGAAAGACTTAGGCAACGAACTTGCGATTACAACACAGCATGGCGCACACATGACCATACTACACTCGTACAGCCATATAGCTGCTGCATCTCGCCATATATCGATAAGTATGGGTATATAGATACAATACTTGTCATTAGCATAAGGACACTATTAATGTGAATCCTTTAGGTGCGATCACAACATTGGATATTATACAAGAAATTCAGTGAATTTCATTATTTTAGAGGCAATATTTTTAGATGACTCAATCTGGCTAATATTTAGCCTGTTCCTATGCTCCTGACCAGGGTTGTATATGTGACTATATATGCCAATTCGCGCTGCCTCGCACGACTTTTGTATTGCCTTTTCTTTTTGTCTTTGTATCTCTTTTACACTTTCTTCCGCACTGCTAGGGGCCTTTTGTGGTCTGTGTGCGCAAATTGAAGATCGTGTTAAACGCTTAAGTTGTTTTTGCAGCCAACAACCACAATGCATCATTAGCGTCGTGGCACACACACACACACACAGACGCATATGCACAGATGCATACCTGCAACATACTTGCCTGGGATTCAGTGTAACAAGTGCAGCGATGCGGCTTTGTGGCTGTGCGCGATCAGTTCATTGCCTTCGCTTGCCTTTCGATTATTGAGTGACCATAAATTGTGACTACATAATTGATTAACAAATTCAAAACAGCAACAGGCACATCACAAACAAATGGGCCAACACGAACGCTACCATCTCATGCAGCATCGGCATCGAAATCGTTTACTTAATGTTATTGCATACAGTCTGGACTACAGTCAACCCCTGTCAGCGCGACCTTTTGTAAGTCAGTTATGACAAATCTTCAACACCTTTTGCCAACTGCGACTGTGGATGCTGCTGATGCTGCTGATGACGTGGATCGATCGCTACACGTGCACAGCATCTCAAAAGTTAAAGTTAAAGCCAAGCGCTGGCTCATGCTCATTTGTTTGCATTTGGCATTCTCGATATTGACACAACAAACAAGCGCGGCGAACACTTTGCGACAATCCTCAACATTTAAAATGCAAAATGTGTCAAATAAGAAAACAATTTTTCGAAGCTGCGTCTCTCTGGGTCGTAAGTAGAAGACAAATGAGCTTCAAATAAAATGTAAGATATATTTACGTTTTGCGTGGCGTGAAAAAATGCGCACGCACAGATTTTGTAAATGAAGGCGAAATAAGAAATAACCAAAATGAAAACAAAAACCAAAATAAAGGCATAGTTTGTATGCCGAAGTTAGGAGCGCACATTCCAAATGTTTTAATGCTGCAACGTGGTTACACCATTTACACTTTATTTGCAAGTAAAGGGTGAAATGTAGAAAAGAAATGCTTACCGAACCTAGTTGAGATATATTTTGCTCTGTAAAATAAACAGTCAAAGAAAAGCTAACACATAAGAACTTAAAATGAAGTAAGGGAATTGAAAACAATATTTCATTAGAGACGAAGTTAAACTTAGTAAGACTTAGATGTAGCTACAGACATCGTTATGTAAGCCCAACAATCGTATTATAGGTACAGTGGCCACTTACTCGATGGCATCAGTGAGGGGAAAAAACCCTCATTGTAGTTATTGTCCATACATAAAGCACTCGATCTTAACAAAACTCTGCATATCGGTAGATTATGTGCATATACATACATCTACAAACATATACATACATATACATATACAAAGTTTTAACTAAATGCTTTACAATTTGTGGAAGATATAAAGTTTTGCGGTTTGCAGGGCGTGGCTAAATTTAAAGACAAACTTGATCTGACGCCCCACAAGGGAGTCTATATGCCAAATTGGGTCTCTCTAGCTCTTATAGCCTCCGAGATCTAGGTGTTCCGGAGGGACGGACATGGCTCGAACGACTCGGCTGTTGATGCTGATCAAGAATATATACTTTATGGGGTCTTAGACGCTTCCTTCTGCCTGTTACATACACTGCACGTTTACTCAACTAAAGTACGAGTATAAAAAGAGGAATGTTCCAGTTTGTTCCATTTTCTTCTCTATAAAAATACTTAGAAATTATCAAATACTAATAGCGCATTTTTGATTTTCACTGCAAACATAGCTGCAATTTCAAAACTTCTATCTATATTCATTCCACAAATCTTCATCACAGCTATGATCGCATGCTTTCAGCACTAGGGCGTCGCTTGCAAGACTGCTCAAAGCCTACAACAAGTCATAGCTCAATGCAATAAATTCACATTTGCCAAGTACAATTTCAACGAACAGTTTCTCACCTTGAGCTGCCAGCCGTTCTTCAAGAAACATGGCCAGTTCATGGTGGACGCTGATTTACTTGCAAGACTACGCCTAAGAGTGACTACAAGATTTCCATAAGGCTTGTAAATAAAGCACAACTCGAGCAGCCGCAACAAAACCATCAGCATTTATACAAACTTTAGTATACAAATTCGAACTCGTTTTTGCTTAGATCGTTTTCCACAATATAAACACATTTTGATATCTTTTTTGTGGTTTTTGTATTTTGTTAGCATGCATGTTGAGTACGCGACGAAAAAAAAGTGGAGCAGCAGCAATAGCAGCAGCAACAACAACGTTTTTAACAACTTGCTACTAAAAGGCAACTGAAACTGAAACCAAAACAAACTGCAGTCGGGGCACTTTAATTGTGTATTATTTTAATTTCAATTTTAATTGCAAATTCAACTTCGACGTGTTGTATGCGCCAGAGGAGCCAGTTCCAGTTTCACTTGCAGCCAAACAGACCCAAAGCCGCAACCGCAAGCCGCAAGCCAGACATTTGAACAGAGAGGGAGGAGAACGCACACTGAGACTCGGACAGGTTAAAATGATTAAAAATGCAAAGCAAATACACTTCATTATGGGCCCATTTTGCAGCGCATGTCAGTCACAGCGGCCACATATTTCACTCATTCAGCACTGCGCAGGCTCAACGGCCGCATGCAAAGACGGAGCTGAGTGAGTAAGCGTTGTAGGAGGCAGGCGGCTCAAAGCCAGAACCAGAGCCAGAACCAAACCAAAACCTGAGCCTAAATTACAAGTGCTACGCATTCCCAGGCCGATTTCATCAAAATGATAAAGAAGACGGCCCAAACGCCGCCGCGGACAACGACGACGCAAAAGACTGACTGGAGCTGGATGGCTGGCTGACTGACTGACAGTCAGTTCCTTTGCCTACTGTTTGCTCTGACACTGCCTCAGCCCAGTCAGCAACAACAAGAACAACAATCGAAACATTTAAGCACTTTACCTATGCTCCACTTGAGCCGCGTTGCGTTTCACATTCGAGTGCAAAATCAACACACAAACAACATTACTCAAGGCTCAGGTTTAGGCAGAGGCAGAGAAGATTTAAATGACTATCGCAACGACACATCGACAAACGTCCCGGTATCCCTAAAACCCTTTTGTGTGCCTTAGCCGTAGATGTAGCAGCAGTGGGGGCCCCGGTGGGCCGACTTGTCTTTGCAGACCAAGACGGAACACCAAGACCAGGCCAGATCAGACCAGACCAGACGGTGGTACTTGTATTGATCTAATCTATCCACGTTCAGCGTATGTACGCTGCATGTTTGCTGTCGCTATCGCTGTCTCAGGCTTCAGGCTCAGTCTAAATGGTGGTCTCTTCTGCTTAATGAGTGGCGGTCAAGCGAACGTACACAGCCTACCTCCCCACCTCTACTTTCAACCGAGTGGGCATCAAAATGATTCAGCCCACGCAACAGCCAGAGTCGTCTCTCGTTATTGGGAAATTACCAAGTACAAAATGAGGTGTCAGTTTTATTTTGATGCTGATTCTGATTCTCTACCACATATTTTGATTTTTCTATGCGCCTCTTTCGAAAAATCACGAGGCATTTTCAAGCTTGTTGCCTAAGTCTTTTGTTTGCCACATAATATTTACGATGACAAATATGGCCTTTGGTCGAAGAAAGAGCATTTGGTATGCAAGCACAATCACAAAGACGAGGGGAAGCTGGACAAACAGAGCCTCAGCCCCAAAGCCTCAGGCAGAGCGACCAATTTACACCTTTGGCAAACAAAGCCTTAATGAAGTGCGTGAATGTCACAGACAGAAACATAGAACTCCATCATAGCCGGCCAACAAATATCAAATGGAGTGTGTAAATTATATGGTAAAATAAATACATAAAAGAATTCAAATCTCGATTTATGCTGGCTTAAAGACCTACGTTCTAAGTCAAATTAAAAGCAATTTGAAGTCCAAATAGAAAGAAAATACCAAAATACACTAACAAAAATGTAAGGCCCGAAAAGAACGTGCACCAAATACAAAAAAAGAACCTGAGCTCAGCGACAGTTTGCTCCAAATTAAAAAAGTATAAAACCATAAAGACGACAATAATGACAGCGCGTTGATGGTGACAACGACCATGATGATGATGATGACGATGATGGGCAGGGGATTGGGATCACTTTGGAGACACGGCACAATGACACAGGCAAATGTCTTCTTTGCGTTGGCATAAGCCACTGCGAGGGCGGTTGTAGATGTTGGCTGGGAAATTATTATGGATGACAGAGTACACTAGTGATGATATTTATGTAGAAGAAATGAAAATCTCGATGACACGCTTGGGATAGAAGGATCTTTGTTTGTGCTAAAATGTGGACTTTAGGTATAGTCTAAAGTCCAACTCGAAGTTATGCATGTTCAGAATACATATATATCTCATTTATTACTGAAAAGTCCCTTAGCTTGGAATACAGCCTGTTTCTAGATCTGGTCAATAACGATGAGGTCATACTTAAATTGCTAAAAATTTAATGTTTAATGATCTGTTGTGTGTTGGAAAGATCAAGTTGTTGTCAGGGCTGTCACTATTTCAGAAAACGCGCCAGACTTCTGGTCTTAAGTCAATGAGCACTCTCACTCTCTAATATAAATGGGATTCTTTATGGTGTAAAATAGGAGAAAAACAAATATAGTATATGTACAGCGTTCTTTGCTCATTGTTTCACTAGAAATTCATAAATAAATAGTAACCATTAATTACTCTTCTGCTGCAATTATAAGTGATGCCTATGTGACCATAAGACACCATTCCTATAGCATGTACTGAAAATAGTAGCTTTAATAGCAATAATTTCAACAAAATGTTACCCATGGTAGGCTCTTGTCCGTCAACATTTGAAGCCAACCTCGTAATATGGCTTGGACGCCTGGCTTTTTTTTTGTCGCCGAAGCTGAACCTAATAATCCTCATGACTCGCATATCAAATGACAACAAATTTACTACGGATGTTCGCTGCGACTGCGACGATCACGGCGACTGAGCCTGAGCCTGAGGCTGAGACCAGACTTGGACTACTCTGCGTTGCCCAGGCAGTGTCAAATTGAGCGACAATGGGCTAACGAAAAGCGGGACACAGTGGGACAGTGGCAGTTGGAGCAACTGTAACGTTTTGTTGTACAGCCACGGCCCTCATGCCCTCCGTGTCTGTCGTCCGCCTGTCCCTTGGCCACGCTGTGAGCTGCGTGTGTGTTGTGCATTTGCCGCTTTAATACCTTTTAACACTAATCGCATCGAGCGCAGCGCAATCAGTTGTGATGAGAATATAAATAAAAAACAAAAAGCCATCGGACTATAACAAAAACTTATATGGCCATATATGCATACGAACATATATACATACTCATATATCGTCGCCCTAGTCGACATCGACAAAACCATAGCCATTGCCATCTCGCCATCGCCATCATCGTTGTCGTCGACGTCGCTTAAACAAGAAATAAAAATCGTTCAAGTTCTTGGCCATAGCTGCGTTCGATTTGAACAGTAGACCCAGACCCCTACCCCAACCCATGCCAAGGGCCAGAATGTGTCTTGGGACTGAGTCGACTTTTTTTCGGGTGAGATTTTCTCACGTGTTGTTTGCATTGCTTTATTTTTTCTGTATTTTGTTTTGTATTTACCGATTTCGATTTTGTTTCGTTGTTGGTGCCGCATTTGAAACTGGAGCTGAAGCTTCTCTGCTCATCAGCATGAAATGAAGATTTTTATGAACGCAGTGAATTTTTATGTTCCGATGATGAACTGTGCACACGACCCAGACCCAGCCCCAGCCTCCGCATCACCTTCCAGTTCCAATAAGACAAGAACTACAGCCACCGGGCGGCAACATGACTCAGTCAGTCGTTGTTGTCTGACTTTAGCGAAGGTCTCTCTCTCGGCTGTTGATACTCGTACAGCATCTGTTTCCCAGGTTGTTGGTATTAAAATCATCGAACAGGAAATTGCTACAAATTCTTTATGAGATTTACTATGTGTATTTTGGCCTTAATGATTTCTATTTTATTTCGTTATACTGCATATGTATATACATGTATACATACTGAATCTGTATCTCATTTCGCTTATAAGATTTCTTCTCTCCAGACTCAAACTTGCATACTTTGTACGTGGGCCATGGTTGAGTTGAGTGGCGAGCAAAGGCTACAAGTTCATCCAGCAGATATACTCTTGCCCTGTTCTGAATTCCCGTCCAACACATGCGAAATCAGTAGATCACGAAATGAATAGCCATAAATACAATGGCAGGAGAGGATCTGAAGATGCTGCAGTATGTGTTCCCCCTGTCCGTGCCTGGCCATACAGCGGCCGCTTGTAGACATCTGGACATATAGACATATGGGTAACGTTTCGCCATTTAGCTCGATTGCAGTTGCAAACATGCGATTTTGAAGAGGTTCGATTGGCCTTAGCAACACATGCTGCTGCTCCTGCTGCTTGAAATGAAATGGAGCTGCAGTTGAAGCTGAAACTGAAGCTCAGCGTGCGTGCTGAAGGCTGGGAAAGCATTCCAAACCACACAGGGAATGCAATTGTTTTTATGGGAAAAGAATCTGCATGGCATACGCTTGAATTTCTATGTCAAAATTAACATGTCAAAGGAGTTATCAAAATGTCGATAAAACATTTCAATAAATTATACAATTTGTAAGAGAGAGAGAGAGAGATATGAGTACTTTCAATGGCATAAATGATAATTATTAAACTTATAAGTAATCCTGCTAAATTGACTTACATTGGTAAAACCTTTAAAGTAATTGAAAAAAATAGATTGATATGTGGCAAGTTTGCATTGGGCATGGTCATCTTTTCACATCACTGGTAAGGAATTTAGTTTATATAGCCGGGGTCGGGTCTCAGTCTGGCCAGGTCGCTTACAAAAGAATTTGCTAATTGAGAATTTCGTGGTAATTTTTATATGTTTTTACAGCACTAGTTTAGTTTTGCCCAAATTTGTGGCGTAGGGATCTACGTGTTCTTTTGGTATTTGGCCGTATAAATAGAATTGGATCACTTGCACTTTGTCTAGATCTCCGACGTGATGAACATCCTAAGTAATATGTACACATAAATTGATCAATTTAAAAAAATATACTAAAAAGTTGCTTGAGGAGAAAGTTAAGCTTCCTCATTATAGAGATGCAAATGTAGGGGGCTTGGATACGTTTTTAGTAACATTTAACATCTACATCATTTCATAAATTTTGTTGATCGCACCAATAGATATATGGATATATGTACATTTTATTAAGCTACAAAACAAAATAATTTCATTCTTTAGACATTAAAAACACAGGCTGCTTACCAGAGTTACGGCAATGCCAGAGGCTTAAATTTCCAAGCAACGCTTATCGACATCAGTTCAGACTTCGACTTGGCATCCGAACATCCGAGCATCTAACTGGAAGCTGGAAGGAGCTGCGTGGTCTGTGTCTGGGCAATGCTACCAACATTTACTTTTATAGCCAATGCCAATGGCAGCCATAAACTGCAATTTCGCTGCCCTGACGACACCCGCTGGTTTGGCTCAAGCGGCGCTGCATCGGCAGCAGTAAAAATGCTGAAAATTAATTAATCTTCACATGCAACTAAATTAACGCATGATTGCCGGTCAGCCGCAGCCACCAGAGGCCATGGCTTGGTCTATAGACTCAAGTTCAATGTCTGTAAGCGTTGGCAAGTCGCAAGGATTTATTGCATTTATCGGCCAATCGAATTGCGTTTCAGTTTAAGATTTATTCTGGTAAATGTATTATTTTTCGGCAGCCGCATGCGGAAGTTGGCTACGAATCGTACGAAGCGGTATGTTTGCCCGACTGTCGGATTTTCTTCTGTGCCAGTTGGCTTCTAATTAAACGTCGCACAACCTCAATTTATTTGACTCGATTTGCACTGTGACATTAATGAACACGGCGTTGACATGTTCGCAACCACGACGAGGATGCGGACGACAACATCAACATCAACGACAGCGATGACACCTTTGGCCACGGCTACATCTGGCAACTATTGGCAATGGAAATCATCAATTAAATTAGTTAAAGTTGTTTGCAGAACATTTTGCCAGTCGGACAGACAAACCGACAGACATACAGCCAGAGCCAGTCGATCCGACAGTTGGGCAGCCTTACTTTTGTATTTGCAAACCATTTGTTTGCCAGCCATTTCGAATGCAATTGGCATGGCTCTCTAGGCTCATTTGCATGTGCCCAGCCAGGCCAACCCCATCCAGCCAGCAGTCTTCAGTCTCCAGTCTCCCGTCTGCAGCATCATTTCCCACTTGGGTCTGCTCATTTAAGTGTTAAAAATAACAGTAACATGCGCTGGAAAATGTTACTTTTTTCGTGCCTTTCTGCTTGGTTTGTCTGGGGCTTTATGTGTTGTAGCTTGTAAATGATTGTGGCCACGTTTGTTGCCTCAGTCTTTTGTTTTAAATATTAAACGGGGCTACAAATCGTTGCCGTAGACGTTGCTGCTGCTGCCGCCGCTGTCTACAGAAAATTTGTCATTTTTCCCGCGGTTTGGCGGCTCATTAGTCAGCAGCAACAGCGAAGTTTTGTCGCGCACATTTTCGTGGAATCATTTTGGCCAGACCCAGACAGAAAGCTGCCATGCGATGACAAGCCAGATTAGAGCACAGGCCCAAGACCCAAACGAAGACCAAGACCAAAAGTCCGCAAATGACACTGCTTCGCTTCCACAAGAGGCGGCCGCGACCCAAAATGTGTAGAATGTAGGTATCTACATGGTAGCAGCCCCACACGGCACAAGGGCTTGACACTTTCTGTGGCGATTTTAATTAGAAACAAACGCCTTTTTGTTGACCCTATTTTATGGTATGTTCCCGAAGAGTAGAAAGAGTACATTAGGCTTGTGCAATGTATATATAGTCGCTGGAGTAAATCTGAGAGCTATATACAGTGCATATGCCTTGTTGATTCATTTCACTTAATAATATTTATTTATTATTACAGAGGATTTTGCTTAGCTGCCCGCAATTTTGAAAGTTTTTAGGGCAGCTAAGCAAAACGGACAGCTAAACGAAATAACACACACTTTTTTTAGGCTACTTTAAAAGAGATTATGCAAAGTTGCACAAAGAAGAAACATGGTTTTATTCGTACAACTAAACACGTCAATTTAACTGTTTACTTAAAAAAGTCGGTTTATCTTCCATTGGTTAACGAGGTGCTTAACAAAACCATACGACACTCATTTACTTTGCCTCAACATTCGCTCAAGCGAGCATATTGACAAGGCTATGTTCATGTTGAAATGGAAGTTTCAGGATTATTATGATTGACAGGATTTTTCTAAAAATGTTCATTTCTCTGCTAAATTGCAAGCGTAAAAAATTTATAAAAAAAAAACCTCTCAAAAAGACTGTTGAAAATGCAGGGAACAGTGTTGCCCACGTACAGTCCTGGTAATAAATTTAAACAAATAACCAAACTTATTGTTCGAACGCGATGTGTGATCACTAATTTCAAATGATCAAATGGTAGCATACCAATTATGGTGAAAAGAGAATATCTGGACGAAATCCAAAGATCTTGGAACAAAATAGACGAGGAGTTTAAAATAAGTGATAACGCTATAGTCGATATTTCGATTTAATATTCGATTAATATTCAGCATCGATTTAATATTCGACCGACTCAAAATCATGCAACACTTTTAGATTTTTATACTCGTACTCTAGTAGAGTAAACCAGTATATTGGGCCTAGGACACCATAATGTATGTATATTTTTTATCAGCATCAACAGTCACTCTGTATGAACACCTAGATCTCGGGGACTATAAGAGCTAGACTCATAAAATTTGGTTTGTATGGGGAGCCTCCCCTTGTAGGTAGATCACGTTTGTTTTCAAATTTTGCTACGCCACCTTCCACAATTTTTGACCGATTTAGTTAAAACTCGGTATATGCCTTCGGGTCTTTTGAATTTCGTTAACATCGAATAAGAAGTGTACACAAAATCGCTAAAAACGTTTCCATAGAATGTATTTATTAATATATGCAATCAGTCGTGCATACATGCCGTATCATTGCTTTGAGAGAGAGAGAGAGAGAGACAGCGTTCAGTTGCTGCGGGCCAATGTGTCTCGTAATTATGTTGCAGGATGTTTACAAGCAATTGGTTGGATTTTACACACAACATTGTTGCGAAAAGAGGTTTCCTGTGGAACCTTTCTCTCTTTTAGTTACATTATGTAGTTGATGTTAAATGGTATTAACAGTTCATTAAATGAAAGACTCATCAATTCGGTTTTGTCCACAAAAGGTGGTCTGAGTGCGAGTATCTTATAGTCTGAATATCGATTATAGCTTTCTTTTTTGTTTAACAGGGGCTTATTTTGTACACAAGGCTGGTTCGCACGCCTCAAACATACAAACTTATATTCTTGTACGAATGCTCCCACTATATCTGGGAGTTAATGTGATAAGCAAATATGTGTGCTGCCCACCACTTACCACTTGAAAGTCAAATTATAATTTCATGGCTTATAAAACTCATATTTGTGTTGCGTTTGATGGAATTTGTGTGTTAAACAAAACGTAACTAAAAACGTTTTTTTCACGCTTCTTTGTGCCGATGCGATGCCTGCTTTCGACTTAGCTACGAATTGGGTTTTGAGTTAACTTTTGTGTGTTTTCTATTTACACGCAGTCGCAGACGCAACCGACGGCTGAGCAAACAAATTTTAACGCTTAAATGCTAAAAATCATAGGTAAACCCAATGAGAAGAACGCGCAGATGGCTCCGACTCCGACTCCGGCTACGGCTACAGGCACAGGCCAAAGCTAGCCAAGGCTTAGAACGAAGCGTAAAGAATTTCTAATTAGAAGCAACACTCCAACTGGCCGTCTGGTTTGCTCAGTTAACATCGCACCCGCAACGCCTGTCTCCCTCATTCCCAATCTTCCCGTCTGCAGCAAGTTGCCACAAATTGCAAACAAAAACAAAAGTATGCTTTTGACTGCGCAAACAGCTAGCCGTTTTGTGTTGTTTGCGCAAACAGTTAGCACTCAAAGCACTTGAAACAAATGAAATCGATCCGAATCGTCAGAGCCACTACACAGATGCCCACCTATTCCAGACTCCAAGCGGCCACAAATTTAGCTTTAACCCCAACTTGAAATGGGCGTGCACACAAAAACACAATTAAAATTTAATGACGAAAAGGCGGAAAAGTGCTTAAAAAGCTACTCCACTACGTATGAATTGTATGTATAACTCTGCCCGGCAGACAACGAAAATTGGCTTTGTTGTCCAAAATGAAAATATACAATCATAATGTCAGCGACACAAAATGCCGAATTTGGTTTTCCCTAATAACTACAACGTGGTCAGCATTGACGCAGCTTCATCGTTAAACGCCCTCCACCGCCGCCCCTTCAACGGTGCTTAGTTCAACCAAATGCAACAAGTGATGTCCCAGGTCCAAGACCAGGTACGAGTAGTACCCATGCCCATGTCCACGGCAGCGCTGACAGTAAATTCGATTAAACCGCAAATAGGTTTGGCCAACTGGATGCTTAGCTGGCCTATGACTTCGACTTGTCAGGCCTGCACAGTGGAGCAGAGTGGCACCAACAAGGTATTTACTGTCTATGTAAATAACTATACATACATCACTGGTAGAGTATACATACTTACATAATTATATTGTAGTTTTAGGATCACACTCAAAAGAGCACTGGATTTTAACCCACTTGTGTGGGATTAGTGCCAACTTACACCATTAGCTTGAACTTATAGCTTGGGCTCTGCGTTATTCCCCAATATATATATATAGAAATATATAGAAATATATATATAGAAATTCTTTATTACGTAGAATTAATTTCCAAGAACGTCATGAAAAATATACTCATCCAAAGAAACTAACTTTTGAGTTTCATATGTTAAATTTTTCAAGAAAGATATAATTATGTAACTGAAAATGTAAAAGATCAGTCAAATTATATATAGGTTTTCCTGTTTTATAGATCCTTTGGAAAGAAAACGAAGAAGGCATTCAATTATTGTTCTCCCGTTACAGTAAATTTCAAAAAGATTAGAAAAATAATATGACTTTTCTTTAAATATATGGATATTTTGGAAACACAAGCTCATGTTATTTATAGGGAATATATGAAAAAGGCACTTCCTTGACTAAAAACAGAATATAGCACTTTTGCTTCCGCAACTTTTAGAATATAGCTTCTTACTTTGTCATTATTTGTTCAGTAAAACATTGCTTAACCCCCACTGTGCTTTGTATACCGAACTGTCTGTCGCGGTGAGGTGCACTCTATGGCGGCGTAATTTATGATTTCATTAAAACAGCCGATTTAATCGAGTGGACTGGAGTTGGGTTTGAGTCTGGGTCTGAGTTGGAAATCAAAACTATCGGCAACTGCAGCCGCTGCAACTCATAGCTAGGTTCTCAGCTTCTCATTGTGCAAAGCCAACACGGTTTGAAACCCATCCCATCGACATTATCATCGCCATAGCTCTACATAGCGTGGCCATAGCCATGGCCAATCTATCTACTGGCCAATAAGTGGCACAATCGTGCCCGCTGTGGACGGTTTTTGATTGAGCAATGATCTCGTTGAGGCCATTGTATTTGCAATACGCGGTTCTAATTCAATTGAATTAAGATCGAAACTTGCTCTTTGCCGAAATTACCAGCTCGCTATAAAAATGGAGGTGGGTCTCGGTCGTCGTATGGCTGGCCATAAAATAAGTAAATCGCCGCCCAGCTCACGTTCCGGCCGAAACAGAAATAAAATAAAATTGAAAAGCGCAAACTGAGGGCCATCGACCACCGATGACTGGGGATTGAGATTGGGATGGTATGGTTTAGCTGTGACTCTGACTGTGACTGCGGCTCTGGTTTTTATGTATTGTAGAAATCGACTCACGTATTTTGTGTTACACTTTTGTTGTTGTTACTGTTGTAGCTTTGGCTGGCGAGCAGGCGGTTACGACTAGCTCTCCCATTGGATTTCATTGGAGCTGAGCAAAATATTTTTGTATTTTTCCAGCAACGATGATGGCGTCCATGTTGGCGCTCATTCCACCTACCACAAAGTGGCCTATAGCAACAGCAACAACAAACACGGCAACCAAAATCAATAGACAAACGTTTGGCTTGTTGTAAATCAAACGGAACTGTGCAAAAACAAGCGAAAACGGTATTGTTTCCAATTGGCAGCCATGCCGGGGAGGAGCTCTCACTATTGCTCCCGTCGTCGTCGCTTTTGTTGTTCGCGTTCGCTGTTGCTGTTGTCCTCACCCTTAACATCACCCAACCTCCCGCTTGCTGATGACTCTAGCCGATGGCCCCGCCATGGTTCAAGTTGCCACTGCAGCGCTGACATGCCGCTAGGCATGTCTTCGTCTAAAGGCAGCTACAGTGAGTGCTGGCTATAGCCGCAGTGCGCTAACCCTGCGACCTCTTTATGTTATGCTCAACTCAAATCGAGGATATTCCCTTTGTCCGCAACTTGGGCGATGCTCGCATCACGCCCGCCCGTTGATGTTTCCTCAATTAACCTTTTTTCTGTGGGTTCGTTCGCTCGCTTCTCTTCGGGTTAACTGGGCGTATGCGCATTGTCGCCATTATACAAGCGCTCTGCGCTTACAACATGTGGAGGTGCGCAGTCAACGGCAATAGAAACGGCGAATGAAAATCAAGAGTAAAATTGTTAACGTTGTGGTAATTTCAAATAGAAATTTCAACCAAACAACGCAGCAGCAAAAACTTTAATTCACGTAAATTGAAATTGCAATGGGAGTTTGGTAATGTGAATGTGAGAAAGACGGCAGTAGTTGGAATATAAAATGGTTTTCCTAAAAAATTAATGGAAATACAATTTTTAATGGCAAATACTGAGCAATGGTTGTTAACGATGTAGATGTAGATTCGACTAAAACCAAGTTCAAAGCTAATATTCATTGGAAAACTTCTCATTCGAATATTACAAGTGGGTCTTCATAAGAGGATTCAGTTTCCCTGCAAACTGCTGATGGATTTTGTAAGAAAATCTATTTAAACTTTGAAGTCGAAATGTTTTTTGTAAATTCCTAAAACATTAAAATTTGAATTTGTAAACCTATTTTCACATTTTAAAAGAATTTTTAAGACTTGCGTATATAGTTTTAAAACTATAAAATATTATAAAATAAATTTATAGTTTTTATATTTTATAACTATTTTTTTATGCGAGGACGAGATTACCTTAGTGCGTTTGCATTAGCATCTCTGGAATAAGCTTCCAACAGGACACTCAAAAAGTTGCTCACCTTTGCAAAGCGTACTAAGATTCTGAAGGATTTTTAAACGCAAATGGTTCCTGTTCAAACTAACTTAAGTAT